>CM046665.1:56409491-57609491 GCA_025594165.1 Tamias sibiricus
AATAGAAACATCCCTAGGGTGAATATGAGAACAGCTGAATTCTAATTCTAGGGACCAATCACTAGTCACAAGACCTTGGACAGGTGACTTAACTGCTTGATCCTCAGTTTATCTCAAAGTGGAGATAATTAGACTTTCACGTCTTTCTTACACAGCTATTATTAAAGATTGAAGAAAATAATAACTTTAAGTAGCTCAGAAAACTATTAAATTCTGTACCAGTATGCCACTAAATTTTATTCCTATCAAATCAACCTTCTTAAAACTTTGCTTTGATACCATCACTCATACTCTATACATTTAAGGACTTTCCATTGTCAAGAGAAAATAAAGCACCTTGAATAGACCTATGCACATTTTTTTCTTTTTTTTGGCTCCAACTACTCACTTCTGAATTCTCTGTGCTAGCAAACAAATCTCATATAGTTCTGACCTTGTGCTTTTACTCCATCTGTTATATTGACTGCAGAAAAAAAATCCTTGAAGACTCAACTCAGTTTGTCTGCATCATTTTCAGATGAACCTAACCCATAGTGGTCTCACTTTTTAATGTAAAATCCAACATTCCTACTATTGATGTTATTAACTTAGTAATTAGTAGTATTCAGGGATTTTCCACCATTTTTTAATGCTATTGTGGACTACTATCTCATATATAATTAAAATCTTTCCGTTTTTCTTATTTCCCTCAACTAGATTATATGTAAGCCTAGGATAAGAGGAACTGTGCCCACAGCATATTTGTATTCCCCTCGACACTCGAGGTAGAAGGATTTCCTAAGTAGCTGAGTCTATTTCACTGCTGCCACCGCAATCACTGCACTGTGGTAAATCTGCCCTGAATTGCAAGAACTCCCGTTTCACAGCCTGACCCACTGTAGCTCAGCTTGGCTTCCCATGTGCAAGAAATCAGTCATAGTAACATCCTGATGTGTGTTTAGGCCAGGACTTACTTCAGTCATCATGGTTCTGCCTCTGTTGTGACCCTGCATACACACTTAGGTCAAGGGTTACACACTACCATGCCTACATCACTAATGTATATCCCTGACAGGAGCTGTCAGAGCAGGAATCTGGCCTGGACAATAAATACTGCCATAAAGTTTAACCGATCTTGACAGCCCTTCCAATATTTAGTGAACCCAAGTGGTTTTCAAGAAACAATCACTTATTGGCCACTCTTCCCATGAGTAGGGGAGGATAGAACAGAGGCAAGTGGGCAGCTAAGGTTTTTAATGACCCTAAGCAGGTAGAAACTAAAAGTTTTTAGGCTTTGAGCACTTACCTCCTTAAGTCCTGTCTTTTTAGCCCTATTATACCCAATATCACACCCACTAGCCACATTTGGCCATGAAATATGTGAAATGTGGCTAGTGTCACTAAAGAGCTAAACTTTTAACTAATTTAATTATAATTCCCTTAAATTCAAATTTATTAACTGACGCAGGGTAAAATTGTTCATTTTTTTTTTATTATTTCCTAGGACTACTTTTTACTTTATCCATTCAAATTTTAGCGTTCAAATTAATGTGTGCAATACGTATAAAACATGTACTGAACTTTGAAGACTTTGTATGCGAAAAACATGTAAACTACCTCATTAATGACTTCTGTATTTTTTATATGTGTAAATAACATTTTAGACATGATAGACTACTTGTAATGTATTATTAAAATTAATTTCATGGATTTTTATTTAACTTTTTTAACATGCCTACTAGAAAATTTAATATTAAATACATGGTTTGCTTTATATTTCTAATGGGCAATGCTATTTTTTATACCATCACCCAGTAAATCTAAAAGTGTTAATAACTAAAAATATTACATGCAATTTTCTATTTCATGCTCACCACAGATTCTTGAAGCAATATATCTGTTTTATAGATGAGGAAACCAAGAATTAGCAAAATTAAATGACTGACCCAATGTCACACAGCTGGTAAGTAATGGATTTGGGACTTACACTTGGATTTGTCTATCATGAAATCCCATGTAGCCTCTTTTGAATTACAAAAGAACTTATCAAATATGCTCATAAATTTAGTCTTGAATACAGTCCAGATCACCTAGCTCATTACAAACAATGAGAAAATTCAGGCTGAAGTCAGACGAAAACCTAGTCTGGGTTGTTTGCTAAACAAAATCTAAATTGGGCTAGTCAAGTGTATGATTATGGCAAAACAATGAGAAACAACTGACAGGGTCACAGAGCAGCCAAAATTCAAAGGAGGTCTAGGTTTAAATATTCCATGAAGCACTGTGTCATGAATGAACATATACCAAAACAATGAATAAAATTATTCATTTCTCACAGTTTCCTCATTTCTTTTCTGAAGGGATTTTTCCAACAATTCAAAGTCTCAGTCAATTGGCCTTCATTGACTAATGAGAATAATACTTGGATATTTTTTGAATGTGGAAAATTGCTCCACAGGAGGCTAATTATTTGAAACTTGAATTTATACTGCACATTATTTCCTGCACCTTGCCAGGCTCTCATACTGCCCTTATAGAAAGGATGACAGTGACATCCAGCCAGATTCTCTGATGTTGCTTCAGAGACACATCTAGAAATGGAGTCGGATCCTGTCATCCATTTTGGAAATTGAATTTTTCTTCTACAACTGTATAATGGTGAGAGTAAGACTGATAAATAAGACCAGATAAATAGTTTGTCATGTCATCACTGAAGATATGGATTCTACATTTTCTGAGTAAGTAATATTATATCATTGAAATTCTGTATCTGAGCTAAATTACTGGTCAGCACTAACAAGATCACAGTAACACCTCTGAACTTTTCCCCTCAAATATAAAAATATAAATTCTCAAATTCTCTCCCTCCCTCTCCCTCTCACTCTCTCACACACACCCATTCACACATTTGCATGTATACTCTAGCATAAATATATAGCTTTGCTTATATGGATTAGAATTTATATTAGAACACAAATATTTATATGGAATGAATCAAATGTATTTGATTTAAAATAATGTAACGTGCCATTTTATCTAGTGATCCTACATGAGACACTATTGGGCAGTGCTATCTCTATTAGGAATCATAAGAATAGACGAAAGCAGCTGCTTCTAACTCCTTTGAATGGATTGAAGTCAGTTTTGTTTTTATTTATTTTTTCACCCTGAAATCTACAGTGTACTTACCCAGATATCTGGCCTTTGTCCCTTTCCCAAATGGCTCTGCTCTTAACTAATTGTCAATTCAAGTGTAAGCCAAACATATAGTTAAGGCACATTTTCTCACAAAAGTTATTTATATTTTGATAAGAAACACTTAACATCTGAAAAGATTCATGACCCTTGGGAATGAACCACCATTTGACCCAGCTATCCCACTCCTTGGTCTATACTCAAAGGACTTAAAAACAGCATACTATAAGGACACAGCCACATCAATGTTTAAAGCAGCACAATGCACAATAGCTAAATTGTGGAACCAACCTAGATGCCCTTCAGTAGATGAATGGATAAAGAAACTGTGGTATATATACACAATGGAATATTATTCAGCATTAAAAGAGAATAAAATCATGGCATTTGCAGGTAAATGGATGGAGTTGGAGAATATCATGCTAAGTGAAGTTAGCCAATCCCCCAAAACCAAATGCCAAATGTTATCTCTGATTTAAGGATGCTGATTCATAATGTGGTGGGGGGCGGTTCATGGGAGGATTAGAGGAACTCTAGATAGGGCAAAGGGGAGGGAGGGAGTGAGAGGGAGGGGGCAGTGGGGTAGAAATTACCGTGGAATGAGATAGACATCATTACCCTAAGTTCATGTGTGAAGACATGAATGGTGTGACTTTACTTTGTATACAACCAGAGATATGGAAAACTGTACTCTATATGTATAATATGAATCATAATGCATCATGCTGTCATATATAACAAATTAAAATTTAAAAATGAGTATAAATTTCAGGCTGCAGGTTTCTGGGACAAAATATGGACACAGAGAACTATCTCCTCCTCAAGTGGTATTACTTTGGAGGCTACCTACCCACAATACCGATCGCACTCAGAGGATTGATGCCCAATCATTTGTGGCAGATGGATGTTACTCATGAGCCAAGTTTTGGAAAATTGCGATTTATTCATGTGACCATAGATACATGTTCAGGCATGATTTTTGCTTCCTTACATTCTGGAGAAAAAGTTAAAGATGTTACATCTCATTGCTTGCAAGCTTTTGCTGCATTGGGCATCCCCAAAATGCTTAAAACAGATAATGGCCCCGCATATACGTCCTCATCTTTCAAAGAGTTTTGCGCAAAATTCAATATATCCCATAAAACAGGCATCCCATACAATCCTCAGGGTCAGGGCATTATTGAAAGAGCAAACCGAACACTGAAAATTATGTTATTAAAACAAAAAGAAGGAAATTGGAAAAGTCCTAAGGACAGATTGGCAGTTGCCCTGTTTACCTTAAATTTTTTAACTTTAGACTCTAATGGTTATTCTGCTGGAGACAGACATTGGAATCCACACCAACAACATAAACCTTTGGTTTACTGGAAGGATGTTCTTTCAGGTACATGGAAGGGTCCAGATCCAGTATTAATTTGGGGAAGAGGATCTGTTTGTGTTTTTCCAAAAGACGAATCCTCTCCAATATGGATACCATCTAGATTAATAAAACAGGTACCACATCAAAATGATCAAGATGAAGTTATTGAAGAATCAAGATTAATAAAAAAGGTACAAAATCAAGAGGACCAAGATGAAGGTATAGAATGATTCCCTCAAAAGAGTCCTTCAAAATATTTCACAACTTAAGTGTCATTTCTCCCGGCCGGGACGAGGAGATCTCTCTTTAGTGTGCACACAATTGTATTTTTTTTTCTTTTTATACATGTCTTTATGTCTGTACATTTGTCTATATTTCATGTTAATGTGACGTCACAAATATATGTTTTGTATGTTTGTTTGTCCAGTGTGACGTCACATAGAACAAAGCGCTTATGAAAAAGAAAAATATATATATATATGGATCCAAATAACTTTAATTCATTTTAGGTTTAGAGTATTCAATTTAGGTAAATAATTTTATAAATGAAGGTACTTTCAATTTTGATTTATAGGTGTCCCTGGGACTTCTCTTTAGCAAACAATATGACTAGTGCTATATAACCTGATATTTTGGTGTTTTGACTTAAGATTGTTTATTTGTTATTAACTTCATTTGTTTAATAGCTCATTAATTTCAATTATCTCAACAGGTAAAAGATTGCTCTGTATACAGAGACTCAAGGGTTCCAGCTAACAAATTATTTCTCTAAAGTGCCTTTACCTTTTCTTTAATCTATCTTTAATGCAGTAATTACCCTCAGTCTTTCTTTGTTTTGTTCTAAATATGATATTTTTCCAACTTATGTTTGTAGAAGCTCAACCAGCGATGTGTGTGAACAAAAATCAACTTTAATTTTCTAATCTAATTATTCTATTTTGTAGTTTGACAACTCGCCTCTTGACTCAGTGCTGCAATAGCACTGCCTTTCCTTTAATAATTGATGCTTGAGTTTCTAGGTAGCGGGCCCTGAAGATTTGCCGGTGGCATTGTCTAAACATAAAAAAGACGTCTGCTGCTACAGCTGCAGGGATCGCGGCCGCCGCAAGCATCCCTGCTGCTCAAACATCAAACAACCTCACCAACAGTGTGGCCTCTGCTCTACATGCATGGGGCCTCCTACATCAACATGTTACAACAAATGGACATTTTGATCTTTCATTGTTTGGGACTTTACGGGACAATGCCTTGCGGGTATTTGTCTAGAGAATTCAGTGTGTTACTTGTTGGAACTTAGGGCAGCTGATTTGTTTAAACAATTTGATATGCTATGCAATTTGGCTCATCACCAAAAGGCTTGTCGCCTTAAAGCCGCAACATCTCCTCACAATTGGACGGCTGTTAGTCATCATATATAGTCGATCCTAAAGGGCTCCATTGGATGGCTGGTTAGCCAATGACGGGTAAGATCCCCAGAGGGGGACAACCTAAGACAGGCACAGTCGCACGGGACAGTCTCATGTGGCCGACATATCAACCTTCAAGGGCACAGCCTTGATTATCCGATGACGGGTACACATAGACGTCCTAGTTACCTCTTTTAAAACAAAAAGGGGGAAATGCAGGAGCCCTGTTTGGGGATTGGCTTGAATTGCAGTTGACTATGAGCCGTGGAGATTTGTCGCCACCCGTAGTCTCACGGGATTTTGTTGCGGGATCTGGAGTGACTTGGCCGATGATCGGGTCAGGGCCATTTTAGTGGTGTGTTTGGCGTGAATAATCAAATAAAAAGCTGTTTGTCTCTTGTTTTCTTCTTCTTGCTCCGAGCGCTCAACAAATGTTTTGGAAATGGCAAATTTAGCCATTTCAATAATCAACTTCTCCTTGTTTTCCTTCTTTCCATCAACAAATGTTTATGGCAAATGCCATTTCTGTATTATCTGTGCTAGAAACACAGTTTTAGCAGTGGGCTTAAAGGGTGTGTTTTAACATAAGCAACAGACAGAGTAGGCTCACATTAAGCCCTTTGAAAACAGTGGCAGATACAGAAAAATAGATGCCCAGTCTTGCTCCCCTCTGAGAGTTTCCCAAATATCATTGACCTGAAGCTGGAATCTTTCAGCTGTCTTTGAAGCTACTGCTGCTTGTTTTGCTCCTGCAGCTTTCTCCAGCTGCTGTCACATCTGTCTGAGATCACAGCAAGTGGGGCTGCTTTAATACCTTGGTATCTGTTATGTTAACTCCTGCTGGAACCTGGCACCTCAACTCTTCTATCAGGCCTGATCATCGTGATTACCATCCAAGCTGACCTCGGTGCCAGCCAGTGGCTCTCATGTGGACTTCCTGTTAGAGGCATACCTCGGGCAGTAGACAGTCACAAACTACTCCCTATGGCGGTGGGAAGAGGTTATGAGCTGCTAAGCTCAGTCATATTTTATCAAAGCCTTTGATCTCAGGTTTGATCTTTGCCAAGATCTGTGACACAAACAGGTCTATGCTCACATGGCAACTGGTGCTTACTAACTCGATTCCCTTTTTTATGTGAAGCATCCTGCTGCCTATACGTTAATACCGTCTAATACAAAATGAAAGGTTAAAGTAAAAATAGGCATTTTGTACAGAAAATATTTTTCCTTTTACCCTACTGGCTCAATCCAGAGCCCTACACTTTTGCAAGTCTTTTCTTTGTACTTGCCTGAAGGTAATCATTAGATCATTTTCCATAGGTTCCTTTTGAGCTTGGAATAGCAAGTTTTAGATGATACAGAAGATAAAATAACACTAGATGTGTTGCCTGTTGACTTTGCTAAATTCAATAGTTTAAACATTGATCATAAATACTTGCAATAAATTACTCCAAAATATCATGTTTTCCTTATATGTTGAATGGTTCTGGAAAAGAATGGCTCTGCTGACAGAAATAATTGGAACAATTGTGAAAAGAGAATTCTGAAAATCTAAAACAAATGAAAAAAAATGTCAGACATATCAGATATGAAAAACAGAACCATTCAGAACTTGAACACCTGACATGGGCAAGGACTGTGAACTTGACTCTTGAGAAAATTGGAAGCCCCTGTGGGATTTAAGAGTAAGAATGAAAATGCCAGAAGCATAGAAAGGATCATTTCAAGAGTGAGTAGCAGAAGGCAAAAATGGAACAGATGGACGGACTGCTTACAGGCAAAGTGCTTCAATGAAGAGAATCACTCAGGTAAAGACTAGAGCAGCAGTGGAGGGAGAAAGAAAAAGCTTCAAATTTAAAGTGAAGCAATGAGATATGGCAATCGATGGAACAAGTAAAGGGCAGAGACATAGAACTATCACAGGGGGTTTGAGTCTGGATGTCAAAGAGACAGACTGAAATGGGTTGCTACTGTACTCTGTGAAATACTATTAAGAAGATAATTACAGTGGGAAGGACAGGTACCAGAAAAAGATAATAATAACTTCTTACTCTGGCTTTGACCATCGTCAGCCTAACTATTATCCAGCACATCAAAAACAGACCAAAAGGCATTCT
This sequence comes from Tamias sibiricus, assembly GCA_025594165.1. Lineage (NCBI taxonomy): Eukaryota > Metazoa > Chordata > Mammalia > Rodentia > Sciuridae > Tamias > Tamias sibiricus. Next base: position 56,417,549 of record CM046665.1, read on the forward strand.
AAATTCAAAAAATCTGTAGTTTCAAGTACACAAGAAAAATAAGATCAAAATATCATTTAAACAAAATCAAAGAAGCACTGTCAGGCAATGGGTCCAGGTGAGAGATTAAGTTAAAGATTGGGTCATGTGTCCGCCCAGATTTCCACTTTTATTTTGCAATAACAAATGAGATATAAACAAGAATTAGAAAAAAGCAGCATGCACCATGGCATTATAGACAGGATTTTTCCAAGAGTTGGGTAAGCTGGGATTTAGGATCAACTCAGCAACTAATTCCTTGTGGACGTCCTGACTTCCTTATCATCAGCTCACCTGGTTTTCTCTCTGTGTCTGTGACTATCATTTCTCAGCCTTTATTCCTGTCCATTTACCCTGCTCACAAATCTTAATTTTGGAAGACCCCAGGATATATTCCTCAGCCTCCTTTTCTATCTAGTCTTCTGCCTTAAGAAACCTATCTTAATACACAATGGGTAAGGGAGGAGGATAGAAGTTCACTGGATTAGGCAAAGGGGAATGAAGGGAAAGGAGGGGGATGAGAATAGGAAAGAGAGTAGAATGAATCGGACATAACTTTTCCTATGTTTACATATGTATACATGACTAGTAAAACTCCACATCATGTACAACTTCAAGAATGGGATCCTAATTAGAATAAGTTATATTTCCTGTGTGTGTAATATGTCAAAATACACTCCATTGTCATGTATATCTAAAAGGAATTTTAACAAAATCTATCTTATCCCATATCTTCAAATAACATCAACATGCAGAAAATTCTCACATTCCTTTCTCTACCCATGACCTCTCATTTCCACATTCATAGCCCAGTAGCCTAGTGGACATCTCCATGAAGATATCTAACAGGCATTTCATGGTTATTGTGTCCAGAACAGAATTCCAGGTTTCTTCCCAATCCATCTATTCTTTCCCTAAATTACCAATCTCAGTTTACCAGCCATAAGTACAAACAGAAAAATCAAGCAAAAACAGGGAAATAAATTTGATTTCCTTCTTTCCCTCATCCCTGATATCAACCTATTGTATGTTGTGTTGACTCTATCTTCAAAATTTATCTTATGACGCTGCTTTTCTCTCAAATCCACAACCATCAATATAATCTATGTCATGCCTATTCACCTGACTAGTCTTGTGCAATATGACATTTTGGATAAAGATGGACCACATGTATAGTAGATGGCTCATAATATTATAATGCCTAGTGACTTCATACCCATGTAAATTTGTGTAAGTATACTCTATGATCATACAAAAAAATCACCTACCTACCAGTACATTTCTCATAAGGTATATCTACCTTTAAGAGACACCTGACTATTATCAAGAATACAAGCAATAATAAGTGTTGGCGAGGATGTGGGTGGAAAGGTACACTCATACATTGCTGATGGGACTGAAAATTGGTGCAATCACTCTGGAAAGCAGTATGAAGATTCCTCAAAAAACTTGGATTGGAACTACCATTTGACCCAATTATACCACTCGTCAGTTCATACCCAAAGACATAAAATCAGCATACTACAGTGACACAGCCACATCAATATTTATAGCAGTTCTATTCACAATAGCTAAACTATGGAACCAACCTAGATGCCCTTCAACAGATGAATGGATAAAGAAAATGTGGTTCATATACACAATGGAATATTACTCAGTCTTAAAGAAGAATGAAATTATGGCATTTGCAGGTAAATGGGTGGAACTAGAAAATACCATGCTAAGTGAAATAAACTAATCCCAAAGAACCAAAGGCTGAATGTTTTCTCTGATAAGTGGATGCTGATCCATAGTTGAGGGGGTGTGGGTAGAATGAAGGAACTTTGGACTAGGCAGAAGGGATGAGGGGAGGGGTGGGGCTGTGGAGATGGGAACGATGGTAGAATGAGACAGACATTATTACCCTATATTCATGTATGATTACACTACAGGTGTGATTCTGCTCCATGTACAGCCAAAGGAATCAGAAGTTGTGCTCCATTTGTGTACAATGTGTCAAAATGAATTCTACTGTCATGTATAACTAATTAGAACAAATTTTTTTTTAAAAATTGTAAAGATACCTGACTATAAATGACCTCCTAAGTGATCTTTTTTATGCCAGAATTTTTCAAAACCATCTATCCAATCATATAATTCTACTACTATGTATATGTGTGCATATACATGGGATAAATTTGCATATCCATGCAATTATAATATGTGATAAATTAAAGAAATATATTAAAATATATTAAAATGTTTCCATAAAATTTAGAAAAATATCAATTTACCAAGTCCTAAAAGCTTTCCATTGTCTTGCCCCTCTTACCTCTTCAGTTTCATCTGGTGAATATGCTTATTCATGACACACAGGACTTATTTTGCTTTTCTATATGCCAAACGTTAATTGTTATATTTGTTATTCCTTTGTTTGAAATTATCTGCCCCATATCTTCATAAGTCTGGCTTCTCCTCTTCATTTAATTCAGTTTAATATCACCCCTTAAAGTGGCCTTTCTTAAATACCAACTCCAAAGAGGCCACTCCTCAATCAACCACCGTCACTCAACCCTCTCCCACTATCTTATTTTGTAACTCCCATTCCTATGTGAAAGCATCTTGTTTTCTTATTTCTCTCTCTGCTTTTAAATGTATACAGCATGAGAGGATGATTTTTACATTTTGTGTATTCACCACTCTATCCAAAGTCCAGTAAATGTCAAATAAACATTTGTTAATTATCAGCCTGAGACTCAGTTTCCTTATTTATAAAATAAAAGGCTAATTTAGATGGCCCCAATTTCTTTCCAGCTCTCTCATTTATTTAAATTGAATACATAATAGAAAAAGTTTAATAAGTGAACTCATAAATTTACATAGAAAAGACTAAGAGCTTGCTACAAAAATAAAGGATATCCAAGGCCTTGCAAAGATGTTGTCACCAGCACCTTTGACAGACTGTTCCTCAGTGTGCCAAAGGGAGGTTTGTTTTGCCTTTCATTAATGTAGTCTAATTCACCAGAACATTTGCAATTTCAGCACTAACCTCACAAACATGGAACAATGATATCTGATATCCAGCTGGTATGCACTAGTTCAGCCTTTTCCATTGTTTACAAGCAGTGTCTTCTCTGATTTTTTCCATATCCATAACAAATGTGTATTGGATGTTTTGACTTAGGCAACCTCTGGCAATCCCCAAACTAAAATTCTCAGTTCCCAGTACTTTCAAATAATGGCTTAAATAAAGGACTTTCACTTAAAATTATAGATAACAATGGGTATTAAGCCAATTAAAATCAAGGATCTTCTAAATCAAGGATCAGAAAAACCACATGCAGAATATTGGTCACATTTGTTAATAGCATAGTTAAAAAATCAGCACTTAGTATTTCCTCAGTTGTCTCATTCTTCATCAAAGGAATCATCTGTCTGTATCTTGTCACACATGGTACTTTGTGACTTTTTTGGAAAAGGATTTGTGTTTGATGCTTTCTATTGCCTCTGCTGCACAGTAAATTGTACAAGTTAGGCAATCAACTTAAATACAAATAGAAACCTCACAATTCTCATCTTTTATAAAAATTAATAAGGCTACTTTAATTAATTTTGTTTTTAGCTATAACATTCAAAAGACATTGGCCAAACAGACCCCCTTCCCTAATTCATTAATTGGAGTTTGTGGAGTTTTTGATTTTTTCTTTCTGTTTTGTTTTTTCAAATCGAGTTTTGATGAGGCTGTTCTACCTCCTGGAAACACTTTCCCCAGTTATTACACACTTGGAGGTAAAACGTGTGTTCACTGGAACTGCAGCTGAGATGCATTTGAGAAAGTGATTTAAAGATGTCATTGCTGCCATTATTTATGACTTTATCAAAGAAAAGCTGGGTATCATATGGATTTCTGCCATATCAAGAATCACTTTGTTTGCAAAGTTCAGACGATGCTGCTGCATAATGGACCATTTTTTGTGATCTGTTCTCAGTCTCCTCGAAAGATATTGAAAATAAATAAAATCCAATTATAACAAAAAGCCCTAGCAATACTTAGGCTCAGCATTTCAGTGCAGCAATGAGTCAGCTTTATAATTATTTTAAAGCATGAGAGCAATTTGTCTTCATTTTATTACAATAACTTAACCGCTAATTAGTGTTCATTGGCCATTTTCCTCCTCTCTAAAATCTTGTCATGAGTAAAGTTTCTGTTTTATAATGAAATCTCTTCTTAAATATATGCATTTATAAAATAGGAAATTTTAAAATAAAGGAAATTTTATAAAATAAAGGAAATTTTAAAACAATAGAAATTGTTCCATTGTTAAAATGAAGCTTAAAGTACTTGGTATTCTACTTCTAGTCCTAAAAAACATTAAAATGTTTTCAAAGTCATCAATAAACCATGGTTTGCTTTTGATGTTATTTCCTAGTGAACAATAAATATGAAGGCATCACCTCCACTTGTCTTTCTGCATCTTGTCACACATGGTAGATTGTGAACTTCTTGGGAATGGGACTTATTTTAGGCTCTCTATTGTTCCTATATTGCACAATTAGGCATGATAGGTGCTCAATTTGAAAATATGAATATCAAATTCCCTTTTTAATCAGGAAACATTTACAAGGCTACTAATTTAAATAATTTTGCTTTGTTTCTAGCTATGACATTCAAGGGATATTGGCCAAAAAAATCTCCCTTCTCTAATGAGTGTTCATATTTATATGTCTGGGACTGTTACTGTTATAAGCAGTGATAACTTCAGAAATGTCAGAAATAAATCATACCAAAGGCAAACATCCAAGTTCTTAGGGTATAACCTTTGGATCAGAGTTTGGTCTGAAAAACCTTTCCCTACTTTAAAATATAACAACCTAACAGGAAGTCCCCAAATGCACCAATTTTCCCAGTATCGTTCGTTCTTTAATTAGCATCAAAGAAACATTTCCAATCTGTTTCAAACAAGTTAGTTCTCTGGCACCATCAGAAAGCCAAGTTAGGTACCTGGCGCCATCAGAGAGCTACCATCAGTGAGTTTTCATTAAATGAGAAAAGAAACTATGTAAAGTTCTCATTTTACAATGTTAAGTGAATAAAGCAGGGTAAATTCTAAATAGAATAATAAAAATGCAGTTTGTAAAACAAAACTTTATTTATATGCATACAGGACAGACTAATATGCCAGTATATTAATAATGATTATCTCTAGGTTGAAAGAATATGTTATTTTTATTATTTTTCTATATTTTCCTACATTATCTCAATTTTTATAAATTTAAACACATATGGCCCTTTACACAATTTAAAACACATGTACAAATTATCCAAAATTCAATACCTAATTTAAGAATTTTTTTTATATATGTGCATATATTTGCATAGTATATTATTACAACTTCAAGGAAAATATTCCAAAAAAAAGTTTAACCCATGTTCTAAACGTTTTTTAAGCACATTAACATAAACCTCAACCGACACAATAATACACATTTCTAGACTAAATTATAACTGTATCAGGTAGATTATTATTAACCCATTTTAAAGGTGATAAAATTGACAATCTTGCCCAAATTTATAAAACATGTTAGTAGCAAAACCATCTGGATCTCTCTCTAAACCCTACCCTGACTTCTTTCTGCCACTTCTGATTCATTATGCTATGGGATGCCCATTTGGGGATGAAATGGATATGCAATGTTAGCTTCAAAGACAAGTTTCATCTGCTACCTTTCCTCTTGCTTATTTTAATATTTTGCTTGTGTGTCCATTAGAGAATGTGCCTCAAGGATTATGGCCTTCCTGATTTATTTCTCCTTCAAAATTTGAACTGCCACATAATTCATACAACAAACTAGAAAGTATTGGTTTATTTAACAAGTTTAAATACAAGTAATTCATTTAATTGTAGTCTGAATTAAACTGAATTACTAATTCAAATTGTTTGAGCTAACAAAATGATAAAGCTTTCACATCTCTTTCAGCAATCTATTTCTAGTTACCCCTTTCCTCTACTTGCAGCTCTAGTAAATTTTCTATCAAATGTGTATTAGTTGCTGTGATTTCCCTAGAATTTTCCTAGTGAATGTGATAGTTTTGAATACAGTCAATGAAATCGCAATCAAAACCCCAGTAAATTATTTTGTACATATTAGAAAATTGAATGCTGAGTATGGTGGCACATGCCTATAATCCCAGCAGCTGGGGAGGCTGAGGCAGGAGGATTGCAAATTCAAAGCCAGCCTCAGCAACTTAGGGAGGCCCAAAGCAACTGGAATAGACCGTGTCTCTAAAAAAAATACAAAAAAGGGCTGGGGATGTGACTCAGTGTTCAAGTGGCCCTGGGTTCAATCCCCAGTACCAAGAAAAAAGAAAACTGATTATAAAGTTTATATGGAGGAACAAAAGACAACAATATTGAAAAGGAAGAACAAAGTTGGAGGAAAGGCACCTTATTAGATCAAGATTCACCATAAAGCCATAATAAGACAGTGTGAATTTGGTGAAAGAACAAAAAGACCAATAGAACAAAATACACAGCTCAGGAACAGACATACATAAATATAATCAGCAGGTCTATGGCAAAGAAACAAAGGCAAGACAATGGACAAAAGATAGCCTCTTCAGCCGGGCACGGTGGCGCACGCCTGTAATCCCAGCACTTTGGGAGGCTGAGGCAGGAGGATCGCGAGTTCAAAGCCAGCCTCAGCAATGGCCAGGCACTTAGTAACTCAGTGAGACCCTGCTTCTAATAAAATACAAAAAAGGGCTGGGGATGTGGCCCAGTGGTCAAGTGCCCATGAGTTCAATCCCCAGTACAAAAAAAAAAAAAAAAAAAAAAAAGATAGCCTCTTCAACAAATGGTGCTGGGCCAACTAGATGACCATATGGAGGGGGAAATGAATCTAGATAAGGACCTTACACCTTTTCACTCAGAATGGATCATAGACCTAATGTAAAATGCAAAATTATAAAACTTCTACAAAACAGCATAAGAGAAAACCTAGATGATATTGGTATGGCGATGACATTTTAGATACAATGCCAAAGGCATGATCCATGGGAGAAGTAATTGATAAGGTGAAATTCATTAAGATTAAAAATTTCTCCACAAAAGGCAATGTCAAGAGGATAAGAAGACAAACCATAGATTTGAAGAAAATATTTGCAAAACACGTATCTGATAAAGAACTGCTATACAGTATATACAAAGAAATCCTAAAATTCAAGAACAAGAAAACAAACAACCCAATTTAAAAATGGGCCATGGACTTTAACAGAAACCTCACCAAAGTATATGTATACAGATGGTAAGTGAACATATGAAAACGTGCTCCACATCATATGTCATCAAAGAAACGAAAATTCAAACAACAATGAAATACTACTGTGGTTGTATTAGAATAGTCCAAATTCAGAACACTGATCAAATACCAAATGCTAGAAAGGATGTAGAGCAACAGGAACTCTCATTCATTGCTGCAAGGAATGAATATAGTACAGCCACTTTGGAAGACATTTGGGCAGGTTTTTTTGTTTGATTGTTTGTTTGTTTGCTTTTTAACAAATCTAAAGAAACTCTTACCACCCAATCCAAAAATCAAATTCGTTAGTTGTCAGGAAATAAATGGGCTGAAGTTTTTAGCCCCCTGTACCTGGGATGGACCTCTTTTGTCCAGCAAAAGAAGCTAGAGGGGCCTACCTCAATGACGAGACTAGACTGGGAAAGTAGAGGCCACTGATATTATCTCCCCCACCTTCAGAAGACACAGGAACATACCAGGGAGCCCGGTCAGGTGGACGGTGCTGGAACTCGTTTATTAAAGAAGGTGGACAACGTTTTATAGTGGACATGAGCCAATCAGTAAGCAGATTATAGAAACAGGTAAAGAGCACGGGCACATTTCATTGGCAAAATCCCCAATAGGGTGGTTCCGGTTCTCAGGATATGTCACAGCCATGCCCTCTGCTTAGCCTAGGTCCGTAACAGGGCGTGGCAAGCAGCCAGAAAGCCAGAGATTTACATCCCCTCGGCTGACATGTTCGGAAGGCCCCGACAATTGGTGTTTATCCAAAGAAATTCGAACATATAGCCAAACAAACACCTGCACACAGGTGTTTACATAAGCTGTCTTCATCACTGACAAAAACACAGAAGCAACCAAGTTAGTTTTTAGTATATAAATGGATAAATGCACTTTGGCACATAAGGCAATGGAATATTATTCAGTGCCTACAAGAAATGAGTTATCAAGCCGTGGAAGGACATGGAAAAAACTTAAATGCATATTGCTAAGTGAAAGAAGCCAGTCTCAAAAAATTATGTAGTATATGGCTACATAACATTCTAGAAAAGGCAAATCTTACTGAGATAGTAAAAAGGTCAATAGTTGTGGTGGGTTGGGGGTCCAGTGAGGAAAGGATGAATCGGCAGAGCACAGAGGACTTTAAGGGCAGTGAAACTACTATTTGTGTGGAACTCTTTGTACATGTCACTGTTCATTTGTCCTAAAACCAGAATGTACAAACCAGAATGAACTTTTTGTAAACTATGGATTTCTGGTGATTATGATATCAATGTAGGTTCATCAGTTGTAAAAACAGTACACTCCAGTGGGAGATGTTGATAAAGGCAAGAAGCTATCTGAAAATTTTCTTTTTTGGGGGCGGGGATGGGGGTAGCAGGGATCGAACTCAGAAACACTCAACCACTGAGCTACAACTTCAGCCCTATTTTGTATTTTATTTAGAGACAGGGTCTCACTGAGTTGTTTAGTGCCTTGCATTTGCTGAAGCTGGCTTTGAACTTGAGATCCTCCTGCTTCAGCCTCCCAAGCAGCTAGGATTATGGGCCTGCGCCACCATGCCCAGCCCCTTGAAAAATTTCTGTGCCTTTTCAATTTGGTATAAACCTAAAACTTCCCTAAATAAAGTCTTTCTTTTTAAAAAATGCATCTTTACTGAAAAGAAAAAAAAAAGTGAAATTTAAACATTTTATAGAAACTCTCCATGAATTTAGGATATAAACATATCTACATCTATATATATATAGATATATATAGATATATATATGTGATAAAAATTAAATAGCACATGGAACTATCATTTAAAGTGCATTTTAAAAACTTATTTTGGGTGGTTAGGGAAATACAAATTAGAAACTACAATGAAATACCTCTATACAACACTGTGAATAGCTAAAATTCAAATGACAATGCCACAGATTGTCAAGGATGTACAGTTAATAGAATTCTCACACATTGCTGAAGAAAATATAAAATACTACAGTTACTATTGGGAAACAGTTTGGTATTTTCTCATAAAGTTACCATAAACCCCAGTAATTCTACTCCTAGAAATAAAACCATGTCCACTGAATGTCATGTGTATGAATTTTCATGGCAACTTCATTCATAATATCTGCTCCATCTCTGCCCAGTGTATATGAAAAAACAGTTTTTGACACTGACTACCTAAGTTGGCCTGATACTCCACAAGTTTAAAGGCACAGTCTTCCATGAGATTGCCCTCCCTTCAGAAGCAAGCTCCAAATCTGAGGGTCCACCCACACTTTATAAAAGACTAGGTATGAATGCAGAGGTTTCCCTCTTTGTGCACTAGTATATAAGAAGGACTCAACAGAACTCACTGAAATCTCTATACTTCTGAGTAGTTTATTAGATAGAATACAACCTAGGAATAGCCAAAGAGGTGCATAGAGGAAGGTCTGGCAAAATTCCAGACGGGGATCATTCATGCATCTCTCAGTGTGTCAGTGCATCAGTGTGCACCACCCTCCTGGCATATTAGTGTATACACAAACCAGAAAGCTGCACCAAATCTTAGTGTTTAGAGTTTTTATCGAGAGTTCACTACGTGGGCAAGATTCATTAAATATTGGCCATGGACTTGCACTCAGTCTCTAGCCCCTGTTGTCCTGCTCCTGGAGGTCACACAGCTAAAAGTTTCAACCTTCTAATTATGTGTTTGGTCTTTCTGGTGACCAGCACCAGCATGACACAATATAGATTTCACTACTCTCACTCCTATGAGTCACATCATTACTACTGACAAAGACCTCCCTATCATTCAAAAATATCCAGAGATTTTTGAAGCCCTCTATCAAGAACCAAGAAAGAGAATACATATATTCTTCATTACCACAATGCCTAAAACCTGAAATCAACCTAAATTTCCACCAGTCAGGGAATGGAAAAACAAGTTGTGGTATATCCACACAATAAACTGTTTCTCAGCAAGCAATAAAGAAGGAACAAACTAGGATGAATCTCAAAAGTATTGTGCTAAATGAAGGAAGTCAGACATAATGTTAGGTTGTAGTAAGTAAGGAGCAGTGAAATGTGAACCAATAACATAGCAGAGTCGTGGGGTTCCTCTGAATTGCCTTTAATGAACAATCAAGTAACTTGTAGAACAAAAATAGGTGTAATAACTCTGAGAATAAATATGTGGAAACAAAGAGAACCAAAGTAAGAAATACATCAAGAAAGAAAGACCAATGTGCTAACTCCTGACAGGGTCTACTGAGGTTATTGTAAAGTTAGGATTTATGGCCAAAGGTTTCTCAATGTATAGCAAAAGGAAAAAAAATTTTAGTAGTACAGGTTCACTAAGATAAAATGTGTGTGGTTATTGACCCCAGCACCACTTTAACATAGGATTGACTTTAGATGAACGTCCCCCCCCCCCCCCCCCCCCCCCCCGCAAATAGGATGGTCACCATGACAGTTTCAGAGAGGACCAATTAGAATTCAAAACTCCTCTGCCCAACATGAGGAAGGCAGACATCTGACTAGCAATGACTGCTGAAGGTGGAAACCAGCTCTCAAGGCAAACATAAAAGAGCAATATATTTGTAAGCAGTGTTATCTCCTTGTTCTCTGCTCAGGAATAACCCACTCTCTTGAGAGTGTTCTTTGCTTAAACCCTACATTACTTTCACTTTACTTTCCACTCACAATAAAATTCTCTTGCTTGACTTTTCATGTCTGACTCTAAATTTTATTTCATTGGGATACAAGAACCAAGGTTTGGAGCTTCAGCTCCCCACTCTCCTATGACAATAAGATTATGTATTCTATGTATGATTCCTCTTATTTGAAATTTTGGAAAACACCCAATTAACAGAACCATGGTGATATCAGGTATCAGAGTAGAGCAGAAGGGTGAAGAACAGAGAAGAAGGAAACAGGACCTTTCTGGAGAGATATAAATGTTCTCTGTCCTGATTGTAATTGTAGTGGTAGTTACATAGCTGTATTACTTTATTACTTTAATTAAAATATACATCTCTGATGATAATGAGATTTTTTTTTTTTACTAGTTTAGCACTTTTGTCAAGATTTATTAAATAGGCCAGGTGCAATGGTGCACACCTATAAGCCCAGCGGCTTGGGAGGCTGAGGCAGGAGAATCACAAATTCAAAGCCCACCTCTGCAAAAGCCAGGCAACTCAGTGAGACCCTGTCTCTAAATAAAATACAAAATAGGGCTGGGGTTGTGGCTTAGTAGCCAAGTGGCCCTGATTTCAATCCCTGGTACCAAATTTTTTTTTAATTATTAAATAGCACACTTAATATAAGTAGATGTACTGGGTATAAATTATACCTCAATGAAGCTAATAAAACTTTTTTTAAAAAGTAAATTGATTTTAAATAACACCAAGCATCACAGAATAGAAAATAAAAAGTTTGATCTACTTTTATAAAGAGAAGTCTAAGCCTAAAATTTACTCACCTCAATAAAGATAAGCATTAACTTGATTTTTAAATATGAATAGATTAGAAAAGGATTAGCACAGTGCTGATATTTCACAAAGAAAAATGGACTTTCCACAACAGCACCAGACATTGTATGATGAGCGAGCATTTAAAAACAGCAAAGTAGCAAAGTAAAATTGGACCTCAGTTGAATGCATTTAAAACTGCTTTATGATAAGATTTATCTAAAATTGAAATATGCAGTTAAAATCAGTGAAAATTAAAATATATATCTCTGATGATAATGAAATTTTTTACTAGTTTAGCACTTCGTGATATTGGGGACAAGGAAGAAAGTGACTTTATTATCATTGACCATTATTATTGAATACACCAATTAAATAGGCATTTCTAAAGCACATAAAAAGAAATCTTTGGTCTACATACATTTAAATGGTGTTAAGGTGATAATGATGGGAGATGCTAATTGTCCACAACAAGAAGAGCCCTGGAACACCCTTTGTTCAGTTTCTAGCATCTCATTACTAGAAATTTGCAGACTTGTATAAAAAGCAGTCAGGAGGGCTGAGGGCTAACATGATTCATTCATATGAAAAGGTCAAAAGAACATCAAAGATGACACACAATTAATCCTCATTAGTCTAGCCTCAGATTACTCAAAATCAGGGCTTTGTGGAATTTGGGGCAAGCCTGGACTTTGACACAGCCTAGGCTGTTATTGCATGAATAAGTTGCATTAAATGATGTTCAGGACTTACAAGGTATAATTTTTAAAAGGCAGGATAGTTCATTATGATAATTTTGGAAAAGAACAACAATTTCATACATATACAAAGTTAAAATCTGTATTTTAATCACTTCAATCAGGGGTGATTTGGTGTCTAGAAAACTAGTTACTATTGAGCACATTCATGCTAAGAACTACATGTACTATAAAAAGAAGATTTTCCAAATAATTAAAAAAATATATTGTCTCTATCTTGGGACACTTTTCCTGAATTAAAAATAGTAACACAAAAACAGAATTCGTAATCAGATGACTGTTTGGTGAGGATAGAGTTACAACAAAGATTGTATTTCATGTAAGTAAGGATAATCTGGCCTGTATTGTAAGGTGAGTCAAGTCAAAATTAGTTCTATCCATTCGGCACTGATTCTTGCTAGCTGCACTTTTAAGGTCACTTTCTCACCTTGGCCCTGGATGTTGAGACACAGGTTTACTTGCAGGTTGTATCACAGCCTATTCAAATATTGCACTGAGTAATAGTCTCCTTTTAGCAATAAAGTGATCCTTATTAAAACATAATCTTAACAACTTGGTGGTATAATACACTGTTTTCTGTTATATAGCTATATACAGAATTGAATAAGACTTTCAAGTAATTAAGTGATTACTTAATTTTGAGAAAACAATAATTATTATTATTTAGATTTTATAAAACATTGTTTTCTGTTTTATTTCTACACTGAGTGATTAATTTATTCTTTCAACTCTGCCACACATGGGCACTTTATTAGGCACTAGGGATTTTATAGTAAACATGTAGACGTGGCCCAGGCCTTCATAAGCTGTTATGAAGAGAAAGATATAGCCTGCATTTATTGAAACAGTTTCTCTATGAGGTTCTTCTAGTTAGTGAATTTCTCTGGATACCTGGTACAGTTCAGTTGGTTAGTTAGACATGCAGGTCTCATAAAGTCAGTAAGAATTTCCAAGGAAATGGGAATTATGTAATGTGCTTTAGTATGTTGGTAGTTAAAGAACATGCTAATTAATTGTTCACTTGATTATTTCTTGCTATATTCAAATAAATGCCAACTGATTGTTTATTGCCAGAAGCAGGAACTTCTTTGAAACGGATATTAGTTGTTCATCACCATGCCTTTGAGCCTGACTATTTTGGAGGAAAAATTTCTATGAACTTATAATAAAAGTCAACAGGGAAATAAAATTTATAATTAACTTTCTACTATCTCTCAAAGATTTCAGAAACAAAAAAAAAAAAACACATCTCAAATATAATCACAATGATTTTATAAAAGGGAAGAGAAATAAAGTACCGCAAAAAAACAAATAAACAAAGCAAAAAATAAAATAATGGAAGTGATAAGAAGCTAACGATCAGGAAGAGCTAGGAAAGGCGGCTTGATTTCAGTTCACTCTTGCCAGCATTTATGGAGATTCCCAGAGTTCAAGGCACCATACTAGGTCAGGACGGAACACTAAAATAAGTAAGAAATAGCTGTGCACCCCAGGGTGGCACAATTTTGTAGGTATTTGTTTTCTTCTTGTTCTAATTTCTCTAACTTGGGATGCATAAAGAGTATCTGGTTCTGACTAAGTATCTGGCCCTCCCTGCATATTACTAGATTGTCTGAGAGTTAACGAGTGGTTTAAGAGGAGAAATTAAAACATCCACGAGAGTCTTCATTTGGTCAGACACTCTTGCACAGCGATAGAGCTTTTCAGTTGCGTTTTCATGGCAACACCTCTCTGAGTTGTTTGTGAGTTTGTCCCATCAGTAAGAAGATTCTCATTGTGCCACCCACCAAGCACGCGCTTGTTAATCACTGCTAATTGCCTACAATTGAGATCAGCAGACTGTTCACTGAGTACAGCGATGGGCACTTAACTCATTGGCACTGAGGTTTCCTGTGTGCCCATTTTCACTAATGGATCGTTTGTCCTGGAAATTAGAAGTCCCAGCATCAATCACATAAACCAGACTCAGTAGGCAGCAGTGTTTACCTTCCTCTTCACCACCAGAGGAGGGGCAGTACAGCAGGAACTTATATTTTTCCAGAAGGCAGGCAGCCTTTGTGGAAAGCCAGGGTCCTTTGCTTGGCCAGCAGAATCTAAGAAAAAGGGACTCCCAGAGAGGCAAAATGTGCTGCAGGAAAGAGGGCAGAAAGGCTGTCTCAGCCATCTTTTTATTTTCAGGCTCCCTGTCAACATGCCACAGCACTACAGGAGAAACCAAAAGACACATCTGGAGATTGTTGACGTGGCAGGGCTTCTTCATAATGGCCTCAAAGCGACTGCCTCTGGTGAGCCCACTATCATTGCAAATATGGAGACAAAAATCACCATGTTCTGAGACTTTTGAGAGCAAATGGTCTCATTAGAGAAGGCATGAAGAAACTGTGCCTTCTCTCACCAATCATTGTGTCTGTCTTCCTCCAGAGATCAGAGAGATACAACAGAATTTGTGTTTCATGTGATATACGTTTTCTTACAATTATTGAACATATGCCTACTAATGACACCCTTGAAGAGGGGGCATTTTCTGGGAATTTGTTTAGATCTCTTGCATACAGTGAACAAGATCACTTCCCCTACAATTCCAAGCTAGCCATTATCACTATTTATCACTGAAGCTCCTTATTTCTGAGTGTTAAAGAAAAACATTGTTCTGACATTGGTCAAAATGGTAGGAAATCTATATCCAGGATGACTGCAGTGGGTGTAAAGATTATCACATTAGACGAGAGAGGTTAGGCTCAACTCCAAATACAGCAAAGACCACTGGGGAATTTAGACAATAAGCAGAATGAGATCATTAAATGAAAAAATCACTCAAAGGAGACATCTAAGATTCTTGCTAATGTCAAGCCAGACAGAACAGATGTTTTGGTGAAATTATTCTTGGTAAACTCCAATTTTTGCTAAAATTGGATTTAGCAGGCCAAAGAAAAGACTAAGAACAAGTTCTAGTTCAAAGAATGGCTCAGAGAAGCCTGTCAAAACTTTGATAAAGAACACAGTACTTCTCAAGGTGTGCAGTGATGCTCATAAAAATCACCCTGAGTTTAGAGGTTACAAAGTTTAAAAGGAGTAACTCCTTTATTGGAAGCTTCCAGTGATTTAGTTGTTTCTTAAATCAATAATCCAGATGGAAAAAAAAGAAACTCCACTCAAATCGTCTTCAGATAGAGTTTATAAAAATAAATTATCTATTTTATAGGTTGTATATTTCTCATATTGCTTCTGTCTTCCTCCATTTGAGCCATGCAGACATCTCACCCTACAACTCTTGACACTATCCTGTACATAATCCACCTGTTCCCTGTTCCTCCTTGTAGCTCCCCTGATTTCCATTGTCTTTATTTCACCACTTAAACACTTCCTTCTGCATCTGTCTTCCCCAACCATTCAGATTTGATTTCACATCAATTTTTAAAGGTGCCTAGCTTGAGTTCAGTCATTATAACTTGGGCCTTGGATATTATTGTTCTTCTTGAATTTTGATTTTTTTTATTCTGGCCAATGTGCAAGCTTTGTAAACCTTGGATCTCCATATTCTCTCTCTGAAGGAAAGTCCTTCAAGATCACCTCTAGGGTGTGTGTGAGTCTTACGTTTCCTCAATTCAAGACAGCTGTGAGCTTTGAAACTATGGCCACTTTTGCATGATGATGGGGTTATAGGATAGAAAAAGGATTCCTTTATAAAATGAAAGTCTAGATTCTGAAAAATTCTTTTAGGCAATAGGCTCTATAAGAGTTTTCACTTTCTTTTTTCAGCTCCATAAGCTATCACTCTGTAGCATTTCACAAAGTGAGGTTTTCAATGATCATTCTATAATGATTTTATTTCTACCAATATTATTTATCAGTGAATATCTTCACTTTGTTTTGTTTCATTTTTATTCCCTGCTTCTCTGCTACCCCAAGATCCCATCTTATTTTTTCCCCACCCTGAGCACCTGTACTTGAGTATTAAATTCACTATACAGCTAATTCTGCTGACTTTCTCCACAACACATTAGGCATTTTAGAATGATCCATATTAATATCTGTAGACATAGTTCACATTCCTGATATATTACTCTTTTCTGCGTATATGAATGTTATTTAACTCTTGATTGTAACACAAGAACTAGGTATCATGCAATATGTAGAGAGCCTACTGTAGGCAAAAACCCCAAAATATTTATCTGGATACTCACATACAGACCATCCTACAGCCTTTCTGAGGGTCTTCTTTGAAAATTACTGGGAAGAATCTTGTATCTTTGCTTTTAGAAATATTAATACATAATCTCCAAGGGAAATAAAATACCAGCATCTCCAGCTTTACAGTGCAATGATGTCTCTAAGTTCCTCATCACACCAAACCTTTGGAGAAAAACACACTTGCAGAGAAGTAAATCTCCTTTGAGTCTTTCTAGATTATCAGTCACAAATTACCTTTCAGGGCTATTCTTTTAGCCTAGGTTCCAAGTTCTAGTAAAATTTTATCAGAAAAGCCCTAACTGTAAATAAATAATATTACAATAAATAGAAAATGAATTTTATCTCCACATTGCCATAGGTACTAAACCTTATCAAATACTTTTAAAATATTTTCCTCATGCTGTAATCCAAGGTATCAAACTTACTGAATGCTTCTCCTACATCACTTAGGAGATCACATAGTTTTTCACCTTTCCTATGAATGAATGTGCAATAAATTTCACTGACAGATTTCCAATGCCATACCATCTTTCATTGCCTTCTTTGTGTGTGTGCATGAGAGTGTTTGTGTGTATGTTGCTGATTATGGAACACAGGCCCTTGCATATGCTAGGCAAGCACTCTACTACAGAGCTACACCCCAGCCCCTTGCATTGTCTTCTTGACATTACTCCTCTTGATCTTACTACATTACTGGATTTTTCCAGTTAATATCTTACATATACATTTGACATAAAATGAGAATGGTCTATAATTCTCTTATATTGTTCTCACCTGGATTAAACATTAAGATCAGACTGCATTTCAAAATAAGTTTTCTCTAAATTCCTAAATTTGCTGGGATTTTTCTATGACTTTTTAAAATATCAGCATATGTGTAGATATTGTCCTTTCTGATTAGTTTTTCCCTTGATCAGTCTTACCAGGAATCTATCTTGTTAGTATTATTACATTAACAACCTTTTGTTTTGCTTATCTATTTTGGCATACTTCTATAGGTAAGTGATTTATGATTTATGTTCTTTATATTTATTGTTTTCTTTAATATTACTTCATTAGAGTTATATTAATCATCATTTTCTAACGTATTAAGGAAAATGCTTGTCCCATTTTTATTCCTCCTGATATACTGATAAGCACACTCATCAATAAATCTCACTTAATTACATGAACTCTATTATAAATCACAATGTAATACCAAACATTTCTTAACTTAGGGTCAAGTGTAATTTAATGTATTCTTTTCAATTTTTCATTCATATAATTATTTGGATTTCCAAAGACTATCAAATAGGTATATAAAATAGTTCAGTAACAATATATACAAGAACATTTTTAAATGTGGTGAATTTTATTTAATTCAGCATTTTAAAGTAGATTGTACTGAGAAGGCATCAGCTGAAAATTAAATCATAATCTGTACAAAGTTCCTCTGAAAATTGAAAGGCAAATGCAATTGAACGACTATGAACAAATCCACTGAAAATAAAAAGATAACTTTCTTTTTCTCCAAAAAGCAGAGATAAGGAAAAAACACTTTCAAGGGAATTAGAGATGGAAGACCGGAGAAGGGCGGCGTTGGGCTTTCCTCAGTAGACAGAGGTGCAGTAGTGAGAGTACGCCAGTGTTACCAGCGATTTTACTGCAGCCATGGGGGAGCCAAGGCCTTCCTGCTTCTCTGGGGTGCTGAGATGGCAGCTTACAGCAAGGGTGAGTCTCCAAACTGCGGACTCATGCTGATCCCACACTGGAAACAAACAGTGGCAGAAATATTGGTGGTGGAGCCTGCGGAAAATGGCACGGAAGAACAAAAACAATGGCAGCATTAATGGGACAGCTGAGTGGCACAGCGTGTTTTCACACAAGTCGCCCAGTGGGTTCACGCACACACAGGAATGCTAATCAGGAACATATGTCAGGTCTTAGGAGGTACCATAACGCCCGGGTGACTGATCGCTGCCATTTTCAAAGGGGTTATAGCAGACGGAGAAAAGGGGGAAGAAGGGGAACCCTGAACATATCTGAGGAATTTGAGCAGACCCTGAGGGCAGCCTACATCTAGCTGGGCCAAAATCAGCCAGCATGGGAACTCATATCATATGTAAATCCAGCGTGACGGGTCCAAGACTCTGCAACTGTGGAGCTCGTGGAGTGCTGATGCATACTTGATACATCATCTTCCAGCACCACTCACGGAGTGACCCAACTTACTTGCCTAAACAGGTATGCAGACTTTAACCCCACCGTCAACTCCTCTACAATAGACAGAATGGTTTCTATGATAACTTGACTGGAGGGGGACAAGAGAAACCAGAAAATCAGCATCAAACATCTGCATCCACTCATTGTGAAGGGATCCAGAAAATCTTCCAGCTAAAGAATCTTGACTGAGATTAATTTGTGGCTTCAACTTTGTGGGTTTTTTGTTTTGTTTTTGCTTTTATTTATTTTTTTTTTTTTTTAATTATTATTCTTTTTCTTTCCTGTGAGTGTGTATGGGTATGTGTGCACATGAAAGAGCATTTTTTTCTCTGTCATTTATTCTTTACTGCTTGGTTTGGTTAGTCTTGTTTCCCCCCACTTCTTTTATATTTTATTTTTTCATTTCTTTATTTTTTATTGCTATTATTTTTTCCTTTCTTCTTTTTTATTTCTTACCTTATCTTTCATCTCTCTATTTACGCCTCACCCTTGTACTATCAACATAGGTAAAAACAAGTCTTATACATGAAATAGGAACTTGAGAACTAGGGCAAATGAATAATACATCAAGAGGTGTTTTTGAACTTGGTTTTCCCATTCATTCCTCATGTTTGGAAAATTTTGGAAAAACTCTATTCAAAAATAGAGTTTCTTCTCTGTTTTTGACCCACTTTCTCTTTCTTCTCTTTGTCACTAATTTCTACTACTTTGACACTTTTTATTTTCTATCAACATATATGTAAGTTTGGTTTATATATAAACCGTTCTCCCCACTAACTAGTTCACTTCAATTCATTTCCTCTCCTTTCTGCTGTTATCAAACTACACTCATAGATTGCTCATTCACACTTCCTAAGAAATAACAACTCAATATCATTACCTCCTCCCTCCTAATCATATCACATCGGTGTCCAATATTAGAAATTATAAACCCCGTATCAAACCTAAAGAGTTTATTGGAGACAATATCTGAAATCACTAATTCTGTACATTGTGATCAAATTGTGAATATCTGAATAGAAAAATATCTGGTTTTAGAGTGTAAAGTATTTATATGGGGATCTGATAACATTGTACTATAGGGGCATCATAAGGCTTTAAGGTAAAAACAAAAAAGTCAAGGTTCTATAGTGCTAGAAGAGAAGTCATACAAGCAATATGAAAAAACAAGGGAAGACAGTGTCCCAAACGAATCAACATACCTCCTTAGCAGATCCCATGGCAAGCACAGTAGATCAAATGTCAGAGAAAGAGTTCAGGAGGTACATAATCCAAACGTTTAATGACCTCAAGAATGATTAGAGGGATCAAATACAGGTAGTAAAAGATGATTTTGACAAAGAACTTCATAAACAAATACAAGAAGCAAAAGATTACTTCAATCGGGAGATAGAGTTTCTAAAAAGAAACCAAACAGAAATTCTGGAAATGAAAGAAGCAATAAACCAAATTAAATGTTCAATTGAAAGCATCTCCGACAGATTAGACCACTTGGAAGATAGGACCTCAGATAATGAAGACAAAATATATAATCTGGAAAAGAAAGTAGACCACACAGCAAAAATGGTAAGAAATCATGATCAGAATATTCAAGAAATATGGGATAGCCTAAAAAGACCAAATTTAAGAGTTACTGGGATTGAGGAAGGAATAGAGTTCCAAACCAAAGGAATGAGTAATTTATTCAATGAAATAATAGCAGAAAATTTTCAAAACATGAAGAATGAATGGATAAACCAAGTTCAGGAGGTTTTCCCAAATGTACAAAATCACAACAGATTCACACCAAGGCACATTATAATGAAAATGCCCAACATACAGAATAAGGAAAAAATATTAAAGGCCACGAGAGAAAGGAATCAGATTACACAGAGGGGAAAACCAATTAGATTGTGTGCAGATTTTTCAACTCAGACCTTAAAAGCTAAAAGATCCTGGAACAATATATTTCAACTCTGAAAGAAAATGGATGTCAACCAAGAATATTATATCCAGCAAAATTAAGCTTTAGATTTGAGGATGAAATAAAAACCTTCCATGACAAACAAAAGTTAAAAGATCTCACAACTCGAGAGCCTGCACTGCAGAACACGCTGGGCAAAATATTCCATGAAGAAGAAGAAAAAATAACAATGAGAATCAGCAAAGGGAAATATTAAACTAAAGGAAACACTAACCAGAGGAAAAACCAAATCAAGTTAAATTCCGTAAACAAACAAAAATGAACGGGAATAAGGCTCACATATCAATATTAACCCTGAATGTTAATGGCCTAAACTCACCATTCAAAAAAACACAGACTGTCAGACTGGATTAAAAGCAAAGACCCAACAATATGCTGTCTCCAAGAAACTCACCTCATAGAAAAAGACATCATCAGACTGAAGGTGAAAGGTTGGGAAAAAGCTTACCACTCACATGGGCCATGGAAGCAAGCAGGGGTTTCCATTCTCATCAAATAAGGTAGACTTCAAGCCAAAGCTAATCAAAGGGGACAAAGATGGATATTTCTTACTGCTTAAGGGAACCATTCATCAACAAGATATAACAATTATAAATTTATATGCCCCAAACAATGGAGCACCTACATTCTTCAAACAAGCCCTTCTCAAGTTCAAGAGTCAAATAGACCACAACACAATTATTCTAGGAGACTTCAACACAGCTCTTTCACCACTGGATAGATCGTCCAAACAAAAGCTAAATAAAGAAAACTCAGACCTCATTAATACAATTAATAACTTAGACCTAATGGACATATATAGAATATTTCATCCCTCAGCACACCTTCTCCTCAGCAGCACATGGCTCCTTCTCTAAAATAGACCACATACTATGCCGCAAAGCAAATCTTAGCAAATATAAAAAAGTTGAGATACTATCATGCATTCTATCAGATAATAGTGGAATGAAATTAGAAATCAATGATAAAATAAAAAATAAAAAAGTTATTCCAACACCTGGAATCTAAACAACATGCTACTGAATGAACAAGGGATTGCAGAAGACATCAGGGAGGAGATTAAAAAATTCCTAGAGGTGAATGAGAACACAGACACTCCATATCGAAATCTCTGGGACACTATGAAGTCAGTATTAAGAGGAAAATTCATTGCATTGAGTTCATTCCTTAAAAGAAGACAAAACCAACAAATAAATGACTTAACATCACACCTCAAAGCCCTAGAAAAAAAAGAACAGATCAACAGTAAAAGCAGTAGAAGACAGGAAATAATTAAAATAAGAGCTGAAATTAGTGAAATTGAGACTAAAGAAACAATTCAAACAATTGACAAAACTAAAATTTGGTTCTTTGAAAAATTAAATAAAATTGACAGACCCTTAGTGATGCTAACGAAAAGAAGGAGAGAAAAAACTCAAATTACTAACATCCATGATGAAAAAGGAAACATCACAACAAACACCTCAGAAATACAGAGGATAGTTAGAAATTATTTTGAAAACTTATACTCTAGTAAAATAAAAAATATCAATGGCATTGACAGATTCATAGAGTCACATAAATTACCCAAACTGGATCTGGAGGCTATACACAATTTAAACAGATCAATTTCAAGTGAAGAAATAGAAGACACCATCAAAAAGCTACCAGCCAATAAAAGCCCAGGACCGGAAGGATACACAGCCCAGTTCTACAAGACCTTCAAAGAAGAACTAATACCAACACTTTCCAATTTATTTCAGGAAATAGAAAAAGAGGGAGCTCTTCTAGACTCATTCTATGAGAACAATATTATGCTGATTTCAAAGCCAGGAAAAGACACAGCTAAAAAGGAAAACTTCAGGCCAATATCTTTAATGAACATAGATGCTAAAATTCTCAACAAAATTCTGGCAAATCAAATACAAAAACATATCAAAAAGATAGTGCACCATGATCAAGTGGGGTTTATCCCAGGGATGCAAGGTTGGTTCAGCATATGCAAGTCAATAAACGTAATACAGCACATCAATAGACTTAAAGATAAGAACCATATGATCATCTCAATAAATGCAGAAAAAGCATTTGACAAAATACAGCACCCTTTCTGTTCAAAACACTAGAAAAACTAGAGATAACAGGAATGTATCTCAACATTATAAAAGCTATCTATGCGAAGCCCCAGGCTAGCATCATTTTAAATGGAGAAAAATTGAAAGCATTCCTTCTAAAAACTGGAATAAGACAGGGATGCCCCCTTTCACCACTGTTATTTAACATAGTACTTGAAACTCTGGCCAGAGCAATTAGACAGAAGAAAGAAATTAAAGGGATTTAGATAGGAAAAGAAGAACTCAAACTAGCACTATTTGCTGATGATATGATTCTATACCTAGAAAACCCAAAAAAATTCCACCAGAAAACTTTTAGAAGTAGTAAATGAATTCAGCAAAGTAGCAGGATACAAAATCAACACCCTGGGCTGGGGTTGTGGCTCAGTGGTAGAGTGCTCGCCTCGCATGTGCGCAACCCGGGTTCGATCCTCAGCACCACATAAAGACAAATGCATTGTGTACAACTAAAGCAAATAAATAAATACTTTTTTAAAAAATCAACACCCATAAGTCAAAGGCATTTTTGTACATCAGTGACAAATCCTCTGAAAGGGAAATGATGAAAAACTACCCCATTTACAATAGCATCAAGAAAAATAGAATACTTGGGATTCAACCAAAGACATGAAAGACCTCTATAACAAAAACTACAGAACACTAAAGAAAGAAATTAAGGACGACCATAGAAGATGAAAAGATCTACCTTGTTCTTAGATAGGCAGAATCAATATTGTCAAAATGACTATATTACCAAAAGCATTATACAGGTTCAATACAATTCCAATCAAAACCCCAATGACTTTCCTTATCAAAATAGAAAAAGCAGTCATGAAATTCGTCTGGAAAATAAGAGACACAGAATAGCTAAAGCAAGCCTTAGCAAGGAGAGTGAAGCAGGGGACATCACAATACCAGACTTTAAACTATACTATAGAGCAATAGTAACAAAAACAACATGGTACTGGCACCAAAATAGACCTGTAGACCAATGGTACAGAATAGAGAACACAGAGACTAATGCCCACAACGACAGCTATCTTATATTAGATAAAGTTGCCAAAAATAAGCTGGGCGCAGTGGCGCATGCCTGTAATCCCAGCACTTGGGAGGCTGAGGCAGGAGGATCACGATTTCAAAGCCAGCCTCAGCAATGGTGAGGCACTTAGCAACGCAGTGAGACCCTGTCTCTAATAAAATACAAAAAAGGGCTGGGGAGGTAGCCCAGTGGTCAAGTGCCCCTGAGTTCAATCTCCGGTACCAAAAAAAAAAAAAAAAAAAAAGTACCAAAAACATACATTGGAGAAAAGATAGCTTCTTCAACAAATGGTGCTGGGATAACTGGAAATCCATATGCAAAAAAATGAAACTGAACCTCTATCTCTCACCATGTACAAAACTCAACTCAGAGTGGAACAAGGACCTAGGAATAAGACCAGAGACACTATGCCTAATAGAAGAAAAAGTAAGCTCTAATCTCAGACATGTTGGACTAGGCCCCAACTTCCTTAATAAGACTCCTGTAGCGCAAAAATTAATTTCAAGAAACAATAAATGGTATAGATTCAAACTAAAAACTTTCTTCTCAGCAAAAGAAACAATCAGTGAGGTGAATAAAGAGCCTACTAACTGGGAAAAAAAAATTTTACCACATGCACATCAGATAGAGCACTAATCTCTAGAATATACAAAGAACTTAAATATCTTAACACCAAAAAAACAAATAGCCCAATCACTAAATGGGCCAAGGAACTGAACAGACACTTCTCAGAAGAAGATATACAATCAATCACCAAATACATGAAAAAATGTTCAACAACTCTGGCAATTAGAGAAATGCAAATCAAAACTAAGATTTCATTTCACTCCAGTCAGAATGGCAGCTATTAAGAACACAAACAACAATAAATGTTGGAGAGGATGTGGGGAAATAGGCATGCTCATACATTGCTGGTGGGGCTACAAAATGGTGCAGCCATTATGGAAAGTAGTATGGAGATTCCTTGGAAAACTGGGAATGGAACCAGCGTATGACCCAGTCATCCCTCTACTAGGTCTATTCCCAAAGGACTTAAAAACAGCATACTACAGGGACACAGCCACATCAATGTTTATAGCAGCACAATTCACAATAGCTAGATTGTGGAACCAACCTAGATGCCCCTCAGTAGATGAGTGGATAAAGAAAATATGGTACATAGACACAATGGAATTTTACACAGCAATAAAAGAGAATAAAATAATGACATTCCCAGATAAATGGATGAAATTGGAGAATATAATGCGAAGTGAAGTTAGCCAATCTCAAAATTCCAAATACTGAATGTTTTCTCTGATATAAGGAAGCTGATTCACAGTGGGGTTGGGTTGGGAAGCATAGGAAGATTAAAGGAACACCAGAAAGGTCAATGGGGAGGGATGGCAAGGGAGGGAGCAAGGGGGTATAAAGAGAGGAAGACAAAAAAAAGATGGTAGAATGAGAGGGTTATCATTATCCTAAATGCATGTTTGAAGACATGAAAGATATGAATATACTTTGTATACTAACAATGATATATAAAAAGGTGCTTTTTTAATGTGTATTATGAATTGTAAATAAAGCATGCTACTGTTATATATACAACAACCCTGAATAAAAAAAATTTAAAAACTAAAAAACAAAAAAAAAAAAAAAAAAAAAAAAAAGCAAAGATAAGAAATAATACTTCTTTCTACCCCCAAAATCCATGGATAATGACAAACTGGTCTCATTAGCTTTCACACAGGTGCTTCAATAAACACATATTTGGAGAATGTTAAGACCTCTCTGTTTGTTTCCTCATTTATAAAAGAAAAGATATTGATTAAATTAGTGCTAATTAAAATTGTAGTTGGTAGTGATTTGTTCATACCAGTGCACCAGAAGAAAAGGAACTTGCATCTCAGAATATAAATAAAACAGTTCTTACTTCTTCAAGAAAGTCTTCTAGGAAAAGGAAATGTCATTGTGATCAGTGGAGATGATTTTTTGTTTCCTTTTTAATTCTAAATTTGATTATTGGATTGATAGTAGTTTATAAAGCTTTCTAATTTCATAAAATTTCTAAATGTGAGACATTTTGCTGTAATTTACATAGTCATTGCATAAAAGCTGTTCTTATTAATTTTTCAGATCTTTTGGTTAAAGTGCTTTGATTTTTTATGGGTTGTCATTTTAGACAATGTTATTTTCTCTAATCTTTCACGTATCAACATTCATTGAGTTATCTTTGCAGAAGGGGAAAGCAGAGAGATCTAAATTAGAGTACAGCAGAGACAATAAAGTACTATAATTTCTGTGCCCTGATGCCATACAGAAGACATTTGGAAGAACATTACGTTAGTTGATAACTAACTATATGGAACCCAGAAAGTTGGCACAGTTCCATTTTAGTTAATAAGCACATTATTCTAATAAGTGTTTCCTGGGAATGTGTGCAGGGAAAAGAAGTTTGTTCTCAAGATAATCTTCTTCATGTATAAACCTCTGAATTCCCTTTTCCTTCCTCTTGGACAGTTTGAATAGTTGGTACTTTTCTTCTCAATCCATCCCTCTTTGTTTAGATACCTGTTACATTACAGGTTTTTGTTGGAAAGAACTGGAGTCAATAAATAATTATAAAGCTTGACACCAAAGTAAGTGTGGCAGGGTAGATAAGATAATTAATGGTGTGTGGTAAAAAAACACTAAAACTGCCTCTTTGGGGCCTTCCCCAGCCAACATCAATTGTCCCACAAATTTATACGTGGAGCTTTTTCAAACTGTAGAAGTAAATGTATAGGAATAATGTAATAATAATGCTCACTAATTATTCAATAGGTCTAAGATAGAAGTTATATGTGTATAATCCTTTTTTGTTCTTTTTAGATAAACATGACAGTAGAGTGTATTTTGACATATTAAACATACATAGAGTATAACTTATTCTTATTAGGATTCCATTCTTGTGGTTGTAAATGATGTGGAGTTTCACTGGTAGTATATTCATATATGAACATAGAAAAGTTATGTCAGATTCATTCTACTGTCTTTCCTATTCCCATTCCTCCTCCATTCCCTTCATTCCTCTTTGTCTACTCCACTGAAATTCTATTCTCCCCTCACCCCTTATTGTGTATTAGCATCCAAATTTCAGAGAAAATATTCATCCATTGGTGTCTTGGTATTGGCTTATTTCACTTAGCAATGATAGTCTCCAGTTCTATCCATTTACCAGCAAGTCATAAATTCCTTTTTTATGGCTGAGTAATATTCCATTGTCCATATACACCACATTTTCCTTATCACTTCATCTGTTGAAGAACACCTAATTTGGTTCCATAGTTTAGCTATTGTGAATTGAGCTGCTATAAACATTGATGTGGCTGTGTCTCTGTAGTATGCTGATTTTAAGTCCTTTGGGTATACAATGAGAAGTAGTATAACTGGGTCAAATGGTGGTTCCAATCCAAGTTTTCTGAGGAATCTCCATAATGCTTTCCATAGTGGTTGCACCAATTTTCAGTCCCACCAGCAATGTATGAGTGTACCTTTCTCCCCACATCCTCACCAACATTTACTGTCACTTGTATTCTTGATGATTGTCATTCTGACTGGAGTGAGATGAAATTTATGGTTTTAATTTGCATTTCTCTAATTGCTAGAGATGTTGAACATTTTTTCATATATTTGTTGGTTGATTGTATTTCTTCTTCTGTGAAGTGCCTGTTCAGTTCCTTTGCACATCTATTGATTGGGTTATTTGGGGGGTTTTGTGTATAATTAAATTGCATAGTTGACAGTGACATGAAACTGCTAATCATGGTTTTAGAAAAGAACCTTATGTGCCATTGTCCATCCCAACTACATATCCAATTTTTAAACTGATCAATGTTTTCCACATATGACTGAATTCTGTTGACAGTGAACACAATTTCCAAACCAATCTTTTCTAACTTTAGAGAGTTCAGAGTTTAAGAATTCCTGCAAAATCAGTCTCATGGCTGCTTCTAGAAATTATTTCCATCTTCTCAGTGGAGCTATTCAAAACAAGTCCAGTTCACTTCAACTAACATGGCCTTTCAAATATTTCAAATAGATTTCCTTCTGAGACACCATCTTCCAGGTCCTAAACTTTCATCTCCTTAACTTTTTCCTACGTAAGAAAAATTTTAATATCTTTCATTGGTCCTGTTCTTGCCCTATGATATAGTTTGCCTATATTTGCTCTTAAAAGGCATCCAAAAATATGGAATTTCAGAATCTAGGAGATCAAAATATTTTTCTTCAAGCTAGATGCTATACTTCAATAAATATGTTTTATAATTTCATTTGTACTATTCTTTGTGGAATATGTGTCACACAAATGTCCACATTTAACTTAAGTAACCTAAAATTTCTACATTGTAAGTCATTTCCCACAAATTTATATTTGTGTCTTCTTTTGGTTCAAAGAGAAGCATATTCAGTTGATCGCTAGAAATACCTTTGCTATTAGAATGAACAATTGCTATTATTTATTGCAATTTCTAATTTTGATTCATCATTTGAAGCCACTGTTCTCTGCTTCAATACCATCCATATATCCACTCAGTTCATCAATGCAAGTGTTCAAGACAAGCAAGACAAAGAGAAGATTCTGTCACTGACAATAGGGATTTCCTCCAATGAATCCAATCAATCAATTTATTGATTGAGCACTACTGACTAGTATCCCTTGAGCACATTTTTTCTACCAGCATTTAAATTCTTTAGATTCACCAGATTCCCAGTCCATATTTTTAGATGAACACAACAAGAACCTCTTTCCAATCAATTTGATCCAAATATTCTAAGTATATCCTGATAATCCAATCTGTGTAAAAAAGCAAGCATGGCCAGTGTGGTCTAACAGGTCCCACTGACTTTTAGTAGTTTTGGTAAATGCTATTTTCCCCTCACAGCCAACTGATCATCCCTTTAATAATCTTTTCTATACTCTAGCCCAAATTTCATGGTACAAATAAGCATGCCTAAGTTCTCCCCATGCTTCTTACAGAGTTCACTGTGTTTCATTGTAATTATTTATCCATTACTGAAGGCAAGAATGTGCCTTGCATGTGAAATATTTGTTGAATGAATAAATGAAAACCCTTTACTCATTTTTAGCTTTTAAAATTATAGTCACTTAAAGGATTTTAAATAACAGTTCTGCTGTTATTTCCAAAATTTCTCTCAGGATTCCTGTCTTTTGGTATTTACATCTTTAATTATTCTCTTTCTCTTGAGTATGATTGAGACCTGTGACTTGCTACTAACTGAATGCAACAAATGTGATGGGATCTATGTGATTACACATACATGCTTAAGTAAATAGAATCATAATGCTCAGTTTGAGAAGAAATTGTTTCTTCTTTGTTGGCTTTGAAGAGGTAAGAAGCCATGAAGGGAACTCATATGAAAAGAAATGGAGGGCAGCCAACAGTCAGCAAGAAATTGAGAATTTTGATGGCACAGTAACACACACTAGCAATCCCAGCCACCCAGGAGGCAGAGACAGGAGGATTGCAAGTTCAAGGACAGCCGCAGCAATGAAACTTAGCAAGGCCCTAAGCAAACTAGCAAGACCCTGTCTCCAAATAATAATAAAAAGGTCTGGGGATGGGGCTGGGGTTGTGGCTCAGCGGTAGACCACTCGCCTAGCATTGCGTGGCCCAGGTTTAATCCTCAGCACCACATAAAAATAAAGGCACTGTGTACAACTAAAGCAAATAAATAAATATTAAAAAAAAAAAGGTCTGGGGATGCAGCTCAGTGGTAAGGTACCTCTGGGTTCAATTCCAGTATAAAAATTAAAGAAGCAAAAAGAAAAGGAAAAGAAATGAGACAAGACTCTCGATCCAACAACCCTTAAAGAACTGGATCTTAATGACCATGTGATCTTGGGAGAAAATTTTCCCAGTCAAAACTCTGATGAGACCATAGCCATTGACCCCTTGATTTATGCCATAGAGGGATAACCAGTTAAGCCATGCCCAGACTTCTGATTCACAGAAATTATAGAACCAAAAATCACCTAAGAAGTTTGATAAGTAAATATACACATTTCCACTTCAAACTATTTCTATTCTCTAAGACTTTTTTACTTTCCTAAAGCAATTCAGTAAGACACTGCAGCACTTTAAAATCCACAGGAGAGCATGTTCACCTTCTTTTCTCTATTAAGAGGATACAACCCTACGTAATAAAAAGGAAAGGACAGAGAAAAAGATAAAGAGTTAAAATTATTGCCTAAGACCTACCTTGTTTTGAGCCAGATAGTGCCTGTCTAATCTCACAAATAGAATGCCTCCAAAGGGGACAAAACCTGACATTATTCCCAGGGTTTAAACAAATGACTTTGCCACCATAACCCCCTCACTTTCTAGTGATTAGAAAAACTGTTTTACATTCTCAGACTTATCAGCAAATAAGTAGACTGAAAAGCCTTGGCATATCAGTCTTCCAGTCCTACAAAATTATAAACACTATGAAAACAAGACTGATGGGTGAAGTCACATAAACTGTGGTACATCCAAACAATGGAATATTATTCAATGAAAAAAAGAAATGGTATTAAACTGTGAAAAGACATGGGGATACTTAAGTGCATATTATTAAGGCCAATCTGAGACAATTACATACTATGAATTTCAACCAATGACATTCTGGAAAATGCAAAACTACAGAAAAAGTAAAAAATCAGTAGTTGCTATGGATTAGGAGAAAAAGAGAGATGACGGGGTGTTCTGAGGATTTTTAAGACAATGGAAATATTATAGGTCAAGGGCTGGGGATATAGTGCAGTGGAAGAGCACTTGCTTAGGACATGTGAGGTGCTGGTTTCAATCCCTAGCAACATTATAAAAAAATAGTACTTTATATCACAATGGTACATACATGTCATTCATTATATATGTGTTCAAACCCATAGAACATACAACACTAAAACCAAATCCCAATGCATACTATGGTCTTTGTGTGATGGTGATGAATCAATATAGGTAACAAATGTACCAGTCTTACAGGAGATGTTGATAATGCCAGAGGCTGCACATCTGTGGGGTAGAGAATATACAGACATCCTCACCTCGTTCTCTCGATTTTTACATGCTGCTCTAACAAATAAAGTATGTGAAGGCAACAACAACAAAAAGAACTGGTTGGAGGAGCTGGACCAAGTACAAGTAACCTGGAAGTCTTTTTCCCAGTAAGCCAAGCCTCTCATTTTCCTCTTCTTAGGACATTCCTGTTGTCTGGGGCCTGCAGCAGAGAAAGCAGAGGGATAGCTAAGACTGCCTGCCTGGCTGTCCACAGAAGACATTATGAAAAATAATGTTCTTGTAGGTACAATTAATCCCTTTGGTTTAAAAAATTATTAAAATCTCCTATTTAAATGACAATTGATAGGAATTGTTAATTTGTTTTTTTGATAATACCATGTGGATTGGAAAAGAGGGAGTAAATCAAATCTGAGATCATAACCTGATCCCTCCACAGCCAAGCAGAAGCCAGGGCAACCAGCAGTGCCTGGCATATAAGATCCTTCTAAATGATCAGAAAGGGCAGAAGAAATGCTGATTCCAGAATTGCCCACAGAGAATGTTCAGAGTGTGATTTAATCCCAGCCAACTGCACATTCAGCTTTCACCTCTCCCTAAAGACTCCTTCAGCAGGTAGTGTGGAAGTATACCTATCTGTATTCCACTGACAGACACATGTCTCCACATTTTTGCTATTTTGTTCACATTTATCTTAAGAATCTTGGTCTCCCAGGGCCATCTGTGACCTTTTGGTCTTGATTCCAGCACTACCTTTCTTATCTGAGATTATAGATTTTGAGTGCATCTAGGTCATCCCTCCTTATCATATAATATCCTTGCCTCTGGCATGCACCTGCCTTTCTTGTAAAACAATCTTTCCTGCACCTTCTCTTAGGTCCTTTTCATATGCCCCCATTTTTAAACACATTCATGGCTCGCATGTTAACTCCCTCTCCCTACCTCAATGCACACCCTTCAATGAACACTCTGAAAAAGCTCTTTTCTTATCCTTAAGCAAGAGCCTCAGAAGTTACACTGAGAAAAATTTCTGTTATATCAATGTCTATCGCTGCAGGGATGTATATTCTTCAACTAATCTCTCTGATATCTGTTCTCTCAGCTACCCCCAAAGAGATAAGCTACTCTATTAACAACCAGGGCAGACTGTGTCTTCCTATCCCTCTTCAAGCTGAATTATGTTCCCACTAATTAAATTGGGTTTCCTTTATTGGAGAACCTAAACTTGAACTTGAGGCTCCCTTCTAAACTTATAATCATTCTTTTCCTTTAAAGCCACCAATCAGCTTAAAACTAAAATTTCCCCCTCAGGCACCCACTTTGCCTCATTAGCCCAAGGCTTACATATGCCCCTAAGTTTTAACGGGAACCAAGTTTGTCTCTAGGAGGATTCCTCCAACATAATATCATCTTTTCTCAGATGTTTCTGAATTTTCTTCAAATAGCCATTGTAAAACATCTCTAACTCTCCTCTATGTCTCCATTCTTAGTAGGAAAGAAAAACTGCTTTCTGCTGCTAATGGTTTAAAAAGTTTTAATTACTTATTAAAAATAGTCACGTACAGCCACATAAAATATTTTAAAACAACATACCAGATTGAATGTATAAAAATTATCTTCTAATAGGTAAAAGCAATAGACTCAAGTAAGATTTGTTTTAAATAAGATCACTGAACAGGTCAAAGCCTTCTGGTCCAAGGTCACAGACAACGTAAAATATAAATTATCTAGTGAATGAAGACACCATGTGCCAATGCAAGTGTAAAAAGCACTTAGACCACTAGCCTGTCCGTTGACCCAGCCTCTGCTGAAAATGCCATGCAGTGAGAATAAGTTGGAACATGAGAGAATGTGCACCCCTGGCTGTATCCCTCAGGTGACCCCAAGAGTCACAACTCCGATAGCATTTCTTTCAAGATAAGACAGCTTCTGCTTTGTGAATGGGGAACACACGGAAAAAGTAAAGATCTGCACCCGAATAATAAAGCAAATCCAATTATGTACCAGCAATTTTAATGCCTTTCCAAGATTGAAGCAGCTTGCTAAGCCTCAGACAGTAAAGATCCAGGGAGCATGTTTATTTATTTATACCATGCCTCCCTCCAAATAGGATTTGAGGCAGCTCAGTGAGCATGTTAATAATGCTTATTCTCAAGACCCTATTTACTGTGTTGTGCTGCAGCAGATATCATTACCCCAGCTTGCTCTTATAAAATCTGACTTTTGGGAGGGTTGTTTATCTGTGGAATTTTATGAAATTCATGAGGGACCTAGAGGGCTGACATCCTCTTCTCCCATAGGACATGTGGGATTAGGAGAAGGAAAGAGCCCAAATGTTGGGGTGACACCACCCTAGAGCTGATGGCAAGATGAACACAAAAAGGCTCTGGCATCTACTGGGTAGTGTTGATGGCAGTGGTCCGTGCACTATGGAGGTCCTGGTCTGGAAATAGGGCGTTGAGAATTACTGAGTTATTGTGTTCCTGAAATCACAGAATGATGTCTGCCTGTTGAATTGTGAAAGTGTGTTTTTCTGGATATTTGTGATTAGGGCACTATGGAGTTTGGAAATCTCTACTGTCTAGAAATAAATATTTCCCATGCTTATGGGTGGAAATTCATGTCAAGAGAAAAAAAGGCATTACTTGAGGGCTCACTGGGTATCAGGCACTGTGGTAGGCATTTTGCATTAAAAAATTTTATATGTACTTTACATAAAAACCTCTGTAAGAAATCCAAGATTAGAATTATTTGTCCCCCTTTCATAGATGAGGAAACTGATGCAGAGAGGATGAGCTAATGTGTCAGAGAAGAGGCAGCTGGTATGTGAAAAAGCAGGAAGTGAAGCCTGCATCTATTTATGACCTGCATGGTCTTACATTTGTGCTAGAGAAGTTTCTGATCCCATACACTGTGCTTAGCATACAAGGCACAAGGCACAAAGCTAATGTTTGCTTGCAAAAATAACACAAATATGTAAAACAACCAATTCATTAGATATTGACTGAGTGCCTACTATGTGCCAAATACCATAAATCAACCTAGGATAAATTCTACATTAAAATTACAATTAGAATGTAAATCAGCTTTAATCTATGAAAATGAAATTAGGCCAGCAGGGAGTCCATAAAATGAGCCTATTAAAATACATCCCATAAGAGGAAAAGCAAGCAGGAAAAATGAGGTGAAGGGACGATGAGATAATGTAATTTTAAAATTGGCTCCTGTTCTCTTGAAATACTTTTAAGATTTTACTGCAAAATTACCCAGTCATCAGGAATATGCCATTTTTTTTAAAGACTTTCCTCACTTGGGTCAGTGCATAAATAATAATACACGTTTAAAAATGCATGACTGTTCATTAAACCATTGACCACTTCCAGCCTATTGAGTACATAAGTATTTTAAAAATTACTTTAATACATATTTACCCAATAGACCAGAAAAGTTCCTTTGGTACATGATGCACATTTTAAAAGCTACCTACATAAGAAGGTATCGGATCTGAGCCAGAGTCTGCTGCCAGCTACATAATACGCATTTTAAAGAACAACCTAATTACGTGCTTACCCAAGAGAACAAAGTTAATACCAAGGGTCAATAATTATTACCTTCCTTTACTACCTTTTATTCTTCTCTGTCAAACAAAATCGGAGGGGAAAAGTTTATATCTGCCCTCTCACCTACTTTCTCTTGACAACTAGTGTCCCAATGTTTTCCTTACCCACACCTTTAAAAAAAAAGAAGAAGAAGAAGAAGAAGAAAATAAAAAGAAAGCACAGAGAGAGAATGTTGGGTGAGGAATGAGGGAAGAGGAAAAGGCAAAATAAGAATGCTATATGTAATTAAGTGCCTGGTTTATAGCAAACGTGGAAGATCAAAGATCCATCCTTTAATGGGTAGTTTCTCCCTTGCTGTGTACTGATAATTCAACCTATATACTCCCAAGTTTCAAAATTTTATAGCCTCCTCTATTTATCTTCCTTTTGTAGAAAAATTATTTCCTTTCCTCTTTCATCTTGGTAAAATATAATGATACAGGTTCCTTTCTCCACTGGTGCAAAAACATAAAGAACATATTATTAAGTCATTGAGTCTGTTTCCATTGACAAAATGCAGGGTTTCTCAGCAGAATATTCCTTCCTGTTCACACAAATATAAAATAAAAAGCAGAATTTTCACCAGGGGTGGGGCTTGACTCACTATTTCTCTGCTCCCTGTCCTCATATTATCCCACCATCAGTAGCAAAACACCTGGGAGGTATACCTGATAGACCAAATGAGCAATGTCCACAGTTTCTCCATAGGAATGCCTTTCTTCCTTAATTTCTGATACTGAATAACCTCTCATTTAACTAAAATGAATAGAGCCCATGGGAATTCCTCTTAGTTTATGAGTATTAGATGTCAACTCCTCATGGAACCATGGGCTACATGTCTGTGACTACAGATGGCTGCCATATACACTGCTCATCAGCATTATCCTCTGTCACTCATATCAGTGATAGTGGACTTAATGGTGATATGTATTTTATTTCTAAAAATTACTTTACTTCTTCATATCTCCCCCATTATTTAGTCCATTGCATTCTATCCATAACAAAAAATTTATGCAGAAATCTTTTACAAGTTCTAATTAAGTTTTATGAATTGTTCTGTTATTCTAAATGTGTTTATTTCAGTCTAGTGAGATAAGTTCACATTTGTTAAGGATGAATTATTAATACCAGAGTCAATGTTTTTTTTTTTAATTCATCACAGTAACTTTATTTATCCTTTCTTCTTTTCATCTTTTTAGTCATTGTTTCATACGTGAAGGATGCCCCTTAGACTCAAAATCTAGTGGGAATGTCTTAAACATAATTGGCAGTTTTACTGAGAAGAGAAGTCCTAGAAGAAGCTAAATAAACAATAATGAAAGCAAAGTTTATTTCCTATTAGCATGGTAATTTAAATATAATTTTGAGAAAATAATTCTAATACTAAAATGTTTATGTCTAAATTCCCCTGTGACTATACTAATGAGGTGAGTGACTCAACTTTGTATATTCATGTTTCTTCCTCTCCAGTTGACAAGAATAACAAGTATAATTGAAAACAGTTTGTAAATACAAAATGGTTGTTATTGTGGGTATTGGTATAGATATAGCAACAAACTAGATACAACTTAAAACTAAAAACCACCATCATAACTCTAAACCAGCTAGATTCTGATGCCACACCTATTCTTGCATTAGTTGTTTTGCTTTAGATATATGGATAGCAAACTCTACAAGAGGGTCAGGTCCATTTTCTCACTTAGTAAAAGATCCAACATATATATTAAAGGTTAGAACAACTGGAAGGAAACTTTAAAGTCTCCAGGCTGTTTGATGTGTTTGCTATTTTTATAAGCTTCTGGGAAATACACCAATATCTGCTGGGGCAAGGGCATGCACATGCTTGCACACTCTCCCCCCACCCCCTCTCTTTTTTTTTCCTGATAACTTTAAATTTTTTTCACTTTTATTAGATTAATTTTGACCATAATTTGATTCAGTTAAAAAAAAAAGAAGACACCAGATGAATTTTCTGTCACCATCTGAGTTGAGTTGGTATTGTGACAGACTTTCCTCTCTGACTTCTACACCTAGAAATGTCTTCAAGAATAAGACTAAACTGAGTTGGGAACATATTTAAAAACATGTAACCAACTCTCTGATTCTCCACTTGCCTTCTCTGCACAGGCTAACTACCTGTATAAAATGGTAATGGATACTAGATATCCTTGTCAATTTGGTCAGAGTGATTTTAAGCTGGACTCAAAGGTGAAGACCAGATGAAGATGCAAAGTTCAATATGTGTGGCTACAGCTTCCCCAGGCAAATGACCTATTGACTAATTCACAGGTAAATTCCCATCAATAGTTCCAAATTCCACATAATCTCAAAGGACACTAAATCTATTCATTTCTGTTTTGCTTAACATCCACAGTAGATGAAGCAAAATTTCAAAACTTGATTAAATGAATAGTGATTGGTTGTAGAACCAACTCTTGTTTTTATGTAAAATTTGTACAACACATTATGTTCTGGAATTAATAGAATCATGTATGGGAATTTGCAAAGTTCAGAGGATGCTTTTTGGTCATGAATGGTTAAAATTACTTGATTAAAATATTTCATAGGCTTGTATATACAGCTTCTAAAACAAAAGCTACTTTTCCATCTATGTAGCATCTACTACTGCCTATTCATTGTTTTGCATTCATTCTCCCAAATTAGAACCTGTCAGAAAATGAGGACTAAGCCAGACACTGTGATCCATGACTGTAATCCCAGCAACTGGGAGGCAGAGGCAGGAGATCACAAGTTCAAGAGCAGCCTCAGCAACTTAGAAAGACCTTAAGCAACTTAGTGAGACCCTTGTTCTTAAAATTTTAAATATATTTTTAAATGTATGGGGTTTTAGCTTAGTGGCAGAGCACCCCTCAGTTAAATCCCCAGTTCCAAAAGAAAATGAGAGCAATAAAATTTTGAGATTTTACTGGAAAAAAAGTAGAGATGACTGATTATGGGTTCATTGCCTCTGAGGATTTCTGGAATTGCCACTTGTACATTTTCTTACTGATGACAGGATCCCCAGTAATGACAACTGGAATTGTCTTAAGCAAGATCATGCAATTTAGTTTTGCATCTTTTCTTCTAGATCCATAAGTGTGGTAGTAATTAATTCTCTTTTGCACAGTTCTTAGGGTAAAATTTATAGATTAGTGGTCTGGGATTCAAAGCCTCACAATGGGGTGGGAAAAATAGAAATTAAGAGCAATTCAATTTGCTTTACATCAAAGAAACTCTGAAGGAAATAAGTAAAATGAAGAAAAAGATTCCTGGCTCACACTCTAAAATAAGGAAGGAGGGTGAATACATTAAGATTCAAAGGCTTGACAGCAACCTAGTCTGGCAGTCTGATAATGGGAAGGGCTCTGGTCTGTGAATTATAATCCTATCTCTACCTCCATCCTGCTGTGTGATCTTAGGGCTAGGCTTTGCAACTTCCAAAATGATGGTTTGAAGTACTTGATCTATAAGGGACATTTCAACTGTAAAATTCACTACTGTGACCCAAAAGAGGTGACTCAATCAAATTGTGAAGTAGGTAAAGGATCTGGCCTACAACCTCCCTACCAGTCTAGATTTCCCTCCTTTTAGCACATTTCCCCATGAAGCCTCTCCAATCTCCAGGTCTTGTCTTGGGTGAATATTTTCTCCACTGGGGCAGTCAAACTGTCCGGTAATTGATACAACATAGTTGACTAATAATAAAGATGTTAGCTGATAATGGCTAAATGATGACCTTCCCACAAGTAATAGCACTTTAAACATAAATGGATTCTCAAAGAGTAAAAAATATCATGACCCAAAAGACTAAAATCATAATGATGGAATGAGAGGAAGCAAAGATAATCTTTAGTATATAGTAATCGTGTATCCTGTTCATCGTAAAACTGTCCCAGTTGATTTGTCCAGAGTGAGAAGTTCAAGGTAGAAAGAGTTCAAACAATACCATACCATAGTGGTTATTAGCACAGATTGAAAGCAGACAGATTTGGATTTAAGTTCCTGCTCTATCATTTTATAACTCTTTGACTTTGGGCAGTTACAAACCTATCCAATCTAAAGTTTTCTTATCTATAATATAGAATTCATAATGCCTATGTCCCAGGATTATTTTAAAGACAGTATATCTAGCACATAGAACACACGTAACACACTTCTAGCTATCATTATTATTATTACCTCTTTTCTGAGGATAGTGGTTTAAAAATAAAATAATATTATTTGCACTCCCATATAGAGACCCATAAAAGGATTTGCTATTTTATAAAATGAATATGCAATAGAAGAACTCTGAGTATAAAATAACACTAGCTCAGTTCAAGAAAATCATTTTGATTATTTTGTAGTAACATTTAAATAATTGATTGAATGCTGCTTTACCTTGTAAAATCCATCCCTTCTACTGCTTCATTAATAATGAACTTTCCCTAAGTCTTCAAAATTATCTGTGCTATCTAGATAATCTTTAAATAATGGAAATAGTTTTAATCAAAATGGAAAAGAGTGACCCCAGACTATGAATCAAATAAATACAAATGAAAAACTAGTCCAAAACAGGAGCTTTCTGGGTCTGTATACTTCATGAGCCATTGGACCCTGTATTTTTGACTACTCTGTATCACTTGTAGTATTAATTTACTATTTAAGTCTTTTAATGTTCTATTCCAATTTATAGATTTTACCTTTAGCTTTTTAGATGAAGCATTGAGTAACTATGGGGCAGTGGGCTAGGAAGAGTGCCCTCTACCAATAGGAGCCAAGAAAAAGGATCACACAGGGAGATCTGAGTGTGCATTTTAAGAGGGCTTTCTGCCTGCCTCCAACTTTTCATCATCAGGGTCCAGAGGGACCGCCAGATACTAACCCTAAGAAGTAAGCCTAACCCTCTCTTCAGCTCCATGGCCAAGTGAGAATGCTAAAACAGCAACCCTGGGTAAGTCTTCCATTCCTTACTTCTGCCTCAAGGCTGACCATCTAGCCCTCAAGACTATGTCCTGCCTTTTATTCATAGTTATGTCTTCATCACAGGAACCCAGGATTTCCTGGTCATCCTTCCAATCTAACTTTCTTCTTATTTCTACTAAGAAAAAAATGAAACACTCAAAAGAATAACTTTCACATTCTTTAATACTCTACTCACCCACCAAGCCACCTATTTTATCTTTTTCTTCCTTCTGTCATTACTATGAATTAACTGTCCATGTTCCTAGCTAAAGTTAATTTCTCTACTTTTAAAAAGCTACTACTATTACTTGCTTGCTTGAGACAGTCTAGTTCATGTCCCTTCTTGCTTTCTTTCATTATCAAGGTTAGTTTTTTCCAATGCCTCTTTTCTTGGTCTCTACCACCCAACTGAAACTCCTCTCTTATTGTCAACATGACTTCATCATTACTAAAACCAACAGTCAATTCACAGTCTTCATCCCATTTAATATGTCAACAGCATTTGATATTTGGTCACTTTTTCCTCCTTGGTGTGGTTTCTAAAACTCCACACTCACTTGACCTTCTCCTAACTCACCAGGTCCTTCTGTCTGCCTGTGTGCTAGTTTCTTCACAGCTGACCAACCTCTTAATGACACAGAAATCCCAGGGCTCAATCCATGGATCTCATCTTTCTTCTCTTTACTCCCACTTCATTGGTGATCTCATCCCATTCCAATACTTTAAATTTGCACCTAGGCTGGTGACTTCCAATTTGATCTCTAGCTAGGGCCTATCCTCTCAACTCCGAACTGCCACTCAATGTCGCCACATGCATGTCTAACAGGCATCTAAAGCATAACATAACCCAACTGAACAGGAACTGATCCTGTTCCCCAAACCTTCTTCAACAGTTTTTCTTAGTGAAAAGCATCTTCATTCTTCTAGTTGCTCAGGCCCAAAATCTTGAAGTAACCTTTGACTCCTCTATTTCTCTCTCACATATACGCTAACATCCCATCATCTCCAGAAACAAATTCTTCCATCTCTATTTTCAAAATAAAGCCAGAGTTCAACTACTTCTCAACACTCCCACTACTACCATTTCTGGCCTGAGTCATCATTACATCTTGCCTAGATCATTGCAATAGCTTCCTGGGGGGTCTTCTTGCTTCTTTGGGGGAATTATCACAGGGTTCCTAGGAAAACTTACAAGTTAGATCATATCATTTTTCTCAAAGCTTTCCATATCTTCAGTCTTACTCAGTGTAAAAGCCAATGTTTTACAATGGTGTCCCAGGCCCTGTAGGATCTGGTTCTCTGTTAACTTTCTTACGTCTTCCTCTCCTATAAATGCACTCCCCTATGCTCATGGCCTGCTGGGGATCTTGCTTCTCATATTTTCCAGGTTCTCTTCCACATTAGTATTTACATTTGCTCCCTTCCTGATCAGGAAAGTTCTTGCCCAGATTCCCACGTGACTCTTTCCTTCCCCTCTTTATGCACAGTCTTTGTTCACATGTTTTCTTCTCATAAAGATTTCTCCTGTTCACCTTAAATAAAAATAGAAAACTTGGCCTGGCACGGTGGCACAAGCTGTAATCCCAGCAGCTTGGGAGGCTGAGGCAGGAGGATCATGAGTTCAAAGCTAGCCTCAACAACTAAGCAAGGCCCTGAGCAACTCAGTGAGACCCTGTCTCTAAATAAAATACAAAATAGGGCTGGGGATGTGGCTCAGTGGTTGAGTGCCCCTAAGTTTAATCCCTGCTACAAAAAAAAAAAAAAAAAAAAAAAAAAAAACCCAGAAACCTCAAACTTGCTTTTTTTCTCTACTATCTCAGACGCCTAAAGCAAATAAATTTTAAAAACTGAAAAATTTATAGACAGAGAATAGCATACTCAATTATAGTGTTCTTATAACAATGAATTCTATAATGTTTAGCATGTCCAAGCACTGCTTTAGTAACTATAAATATCTATTCATATAGTTAATTCATTTAATCTTCACAATGAACTTGTAAAATAGGTAAGTCCAATGTCCACATTTTATAGATGAAGAAATTTTAGCCCAGAGAGGTAATGATGGGGTTCAGGACACCCTATCTTGGCATTTGAGAAAACATCAGAAGCCCATGGCTTCTCTCTCAACTTCCCATCACCCCTTATTACCTAAAATTGGACATAAAAGAATTCTCTGAATTTCCTCCCTGAAGCATGCCATATAACCTAACTGGCTCTCCTTTCAGGGTGGGACCAAGACCATAAGAGGTGTCCACCCTATGCTCAGAAGAAAAGACTCATGGATACTGAGAAGAATCTGAACAAACAGACCTTGCTAAGATCCCCTTAGTTTATGAAGCCTAGCTCATTCTTTCTTTGTTCCATCATAATTCTCCACATATCACCTGCTTCATCAAACAGCACAAAAAATACACAGGTTTCCTTGTTTCTTTGGTTCTTTACTTCTGAAGGCACCCATGTCACATAAAATTTATAGGTTTATATGCTTTTCTCATGTTAATCTGTCTTGTTATACAGATTTCAGCTATGAACTGAGTGATGAGAAAGATTTTCTTTTATTATAGGGAAAAAAAGGATTTCACAAGAGCACACTAAGAGTGTATAGGGAATCAAAATTAGAACCTGAAATTCACACTAAATTGGAATTTATTTCTAGATTCTCTTTCCTCTGTCAAATTTGGTCAATAAGATCTTTTTTGCTACAAAGTGGCAGGAATTATAGATAATATATACAAAGTATAAGAATGTTATTGTTTGGGTCTTATATATCCCCAAAGGCCCATGTGTTGGAATGTCCAACCCATAGCACTATTGGGAAGTGGTGGAATTTTTAGGAGGTGGGGACTAATGGAAGGAAGGTAGATCATTGGGGGTGTGTCCAGGAAGGGGATTTGGGGACCTCCTTTCTCACTTTCTCTAGCCTTATTTCCTAGCCACTGTGAGGTGAGTACTTTTCTTCCATCATGTGTTCATCGCAATAATTTTCTGATTTACCACAGGTCCAAAAGCAATGGGGCCCAAAACTGTGGACTGAAACCTCTGAAATCATAAGGCAAATCAATTTTCCCCCTTTAAGTTGACTTATCTCAGATATTTTATCATAGCAATGGAAAACTAGCACAAAGAACAACAGCACAGTATTTTAACCCTGGTGTGTCAATACATGGAGGCAATAATTATCCTGCAACTGCTGAACATACAGAGTAAGATTTGGTAAAAAGACACTGAAAACACCTTTCTAAATAGAAGTGCTTGTTATTCAATCTCTCAATTTGTGTTTTGTTTGGCAGCATCATATTAAAAATAGGTCTTTAAAACAGTACAAATGACAATTAGTCTTTCCTGTCTCTGGAAGAAAAATTAATTGGCATTTTATCTTAGTTATTGTTTTCTTAGATTAGCTTTTATATTGTGCAAGCCTGTTTCAATGTACCCATGGACAAACAATGCAAGCATATTTGCTTTGCAAATCAAAGGGGGAAGTCTTTATAAGCCACTCAGTATTTGTTTTATTTGTCCAAGACTCTCCTCTTCATTAAGCTTGTAGAGCTCCAGTATGAAGAAATCTTTAAACCCCAGGCCTGCTGACTGGCATGAGCTCTGTTCTGCTTCCACAGAGGAGCCAGCAATAAAACTCCATACAGGGGCTCTACAATGAAGTAGGTAGATTGATGTCCCTATTTGTGTTCCAGTGCCCCAAAATACTATCACAGCATGTGCAACCGCGTGGGAGTTCTACTGAATTTGTATTCTGGAAACAAACTAAAAGGTCAACATGCATGTATATTTATAATGGAGCTGGTATTTGCTAATCGATGAGGGAAATGTTTCTTCCTTTGTAGCAACTTCTCAAACTTTTATGCAGAAAGCCTGAAGTCAGCCTTAGAAAGTCCTTGCAAATTATACTTCAATGTTTTCTAAGATGCTTAGGACAAAGGGTAGTCAAAGTAATAGTCTATTGACTTTACAATTTTAATACTAAGATTAAGATACAATATCCAAGTAGTAAGCTTTTTCCTACATATTAAAGGAAAAAAATTTATCGTGTAACTGGAGTAGAAAGCATTAAAAAGAATACTTGTTCTGAAATTATACTGTGACATAAATTCCTTAGATTGGCAAATGTTATTTAGGTATATTTGGTCATGAACTGTGAGTGGAGTATGTCAGTTTTACAGGTGACAATACTTGTCAGCCACCTTTATCAGAATAGAAATGACAGCTTTATATAATTTTTTTTCTGTAATAAGAATGGGCAAATTGGTCCTTGGCCTCCATTCCCTAATTATATAGACTTTGAGCTTATTATTTATGTCATCCTTGGCAAATTAGTTCTGAAAAGATATGTTTGCATGAATCCTACAGACATATACAAAAAGACATTGATAATAAAAGCATCACTTTGTAATATAAAATGAAAATTGCTCTCAAAACATCATTTCATTTTTCAGGCTATCATCTGATGGGACAACTCCCGACTCCAC
Organism: Tamias sibiricus; assembly: GCA_025594165.1. Taxonomy (NCBI): domain Eukaryota; kingdom Metazoa; phylum Chordata; class Mammalia; order Rodentia; family Sciuridae; genus Tamias; species Tamias sibiricus. Next base: position 56,461,594 of record CM046665.1, read on the forward strand.
ATCCTTCATATCAAGTTACAGCACCTGCACCTGACATGGAGATGAAAATGCTGGACATACACCTTCTCTGCCTCTGTTCACTACACCACCCAGTTTGCTGTGTCCATTACATCACCTTTCTTTCTCAGTCAACCCACTCTTGTAGCCCTTTAAATCTCACATTTAGAGACTACTTTGCAGAGTTTAGCTCTAATTTTCTGAATCCTCACAACACAGAACAGAATCCCTTAATGTCATTAATCACATAATTCTAGCCACACTCCCACTCCCTGATTACCTTCATGATTTATGTCTTCTTGCAGAGCATAACCACAGAGTCGGCACTTCCTGTCCTGGCCTCAACCCCCTGCTATTTATTTTTTCCTCAAATAACACTCAGTATTCAATATCATCAACTACTTACAAATAGCACTCAGTAACTATGAGTGGGATTATACTAGGTTTTATTCTTTTCCTTATTACTGTTTTAGTTACTTTAGATTGTAAATGCATTTCTGAGTTTAAAATGGGTTTTAGTTTCATACATTCTTGTCTTGGAAATTTATTAATGATGTAAAGTAACAATATATGAAGGTGGTGGAGAAAAATCAGAATGGGTGAATAGGAGGTAAAGATTAAAAAGTAACAGGAAGAGCTCCCAGTTAAGACAATGATAATACTAGAATGAATCTGAGAGACTTGACTTCAAACAAATATAAGAAGAACAATGCTTAGCTTGCATGGATGTGTAAATATGAACAACCATGGATGAGGGGTACTGGGCAGAACAATGAGGTACAGGAGGAGACTAAGCATGGGTGAAAAATAAATCGGAAAATGGTATTGTTTTGAGGTCATACGTGCCATTAACACATTATCCAAGCACAATGATACTTTATCATGAGGAAAACATGGTAAGTTTAAAGATTTTTCACTCTATAAGATGGTATTTTTTATAGTGTAGCAAAAACACCTTGTTGTACAAAATGATGGGTTAATATTTAGAGAATGATACTTGAAATAACTTTTTGATAATGTATCAATATATATTGATTGCCCTAATTGTGTAGTTTCACTGAGTTGTTTTGGGTAAGTGAAAGAATATTGATTCCAACTACTAAGTTGACAAAAATTACAAAAATACAAAAAAATGAGAAGTTTTGCAAACAGCATTTTTAGTGATTAGATAATTTGGGTACATTATCATTAGAATCCAGTTGGGAGACAGATCTATATACTTTTTAAAAGGATAGACCTTGCCATTCAACTAACCTGAGTCACCATTATTGTTCTGCCGTTCATTAGCTGTGTGTCTTTGGCATCTCTCTGGGCCTCGCTTTTCTCATCTGTAAAATGAGGATATCAACAATGCTACAGAGTTATTTTTTAAAGTTAATTGATGTGGTGCATGTAAAGTAGCTGTTACAAAAGTTAAATCATTAGTGATAATAGAAAGGTGGTAAAAATATCATATTTTAAGAATAAGTCAGTAGAACCACTGGGCCACAGGCCATCTTCTAATTTGTACAGAGGAAAAGTTCCCAGCAGGAAATATGGGCAGGGTCTTTATGTACAGGTATTCAGGGAGTGTACCACTCAAAATCACCACTCTCCACGTGTTTTAGGCTTCTGCTGATTTACATGAGGAACTGAAAGCAGGAATGGAGATCTTGAGGCTTCAGATGAGGCCTGAGAGGAAGAAAAGAAACCACCCATCACAAACACTGGCCTATGGGCAGTGTACACATTTGAAATCTCACACACACACACACACACACACACACACACACACACACAGTCACATGCATGCATACCCATACATACATGTCCATATCTGCCCTCCATTGGGAAGAACTAGGAACAGGGTTTTCCTGGGGGTGCTGGAAATTAGGTGGCAGAGGTGCAGCAAGAATGTGTGCATTAGCACTGGTGTGTTAGTGACAGGGATGTGAAGGGGTAGGAGCATGTGTGTATGTACATAGTCAACATCACAGAGGTCTTCAGAATGTACAATAAGAGAAAGAAAACTGACTTCAGGAAAGGAATCGTTTCTAATTCAAACAAAGGTCATGTGGGTTAATGGTGAGCCTACTACTCCTGCGGCTAAATCTAAAAATATCTTTCTCACACACACATACACACACACAAACACACACAAACACACACACACACACACACACACACACACACACACACACACGAAGGAGAAGAACACATTACAAGAAAAGCAAGCAAAACAAGTAACAGCTGGCAAAATGGACTCAGCCCAGCATAAATGAAAGAGAAGGTGAAAGTAGAGCTGGCAAACTGGAAGCAGGAAAGGAGAAGCAGAGAAGGGAATGCTGTGTCCTGAAGAATGCTGTGTCCTGCTGTGTCCCTGACTGCCTGTGTCAAATCCCTGTGCAGCCACTTACTACATGATGACCCCAGACAAGCTGTTTAAACTGCAAGTGCCTTAACTTCCTCATCTGCAAAATGGAGATTAGGACCCTACATTTGTCATAAGGTCTGTGTGAATGTATGCATTAAATTAACATATGCAAAACACATAATGACCCTGAACATTCAAGAAATGCTACTCTCATCAGTGTTATTCTTATTCATAAATGGCATATTCACGGACTCTCAAATCTATGGATTACTCTATATCAAAGCTGGTCCTCCTCTCTGGCTAATTTCTATGACATGAAAAATAAGTAAAAGCACCACCACATCCCTTCTAAATCTGTATGAACTAGGGGATCTTTAAGGAGGACCAGAGAGCAGTGGAGAAGGACAGAGCCCAACAGACTACTAGTGTCCAACAACAACAGAAAAACACTCCTGGCATTTTTCTTCTCTCCCATTTTCCAAGTCAGCAGGCAAAGGACATTCTCCAAAACCATGAAGCCACTATCCAGGAATGTGGCCAGGTACAAAAAGGTGAGCACATGGTATGCAATTAAGAGTTGAACACCATATTATGAAACACTAATTAAGTATTAATACCAGAACAAATTAAGGAAATTGTCCATACTGCCTAGCATTTTCATTAAAATACAGTGAAAAATATTGTCCCTAAATTCTGCTTCTGGAACAGAACATTTTCTAGTAGTACTGTGATTAATTTTCCTAAATGAAATAAAGTCCTTTGTTAAGAAGCATATATGGTAGTATTAATATATCCTACACTAAACCTAAACCAACATTTCCTATCTCCTATTTAAGAAATCTGAAGCTATCATAAACAACACAAGAAGTTTATAGAACTCCTCCAAGCTATAATAAACCTGAAATAGAAGCACAAGATTATGAGTAATAAACAAGTTTATTAGGACAAATGTGATGCACATCACAGCAAAAGCCCCATGACATCAAAAATAATGATGAGGCACCACGTATTTGAGTGGGGTGCTGCAGCAGCTGTCAGAGCAGCATGGGGTATCAATCCAAGCCACAGAGAAATCCTGTTTAAGTATAGTCACTGGGCCCACTGTGCACCTAGGAGCTATGGCAGACACTTCAGATAGCATCTTTAATGACGATTCAAATTAAGGTAGGATGATTAATTATATACTTTCTCATTTTTAAGTACCAAATATGAAGCCAATTCTACATAAATTCCTTTACCTTGCAGACTGAACAACAATCGCTCATCATAATATACTCCCATAAATCACATAGGATTGCACAACAGAAACAGCATGGCTGTGCCTCTAATTTTGTTGCTCTTTCCCTCAGAGAGAGAGAAGGAGAAAGGGGGGGGGGGGGTGCTAATACTATCATATGACATCCTTCTAAGTAAAAGTTATTGGTGTCATGAGTGCTCAATGATATTTTTTTCTTTAGAAACAAATGTAGTATTCATAGGCTAGCAAAATGTTTAGCACAGAGTACTTATTCAATAAATATTTGTATAAGAAAATGATAAGGAAGATCAAAAGAGTAGAAAAAGTTAAGGAAGATGAAAAGAAAAGGGAAATGAAAACTCCAAAATGTTTCAAATTGCACTGGATAGCAGAAAGTCCAGCTCTGTGTGTGTATGTCAAATGGAGAAGAAGCACAAGGTGTGTTGATGGAAAGGCTGTAGCTGCTACTATATGGTTCCTAAGAAAAAGGAAGATCCAGCAGTCCCCTAACTGGTTAGTTACAGAGTATCCTAGCTCCTGCTTTGTAATACTTAGGTGAAAGATTTGATTCTTTTCCAAAAATCTTTCACCAATTTGAAGCGGCATGAGGTAAGATACCAGATGTCAGTTCCAATTGTTTCCATTAGGCACTCATATTGACTTGATTTCAAATTCAGGAAAAAATGAACAATTTCTGTCTCTTCAGTTAATTTTCACCATTTCAATTCTAATAATTTAAGAAACTTTCTCAATGCACAGACTTCAGTTTCTTGGGTAAGAAATATCCCTATACTTCAGTTAGGTTTACTTTAGTAATCTGCCTGTATTCTCAAGTTCACTGTTTGCCACTAATCATAATGTTATTCCAAATCAGAGTGTGTGTGTGTCCTTAATGTGCTGAATACTTGGGGTGACGGATATGGGTTACAGAGTAGTGTACTAAAGTGAATATAGAAAAAAACGAGTGTCACAAGTCATTTGCTTCCATTATTCTAATGGCTTTTTAAACAATGAAATTATTTTTGATCAATGTATATTGAAAGTTTGTACAGTTTAGAAGCCATTTGATTTTCACATACTCTATATTTTAACATTTAACAATGTGACAGTCTTGAAATGGCACATTGTCAAGTTGAAAATCACTTTAGAAATTCTGAGGTACTGAAATAAGTGTAGGGTAGACCATATACAATTATCTTTAGAATTATAGGGCAATGTTGTATCTCAAGGACTTAGATGACAATATCATGATCATATGACCTATATAACTTTCATATTACTTTTCTTAAAGTGTAAACTTTTCATGAAATGCATTTCATTCAAGCAAAAAGTTTACAGACTGAATTGTTTAAAAATAATAAGATCCTGTAATCTAATTCCTTAGTATTTAGCCATCTTACATAACTCAAGTCTTAATTTTAATATGTCACTTCAAAGTGAGACTTGCCAACACACATCACTTTTTATGAATCCAAGAAATGAAACTTCCTGGGATCACTAGTAAAAGGAACAAAATATCTTCTTCTAGGAGGCAAAGCAAAGCAATATAAAGAAAACCTGTAAGAAAAGATCAAATAAGAAAACAGAGGGAAAATTAAGGTATGAGAAAGAATGAGGAAAGATTGAATTTGAAAATAATAAGGTCAAAATAAATGGATGTTATAAATATATATATATGCACAGGTGACTTAGAAAAAAGTATAAGAACAAACAACTGCTAAGCTACCAGTTTTATCTTCTGTGAACCAAAGTGAAAACTTCTCATGCTGAACCCTGTGCATTACATTTGATATGCATCTGTCCATCGCTCAGAGCTCCTCACACCAAACTTAGTGCACACATTTGAGAAGCCAGAACATTAGATCATTGGCAAACAAGGTCAGCTCATCCTCTCCTGCCTACGATTCCTATAAGCCAACACCCTAGTACAGAAATTCCTCAACTTAAAAATTGTTGAACATACAATGTTTTAATTTGATGAAGGTGAGAAAATGATGAGCATTAAGGAGAAACTGCACTTCTGGTTTTGAATTTTGATCATTTCTCAGGCTAGTGATAGGCAGTCCAATTCTTTGATGCTGGATGGCAGCAGCAACAAGATGCAGCTCCCAGTCAGCTGTGAATGTAAACAACAGATACTTTAAAATGTATTGTGTTGCCAAGCTATGATGTTTGGTAGGTGTTGCCGCCTTAGGCAACCATACCACGGGAAAGAAATCAGAGGCAGACTGGGAATGAGTGGTTCCTTTATTATTCCTTCTTCTTCCTCTCTATCTTCCTTCTCTCTGACACCCCAGTCTGGTTAAATACTCTATACCCTTCACAGGTACATTAGTTCTCTTAACAAGCATACACGTGTCACAAGCTCGACTTACAGGTGCAGCACACAGTGCCCACTAGCTAAGGTCAGGTGTAAGTTGTAGTAAACAAGTAAACGCCTCCTCTTGGCTCTCAGCCAGCCGCCATCTTAGAGCTATTTCCTCATCAAAGGCTCTTACAGGTAGGCAAGGTATATTTAGTGCATTTCAACTTGCAATATTTTCAATTTACAATAGATTTATTGAAATGCAATTCTATCGTAAGTCTAATAGAATTTTTATAAGCCCCTTCAACATATATATTCCCCATACATAAGCATGAATTAATTCTGATAGGTACTTGTCACTTATGAAACAGTCTTTCAATACTCCTCTCCAATCCCATCACTAACCTAAGAATGACTTCTTTGTTAAACTCCTTTGTATAGCCCTAAGACAGATATGCTGTTGATTCAGTATCATAACATCCTGTCTTGAGTGATATTTCTCACTGAGCACCCTCAAGGGTAGTGTGTTCATTTATTCATTCATACCTATCTCAGAATTTGGATCCTAGGTCAAGCATCTCCTCTTCTCTTCTTAGACCATTACATTTAAAAATCATGCCACTTAAATGATATGAACCCTGGAAATTTTTCTTCTTTTACATGGCCTACAATCAACCTAGATGCATTTAATGTTTAGGGGTCTGATCAGTTCACCAACCTATCCATCAGTTACTTCACTATCCCACTTCAAAAATCTTAACATCAATGAAGTCCTACATTTCATAAGCATATATGCTTATTTTATAACATGAGTTTCTCTTCTGAAATGTAGTATTCCCTCATCCCATCTCCTGAACATAGCCTGTTATCCTTCAAATGTATACCCTTACAATTTCCCATTATACTGATTCTTCAATCTCATAAGCTCCCAAAAGATATTGGCCCTTCTACTTTATAATTTTTTTGACTTATATTTAAAGTGTTTTTATTATTTATCCCATAGCCTTTTATTATAACAGATTTTACATCTAATGATTCTGTAGCCTTTTATCAGTATTCTCAGTGTCCTGTCTTCACTTTCCTTTCCTTTCCTAAATTCAACAAGACCTGACTTTGGATAAACAAAAATGTATGCCTTCTTGGCAACTTCTCTTCATAAAATAGTCTACAACTAGGTAGCCTATATAATTGAACTACAAATTTGTGTTCATGAATACAAACTGAATACCCCTATAGTTCCTGAAAACTCTAATAGTTCTTAACTCACTAAAAATCTTCACAAAAGATTCATGTTGCCCTGAAATCTCAACTTGACCCACTCTTGCCTGATTTCTTTTTCAAAGAAATGATAAGAAAGGAATCCCCCTGAATTCCCAACCACAAAACCTGCAAAGCTACAAGCATCAAGAGGATTCTTTTCTTTGTCTTCTCTTTGACTCTCTCATTTTATCTACTCTTCCTTGTATTTCCAAACTTATTTTCTAATTTTTTTCTCACGAGCATTTAACCATATGTTTTATTCAGGTTCTTCATTGCTGTGACAAAGGACCCAACCAGAACAACTGTAGAGGAGAAAAAGTTTATTTAAGGGCTCACAGTCTCAGAGTTCTCAATCCATAGAGAGCAGGCTCCATCCTCAAGGCTCAAGGTGAGGCAGGACATCATGGTGGAAGAGTGTGGTAAAAGGAAAGAAGCTTACATGAGGATCAGGAAGCAGATAGAGACTTCACTCTTCAAATACAAAATATATACCCCACAGCCACGCCCCCAGTGAACCACCTCCTCCAGCCATACCCCACTTGCCTCCAGTTACCATCAGTTAATCCCATCAGGGAGTAATTCACTGATTAGGTTAAGACTAACCCAATCATTTCTCCTCCAAACCTTCCTGTATTGTCTCATGTGAGCTTTTGGGGACTACCACATCTAAACCATAATACCACAGTCCTGATCCTTTCTTATTTTGTGATTACCAACCACTAAAATTATACCTTATAATTTCACCAAAAATACTTTGATCATGTTCAATGATGACTTATGTCATGTTAATGAACTTACATCCATTCTTTTCTTCCATTATATAACAATACCTTTATACAGATGGCCACATTCTCCTTTTGGCTTTTGTTGGCTTGTAATTTTTCAATTTTCCATTTATAATCCTCACTGGATAATCTCAGCCTAATTTACAAAATCCTCTTCTACCTCCAGTTCCTTAATGCTAACCAACTTTGGTTCCCAATTTCTCTTCTTATTCTACACACTCATCCTGAGTGATCACAGGTACCCTTATGACCTCTACTGTCTATATAGGCTACATATTAATGATTAACAAATGCTTTCCTAGAGAAGAGACATCACTATTAAACTCCTGTTATAGCTATTTACTGTACATATTACTATAGATGTAGATGTCTTATAGGAATCTCATACATAACTTTCCCAAACTAAAATTTTGCAGTAAAACAAAAATGAGCCAAGAAATAAAGAATAGATCATAGAGGCACAAGGAATTTCCAGGCTGATGGTCAAAGAAATTTACAGGATTAGTCCAAGTGTCAGACATGGAAAGCACCATTCTCATTGTAAATAGAAGGACAAGAAGGCCTCTAATATTAATATAAAGCTGGTAAAATTATAATGTGTTCAAAGAAACTTGGAAGAGTTCTCTTTAAGTAGAATATAAATTAATTAACAATAGATATATAGAAAAAAGAAAATGTCAAAATTATTTAAAAAAATAATTTTAGGTCAAAATTATTTAAAACAAAATTGTAATCATAGAACACTCCTTGAGTCATGTATGAATAATGGCCGTGTTATAAAAATGTAAATATTTGATTCTGAAATAAGCAAAAATTGTAATATAGTTATGTTGAAAAACAATAAGAAGAACAGGACACTAGGAAATAATATATAAAAGTAAAAAATCAAGAAATAGCAGTATTAACAGAAGGTATTATTAGAATAATCAATCAACTAAAAAGATGTGCACATAATTGCTTCAAGGTACAGATACCTTTGTTTAAAGGATGGGGCAGGTGACTGCTATTTTAAAATATGAGCTTACTAACATTATTTTGCTTTTTAAATAAATTTGTACTATTTTGATAAAATTTAAAATATTAATAAAAACATTAAAATATATGTTTCTTACTTTTGTCTAGGTGCTGGAGGTGTATGAAGCAAATCATTGGCTTATAGGAAAAACTAAACTATCAGGAAAAGAATCAGGTGGTTGATAAATAGAAGATGTAATACATTGGTTCACATAAACAGAATTGTTAGTTAGCTGGATAGTTAGAAAACTAGGGTACATGAAAAACAATAAGTGCTAACATTTTGAAGGTTGATGCCATGTATAATTTGCTTTAGTAACAGTAGTCTGAAATATTATGGAAAGAAATACTTTAGCAAAATACATGCAAATTGATGAAAGAATCTTTAGAGCAAACCTTAATGATGGTGAAGAAACTTCAAAAATAGTAAATTACAACTTACTTTTTGAGAATGTTGTGAATGTGTCAGGATGAAGGATAAACTAGGAATGCAACATAAAATGCCCATTAACTTGGAATATTGCAGTTTTGTTTGCTAAATCTGACAACCCAAGAACAAGCCAATTGTTAAAGATCAGATGAACAAATACAAATGCAAACATTCTGATTTAAAAAAATAATAATAGCTAAAGATTTTTAATTCATTAAGAACCTGAAATGAAAAGCAGAGTAACAAAAGTTCTAATATCAAAACCATGACATAAAAAATCCTCTTATCCTTCTTAAACAAAAATAATTGTTTGCTTTTGTAAAATAAATAATGCTAACTTTTCTTTTTTTTAATATTTATTTATTTACTTTAGTTGTACACAATGAAATGCATTTATGTTTACGTGGTGCTGAGGATCGAACTCGGGCCGTGCACATGCGAGGCGAGCGCTCTGCCGCTGAGCCACAACCCCAGCCCCAATGCTAACTTTTCTAACTGGATAAATACAATCATGAGACCACTTTCCTGACCCATATTCAAAGGAAATCAACCATCCCCCTGACAGACATATCAAAGTTCCTAGCCAAGAGCAATTTGGAGCAGGGGGAAAACTATTATTCCCAAGCAAATTAAATCCTAAAACAGGGGTGGATAAATTATGGCCCACTGGGCTGTTTTTGTTTTGTACAAAGTTTTATTAGAATATAGCCATACCCATTCCTTTATTTTCTGTGTCTGCTTTCACACTACAATGGCAGAGTTGAATAACTGACAAAGTATTGAGTGCCCACAAAACCAAAAATGTTTACTAGCTGGTTCTTCACAGGAAACATTTGCCAACTACCATTCTAAAAGTGACCTTGATCAGCAGGACACAGCACAATCAGGCATGCAGAAATTCTAAATCCTAACACTAAACCACTTTTTCAAGAGGCACAATTTTCAATCTGAATTCGTATCAGAGTTTGATTTAGTTAAGCAGTAATTAATAAAAAGCAGTTCTAGAAGTAGATATGTACAAGATGGCTAAAGTGGTGTATGAAGTAAGTCCTGACCTCCTCACAGCAAAGAAAGAGGCAGCAAAAGAAAAGCAGAATTAGGAGGCTGGTGACAAAATAAATTCTCTAAGTCTCAATATTACAAAGTCTGAGGCCTGGAGAGACTAGAAGATAGGTTACAACAATAGAAAATAAACTCAGTGTCCCCTAATCTCAAACTTGAACCTGAGCATTGGAAAGAAGAAGGGGCAACAGAGAGAGAAAGAGTGGGGATAGGGCAGAAATTCTCTTAAGCTCACCCACTAAAAGATTTGGAAAGACAGATAGAATTTAAAGTGTGACAGTAACAGCAGGATCCTTAAAATAGAGCAAAAAGCTTAAAACCAAAATCAATGAAACAAAACTGAGCCAGAGGTGCACAGCCATCTTGTGGAGCCCTCAGCCAACGAAGTGGACCCCCCTGAATCAACAGAAAGTCTTCCCACACCCTGACAACTGTAAATTAAACCAGAGGGACATCCTCTACAGTGAGACCTCAAGAATCTAGCCAGAAAGAATTTCTAGAAGGACCATTACTAGCTGAAAATGGCTAAAACCCCTTCTCTTCCCTCTCACTGTGAACAAGGGGAATGGAATGGGTCAGTGGGGACCTGTACCAGAAAGGATGCCTAACCCTGGCAGCCTCTGTGACCCAGGCAAGGGCAGAAAGCTCTGCACAGCATCTGCTCACTTGACTCAGACAGAAACAGCAATGAAGCAGCTTTGGCCCCGAACAGAGAAAAGAAGATTCACCAGGTCCTGATCATTGACACTGGGAAGAGACACCATGAGAAACCTAGGGACAGTCCATGGGATCATGGTGCTGTACCACAGGGAAACTGCCTAAATGTCCAGTGACAGAGACCCAGTTCCTGGATGGTGGCAATCATGGAGAGATGGCTGCTAGAACAAGTTCCTTCAAATACCGTAGGAAACTTAAGCAGAGGACACCCACAAAGACAGCCAGAGGGAGATCAGTTAAGGTGGAATATTACCAGAGCCTAGGCAACAGGAAGTGGCTGCTCCCAGCCTTAACTTGAGCCCAGCCTGATCCATGATCACAACTGGCATGTGAAAGGTCATTATTTGGATACTTGCAAGACCTTGCATCAGACTTAGAAACAGAAGGAATCAAGGCCATCATTCATTCACAAGCTGGTACAGTGGAAACTACAGTCCAATTGAATCACATGAGTCCCTTCACTATAGTACCCCAGAGAGCAGAATCAGCTGGGGAAATATTTCTGTACCATAGAGCACCCACGGAAAACCCATAATCAGAGTTTCTGTGCTCATAGACAACCACCATGAAAATGATCCTGTAGATAGGAAACAGGTACATGGTGACACCCAGCAATCACAGGGACACTCCAGAGCCTGCATACAGAACTCCTACACACAATAGAAACAGCCAAACAACAACATGGCACACTCTGAGCAGTCAACTGCAGGCCCCTAAACTGACAAACCAGACACTGGTGGTAAGGTTCATAACAACTAGGGAATTGGCTCCTGTGCCCTACAATTCAGGAGAGATTCACAGCCAAAAACTGATGGACATCTGCTAAATGTCTAAACCCCAATAAAACCCAAATCAAGATTCAATAAGAATTTTCTTCACCTTCACATAATTTACTATAAATAACACTAATGTCAACTTTGATCATCTGAATAACTCCATCTTGAACTATAATTATTAACCCCATAGCCAACATTATACCTTTAACCATTTGAATATATTTTATCTAATGGTATAAGGATTAATTTGACTCAATCTTCCTACCTGTGTTTTCCTACGTTTAGTTTATACTTGCTCCTCTTACTCCCATTCATTCTCTTGCATTATTTGCTATTACTTCAAATACCCATCATTCATCTATTTCTCCTTTGTACCTTGGCATAATTATTCTTTAATACCTTCCTTCTCCCCCTGCCCATTCCTTTTTGCCCAATCTTTCTTCCTCCCCCACTTTCCCCTTCATTTAAGGTTATGGAAAGCTTACTAAATTTAACAATTAATTTTTTGATCTATTTCAGAACATCGTTATATGTTTATACCTGAATTTGAAAAACTATGGAGAACAATAGCAATAAGTTTTTGTTTCTTATAAGGTTGAATATATTTAGGTTGATCTCTGAAGTGATTTTAGTAAACAGGGTTCAGTGGCATCTTTTCAAGTGGTGCTGATATTGGGATCAGCAGAGGTTACAGGGTCTATTCCCAAAGGACTTAAAAACAGCATATTATAGTGACACAGCCACTTCAATGTCTATAGCAGCACAATTCACAATAGCTAGGTTGTGGAACCAACCTAGATATCCCTCAGTAGATGAGTGGATAAAGAAAATGTGGTATATATACAAAATGGAATTTTACTTAACAATAAAAGAGAATAAAATAATGGCATTTGCAGGTAAATGGATGAAGTTGGAGAATATAATGTTAAGTGAAATTAGTCAATCTCAAAAATCCAAATACCGAATGTTTTCTCTGCTATAAGGAGGCTAGTTCACAGTGTTCTTGGATGGGGGTACATAGGAGGATTAGAGGAACACTAGAATGGTCAAAGGAAAGGGAGGGGAAGGGAGGGAGCAAGGGGGGGAGGGAGGGGGGAAAGGAAAAAATATTGGTGGTTGAATGAGATGGATATCATTATCCTAAATGCATGATTGAAGATCTGAATGGTACTTATATACTTTGTATACAAACAGTTATATGTAAAAAGATGCTATATAAGTGCATTATGAATTGTAATACATACTACTATTATAAATAAAAAAGAAAGAAAAAAAAGAAAATCTCTTTCCTCCTAGCTGCCTTCTGATAAGCTTATCCTTTCAAATGTAATATATATGAAATCTACATTATATCCCTAATTTTTGTGGGTTGATATATGAGTATTCTTTCGCCCAAAGGATCGTTGTTTCTGTGGATAAAGTAAAGAAATTAAGTATTATGGAAAAAAAAGATATCATTAACTAGCTATTCACCCAACCCAAGGTTTTTAAGGAAAAGAAACTCACACAGTAGTCCTTTCCTTAAAAGAAAAAGTTGAGAATGTATCAATAGATGGGAACACATACAAACAAAATGAAAAGGCAAGGGAACAAAATATCCCAAATAGCCCATAATGCTTCAACAACTGACTTCATCAACACCACAGAGGAGGAAATGTGAGAGAAGAATCTATAAAGTTCATAGTTAAACTGTTCTATGAGCCAAAAGAAAATGTAAAGAGTAAAATCAGAGAGAAAATACAGGAAATGAAATATCACTTCAATAAAGAGAGAGATTATGGAAAAGAACCAAATGGAAATCCTTTAAATGAAGGCATCAATAAACCAAATTAAAAATTCAATGGAAAGCATCACCAATAGATTTGACCACTTTGAAGACAGGTTTTCAGACCTCAAAGACAAAGTATATAAACTTGAAGATAAAGTTTAACCTTAAGAAAAGATGGTAAGAGACTATGAACCGAATATTCAAAAAATCTGGGATGACATTAAAAGGCCAAATTTAAGATTCATTGGGATAGATGTAGGCTCTGAAATACAAGCTAAAGAGGTGCACAGGCTTTTGATGAAATAATATGAAACTTTTCTAAACTTTAAGAAAGATATGGAAATTCAAATACAAGAGGCATATAAGACTCCAAATACACAAAATCATAATAGATCCATGCAAGACACATTATAATAAAAATGCCTACCATGGAGAAAATGGATAGAATTCTAAAAGCTTCAAGAGAAAAAAAAAAATGAATGGTCACATTTAGAGATAAACCAATCCAGATCTCAACTGATTTTTCAACCCAGACCCTAAAAAGCAGGAGGTTTTGGAATAGTATATATCAAGCTCTGAAATAAAATAGATGCCAACCAAGATACTATATCCAGAAAAATTAGGCTTCATAATTGAAAATTTAAAAAAATTAAAAAACCTTTCATGATAAACAGAAGCAAAAAGAATTCATCACTAGAAAGCATGCAATACAAAATACACTCAATAAAATATTCCATGATGAAGAAATTAAAAATGAAAATGACCATAGGAAAGAATTACACTAGAAGAACAGTCAAAGAACTAAGTCTATTTAATAATTAGAAATAAATCAAAATGGCAGGAAATAAAAATCATTTCTCAATAATAACATTGGTCCAAACTCTTCAATCAAAAGATATATGTTGGCAGATTGGATTAAAAAATACGACCCAACAATACGCTTTCTGCAAGACTCAGCTCACAGGAAAAGCCATACAATGACAGAAGGTGAAAGTATGGGGAAAAATATAATTCACATGAAATTTATCAATAAGCATGAGTAGCTCTTCTCTAATAAAGAGGACGTCAAGCCAAGATTAATCAAAAAAGACAAAGAAGGTAACTTCATACGGCTTAAGGGAATAGTATATCAATAAGATATAATGATCATAACCACTTGTGCCCCAAGTAATGGAGCATCCACATACATGGAAGAAATTATTCTCAATATTAAAATCAAATAGCCAGCTGGGCACAGTGGCGCATGCCTGTAATCCCAGCACTTGGGAAGCTGAGGCAGGAGGATTGCGAGATCAAAACCAGCCTCAGCAATGGTGAGGCACTTAGCAACTCAGTGAGACCCTGTCTCTAATAAAATACTAAAAAGGGCTGGAGATGTGGCCCAGTGGTTGAGTGCCCCTGAGTTCAATCCCCAGTACAAAAAAAAATAAAAATAAAAAATCAAATAGCCAATATTACTGTATTATTGTCTGATATTAACATGCCTCTCTCACTACTGGGTTGATTACTCAAATATAAACTAAGTAAAAATTCTAGAGACATAAAAAATACAATTAATAATATGGACCTAACAGACATCTATAGAATATTTCATTCATCAATGACTGGATACACTTTCTTCTCAGCAACACATAGAATGTTTATCTAAAATAGATCATATTTTAGGTCACAAAGCAAATCTTAGTAAATACCAAAAAGAGATATAATACCTTGCATTCTATCACATCATAATAGAATGATATTAGAAATCAAAGATAAGATAAAAAACAAAAACCACTCTAACACCTGGAGATTAAATAATATACATTTAAATGATGAATGGATAGCAGAAGAAATCAGGGGAGAAAATTTATAAAATTCTTAAAAATTAGTGAGAATAGGGATACAACATCTTGAACAGTATAAAGGCAGATCTAAGAAGAAAGTTCATAGCATTGAGCATATATATTAAAAGAATAGAAGGATACCAAATAAATAATCTAACATTACATCTTAAGTCCCTAGAAAAAGAAGAACAAATTAACACCAAAATAAACAGAAAAAAATAATTAAAAACAGAGCTGAACTAATTGAACTTGAGATTAAAAAAACAACACAAAAGATCAATGGAACAAAGAGTTAGTTTTTTTGAGATTATAAAAAAAAATTGATAAAGCCTTAGACAAAGTAAACAAAAAAAGAGGGGAAAAAGCTCAAACAAAACCTGAGATGAAAAAGGAAACATCACCATATACACTACTGAAATCCAGGCGATCATGAAACTATTTTGAAAATTTATACTTAAATAGACAAGAAAATCTTGAAAATATTGACAAATTCCTAGAGACATATGACCTACCCAATTTGAACCACAAGGGTATAGAAAATTTAAACAAATCAATATCAAGTAATGAAATTGAAGCAGCTTTCAAAAGGCTCCCAACAAAGAAAATCTCTGGATGAATTCTCAGTCAAGTTCTAGCAGATATTTAAAAAAGAATTAATACCAATTCTCCTCAAATTATTCCATGAAATATAAAAGGAGGGAACACTGCCAAGTTCATTCTATGAAACCAGTAACACCCTGATACCAAAACCAGACAAAGACATATCAAAGAAAGAAAACTTATAACCAATATCCTTGATGAAAATAGATGCAAAAGTTCTTAATAAAATATTGGAAAACCACATGCAAAAACACATTTAAAAGATAGTGCACCAGCCAGGCGCGGTGGCGCACGCCTGTAATCCCAGCACGTGGGAGGCTGAGGCAGGAGGATCACGAGTTCAAAGCCAGCTTCAGCCATGGCAAGGCACTTAGCAACTCAGTGATACCCTGTCTCTAATAAAATACAAAAAAGGGCTGGGGATGTGGCCCAGTAGTTGAGTGCCCCCGAGTTCAATGCCCGGTACAAAAAAAAAAAAAAAAAAATGATAGTGCACCATGATCAAATGAGTTTTATCCCAGAATATAAGGTTGGTTCGATATATTGAAATCAATAAGTGTAATTCACCACATAAATAGACTTAAGGATGAATAACATGATTATCTTAAGAGATGCAGAAAAAGCATTTGACAAATACAGCCCCCATTCAAGTTTAAAACACTAGAAAATCTAGAGATACAAGGAAATTGCCTCAATATTGTAAAGGAGAATGACATATCCAAAGCCAACATCATTCTCAATGGAAAAAAACTTAAAAGATTTTCCTCTATAGACAGGAACAAGACAAGGATGTCTACCACCACTCCTGTTCAAAATAGTCCTTGAAACTCTAAGCAAAGCAATCAGGCAAGTGAATGAAATTAAACAGACATGCATAGGAAAAAAAATATCTCAAATTATCTCTGTTTGCTGATAACATGATCTTATATTTAGAAGACACAAAAAAACTCAACCAGAAGACTCTAGAGGTCAAATGTGAATTCAGCAAAGTAGCAGGAAAGAAGATCAACACTCATAAATCAATCACATTTCTATACTCCAATGATGAATCCGCTGAAGAATAAATTAGGAAAACTATCCCATTCACAATAAACACCAAAAAAATAAAATAAGGTACTTGGGAATCAATCTAACAAAAGAGGTGAAGGATCTCTACACTGAAAACTATAGAACACTAAAGAAAGAAATTGAAGAAGACCTGAGAAGATGGAAAGACCTTCCATGTTCTTGGATGGGTGTAACTAATGTTATCAAAATGGCCATCCTACCAAAAGTACTATACTGATTCAACACAATTCCCATCAAAATTCCAATCATGTTCTTCACATAAATAGAAAAATCAGTTATGAAATCCATTTGGGAAAATAAGAGTTCCAGAATAGCCAATGCAATCCTTGGCAAGAAAAGCAAACCAGGAAGGATCATAATACAGCCCTCAAAATATACTACAGAGCTACAGTAACAAAACCAGCATGGTGTTGGCACCAAAACAGGCATGAAGACCAATGGAATAGAAGACACAGAGAGAAACCCACATAAATACAGTTATCTCATACTAGACATGGTGCCCAAATCATATGTTGAAGAAAATATAGCCTTTTTTTTTTTTTTTTTTTTTTTTTTTGGTAGCAAGGATTGAACTCAGGGACACTTGACCACTGAGCCACATCCCCAACCCTATTTTGTATTTTATTTAGAGACAGAGTTTCACTGAGTTGCTTAGTGACTCACTTTTGCTGAGGCTGGCTTTGAACTCAAGATCCTCCTGCCTCAGCCTCCCAAGCCACTGGGATTACAGGTGTGCCCCAGTTCACCCAGCTAAAAGATAACTGGTCCTAGGAAAACTGGAAATCCATATGTAGTGAAATTTGACTCCTATCTCTCACCCTGCACAAAACTCAGCTCAAAGTGGATCAAAGACCTAACCCCTACAAATTACTGCTACAGTTGGATCATAACCCCTACAAATGCTAGAAGAAAACTTAGGCCCAACACTCCAACATGTTGGCCCAGAAACTGAGTCACTTAACAAGACTCATAAAGCACAAGAAATAAAATAAAAAATTAATAAGTTGAATGGCATCAAATTAAAAAACTTCTTCACAGCAAAGTAAACAATCTAAAGCATGAAAAGAGAGACTACAGAATGGGAGAAAATCTGCCACCTGCACCTCAGATAAGGCATTATTTCCAGGATATACAAATAACTCAAAAATCTTCTCTTATACACACACACAGACACAACAATAACAACAAATGACCCAGTCAATAAATGGGCAAAGGAACTGAACAGACACTTCTCAAATGAAGAAATATGAACAGCCAACAATGTTTCACAAATACACGAAAAAAATGTTCAACATCATTAGCAATTAAAGAAATACAAATTAAAACTACATTGAGATTTCATCTCATTCCAGTCAGAATGGCAATTATCAAGAATACAAGCAACAATAAATGTTGGCGAGGATGTGGGGTAAAAGGTACACTCATACATTGTTGATGATACTGCAAATTGGTGCAACCACTATGGAAAGCAGTATAGAGATTCCCCAGAAAATTTGGAGTGGAACCACCATTTGACCCAGCTACTCCACTCCTTAGTATATATCCAAAGGGTTTTTAATCAGCATACTATGGTGACACAGCCACATCAATGTTTATATAGCAGCACAATTCAGTGCTATGGAGCCAAACTAGGTGACCTTCAACAGACAAATGGATAAAGAAAAGGCAGTTTATGTACACAATGGAGTATTACTCAACCACAAAGAATGATGATTTTTATGTCACTTGCCAGTAAAAGAATGGAACTGGCGACTCTCATGTGAAATAAGTCAGTCCCCAAAATGCCAAAGGTTCAATGTCTTCTCTTATATTCAGAAGCTAATGCAAAATAAGATGGGGGGCATAAAATAATAAAAGAATGATCAGTGGAGTAAACAAAGGAGAATGAATGGAAGGGAGGGATGAGGATGGGGAAAGATGGTGGAATATATACCACAGTGCTGGGGGCCAGCCCCAGTCAGGGGGTACAACGCGAACGCTCAGCAAAGTATGGAGGCAGAGAAGCAGCGATGGGGAAAATAACACACCGACACGCGAGTCAGGCGGTGGAATCTTCTCTCTTTACTTTTTCTTTGTTGTAAGTTTTTAAGCACAATTTTTGGCAGTACAGAATATTTACACTTTCTTTGGTGATTTCATTACAGACATGACTTAATTTCTAGACATATTAAATTTCTTATTTCATATATTTCAAGGTTTTAAGGTCACTTGCACCTTTTCAAGGCCCTGTACATGACTGAAACTGTTTTCTCTGCATACTATTTAGGCTGTCTGATAAAAGTCAGCTTTCTCTGTCTGGGATTCCACAACACTATTGTTTTTCTTTTATAGCAGTTGTTTATAAAACCTAGAAGCAGGGCAAGGCTGAATGTTAGCTCATGGGAGACTTTTTACTCTAAGGGATTTATATCTACTTTAAAAGTAAGAGAAAATTATTTTTAATCACAAAAAGACTCTTAAAGCTTATTAACTAGAAATTAAGTACTTATAGAAAAAGGTTTGTGTTACTCTTTTTAAGAAAAGATAAATGTACAGAGTTAGTCTGGATCTAAATAATTGAAATAGGGATACCTGGTGGCCATATATGTGACTAAAGAACTGAACAGCAAGTAGAAGTCAAAGTTAACTCTTTCAATAACATGATATCTTTCATGAAAAAGGAGAGGGCTTTATAGAAAATGCCACAACACCACAGTGAATCTTACCCCTCATGTACATCTACAAGACTCTAATAATAATTTTTAAAACTATAAGTAAATAGTGGAAAGATCAGTAAAGTAGAGGGAAGGGAAGAGGGAATGGAAAGGGAAAGTATTGGGAACTGGATTAAAGCAAATTATATTCCATGATTTTATAATTATGTCATAATGAATCCTACTGTTATGTATAACTAAAAAAAGAGTAAAACAAAATAAATAAAATATATTTTTTTAAAAATGTAAGTTGGCTAGATGGTGACAGATGGGGGTAGGAAGAGGGACATATCTGCTTTCTGGCTTTGGTAGAGATGTGTGTTGATATCACCAATAATATGATTAGAACTGCTGGTCCACAGATCAATTTATATTTACTAAAAGAAAAAAGTAAAAAGTACTTCCTACCAATAAGTAAATAAATAGAAGAAATAAAGACCATTTCCAGGCTGAAGGTAGTTAATATTTGATCATTTGGGGCTAGGGTTGTGGCTCAGCAGTAGAGCACTCGCCTAGCACGTGTGCGGCCCGGGTTCGATCCTCAGCACCACATAAAA
Organism: Tamias sibiricus; assembly: GCA_025594165.1. Taxonomy (NCBI): domain Eukaryota; kingdom Metazoa; phylum Chordata; class Mammalia; order Rodentia; family Sciuridae; genus Tamias; species Tamias sibiricus. The sequence goes on from CM046665.1 coordinate 56,482,042, forward strand.
ATAAACACATTGTGTACAACTAAAACAAACAAATAAACAAATATTTGATCATTTTTCTTCAAACACTATTTTTTCTTATTGTTAATGTCCACCATTCAAGTGTTAGATTTTTATTCAAAATGTAATCAACTGGATCATATGTATTCTCCTCAGGTCTTCAATTGATCTCACTTGGGAAAGAAACTGTTTGTTGAATTTATGCTCATATCACTCATCTGGACTTATAGCTAATGAAGAAATATGCATATTTAGGACTGGGTTTGTGGCTCAGTGGCAGAGCACTTGCCTAGCATAAGTGAGGCACTGGGTTCAATTCTCAGCACCACATATAAATAAATAAAGTCCATTGACAACTAAGAAAATATTTTTTTTAAAAAAAAGAAATAGGCATATTTAGTCTCAGAATGAAAACTAGAGGTAAGATTTAGGGAATTAACTTTGTAAATTCAACATATTTCAATAACAGTAAGTATCTTATATCAAAGTTATATTTTTAGCTCTTTGGTCTATTGAACTTTTCTGAAAAAGTTAACCTTGAAACTAAAAGTTATAAAGCTTCTTGTAGGATAAAAATTACTCATCTTTTCAAAAACAATGTCTTAAAAGTCTGTTCATTAAAATGTCATAGGTAATGAAATCTGTTTTCAACCAAGTAGCACAGATGCAGATGCTTTTTAAATTTTTCTATACAATAAAAATGGATTTATTTTTAAACATGTATTTACCATGGGCTTACTTCCTTATTAAAATATGCTGAGAGAATCTGTTAAACTTAAAGAAGTTAGTTATAAGCTTAATAGTTTAGTCACTTAAAATTATTTTATGGAGACAAAAACTTTTTTGAAAAAAAAAATGGATCTAACTTTTCTCCCATAGATAAGATACATATACTTGTCAAAAATTTATTAGTATCACAACTGTGTTTTAAATAAACTTGTTTTAAAATGTTAATGTTTTACTTGTCTAAAAATCTATAAGATATAGTCAGCAGCATAACTCACCCAAAGTGTACAATTCAATGTTTTTTCTCAGGGTTATGCATTCATCACCACACAATCTAATTTGAGAACATTTTGTCTCCCTCCCCAAAATATTCATAGTCACACACCTATTGGCAGTTATTCCTTGCTCCTCTCCATCCCCTACCTTAGGCAACCACTAATCTAACTTTCAATATCTACATATTTGCCTCATCTTGATATTTTAAATAAATGGAAATAAACAATATGTTTCCTTTTGTGTCTATCTCTTACCAAGTTTTATCCATTTTGTAAGATGTATGTATCAGTATCATTTTTTTGGCTGAAAAACATCCCCTCCAGCAACATATGAGTGTTCTACATTCTCCACAATACTTGTCAGTTTTGTTATAGTCATCTTTGAAAATGAAGCACTATGTCTTGCATCTTGATGTGCATTTTTCTAAAAAGACTAATGATGCTGAGTCTCAAGTTCTTTGTAATTAATTTTTTATTTGTTTTAACTAGTTATACATGACAGTAGAATGCATTTTCACACTATATCATACAGAGATGGGATATAATTTCTCATTTTTCAAAGTGTACATGTTGCAGAATCATATTGGTCATGTAGTCACATATATACATAAAGTAATAACATCTGTTTCATTCCCCTATCTTTCCCATTCCCACATCCCCTCCCTCCTCTTCTCTCTACCTAATCTAATGCTATTTTGCCCTAGTGCCCCCCACCGCCTTATTGTGAAGAAGCATCCAAATATCAGAGAAAACATTCAGCCTTTGGTTTTGTGGGATTGGCTTATTTCACTTAGCATGATATTCTCCAACTCCAACCATTTACTGGCATATGCCCTAACTTCACCCTTTTTTAAAGCTGAGTAATATTCCATTGAGTATATATACCATATTTTCTTTATCCATTCATCTATTGAGGGACACCTAGGTTGGTTCCATAGTCTAGCTATTGTGAATTGAGCTGCTATAAACACTGATGTGGCTATGTCACTATAACAGACAGTTGTGTATCTTCTTTGGAAAAATTTTTATTTAGACCCTATACCCATTTTTTAGTAGGGTTTTGGCTCTTTTTAAGTTACACTACAAGTCTTTTATCAGATATAGCATGCAAAGATTTTTCTTCCATCCTTTGGATTGTCTTCATTTAATGTAGTCAAATTATATGTTTTTGTTTCCTTTGCTTTGTCAGTGTGCCTTTGGTGCTAATAAACCAGTGCCTAATCCAAGGCCATGAAGATTTACTCTTAGTTTTTCTTCAAAGAGTTTAATAGCTTTAGTTCTTGCATTTAGTTTTATAATGCATTTTGTGTTATCGTATGTGGTATGAGATAGGAGTCCATCTTCATTCTTCTGCATGTGTATATCTAGTGTTACAGCACTATTTGCTTAATGATTATACTCTTCCCCATTGAATTGTCCTGAAACCCTTGTCAAAAATCAATTGACCAGCCAGGCATGGGGGTGCACTCTTTTAATCCCAGCAGTTCAGGAGGCTAAGGCAGGAAGATTGCAAGTTCAAAGCCAGCCTCAGCAAAAGCGAGGTGCTAAGCAACTCAATGAGACCATGTCTCTAAATAAAATACAAAATAGGGCTGGGGATATGGCTCAGTGGTCACGTGCCCAAGTTCAATCCCTGGATACAGCTTCAGCATCACAGGGTTGGGGTGAGTATGGAGAGTGATACAAGGGAATGAATCATAAGTCAAAAGTCAACTACTTCTGATCTAATTGAGATTTAGCAGCTTTTCTTTAAGTTTTTCTTCATTCTCTGTATGCATCAGGATAATGTAAAGATTTTACATGTTTATATTTTTAATTCTCACCAATTAACTTGTTTCCTAATAAGAGAGAGTCCTGCTAAGTTCTTTACTTTACCATTCTAGAAGTTCCTGACTCACTTTGCACAAACTTTTTAAAATCTACTTATTATACACTACTGAGTTGAAGAGTAGCAGACTTCTCCCCCATTTTCAAATAAGGTGGGAGGTTAAATATAGAAATGGAAATTGTACACCTGAAAATATAACATATGTCTCCCAATCAACTGATTTTATCAGTTTAAGCTGCTTCTGCATTGTGATAAGTCTGAAGAAAAAGTTCACAGAACTTAATTTGTCTTCTAAAATACACTGATTCTATGATTCTTTCTCTTTTATTTTGTCATGTAAGTCTTCAGGAGGTTTGCAAAGACTGCCAACTTCACCAAATGGAAATTTTCATTTGCAATTAAAATCAGAGACCTATCACCATTGCATGAGGCCCTGGGCTCAATCCCCAGTACCACACACACTTTACTACTTAACTCTCTTTAGGGAGACTCATTCTTAATAAGAATAAATTAAAAGCCAAAAAAAAAAAAAAAAGATATCTTGGTGGTAACAAACAAACTTTAAAATGGATGTAAACTTTCAAGTAATTTTCTGTTGGTTCACATTACACAAATGAAAGATAGCAATAACATTAAAACACAGGTGCATAAGATAGCTAACTTGTAGGAAAACCTGACAGTTAAACAAAAACAAATTACACACACACACACACACACACACACACACACACATTTGTATATAGTGTCTGATGGGTTTGTATTCTTCCTCATTATCTCAAAACGTACTTTATGGTTATTTTGATCTTAATGTGGAACCTATGTGCATCTTTACTTAGGTTTAAATCAAAGACTACCTGTGCATCCTAAAAGGAGTAAAAAGATTTTGCAATGCAGTCAGTCTATCTTCCTTTATACCCAGAAATCACTCACATGTGGGTGGTTTTCTATTCTTTATGCACATACGGATTGCTCTACAACTAAGGTACCATTTCAACCTGTATAACTGAATCATTCTCCTGAATGCTTCAACCCCTCTATCAGTCATTGTGACAGCACTTCACAGCAATACAGCAAAAGAGATTGAAGACAAAGACAACTGCTCTGTCCACAAGTCAGATGTTATTATAACTCTGTGCTTCAGTGTTTAGATTACAGGCAGTGTGTAGCATCATCTTTATCACAATGTTGGATCAGATGAGCTATTCACTGTTCTTGTCCTTCATTATATGGGAAAAGCCTAGAAGAGTTAACACAGAGACCAAAACAGATTGTGTGTTACCATTCTTCCACTGAAAATTAAAGGTGAAGAACAGAAATGAAAAGTAACCAGTTGAAGTGTGGAGCCCCACTTCATTTGCAATTAAAATCAGAGACCTATTACCATTGCATGAGGCCCTGGGCTCAATCCCCAGTACCACACACACACAAAGAGAGACCTACCACTGTTTTATATTATACTTACATAAATATAAAATCTAGAAAGGAATTTGGGGATGGGGGACAATCCTAGTGCCCTTCATTTTGTTTCCTTCTTTTGTCAAATACAGTATGGGATTTGAAATAATGAGATATAGTAGGAAGCTATCTTCTCTTAAGTTGAAACTTCCAGAGAAAGAGTAACAAAATACTTAAAAAGATCTTGTTTGAACCCTCCCTGATTATGTAAAAGTCCCAAAAAACAGAATATAAAGCCAGTAGAGGACAGAAATGGAGACCTTAATGTCATGTAAGTCAGTGGCATTCCCATCTACTGGGAGTCTTCACTGTGTCACCAACATAGGTCTTTAAGAAACCATGGTAGTGTTGAGAGCTCAAATAATATTTTTATCATAAAAGTCCTAAAGACATTTTATGATTGCAGTGTAGGATAATTAGTTGACCATACATTTTATAAAACTACTTGGCTTTCAAAAGTAATAGTATTAAATGAACAATGTGACATTTTGCATGTCTTAATAATTTTAAGTCAATTAAATTTTAGTCTTCATTTTCATCAATAATTAACTGTTATGGTTTAGATATTAAGGGACCCCCAAAAGCTCATGTGTAAGACAATGCAAGATAGTTTAGAGATGAAATGATTGGTTATAAGAGGTTTAACCTAATCAATGCATTAATCTACTGATAGGGATTAATTTGGTGGTAAGTGTAGACAGGTAGGGGGTGGCTGGAGGAGGTGGATGATAGGGGATGTATGTACCCTCGGGGTTTATATTTTGTCCATGATGAGATCTCTCTCTCTCTCTCTCTCATTCCTAGTGCCATGTTCCCAGCTATTTGTCTCCATCACACTCCTCTGCAGTTATGTTCTGTCTCAGCTCAGGCCCCAAGTGATGGAGTAAGCCATCTATGGAAAAGACCATTGAAACCATGAGCCCCAAAATAAACTTTTCCTCCTATAATTGCTCTTGTCAGGTCTTTTGGTGACAGCAGTAACAATCTGACTAAAACATTAACCATACAGCATCTATTTTGCTCAAACTCAAAAGCCTGAGTCATCTTGTTTTTCCTATTGCCTTTGTACCCCACATCTAATCCATTAGGAAGTCCTGAGAATCCTACATTTAATATTGTTCCAAATCCAGCATATATGTCACCATCCAGCCACCTTCAAAAGTGTCAGGTTATTCCAGGAACTTCCTATTCCTTCTTGCTTCCACATTTTCTTTACTTCAGGAAATTTTTCAAACAGTAACCACTGTGGCATTTTTTAAAATATTTTTTTAGCTGTTGATAGACCTTTATATTATTTATATATTTATATATGGTGGTGAGAATCAAACCCGGTGCCTCATACATTCCAGGCAAGTGCACTACTGCTGAGCCACAGCCGCAGCCCCACAGCGAACATCTTAAAACAAAATTAAATCACATAACTCCCTTTCTCCAAACCTTCCAATGCTGTCCCTCCTTTTAAGAAATTTCAAGCTTCTAATCATTAACTGAATATCTTGTATAGTTTAACCCCAACGACTCACTCTATTCAAGCCACACTAGCTTCTTGCTCCTCTTTGAACATGGCATTTGCACTAACAAAATAATATTAACGACTTACAAACCAAGTAACACAATTTTGTGTTAAGTGTAATGTGATATTGAATCCTTCTTTATGATATTTTCTTTGAACAACATCAAGTAGTATCTCTTCAGGAATGAGTGACAAATATTGGTATTAGCTCATATTGTGTGTATGTATGTATACACATACAGCATATGTGTGTGTGTATGACATGATCTAATACCAATATACATGTATAAATATGTACATGGAGAAAGATACATATATTCACATATGCAATGCTAATATGTGTATGTGTATATAGGGAGAGAGACATACAGAGACAAAGAAATAGGGGATATAAGTTACAGATAGCTCAAGCAATCATGGAGGCATCGAAATCTTATTATTCATCATATGCAAGATAGAGACTCAGTTAAACCAGTGGTGTAGTTTGAAGACCTGAGAGACAGAGGGCCAGTGGTGTAGATCCCAGTCTGTCTGAAGCCCTGAGAACCACTGAGTGTAAGAAAAGATCAGTGTTCCAATTCATACCATCAGGAGTCCAGCAGAAAGCAAATGCCCCCTCCCTCCACTATTTTGTTCTATGCAGCCCTTCTACAAGTTGAATGATGCCCACCCACCCTGGGGAAGGCCATCTCTTTTATTTAGTCCTCCAGTTTATATGCTAATTTCTCCTAGAAATACCCAGAGATAATGATTTATCAAGTATTTGGTAATCCCATCAAGTTAACACATGTCTCTATCAAGTTGACACATAAGATTATCCATCATATAACATAATGAAAATATAAATGAGAATCTTATATATTGAAGAAATCAAATAGGAACACAAAATGTTATGAAATCAAATATAATACATATTTCTTCATACTACTTGACATCCAATTGAATCATAATTTTTTCAGAATGACTTAATGTGTAACTTTGTATCTGATCAATTGAATAACATTCAAAACAAGTGTTTTTTTAAAGTTATTTAAATCTAATAATCATGAAGTTTTTTCTTAATAAGTAATAAAGTACTTAACAGAAAATATGAATGTTGATTTTATTCTTACACTGATAAAGGAACTTAAATGTTTTTAAAATATCTCTATCACACATTATCTGAGCAAATCCTCTGAAGTACAATGGGATTTTCATGCATAAGAAAAATGATTCCTTTATAAGTATTAAACAGAAGTTACTTAAACTCCACTTCATGTTATGTGTGAATATAGTGTTTAACACAGGTTTTACATACTCACTAGTTTTTAATCTGTGGACTTTTTATCAAAACAGTAAACTGTGTATGTTTTTAAAATGCTACCTAAATAACATAGTTCTGTTTCTACTCATGGCAGGTATGGATATGATCAAAGTATGTTATTTGTGTGTATGAATACATCACAATAAAATACATCATTCTGTATAGTAAAAGTGCACTAATAAAAAGATTTAAGTAGTTTCTTTAATTCAAAAGAAATAATTTATTTAAAAAATTTTAGTATATATTATTTCTTGAAAGGGGAACAATAATTCTAGAACTGATAAGTGTTGGGGAGATTTAGTGACACTCAATCCAGCCTAAAATAAAGTTGCTGTCCTGTCCTTTTCTGCAGCTTATGTTTCTGACAGCAAACATAATTAAAGCTATAGAGAGAGAAATCACCAGTTGTTCTGAACCACTGAAACTTGACAACCAAGAAAATAATGCAGAGCTTTTCCTACTCCAAGCACAGATTCCACCCATAGTCCCCTTTCTTTGTGTGTCACTCTTAACAGCAGATACAAAAACAGACCAAGCATGAATCAATAGCAAAGACTAGAAAAAGAGACACAATTTAGGGAGTTTTGATGTATTATAACTTACATACATGCAACTATCTAACATGCATAACATTCTCCACAGCTCTGAGCAGCTGCCACTTGCTTCACTCCATTCAACCCCAGTCTCTCTATCTCACTCCTTGCTGTAAAGTGAATGTAAGAACAGATACCAGAAAGGTTAGAATTGATAGTTCAACACCTGCTTCTTACTGAAGTCACAGAAATTTTTAAGAGATCTCCTGCTCCTTGGCCTTACTAACAGGTGGATATAAGGGAGAAGATAGGTACAATTAGAAGAAGCTGTTTTAGTTTGTTATTAATCAATATACCTTGCCCAAGAATGTCCTAAAGGGTCATTCTGAATCAAATCTTCTTGATTTGATTCACACACATATCCTTCTATGTTCCAAAGATATGGTGTCCTTATAAGAACGATAGACTCAGACAGTGTTGTTGCTCTTCAACATGTATAATGTATGCTTGGTACAGCTATAAGATTGGGCTTCTCCTGAGATGTTTCCATTGGCTGCATAATGCCTTGACAGTATCTTAAAAAGTAGCCCAGAGGCCATAAGCGTGCAGTGGTCTTAGGCTCAGAAGTAGAATTTTGGCCAGTGCTTCCTTTAGAGACCTGGCAGCTCCAATGGGTTTGCTTACAATTCTGCCCCTTAGAATTGCATGCTTGTGAACTAAATTATTATTAAAGTCCCTAAGTATAATTAATTTCCAACATCATGCAGTCTTGTCACCTTTTGGAGCATGAAAAGACACACTCATAAAAGCACAATGTAGAAGATCTGAATGTTCCATAATACTATAATTAGACTTATAAGAACTAAAATTAAGTCATTTTTATTTTCATGTTCTAAAGATATGCACAACTACATTATCCCTATTAGTGAATTATTTAATTCCAAATATTTCCTTTTTCAAATCAATTCCAACAATTGTTTTATTTAACTTTATTTATTTTGTATTTGTGTCTATGGTGGATAAAAGAAAGATTTAGCTTCTATACTTGGGTCTTTCACTTTTTGACCATATAACCATACATAAATTACCTGTCATTCTCAGTTTCATTTTCATCTGCAAAATGGAAATAACTAAACTTGTACTACCTATTACAATATAAAACTAAATGCTGGATAAATGTAACGTGTTTGCACTGAGTTAAAATGCGTATGAATGAACATGTGCTTATAAAACATGCATTCTTAGTGAAAATATATGTTAGTAAAAGGAATGTTTTGGCAAGAAAGTTGGCTGATAACCAAAGATTCATGCTCTAAATCACCAACAAAGGGTAGTTTGAGAAATATCCCAGACAGAAATCACATACTCTTATGATGGTTAATTTATGTGGCAACTTGCCTAGACCATGATTCCCAGATGTTTGATCAATTATGAATGTTTCTGTGAAGATGTTTTGGAATGGATTAACATTTAAATCCATGGATTTCACGTAAAGCAGACTACCCTCCATAATGCGGATGGTCACCATCCATTCAGTTAAAGGTATGAATAAAGGACAGACCTCCCCAGAATAAAAGGGAATTCTCCCAGGCCTCCAGCTTAAAAGCCTGTCCCACTGTTTTGGGATTTGTATCTCCATAATTGGGTAAGCCAACTGTTTAAAGTCAGTCTCTGTCTCCCTCCCCACTGTGGAACTCCCCTTTTTAGCACCACGCCTCTTTTTAGTTTAACTGCTTCTTTTTGCTTCTGTAAAATGCTTGGATTAAAGATAATAAGAGTCAAACTGCTGTGACTCCATTTTGTAAGCAGCTGTCTCCATTTTATCAGCCTCGAGCTGTTACAAGTCTCCAGTCATGGGGGACAAGGAGAAAACAAGCCCAGGCATGTTAAGCCAGCCCACACACAATAAGATCTTATAAGGCAAAAGCAGGACCCTGCAGTGAGCTTGAGTAACAGCACATTCCATTGCTCTGAGGACAGCCTCCACCAATAAAACCCCCCTTAGTCATTCTCCAATTTAAAATGTGCTTGGTATGCGCGGGCTCCCCTGGCCAATTGCAATGTGACAAGACACCCTAACTGTAAAGATGGCCAATCATGTAAACCCCTCCCTCTCCTTACTTCTACTCCAATAAAAGACTTGCCCCTCCTAGGTTCAGGACTCTCAGTACAGATCCACTGTGTAGGTGAGGTCTGACAGTCTGATCTTAAGCCTGAATAAAGGCTCTTTGTTTTTGCATACACTCCAGATTCCTTGGTGGTCTTTGGGGGTCTGTTCTCTGGGCATTACACCCACCACCTTTTTTCTTTTCCTCGTATGAAAAACAAATTTTTACTCATAAAAAGAGAGTCAACAATGATGTTTGGGGATTAAAAATTAGTATATATTTATCCAGAACCCAAATCCATTATTTTTCAAATATATACAGATTTAGATGTTATAGGTTTATATGTAGGAGAGACAGAGAGGGGTGTGTGTGTGTGTGTGAGTGTGTGTAGTGTGTTAACACCTACACATCCTTTTAGTTATGTTTTAATGGAGAACCCTAATACACTCCCTCATATCTATGTGGGGCCCAATGACTAAATCTGGCCAATGGAATGTAAGGAAAGTGAACTGTGTCATTTCTACAGTGAGGTATTTAACTGTCTGCTGTGCTTTCTCCACTCTTTCTGCCCATCCTGTGGCAAATTTGTGAGCCACACATAGCGCATGGGCACATGTGGTGCCAGAGGCGAATGTAGCTTGTATACTGGCCCAATAATGAATATCTACATTGGATTTTGTGGACATAAGAAACAATTATTGTGTTGGGCAACTGAGATTTTGGAATTGTTTGCTACAGCAGCTGGAACTTTGTTTATTCTGATGAATACAGTCATATTTTGTCATATATGAATTGAACAAAAAAGGAAAAGTAGTGTATAACTTGGAAAGCAAAAAAGAAAAAAAAGCAGTTCTAACACCTGGGAACTGATCCTCACAGCTGGGTCATGGTGTTCTTTTAAAATATGCTTTCTCACAGAACACCAACATCAAAGAATGCACTCTGTGACCATGGTGGATCAGGACAACAAGAAGACCACCACAGACAACATCATAAACATTGTCCCAACAGGAAAACAATCAAACATTCTAACCTAGGTAACATCAGTGAATGTTGTTATAACTTTAGCTTCACAGTAGTCTTTTTTCCTAGAAAAGATTTATTAAGATACCTAATCATAGCATTATCCCCGCTTCCTGACAGCATCTAATCCAGAGCAAAGCCCATCTTGTTAAACATTCCCCAAAATCACCTAGCAGAAACCAAAATTCTGTAATGAGCCCTTTCTAACATTCTCGCTGTGAAGCCCTGTGGTTTCCTGTGGCCAGGTGTGTGGTCTGCCTCATCCCTTCATTATGAGAAGCATAAATCCAAATCATTCAACTACAGGTGTGTTCCTGATGGTGTTTGACTGGAGGGCATTGATATAGGCAATAATTTTCCCTCAGATGATACAGGAATTGGATGAAATTATTTCTTTTTGACTCTAACTGCCTTTGGTCATGCTGATTTTCAGAGTAGGCAAATGAATCCAGTTTTTCTCTAAACCACATAATGAGACTCCATAATCAGCAACAACATTATGTTTGCATTTAATTGCTGCTTTTTAAAAACTTGCTAGTTCTGATTTTTTATATTGGAAGGTTTCCAGATATTTATTAAAAGTTTGTCACATTACTAATCAATCTTCTTTTGTTGAAAAATTTATAGTGGACTATACAGAAAATTAAGATTTATAATTTAACAAACTAGTTTCTTAATTTAGTTATCTTCTAGAAGGATGACACAGTATTACTTTCCTGGAAACTTTGCAGTGTCAAACTTGAAAGGAGAAATTTGGGGAAAAGCTAGTGAAGGTTTGAAAAGTAATAAGTTTGGTCTCCAGATAAATATATATTAGTATTTATCTCAAAAACATCATTTATATAATCAGGAACAAGAAAGATACACTGGGTAATTTAAGGATATTGTTGTGCCCTTCACTTTGAATTATAGCTCTATCACCTTCTCATTACTTAGAAACTCACTAATCTCTACTTGTTTCCTTAGGTACATTTTAATGCTACCCAAAATAGAAGCTTGTAGTTTTGTTGTGAAAACTAGAAAAAAAATGCCTGTAACACACCTATTACATTGTTGGTATTAAATAAATGGTAGGATTGATTGGGCCACAGAAGGATGCTTACATATACATAAAAAGCATTTCATTCTTCTTCTAAAAAGTCTCTGATGTGTTTATAACCTATATCCTCAAATTAATGTGTGACTAGAAATTACCTGTTCAACTTTTTAATAATATGTCTTAGGACAGCTGGAAAGTCCTGTGGCTGAAGATAAAAATTGGATCTGCACCTCACATCAGGATAAAATTCAAAAGGATCTGATGTAAAAATTAAATTTTATATAAAAACTAGATGAAAACATGGATGAATGCCTGCCTTAAGGAAATCACAGCACAAAATAAGGCTAATGTTTAAAAAAAAACTTCATAGATAGATAGATAGATAGATAGATAGATAGATAGATAGTATGAAGAGCTCTAAAACCTTCCAAAATATCAAAAATCCAGTAGAATTATGGACAACGACTATGAACAGGTAGTTCACAGAATAAAATTTAAATGGCCCTTGAAAATAAGAAAAAATGATCAACCTCACTTAATAAAAGAATTTCAAAATAAATACCATAAGAAAACATCACTCACCTATCAGATTGATAGGTAAAAAATCTAAAACCAAAAATTCTATAAGTTTGACAATAAAATATTTTAGGGAAAATGTTAGGAAAAGAATTTTCATAAATTTCTGGTGGGGATACAGACTGGAAATATCATTTAGACAATTTAGCAATAAACAAAAAAATGCAGATGCATTTACCCTTTGACCTTTTATATCTAGGAATTTATCCCTAGTATACACTGGGAAAAGTATAAAATAATTTGTAAACAAGTTCACAAATAAGTTACAAAAAAAATCAAAATTTCAGCAGGAGGCTATTAGAATAAACTATGATACATTCATATGACAGAATACTATACAATGAAAACAAGATTGAAATTGATTCCTGTGTACAAATATGACATTATCTCCAATACATATTAATGAAATAGCAGAGTACAGGAGAGTATATTTATTAAGCTTCCTCTTGTATGACTGTATGTGTTTGTTTGCTTCAATTTATAAAAACAAAATAAAAACACTCAAAATGTAGTTACCCACAGTAACAGGAAAGGAACAGAAAAGAGGGACCAGGGATGGAAATTAGCTTTTTCTGAATATACTTCAGTTTTTATTTTGGAATCATATAATTGCTTTGTTTGCTCAAAATAAAAAGGATAGAACACTAGCCCAAACTATTAACAGAAGCTGGAAGATTTCTTCCTCAGTCTTAACTTTGGCCAACATTTGAACATTCAATGTTTGAAGCCTCTCTCTTCTCCAACCTGACCTAGTCATTTGGACCCAATTCTTCTTAGTCCTGCTGCAGAGCTTCTGTGCTTTTGAAAACCAGGAGAAGGTATGTCCTAGGAGCCTGAAATTTTCCTTCCAAATCTGAAATACAATTCTCAGCAACAGTGCACCTATGTTCAGCAGAACCACGAGTCAAATAACACAAACTCCTGGCTGAATCCTTCACATAGATAGGGGAATTTCTACAGGGACAAACATGAAGCCCAGTTCAATACTTTTGTGCATATCACTTTCATGTGTGACAATAATACATGCATTTTGAGAAGGCAGCACTTGTTAATTGACAAGAACACGGCATGTAGAACTACCACACACAGGTTTGAATCCCAACTCTTGTCATATGCCAGCATTGTAACCTGGGGCAAATAGCCCATTCTTTCTCACTCTTGGGCTTCTCTATGAAAAGGTGAAAACAATGAATGATTCTTGTTTTGGCCAAATTATGGAGTGGTTTTAAGTATCCAATCAAGATAGATATGTGAAAATAGTTTATAAATTAGAAAGCATTTAAACAAATATAAGAATCTGAATATCACATAATCAAAATGAAGTAAGAAATCAGTGTGCAGTAGAGTTGCCAAAAAATTTCATGAAAGAGGGCTGGGGGTGTAGCTCAGTGGTAGAGCACTTGCCTAGCATGCACAAGATCCAAGGTTCAATCTTCAGCACCACAGAAAGAAAGAAAGAAAGAAAGAAAGAAAGAAAGAAAGAAAGAAAAAGAAAGAAAGAAAGAAAGAAAGAAAGAAAGAAATGGGAGCTGATTTAGTGTTTCAAGGTTGATAGAAATTAGACAGAAATAAAAGAGACTGTTTGGTAAAGAAACACAAAGGCAAGAATAAATAGAACACTACTAAAGAGCAGGCCAGTCGCTACAAAGGGCTTTTGCACCTACCCCTCTGGCCAGTCACAGGATGAGGACCTCCCCTGGAATGGGGTGGATAAGAAAGATAAGTAAGCATTCTTTGACTTAGATAGGAAATTTCCTGCAGTGGGATAAAGCAGTAAGAAATCAGTCTTCAAGGAACAGAGGCTCTTAGCACTCTAGTCCAGATTCATCCACCTCAGGCACACAATATCCAGCCTAGAATCCTGGTATTCTCAGCCCCAGTTTAATGATTCATTTCCAGTTGTGTCTACATGTATGTATGTGTGCGTGAGAGAGAGGATGTGTATGAACAAAAACGTTAAGTCACTGACTCAATATCAATAACCAGTAACCAAGAACATTTTATTTTTTCCATTATAAAATGAATGACCATAAGAAGGTCTATATTACCAAAGTAGAACATAAGCATCCATTTAGTCTTTAGCAATATATTCTTGGTCAATGATAAAAGCTAACAGAAATTATACCAATTATAAAGTAATAAAAGAAAAACATTTTAACAGTACTTGCTAGTGTAAGAGTAAGGAAAAAAAGGGGGGAAATGTGATTTCTTTCCTTCTCTCAGGAGTTTCATAAATCCAGAGAGGCAACAGTTGGCCCAGCTTGCTATTTGATTGCCACAGAAAAGTAAGAGGTATGAAAGATTTTTTGCTGTTGCTTTTACAGCCTGTTCTATGACTTTATTTGTTTTACTCGGAAGCTTCAACAGCATGTGCATCAATCAACACACGTCTACTTCTTGCTCAATTTTAATAAAAATTAATGTCATCCAGCAGTCTAGCTTTCTTTGTCAGGACAGATAAAGCCCAGAAATCAGCTTTCATCAGAAAAATGTTATACATATCTTCATGTTGGCCCATTTGTTAGGCTTCTCTCCTGACGTGTTTCTGTTCATGATCCACTTTCTTACAAACCAAAAGTGATGACTAATGCTTAAGCAGGGGAATGGGAGACAATGTCACTTGCAGAGTCCCCACTAAAATTTTAAAGAAACTATTGTTAGTTATTGTTTCAACACTCATTAACTTACCTATTGTTACACAAATATGAATGACGGATGTTTCATTTTCTTTTAAGTATTGTGTATATTTATTCAATGTAGGCTTGCCCACATTTGAGGTGGCTTCAGAAATGATAAAGTAAGCCAAGAGTCCAGATTCCAGGAGAAGACTCTGAATTGTGGGAATCAAGCAATGGACCATGCTCATCCTCACAGATTAGCTGAAATGACCACAGATACTTACCCACCATTGTTTTCTATTATATAAAATATTATGATCTTATTTTAGTTGCTGATGTACATCCATATTAGTACACATTAAATTTGGAACTGCTGCATTATATAAGCATCAATTTATATATGTTCCCACATATGCTAAATATTAATTCCTTCTAAAATCTATCTTATCTGTATCTTAGGCAAAAGAGATGAGTACAAATAAACAAGTAAATGGAGCAAAATGGTATGAAGACATTTTTCATTTTGAAGACAATTAGAACACAGCAATTTGACAGCTCACGCCTATACACACCAATGCACATATGCATTTGAATATACTTAAGATACACACGCAATGTGTATCTGTTCCCTCTAAGAGTGAAACAAAATTGCTCTGTATAGTAAAGGAAACAAGTGACTTAAGCTCTATTTTGATTCCTTTTAAATTTACTTTTATTGGTAAATTATAATTATCCATAATATATGTATTCATTGTGCCATATTCATACAAACACATATCTTGATGAATCTCATTCCCTAGGACCTTCCATTTCCCTCCTCTCCTCCTTCCCTTTATTTGTATTTTTAGTAGGAAAGAAGAGGAGTTACCAATAAATGATTTGAGGACAACATTAGCAAGAAATTACACTGGAATTTAATCATTGTTGTCTTTTAGATATACCATCATTTTACGGATGAGGAAAATAAGACCAAATGAAATTGGATGACTTGTACTTGGCCATTCACCTATTCAATTGATAGATCAGGAACAAGAACCTAAGTTGTCTAACTCTCTGTCACACCAAAATCATTCACTCATACACCTGGCAATTAGAGGTCATAACTCTGCTAGTATCCCTGACTTCACTCCAGAATAGATGTTGTTTGTCCTTCCAGCCTCTCTTAATGATTAAGGCCTGAGTCCCTAAATTTAAGTAAGCCCAGTATTCAGGTGGTGTTTGAGCATTACCTGTTAAAAATGTATATTCTACCTGGATGTGGAAAAGAGCAAACTATAAATAATAAGATCCTTCCTAGCCCAATTACAATACTGATATTGCTGTCCCAATAAGGATCCCTGTATGTATAGCTATTTAAGGTACCTGACAATTTAATATTACCTGATTACAGGAAGACTAATAATAAAGTAGAATCTCTGTATCATGCTTTGTAATTCACAAGTTATTTCATATACATTTAGCTTATAAAACTATCCAATATGTAATTTAACTCCTATTCATCCTTTGGTTATCAATTTAGGTGCTGCTTCTAGTGGAAACATCCCTGATCTTTCTAGATCAAATATAGCACTTAACTCCCTTCTCTATGTCATCTTCATCCAAACTCTATAGAATTAGAATTTCTACTTTACTTACCAGTGCATACCCAAAACCACATAGAGTACCTGACACACATTAAATACTAAACATTTTTAATGACCGAATACATAAATGAACATAAGAAATATTCTAACAGCTTGAGAATGAAGGAGAAAAGAAGTTTAGAAGATTTAAGAGTTTATTATAAAGACAGCTATATAGGCTAAGGGACAGATATTCTGCACAGTTCATTCTTTCTGCCATTTCTGCACCAACAAATTTTCTAAAATATTGATGCATTATCATAATGGGTTCTGTAGCTGCAGGGGTAATTGTAGCCAAGATGAGAACAGGGCAGGAATGTTGATGTCTTTTTTTTTTTTTTTAAACATCTGGGTCCATCTGTGAAATGTTTTTAAAATAAGAAACTGCCTGAAATCTTCCTTTTTAGCTAATGGTACTGTTGCTATTCAATAGGAACACAGTTTGTGTGGGGTACCTTTCGGGACATAGCCATATACATTAGCTCACCGTATGGAACATACAGAATACACCAGAATAGAAGAAAGATGGCAGAGATTATCTCCTTCCTATGACTTTGTAAACCTCGCATAAGAGCCTGAAGGCCTGGAAAGTGACAGATAGGGGATTTAATCTTTCACAGATTGATCACAAACATAGTTAAACCAACTACACCCTGGAGGCCCATACTGAGGTGTAATGGGAAGTAAAAGTCACATGGCTCTGGTCAGAATGTGGCTTTTTCAGTCCCAGGATAGCTGATCAATAAAATAATTTTGGCACCACTTAGGCTAGAACAAAATGGCCAACAAAAAAGTGGACTATAACTAACATCCAAATTTCTACATCAAATAAATGATACTATTTTTCCCATTTTCCCCCTCCTCCACTCCATCTCTTTCCCTGTTTAAGCCCTCCTAAGAAACATTTATCATCCCTGAAAGCCCAAATGGCTGACTTTAAAAATATATGTTTATAAAATACTCACACTACGCTCTGCCTCTTAGACTCCCTTGAAATAAAGCAGCCATAATCTCTGTGACAGTTGCCACCATTAATGCCGATCATAAAAGCTGGTAAAGAGGCAGAGATGCTGATTTACCATGCATTGCTATGCTTATATGTCTTCTTTCTAATAAAAATCAGGGAAATTATTACTTTCTGAAAGCTTTGCACTTCAACATTTGTATTATGAACCTCCTCTACTGTAAGATTTCAGTTCTTCCCATGCTGGTTTTTTTTTTTTTTTTTCTTTTTCTTTTCTTCCCAAGGAGCTGCCAATGTAAATGTGCCACACTTGAGTCCCATGGCATACTGAGCTGCAAGAGCATATGTCCTACATCCATAGTGGAAAATTCAGTGTTTAGGGAGCAATGAAGCGAGCTATAACTCAGGCTTAGAGATAAATGTTATTTGAGACCCCAGTTCCATTTATGGATATAATATAATTTGAAAAGCTTAGCTATCTTTCTGGTAAGAATTCTTACTCTCAAGATTTAGATTAAAAAAGTGTTGTGGCAACTTTTGATATGAATATCTTATTATTTTCTTTTATTTTTTATCTAACACATTAATATAAATGAAGTCAAATAGCACTTAAAGTATACAATAATAAGGTGAACCAGATGCTGGAATCACTGGTATATAAATCTGCACAAGATGTAGGACTCCAAAAATATATAGTATTAATTTGATTTAACTTTATACTTTCACTTAACTCAAAATTTATAATCTATAAATACTAAGACCTGTAAAATGAGCTTTTGACATGGCAATATTACAAATTGTAAAACTAGTTTCCAGAGATTCATTCAATGAATGACAGTGATTCCTGGATGTCACATAAACACACACACACACACATACACACACACACACACACACACACACACACACACACCCCACACCTTCCTGTACATACACATATGTGCCTTAAAGAATTTTTTTTTTTATATTTCAACTCATATTACTTGAATTCAATAATAACATCCCCCCAAAAAAAAACCAAAATTATAAATTCAATAATTTGCTGATTTTTATTCTTTACTTTAATAGGTATATATTTAATACAAACTAGGTAGAAGTCAATTTGCCAGATGTTAGAAATACAGTGAAGAACAAAACACATATAATCCATTCTCTCACATATTTTTTTCTGGGTAGAAATTTATTACTACAATTTATTTTCAAGAGAGGAGACAAATGAAAACCAAAGTTCTTAAAACTACCTTAAGTAGCATATAATATTATATGAGCAAACCCTCACATTCAGAGGTACCCAGTCTCATTTAAGTAAATACACATGCCATTTGTCTCCCCAATAAGTTCACCATCTCTATCCCTTCCTAATGATCAAAATGATTAGAGTTAAGCCATTCTAGTAAAGCTTTTTTTTTTTTTTTTTTTTGGTACCGGGGATTGAACTCAGGGGCACTTGACCACTGGGCCACATCCCCAGCCCTTTTTTGTGTTTTTATTAGAGACAGGGTCTCACTGAGTTGCTAAGTGCCTCGCCTTTGCTGAGGCTGGCTTTGAACTCGTGATCCTCCTGCCTCAGCCTCCCAAAGTGCTGGGATTACAGGCGTGCGCCACCGCGCCCGGCTTCTAGTAAAGCTTTTAACTCAACTTTGTCTGAAATACCCTGGTAAGGGGGCTGGAAAGAATTAAAGGATCATGGAAGTGGACTCAGAAGACAAGATTGTGAAGAAGGGAAATGGGAGTTGGTGTCCATCAGCATCAGGAACAGCAAACATTCCAGAACAGATGGATAGCTGAG
Organism: Tamias sibiricus; assembly: GCA_025594165.1. Taxonomy (NCBI): domain Eukaryota; kingdom Metazoa; phylum Chordata; class Mammalia; order Rodentia; family Sciuridae; genus Tamias; species Tamias sibiricus. The sequence continues at coordinate 56,501,411 of CM046665.1, forward strand.
CAGACAGACTGATGGACAACCTCAGGAAAGGACAGAAAGAGTTCTTAATTTTAACACAACCAACAAATATTAACGGAGTATCTACTATGATCCAGGTACATACTTAGAGCTCAAGAACGCATAACAATATTAGTAATCAATAACATTTATTGAGCACTTACTAAGTGACAAGCACTGTGCTAAGCACTTCTACATGCATTATTCAATATTTACAACAATCTAAGGTAGTAGTTATTATTAATCTTGTTTTGCAGATGAGGAATTTAGAAAATATTTTTTAAGAGTTAACCTGCCATACTCAGACAGGTAACAATTAGGTTTCTAGGATTAAAGTCTGGACATTTTGACCATTCTTCTATGGTCCTATTTTGATATGTTGTCCTATTTGGATAGATGACCTTATAATCTATTTAGGGTAATAGCTTTAGATAAATACAATTTTGCCAAATATAAGATAAATACCATGAAACACTATAAAGTTTTATTGTTGTCTTATAAAAGCAAATATCATGTCCAGTGATATATGGTATCAAAATCTGTAGCCAAAGGCTTATTGACAACATTCAGCAATACATCCCTGGTTCTCTAGGACATTTTCTTTGAAACAATTTATTTTGTTAATTTCTGTCACAATTTCAGCTGAAATACACTATTTCTCTTTCATCTTCATTTAAAATTCAAAGTTAATTCTCCCTTTCTTTGTTTCCAAAATGCTTTGCATATATTGTTATCATGTATTTAGATATCTGCTTACCTCAGAAGATTATGTTCCAGGTAGGTAAGAACTTTCCCATATTCTTTCCCTAATTTCCCTGCCTACAACTGACATGGAGCAAATATCCAATGAAATGTTCAATCAGCAAACTGCAAGCTTCCTCGGTGGCCACGATCTAAAGGAAATCATTGTAACTCAGTTCCAGATCAAATGACTTCTTAATGCACAGAGACTTTTGAAATGACAGGAATTCAGGCATTATTTCACTACAGTTGAAAATGGAATACTGTACTATAATAATGAAAAGAATACTAGACCACTTAAAGCCACTAATATTTTTTCAACCATTATATGTATATATAAAAAGAGAGAAACTAAAAATGGCAAGTACATGCCACTTGTGCTGCTTCACTCCTACTCTGAAAAAAAGGCTGCTAATTGTTCATAACATTTGTTTCTTCTGAGCTTAGACTTATCCTTTGCATCATTCTCAGAGTGACATTTTCTCAGAACTGCCAACTGACCGAGGCTCTGTTATCTATTACAACCCACGTCTCGTACTTGACCTGGAGCAAGTCAAATAATTTTAATATGTGTAACATTTTACCACTTAGTACTTCCAGTGAGGGAAGAAAGGACATTGGTATCTCAGGGAAGTCTTACATACCTAAAGTTACAGCTTTTATTTGAGACAGCTGGGTCCCAAGAGTCAGTCTATAGACCACTGCTGACCTGCAATTGATTTTCTCACCACTTTGTGGGGGGAAAAAAGGAAAAGAAAATAAAAAGAGAAAAAGAGACCAGAACTAATTTCACTGCTGCATTATAAATCACCTGGAGAGCTTTTAAATATACAAATCCCCTATCTTGAATCAACATCTGTATCTAAAGATTAAATCTAAAATCTATCTGAATATACATACATTATGATGTTGAGGGTTAGGTACTGCTGAATGTTTGTACTTGTATGTATAATATTTCGACTTTATGCTTTTGAAAAAAAAAAAAACAGTTTTTCCTAAAACCATGTCATTCTCGTTTTTAATTTTAAAGTATCTTTAATTTATGAAATAATAGAAGCAATAGATAGTAGTAAGATCATCTTTGGACACTTCTTTTAAAGCCACACTTGACAAAATAAAGAGTTGGGAGCCCTATTGAAGTCTCTTTTTTTGGCTCACTGCTGCCTCTGTCTCAAGCTATACAAGTCTGAGTGTTCAGGGGAAAATGATGGGTGGGTTAAACCAGCCATAATCTAGTTCCCGTCAAAGATGAACAACTTCTCAGGAGATAACTGAGACTAAGATGACAAAAGATGAAGAGGACAAGCTAGCTAAACTGCAAATGCTTCTTCCAAGAACTGGTGGAGGGGCAATTCTGGTGTTTGCCACATGCCTAGCCCTGGCACAGTCCAATGTATGGTCTTTAAGTGTAGATCCCAGGCAGTGGGGTTGTAAGAGAAAAGGGCTGGTTATAAGCTAAGAAACAAGAAGATCCACACTCTTTAAAGCCTCTGCAAGATATTGAGGTTTAGAAACACCCTCAACAGTGTAGCATGTGAAGGGGCAAAGGCTTTCCCTTGTGTACCACTGGGTAGCTTTGGCACCTCTGAGCCTGCAGCACACCTGTAGCAGTGACAGTTCAGTGAGAGACAAAGAAGGATCTTCTGTGAGCAGGGAGAAAGCACAGTGCTGCAGAGCTGGAGGGGGTCAGCAGTGTCTGGGGACAACAGTGCAGAGAGATGGCAGCAGCATCCAGCAGCAAGGTCCCCAGCAGAGGAATTGTGGAACCCAGCAGCCAGGTCCAGCACTGCGTGGTGTTCAGAGGATGCTGTGTGGCTCTCAGCAGGCATTTCTGAGAGACCTCCCAGAAACACTCATGATGAACAGAGAGGGTTCTCCGTGGGGAACTTGAAACTAGCTCTCTTCCAAGAGCCCAAGAAGTTTTGATACATCATGTGACTGTTACTCCATTTAAAGCCCCAGTGTAGTGAGTGTAGTGTAGCCCATACAGCAGGCAGCAGACGAATGGTGTAAAAAATACCTTGCGTAGAACCAGCGACTTGAAAAATTGTGCTGTATATATGTAATATGAAATGAATTGCATTCTGCAAGCATGTATAACAAATTAGAATAAATAATTCAATTTTTTAAAAAAATCCCCAGTGTAGTGAGTGTAGTGTAGCCTGTACAGCAGGCAGCCTCTAGGAAATGAGAATGTAAGTTACAATAGAAGGTTCCGAAGGGGAACTCACAAATCATGAGTTGGTCCCATATTCAAAAATTCCTTCAAGAATGAGGTTTCTTTTTTTCTCCTTTTAGTCTGTCACTCACACTCAGAATATAGAATTATACCTCGGGTTTATAGGCTTATAGTTAGAAGATGGTTATCACACCACTTAAGCATCATATCCTCACATCATAGCATCCAAGGTGGGAGGAAAAAGGACAAATGAGCTTCTCACAGAACTGAGAAGAAAATATTTTCCAGAAGATCCCCATAAAATTATTTCTCATAGATCATTGGCTAGAACTCAGTTACTTAGACCCATAACTGATGAAAGAGAAAAGGAGAGCCATGACTCGCTTATACTTCACAATTTAGCCTCCTGGCTAGGTAGTAGGGAAACTGATGTTGGAGTCAGCAGCCATCAGAGTCTTTCCCAACTACAAAAGGGATCTGAGGTTTAAGGACTCTGTCATGGTTTAGCCTGAATTCTTGAATATTGATGGTGATGATGATGATATTTAGTAATTTAACTCTAGTCCAGGACTGTTCTAAGGAATTTACTTAATCCTTAAAACAATTCAACAGTCAATGACATAGCCAATATCATTATTATTATGCATGACTATTACATTAGACATAAGTAAAATGAGTCATCTGGGACCCAAGCAACTCAGGCAATGCTGCGAAGCTTAAAAAATATGGTGTTGAGATTTGAACCTTGGAAGTTTGACCTGGGGACAAAGATCTGTTACAGTATATCACACCAGACTTTTCTCCCTCCAAAATCAAATGAGATTATAGTATTCAAAATGTACATGAAGTTTCATGAACAGGAAACATATTGTTAGAATATTATTTCTTCCTAGGCTGACCTTGAAATTATAGTTGCCATGTTTCCAAAAAGAATACATTAATTCCAAAATGTAGATCATCCTCACTAACCTCCTTTTTGTTCCTTTCTAAGCACACAATTGACAGAATATAGGATTAGAAAATCCTCTGTACAGGGAAACAGAACAATTCAATTAATAATTTCAATTTCATTTGGTATTAAAGGTGTTTTAAAAATAGATATCTTTATCTCAATGAAAGCAAGACCATTAAATGAAAAGAAGTCCCACTGAAGATTGAGAGCTCAATGGCACTAAATTAGTGAATGGATTTAAAATTATAAAGACTTAAAACCCAGGAAAGATTTTATAGGGCCTTTTATACAGTGACTTTGGATAGCAGGCCTTGGGAGAAAGACAAAATTCATTGTAAAGATGTGTGAGAAGCTAAATCTTTAAAAAGGAAAAAAAAAAAAAGTACTCTTGCAACTATAAAAAAGGCAAATGACATTGAACAGTCTAATATGATTTTCTAACCAGAATACATTAAAAACAGAGGGGAACAAAGTAAATTTAGATTAAGCCAATCTAAAAGTTAAGTAAACCGAATTTATTAAAATTTAGGAAATCTAACTTCCTGTCCTTATTCTTAATGATGTGAACTATTAGCCATATAGGCAAACTTTTTAAAAATGAGTATAATTCTTGTCTCAATAGTTTCCCTTCAATTAACTCTCCGGTCTAATGTCAGCCAATTGTTTTCAAACGGTGATTAACTTCTGCTCCACTGTGTGAGCAGTGACCACGCTGTGTCTCTTCAGCAGCTGCCATTTCATACCTGAAGAGGCAAAGGATATGACTGCCTGCTGAATTGCTGTAATAACTGGGGGAACATAAAAATGAAAATGTCCTTGAAATCTTCAACAGACACCGTTAATAACTTCCACTTAGCCATATAAATGACTTTTTCTCTCACTTTCTAATAGAAAATAATAAGTGAACATGATTATGAATATAACCCTATACATTAAATAAAATAAATTATAAACCTAATGGTAGATCACCAAGTTACTCAAGCAACTTGTACTTATATAACAAATAACTTAGTCTAGTTTAGTTTTTAGAGTTAAAATTACCCATAAGATTTCAAGGAATTTTAAAAATTACTGAAATGATCCCCCTAACATTTTCAGAAGAAAACCTGATAACAAGATACCCTTACTAATTTTTCTAATACATTTCTACTCAAAAATAAAAGATACCAATGTTAAATTGGTACACTAGCCACCTGAATAGCAATGTGACAGACCTCCTAGTATAGTGGTTCCTACATATCTAGAAATAGGTGGGCATCTCATTGTAAAGTGTATGACTATCTAAACAACAGTCATCTTAAAATTTTAGTTAAAAGTAGGAAATAAATATCAAAAAATTATTTCTCTTAACTCAGATCCCTCATGTTTTAACTTTCACCTTCTTATTCTGTTTTAAAGTGAAAAGAATAATGCTTAAGATTTCCTGTCTTCTATTTTCCTTGTATGAAATTGAATGTTTGGAGTAGAAAGTGGCCTTTAAAAAAGTAATGAAATCTAAGAAAAAGGGAAAATTATTCTTCAAAACTTGCATAAATGAGCAAAATTTTGTACCTGATATAACTGAAAAACCAAGAGAAATTTTTGGAAAATCGTATGGTATCTTCAGTAAAATGCAATACGTTTGTGCCCTATAAGGCCAGGGAATCTAAGGAAAATTGAAAAAATAAAAACAAAACAGAAAGCCAGTTATATGAGATACAAAGACAACAAAGTAAGATTTAAAGAAATATAAAAAAAGATTTTTAAAAGTTTCAAGGAAAGCAAAATTATAAAAGCTAAACAAAAATAAACATACTACTTTTTAAAGAACACAAATAATAATAAAGAAAATAAAAGTGATACGAGAATACATTAGATGTAGGGACAAGGACTTAGAACTGATCCAAAACTTATGGGTATTTTCAAGAAATATTGAATAAAAATAACAACCAAGACTAGTTGAAAAAATAAGATTAAACTAAGAAATACAATGAAAAGATAAAAGTATTTTAGAACTATTCAGCTAAGTTTCTCAGAAGTTACACAATCAAGGGGAAAAATCTTATGCAAAGGCAGAGAAAACTAAATAGATTAACTGCTAAAGAATAAAACCTCATAGACTCTGAGGTCTCTAAAATTACATGGCAGAAAAATAATGAAGTGACAGATATAAAATATTCAAAAATATAGAATTGGGACCTACCAATTAAACCCAGCCAAAATGTCATTCACTTTTGAAAACAGTAGAAGACATTCTCAGATATAGAAGGGCTCTATCTCTACATTCTTCTTAAAAATATCTTGTGGGGCTGAGGTGGTGGCTCGGTGGTAGAACACTTGCCTAGCATGTATGAGGCACTGGGTTTGATTCTCAACACTGCATATAAATAAATAAAATAAAGGTTCATTGACAACTAAAAAATATTTTTATAAACAAGGAAATATCTTGTGACACATTCTAAAAATATCAAATGTTAATCAAAATTAAGAGATCAAAAATGAAAAAGTTAGGATACAAAGACACAAATGATGTATCTTGAGGATAGTTAGTGAAGCTAAATTTAAATAACTTGTTAATTGGAGTGAAAAAATTGAATATGAATGTCAAAAATAATCATTGTAAGAGAAATGAAAGTTAACACTTATTCAGTTAAGAATGGTTATCTAAGTTTACAACCTTCAGTTTATATTAACATTGATGAGGACTAAAGCTCTCCATTACCAGAAAAGATAAAACTAAAGGAAGCAGCCACATTTCATAAGACTAAGAAAACTCAAAATGAGATGGAGTTAAAATAACATCTTAGAGTGTAATACAAAAAGCTTAAATTGCTCTATTATAACATAAAATTCTCCAATTGTATTAAGAGACATAACCTAAATACAGTCATTTGTCACTTAATAAGGGAGATATATTCTAAGAAATGTATCTTTGGGTGATTTTGTCATTTTGCAAACATCATAGAGTGTACTTAGTTAAAATGCTATCCAACAGACCAATCACTTGACATGGTTTCTTGATGTAATCAAGAGACAAGGTAAAGACAAGATGTACTTGTATGAGCTGCTACCATTGTAACAGCATTCTAGTTTTCAAAAATTGTTTCATTAAGTACAAATATACTCTAGAATAATGACAGTAAGTATAATATAGAAAATATATAAAACCAAAATAGCCTTTTATTATCAAGTAATATGTACTGTACATAATCGTATGGGCTGATTTTTCTGTGACAGGCAGCTCCTTAGGTCTTTTACATGAGCCCCAGAACAAACACATGGGTAATGCATCATGCATTATGATGAGCACAATCACTAGGAAAAAGTGATTTTTCAGTTCCATTATAATGTTAAGGAACCACTGTCATAAATATGGTCCATCATTATGTGGTACACTGCTTCCAAGAGACCTACCTAAAATAAAGTGGCATTAAAATGCTTTTAAAAGACAAACAAATGACACACACATGTAATCCCAGTGGCTCAGGAGGGCGGGGCAATAGTAGTGCAAGTTCAATGTCAGCCTCAGCAAATTAGTAAGGTCCTAAGCAATTTAGCAAGACCAGTCTCACCAGAAATCCATATGTAGCAAAACAAAATTAAACCCCTATTTCTCACCCTGCATGAAACAAACCTCAAAGTAGATCAAGGATCTAGGCATTAGACCAGAGACCATGGAACCCATGGAAGTATGGAACCAGCCTAGGTGCCCTTCAACAGATAAATGGATTAAGAAAATATGTATATATACACAATGGACTATTACTCAGTCATAAAGAGAAATGAAATTCTGGCATTTGCCAGTAAATGGATGGAACTGGAGACAAGCATGCTAAGCATTAATCTCTATGAATATAAAGAACTAAAAAAAAAAAAACACCAAAAAACCAATTAGCCTAATTAATAAATGGGCAAATGAATTGAGCAATTGAGCAGGCACTTCACAGAAACAGTAATATGATCAGTCAACAAATATATGAAAAAATGTTCAACATCTCTACTAATTAGGGAAATGCAAATTAAAACTACACAGATATCCTAGCTCACTCCAGTCAGAATGGCAGTTATCAAGAATACAAGTAACAAATGTATGTGAGGATGTGGGGGAAAAAGGTACACTCATAAATTGCTGGTGGCACTGCAAATTGGTGCAACCACTCTGGAAAGCAGTATGGAGATTCCTCAGAAAACTTGACATGGAACTACCACTTGACCCAGTTATCCCACTCCTATATTTGTATCCAAAGGACTTAAAATAAGCATACTATAGTGATTCAGCCACATCGATGTTTATAGCAGATCAAATCACAATACCTAAAGTATGGAACAGCCTAGGTGCCCTTCAACAGATGAATGGGTAAAGAAAATATGGTATAAGTACACAATGGAATATTACTCATCCATAAAGAGAAATGAAATTATGGCATTTGCCAGTAAAGGAATGTAACTGGAGACTATCATGCTAAGTGAAATAAGCCAATCCCAAAAAACCAAAGCCAAATGTTCTCTCTGATATGCAGATAATAACTCCCAATAAAGGAAGTTAGGGAAAAATAGAAGTACTTTGGATTAGACAAAGGGAAATGAAAGGAAGGAAGGGAGATTGGGAGTAGGAAAATCAGTAGGATAAATCAGACGTTACTTTCATATATGTTCATATATGTTTTATATGAATACCCAACCAATGTTAATTCCACATCATGTACAACCAGAAGAATGGGAAGTTGTACTCCATATATGTATAATATGTCAAAATACATTCTACTGTCATGTACAAAAAAAGAATAAAAATTAATTAAACAGCTCAAAAAAAACACTGAATTAATGAATGATTTTAAAAGGGCTGTGGATGAAGCTCAATGGTGAAGAGCCCCTAGGTTCACTCCCCAGTTCCTCCCCTATCCCAAAAAAGGACAAACAGCTATTTATCAAATTGAGAACCTACAGCCTGTAATCACAAATTTAATAGGATCCACAATTGGCTGTCTACATTAATAAGAAATTAATATTCCAATAAATTCTTGACCGGGAAGATAAAGTTTCAAACAATATTACTGTTTGTTTCATGAACCCCTTTAAAACCAATTTCTAAGCAGTAAACTGCTTAACCTGCCTCTTCAGCAAACACTAGAGTGAATAGTCCCTTCTCAGAAAAGTAGATTTCCTAAATGGGCAAACATTCTCATTATCAAACAAATGTTTATTCATCAAGAATTTCTTCAAAATCCCCATCCTTCTGTGTATACCTGTCATAAACTAATATCAAAAACTTTGCATAATCCTCCTCAGATCCCTGCATTTGAAGAACAACCTTAAACCAAATCCCCAAACTCACTAAATACTCACTTATCCTCATCTTTGAATGAACAACACATTTTTGGGTGTTTTTTTCAGAGTCAGAATTCAACAAAATAAACTCAAAGAAGTACCACTGATATTCAGAAAAACTAAATGATAACTAAAAATTAAGCTAGATGTTATTTTATATTGACAAAATATATAATACAACAAGGATACCACAAATTATAAACCCTTAAGCAGAGTGTCAAAGATAAAGTTCAGGGCTGGGGTTGTGGCCTAGTGGAAGAGCACTTGCCTAGCATGTATGAGGCACTGGGTTCGATTCTCAGCACTGCATATAAATAAATGAATAAAATAAAGGTCCATCAACAATTCAAACATATTAAAAAAAAAAAAAAAGATAAAGTTCAAACTGTTAAAAGGAAGACAGCTGTGGATGAAGCTCAGTGCTATAGGGCTTGTCTACCATGCTTAAGGCCCTAATCTTCATCCTCATCACCAAAAAAGAAAAAAAGTGTGGGGAGAAATTGACAGAAACAAAAACAAAACTGCAATGACAGATCAGGTAGTCAAAAAAAAGACAAACTCAAATGAAAAAGTAGGAATGATAATTTCAGATAAAATCAGTTTCTCAGTTTCAAGGCAAAGCAAAATAAATTCATAAATATTTCTTACTGAGAATCAGAACAACTCAATCATTTTCCATACATAATTATAGATTAAATTCTGTAGTTCACAAAAAAAAAATCTTTCCAAGTATATTTGGAATGCATTTTTTAAATCTTTATAAAATATTACTCCATAATAGAGAAATCTTTAATTTCTAAAGCAAATTAGTCAATTCACAGCCGCCGGTCACAGTGCCATAGAGCAAAAAATTAATAACTTGTTTTAACTAATCAAAACGAAAATGGGAAACATCCACTTACATAACTATTGGCTTTAAAAGGACGTTAAAAAAAAACAATTACACCTTATAGGAAAAAATTAAAATTAGAGAACTACTTATCAAAATTTACGGGTTGTAGCCAAAGCTATTTTCATCCTAATAATAGCTTACTATTTTCCAAGAATAGTGCTGAGCATCTTATGTGCATTTTCATATTTAATTCTAACATCTCTTTGAGGGAGATATCATTACCATCTTTAGTTTATACATGCAGAAGTGGAGGCTTAGAAAGCATAAGCTAGTAAAATAAAATTGAATTTATAGTCAGGAATCTATTAGCATATTATATCACATAGATCAAAGTAAAAAACTATTTATAATCACTGCAAGAAATGCACAAAAAATACAATAAATGTAATAAATATAATAAAATTCAACATTCTCTCCTGGTTTTAAAAATTTAAACCAACTTTACAAACTAGAACTAGCATTCTTTGTTAGCTTTGTTAGAATATATCACCTATCTAAAGCCAAGGACAGCATCATGCTTTAAAGTTACTTTGGGCTGATGTTTATGTCCTAAATTTCATCCAATGAAATCTTAGTCCCCAGTATGATAGCATTTGGAGACAGGACATTTGTGATATGATTAGGTTATAGTGGTAAAACCCCATGAATGGGATTAGTACCCTCATAAAAGCAACCCAAGAGAGCTCCCTTGCCCTTTTCACCACATGAGGACACAGAAGGGAAACAGCCATTTACGAAATGGGAAGAGGGCCCACACCAACACAAAATCTTCCAGCACCTTGATTTTGGAGTTTCCGGCCTTTAGAATTCTGAGAAAGAAATTTCTGGGGTTTATAGCAGCCCAAACAGACGAAGTTGAGAGTGAAACCTAAGAGAGGAATTTCCCAAAATGTATTTAATAAAAGGTTTGCTTGAAAAAAAAAACCAAAGATTCTGCACTAATATGAATTTGGAAAATCTAATGCTGTAAGCCCTCCTTTTGCATGTCACAATATGTATGAGCATATTTAAATCTCTGAGAATTTCTGCAGTTAAAAAAACAAACTTGTTTAACCTTGTGTTTCTCTAATTTACGTATCACAAAACACTTGTAACAAATACTGCCTATTAATATTCCACTAAGCACTTTGGGAAAGGCATTACTACTCAACTAGGAAGCCAAACAAGGATATCTGTAATCATCACATTTAACAGTACAGTATTCTAGATCTATGGCCCACACAGTTAAATAAAATAGAAATTAATCAGGTCATACAATGTGAGTACTCTTGTTAAGCTTGCACATAAAAGTGACTGGAAGAAAATACACCAAAATGATAATAGTTGTTATCTCTGTGTGATCAAATAAGAGCTGGTTTTATTTTCTTCTTTAAATTTTCTATATTTTCTATAATAAGTATGTACTAATTTATAACAAAAAATGTAATCTTAATAAAACAGCAGTCTTATGATTTGGAGATGAGGAGCCCCCAAAAAACTCCTGTGTTAATACAGAAATATTCAGAGGTAAAATGATTAGATAGTGAGAACTATAATTTAATCAGTTCATCCTAGTTTGAAAGGATTGACTAAGTGGTAATTATAGGAAGGTAGGGCATGGCTGGAGAAGGTGAGTATGCCCAGGAAGGGTTCATCTTCTCCTTGGCCCCTTCCCCTACTCCCACTCTGTTTCCCAGCTTTCATAAACTCAACAGCTTTCCTGATAGGCCCTACCACCATGATGTTCTGCCTTATCTTGGGCCTAAAGCAATAAAGTCAACCTACCATAGACTAAACCTCAGAAATCCTGAGCCAAAATAAATTTTTCCTTCTCTAAATTGTTCTGGTCAGGAGGATCATGTGTTCAAAGACAGCCTCAACAAAAGCAAGGTGCTGAGCAACTCAGTGAGACCCTGTAAACAAAATACAAAATACGGCTGGGGTTGTGGCTCAATGGTTGAGAGCCCCTGAGTTTAATCCTCGGTATCCAAAAAAAAAAAAAAAAAAAAAAAAAACAAAGATACAACCTATGAACTCTATGAACTACTGATTGCTAAGGTTTGGATATGGTTTGTCCCCCAAAGGTGTGCTGGAGTCTTGTTCCACAGGGCGAGGATGTTGAAGCCTAGAATCTTTAAGAGGTGGGGCCTAGCAGAAGGTAATTAGGTCATGGAGCTCCACCCTCATAAATGGATTAAGGTTGTCTTGCAGAAGTACATAAGGTCTGCAGGAGTGGATTGGTTTTGGAGAGTAGGTTGTTACACGAAAAGTAAGCCTGCCCCTTCTATCCTCTTAAACTTCCTTGTTCCCTCACATGTCCCTTCTGTACACAGCTGGCATCTTTTCAATTCTCTACCATGTTGTGGTGCAGCCAGGGGACCCTTTTAGAATCTGAAATGCTGTTTGGAGCCACCAGAATGATAAACCAAAAAACCTCTTTATTTTATAAGAAACCCACCCTCAAATATTTTGTTAAAGCAATGTAAAACAAACATGGAGACTGATAAAAACAAAAAAACAATGTTAACCATATCTGAGGCTCACAACTGAAATATGTTCAACTGGTCTCTTATTCCAAGTTCATTTGTGTGCAAAGATGAGAACAAAGAATGATCAGCAAACAAAAGCTGAATAAAAATAATAGATTACACAAATAATTAAGAACTGATCCAAGGAGAAAAACAAAGCAAAGTATGCTGGAAAAGAGCTGATATCTTAGCAAAACCAAGTCTAGATTAGCCAAATGGTTTGAAATTTTTTAAGAATGCATAGAGCTGGAAAATATCATGAAGGAAAATAAGCCAAACCCCAAATTTTTTTTAAATGTTTTCTCTAATAAGTAGATGCTAATCCATAATTGCGGGAAGGGGATGGAGAAAAATGAAGGAAATTTGGATTGTGCAGACGGGAATGAGAGGGGGTGTGTGTGGAGATGGGAAGGACAGTGGAATGAGACGGACATTATTACCCTATGTACATGTGTGTTTACACTACTGGTGTGACTCTGCACCATGTTCAGACAGAGGAAGGAGAAGTTGTGCTCTATTTGTGTACAATGTGTCAAAATGCATTCTACTGTTATACATAACTAATTAGAACAAATTAAAAAATAATGAAGGGAATAAAAAACATAAAATATATTTGAAAAGATAAAAAAACAAAATGTGTGTCAAATTTGATGCCTAGTATGTTTCTAACCTGTCATTTTTACATTGTTTCCTTTTCTATTGCCAAACTGGTCTTTTTTGGTGCCCCAGCTATAGAAATATACCCTTGATTCCTGTTCTCTAAATCAGTGCAGAAATGGGAGGCAGGGATGGTTAATCGGTAAGTCATTTCCAAATTAATCAACCATTTATCTACCCAGATATAATTAAGTGACAAACCAGAATAAAAGATCAAGTAGAGGAGGAAAGTTTGAATTACAGAAGTGTTAACAATGTGAGCCTCACTTTTAATGAGTTTAAACAAACTCAACAGTAGGAAAAAAAATTTTTAAATAGCTAGAAAAAAAATTAAGGAAATGTAAGAACTGATAAAACTGTAAGTTAAAATGAGGGTTTTTGTATTACTGTTCTGAGATCCAAAAAAATCTAGGACAAAATAATTTCTGACAAGTACCCCACATTCCAAATCACAAGCTAGAGAAACTAAATGGAAATTACAACAGAGCGGAAAGAGTCTGTGAACCTCATCACCTCAGCCTCCTCAGATATATGAAAAGTGTTCATGTTAAACCAAGAATAAAAGATAATTTCTTTAGTTAAAAAAAAGAAAAAGAGAAGAAGAAACCTGGCATTTTCCCTGTACCATCCCTCATTCCCATGGGAAAGTACAAGAGAACCATTGAGCACCTGTTGAAGAACTTGATATTTGCCTTCTAAAGTAAAAAGACACAAAGCTTTGGTATTTGACACACCTCCAAGAAACGTTAGGACAAGGATCACTGCAGTACTATAGGCATGGAAGTTTCGGGAATTTACTACTCCTACTTTACAAACAAACAAAATTTTCTACAAAGGCTGGATGTCGCGAAGTTATAAGGGGTTGGGGTCTTTAGCCCCCCCTGTACCCGGGATGGACCTCTTTTGTCCAGCAAAAGAGGCCAGAGAGGCCTACCCAAAGGAAGAGACTAGATTGGGAAAGTGAAGGCCGCCAGAATTCCCTCCCCTGCCCTCAAAGGACACAGGAACATACAGGGGAGCCCAATCACTGGTCAGTGCAGGAACTGGGTTTATTGAGGAAGTTGGATGGTCTTATAGAGGACATGGGCCAATCAGCAGAAAGATCATAGGGACACATAAGGAGCATGGGCGGATGCCATTGGCGGAGCCATTGGCCTATCCTTGGGGTGGTTTCAGTTCTCACAGCCACGCCCCCTGCTTAGCCTAGATCCTGTAACAGGGCGTGGTAATGTGGCAAGCAGCCAGAAAGCCAGAGTTTTTCCATCCCCTTGGCAGACGGTGTAAAGTCCCGACAGCTGGAGGTACAACTCAGTGATAGAGTGCATGGTTGGCATGTGAGAGGCCTCAGTTCCATTACTGGCAGAGATAGAGGTGGAGATAGAGCTAAAGCAATAACATTTTTTTTTCTAGTAATTCTACTCTGCTTCTCTATCTGAATATTTACCCATCAATTGACCTTGACATAGTCTATCCTCCTGTTCACCTACTTCCAGCTCACTTCACTCAATTTTAATTCAGTGCCCTCCCTCTTCCATACCAAGGTTTGCCTCAAATTCACATGAATAGGAGAAGCTCTCTCTTCTTTCATTGTCTACACCAATTCCCTGCTGCCATTTGGCCTGTCCATTCAACCACCATTAAACTTGTTTTCTATTTAGAATTCAAAAACATTTTGAAGCAATGATCATTTAAAAGCTGAAGGTGTCACCTAAATACATCAGATGGTTCTCCCAAGGCTTCTAACTGAAGAACACAGACTCTTTATGCCACACAAAATATGAAATGCCTCTAATTGCATACCAACATCAATAGCTACCTCTTGATTTGATCATGGTTCAAATAAAACCAAGTCACACACTAAAAATAAAGTTAAAGTAACTTATCCTATTCTCTTTCTTTATTCTAATTTCTCAAATGAACTTTCTGTAAAATGAAATAACACCCAGATGAATAAGAACAGTTCCCAAAATTCAAAGATAAGTAACTGCATCTTGTGAAACATACTCTTTTATCCTTGTGGCTTTGTTTTGTCCAGTGTGCTTCACGAACTAATCAGAAAGGAATTGGTTTCTGACCAAATTTTAGTTAAACCAATTTATATTGAGGAACTAAATTAAGGAATCAATGAAAACTGTAACTCCATTAAAACAATAAATATAAACTGGAATATATATGCCAAAAACACAGATTGACATGGCATGCAAGATTTTTTTTTTTCTTTCTTAACCATGAAGATCTCATGATTAGTATTCAGTTGCCAAACCAATAATATGATTGTAGAATAGACCTTCCAGTAATCTTTGATAATTGAATTTTGGCATCACACAGATTGTTATGTTGGACAATTGAAGCTTCAAAAACTTCTGTTTTTCCATAAACCTCTGAACTATGCAGTTCTCCAGTACAACTTCAAAAGCCATGAATTTGATACATCAACATTCCAGAAACATAAACACCATGCTTCACAGGAAAAGAGCATATGCCAGAATGTGTAAACATTTAATACACAAGTAACAGAACTGCCTACAGCTAGTTGTTTTCTTGTCAAGGGTTCAAAATCATTTAAAAGCATTCTATGTGCTAGAACGCAAAAGGATTTTTTTAAATCATTTTAACCTCTATCACAATTACAATTAAGGTTATAGTTTCATCTGATAAGGTTATAGGGTTCATCCCAAAACAAAAATTATTATTTAAAAACACCTTCATCTCTAAAGGAGATACAGAAATCCATATCATTAAATGAGAGAACAAAGGAGGACCAGAAACCACATGACTGGGCGAAACAATGCAGTGTGGAAAGAATGGGGTGTGATGTCACAGAGGCTGGAGTGTCCCTGAGAAATAATTAGAAAGGATGCTATCTTCTTGTGCCACCAAAAACTTAATTCAAGTGAATACTGATTCCAAGTCGGATGGAGAACTATCAGCTGAGTCCTTGCCAGAGGACAGAGGTGAGAACAGGAAAGGAGAGTGTAGTAAAGTCCAATTACTGCTTTTTATAAATATTCAGGGACAGCTATAACCAAAATTGTCAAGGAAATAAAAGAAGCAAGGACTCTGAACCTCCTGTCCAGAGGCTTTTCTCCTCTTTTAGGATCCCTCTCCCCTTTCAGATGTTTCAGTACTTTTGAATGTGATCACCCATCTTCCTTGGTTAAGGAAAATAATCTGGTAAACTCATTAGTGGTGCAATTTCATCAATATTAATAGAATTATAACTTCTCTTAGTGTTTGAAATTGAAAAAAAGACCTGATAAGGATATGAATTCAACTTATGTTGTAATTTAGCAACCCAATAAGCTAATATTTCAGTTATATCAGTAGTACAACTTCAAAAAATAAAAGATTTTCTTCAGAGAACTACAGACATAAAATCCACAGTCATTGTCCTTCATTCCTAGAATAGAGTCTCCAGATAAACCCAACTGCCAAAGCTTTGTCTTCCAGAAGCACTTTATTCCTAGGAATGCCACAAGATAGTTTAAGGAACTCTTTTGCTTACATGCCACTGACTACTAGGATTCAATTTTCCAGAACCAAAAATATCAAAACCTTCAAATTTAACCAATTCAAATAACCAATCCAAATTTCCATTAGTCAGAGTTTAGTCCAAGAAACAGACTCAGTATTCTTAACAGACTAGAATTTTTCTATATTTTTATTGGTGCGTGACAATTATACACACAATATAATAATATAATTTAGCCAATATCCTTCCAGTATGTCCCCTTTCTCTCCTCTTCTTCCCATCTTCCACCTCCTCACCCCCAGTTCGTTTTCTGCTACTCTACTAGAAGGACTAAAAAATATTACAGAGAATCAAATGCTTACAAAGCTTTAATAAAAACTGGATTATCAAGAGATAGGGTGACACCACTAGAAATCTTAAAATTAGGAACAGGGTGCAGAAGTTCCATCCAGGAAATGAGAAGTTTCTACCACCCCCTCCACAACTCTCTCCTGACACCCACAGGGCTGGTGACAACACTCTGAAACACCAGGGCACAGCAGCTGCTTCCTGATACTCTATGACCTCATTTTCCAACTGAATTGGCACCAGGAATATGACCATTTCTTCACTTTCAAATTTCTCTTGAGAAAATTTTACTATTGGGACATAATTTTCTTCCAGAACACTAGCTACAATTTTAGATTCTTGGAATGTATTTATTACTTACAGCCTGTATAATACAAGAAGGAACATTAAAAAGTATAAACATAACACTTAAATGTCCTTTGATCAAATCCAGCAAAAGTTCAAGTACTTAGTACTTCTAAGAATTCCTGAGGTCACCCAGTTCTCTTTTAATATAGCAGAAGGATTCCTGCCTTTATTTCAGTCTCAGTTTATCCAGAACTATCCTGACAGGAATAGCAGTCTCAGCCAAGAGGGTGTTTTATAGGAGAAAGGCTCAAAGGTATTTAGTTTCTTCTTCTTCTTTTTTCAAACATTTTTTCCAAGTTTATTTACAATAGCCCCTTTTCAAAAGCATAAACAACCCTTCATTAGTTCACAAAGTGGTTTTATTTTTGCATGTTGCTGGCAAATCCAGACTTGAGTACTAATTTACATTTCATGTATTATGGGGAAAAAATCGAAAAGATGCTCTATTAATTTACAAGTGCTGCCAAAGTACCACAAAACGAATGTCTTGGAACAAGAGAAACTTATTCTCTCATGGCATTGGAAGCTTGAAGTTTGAAATTAAGGATCCAGCAGTGCCATGCTAACCTCTAAAGTACATGGTAGAATTCTTCCTTGCCTTTTTCTAGCATCTGGTGGTGGTCACCAGTACTCAGCCTTATTTGGCTCAGAGCTTCCTCACGCCACTACCGTACTCCTGTGTATCTGTGCCTCTTTCCTCTTCTTTTAAGGACACTATTGTATTCGATTATAGTACAAAGACCCTATTTTCAAACAAAGTCACATTTATAGGCACAGGAGTTAAGATTTCAACATATTTGAGTGGACACAATTCCACCCCATAACAGAGGCAAAAAAAAAAAAAAAAAAGGTAAATATCACACAAAGGGTCAGAATGATCAGTAACAAATCTTTCCCTAAAAATTTCAAGGAAAAGCCAGGTGATATAAAGTGTTACCAATGTGTTTTGAGCAGTCAACTTTCACAAATGCTATTATATAAATAGAAAATGCATATGTAAAGGCCATCAAAATTATAAACTGATATAGAGATATTATCCCTGAGGAGAAAAAGAAAACCTCATCTAGACACTATAACCCCTTTCAAGGTATTAATTTTATCCACAGTAAATATAAAAACTCCTCTAAAAAAGAAGATTGATTGTCTGAATACAGACATCCAAAATGGTAAGATGTTCATTATTATTTTTTGTATAGATCTATCTAATTTCTGAGATTCTAAATGTAATGTCCATTTTTCACTTGCTAACAAAGGCAGAAAGTCCAAGATTCATCCATTCACTCAACAAATATTTACTGAGCACATACTCCTTGATAAGTGTTTGAGACTCAGCAAAGTTAAGTAAAGCCCAATCTTGTAATGGTTCTGTGTTTGGGATTGGGGTCTCTGATGGTTTCATGACTATGGCATGCTTGGTGGCTGAGGAAGTTTCTGTGCAAAGGCACAGAATGCCTGGCTGCTAGGAAAACTTCTGTGCAAAAACATGGGATGTCTAGCTGCTGTAGCAATACCCTGCATGAGGAGGCTCTATGCTAGAGTCTTATCAGCCTCAACCTTAATCTCAGGCACACAGCTCCTGGGAATAAAAAAACTCTTTTAGACAATCAAAATGTTTCACCAAGTTCCACTGGGCCTGAACCTGTCCACATAACCATAACTCTAAACAATGGACTTTATTGAGAACTACACAAAGTTCCCAACATTGCACATTGCAACTATAGTACGTAACTGAAGAATAAGATGCATAATGTTGCTAACTCTGTAACCTGCCCAATGACCCAATGAACAAAAATATACTACTGACGCCAGTTACCTAATATAACCTATTGATATAAATAAAGCTGGCAGCTTGAACAAGGGGCATTCTGCCATTTGCCTCCGCACCTTGCCTCTGTCTTCTTTTTCTTTCTTTACACAATCTCTGATCCCAAGACACTTCTCAACAGTGTAGTAGGAGGACTGAGTCCATACAGGGCACAGTGCTCCAAGTGCTAAACAGATGTTAATAGCAGGGTGTTGTAGGATCAAGATAATAGCTAAAAATAAGTAAATAAATCATTGGGAGTGGGAAAATCAGGAAAATCTTCCTACCCAGAGGAAGAAATTTTGAACTGAATCATAAGGAAAATAAAAGAGTTAGGAAAGGTGTTTTAGGCAAAGAGGCAGCATATGTAGATACAAAGCTGTGAGAGACAACACAGTCTGGGAACTGCAAGATGTTCCCTGTCACTGGATTCAAATGAGAAGTGAGAGTCGGGCCTGGTGGCACACTCCTGTAATCCCAGCTACTTGGGAGGATGAGGTAGTAGGGTTTTAAGTTTGAGGCCAGCCTGGGCAACTCAGCAAAATCCTAAAAAGGGCTAGGGGTGTAGCTCAGTGGTAGAGCTCTTGCCTAGTATGCACAGGCCCTGGGTTAAAGCCCTAGCCAAAGATGGCAGGGAGCAATTATAATTAAAGCAAAGACGAAATTATGAAAAACTTCTATGACAAGGGAAATAAAGAATGAAGAAAACTTGACTAGCACTGTCTAATCTGTTCCCTTCTGGACATGTGTCTATACTTTGCACACCTTTGAAAGTAAAGGAGGTAAAATATGACTAGGTCTGGCCTGGCTAAAAGTGATATATATAATCACTTCTAATACTAAACATAGGAAAGCAGTTGTGTCAGGTTCATGTGCTCTTTACTCTTGCTGTGGCAACGAGCAACATCCAGATGACAGGCCCTCTGTGAGCCTGGACCTGGAATGACTATATGAGGCAAAATAGCCATCTTACATTCACAAACCACACAGTACATAGAGAATGAGTAAGACTTGAGCCTTTGTTTTGTCAAACCACTGAGATTTTGAGTTAATTGCTACGGCAGCATAACCCAATATTAAACTGATAGAATAGGGTAAAATTGCTATAAAATTTAATCAAGACAATTGCTCCCAAGACTTATATTTTAGAAAAATCACATTGTCTACGTGGTAGGATACAGATAAGTAGGACTAAAGGTGGATACAGAAACACAAATGCAAACTATAACTCAGAGTGAATGGGTACAGTCTCCTTCCTTAGCCCAACTTACCTCTTCTCAATTAAACCTTGGAAAACCAAGCATTGGGCAATCCTGGGTCATGGCTTCCTTGATAGTTCTCTTCCAGAATCACTGCATGTAGTGATTCTGTGAGCATAAATTCTTATACTCTTGCAAAGAACCTAAGACCAAGTAATAAAAGGAGCTGGACCTCCACTTAGGATAAGAAACTGTGCTTGAACAGAAAAATCTTGCCCTAAATTACTCTGAAAATACCTTCTTTTGTGCAGCATTTATTCTGAGCATCTAAAGTTCTGAAATTCAAAACAAAAGAATCAGAGAGAAAAAAGTCCTCTGGCACTATCCACCTACCCATAAGTAGACCAAAAATCTAGCCCAGATTTCCCTGAGCATCACATGAAACATAAAGAAGATACTGAGATAGAGGTACTAAAGAAACCAACATAAAATCATTAAATGTTTGAGTATTTAGTACCAAGATACAAAATTGCAACATGGTGACAACCTATATAGTTACTAAACCAGTTGGAAATAGAACAAACTTGGAGGTAAACCTAATCTACAATTTAGACTCTTTTCTGTGATTTAGCCATTAGTCTTCTTGACTAATTTGATGGTGAGTATTTTAGTAACCTTGGACAAGCCACCACCTTCGATATTTACTTCCCTAGCTTAACAGTAAAGATTATTTTTCCCCTCAGAGAGCTCACATGAGAGGTTGTAGCAGAAGCATTTATTGAACATTTTGGATCTCTTTCATATGCAGAGCCTGAAGTTCAAAGCAGTTCCATATATGTCCACACAGGGACCCATAAATGCATTTGGTCTATACCAAGGGATGACTGTACCATGTGTTACTGTTGAGAAATGAAGGACTTGTATTAAAAATGCATAATTTAATCAAGAAAAAAAACACTAATCAGTAGGAAATATGCAATCTTGATGGTATGGGATTTTTTTAATGTTCATGTTATTAGAGAGGCCACAATTTCTCATGAGTCTATCAAAATGAAAATTAATATAAAGGAGACATTTTAAACGATAAAATGAGCTCACACATGAGTTTCTTCAGAAGGGTCCAGCATTCCTCTAAGGCAAAAGCAGAGAAGCAAAAGCAGCATGACAGCAGCCAGGGCTGTCACTGTTCCCTTCCACCCCTGTTCAAAAGTTAAAATTTGCAAGAAAAACTTTACACTCCTTTGTAGTTCAGTAAACTATATGGTCATTCCATTGAACCAGGGCTCAAACAGTGGCAGAATATATAGGCCATCGATAATACTACTTTTGTGTTCATATGCTTTCCAACTTACTTGTGGAGTTGGCAAAATTGCTGAAAAAGAAGTAATCTTCTCAGACCTTCCCATGGGTCAATAATTAGGTACAATCTCCCAAACCAGACCTTTTGCTATGCAGCAGAGACTCCTATTTAAATCCAGTTCAGTCATGAGTACAGATGTGTGACTATTTCAATCGCACTTGACTGGCAGGAGAATTGTTTAGGGGATTAAGGTTAGAGTGAGCAGTGTGTGTGTGTGTGTGTGTGTGTGTGTGTGTGTGTGTGTAACTGTCTCTGTGTTTTGCTGAGGGAGAATGAAGACCAATAGAAAGGTGGGAAATGGAGGAATAAGATGGTATTCAGTTTATCACAATTTGTGTTTAAGCTTTATAAAGATAGAGGGTGGCTCTCTGCTCTTCCTCATTCAACAGCCAGCCACATATTCTTGTGCAGTGCCAACCATGTTGCAAGACATGATGGTAAAGGACAAAATAGAAAAATTCTGCCACATTGGGTACCTAGTCACCAAGGGCTGCTTTTAACTCTGACAAAGTGGATATTGTTGATATCGATGACCCTTTAATTAACCTCAACTACAGGGTCTACATGTTCCAATGTAGTAATATAGTTCTACTCATGGTAAATTTCAGCAGCACCTTCAAGGCTGAGAACAGGAAGTTTGTTATCAATGAAAACCCATCTCCATATGCAAGGAGCAAGACTCCAGAAACATCAAATAGAGCCATGCTGGTGCAGAGTGTGTTTTGGAGTCATACTACCATGGAGTCTTCACTACCCTAGAGAAGGCCAGGGCTCACTTTAAGGGTGGATCCCAAAGTCATCATCTCTATACATCTGATACCCCCAAATTTGTGATGGGCATGAACCATTAGAAATATGACAACTTCCTAAAGATCATCAGTAAAACCTGTTGCACCACCAACTGTTTACCCCATGGTCAAGGTTGTCCATAACAATGCTGGCATCATGGGGGGACTCATGACCATAGTCCATGCCATTATTGCCACCCAGAAGACCATGAAAGGGCCCTCAGGGAAATTATAATCTTGTGGCCATGAGGCTGCCCAGAACACCATTCCTATATTCACTAGCACTGTGAAAGCCATTGTCAAGGTCATCCCTGAGCTGAATAGAAAGCCCACTGGCATAAGATATCTTGTGAATAATTTTCATAATATTGATTTCAATTTCAAAAGATATTTTTAATAAGTTGAAATATAACTTCACCTGCATCCTTTTGCCTTTTAAAATATGGTTATTAGAAATTTCAAAAGTATGTTTGTGTCTTGCATCATGTTTCTATTAGTGTTGAGCTACACCAATCTTTTCCACTGGATACATGAAGAACTGAGGTCTAGCATGTTTAAGTAATTTGTCCCAAGACATAGACCTCATTTCTTTATATATCTAATGGAGAATAATGGTATACCATGGTATCACACAAGAGAAATTTTGTATTTACATGCTTTGAGTCTGCTGTGGCCACTAAAACAAATTCTCACAGTTCCACAGGCTGGAAAGTCCAAGAGCAAGATTTGGCAGGGTTTATTTTCTGGTAAGGTCTTAATGTGGCTTGAATATGAAGTGTTCCCCAAAAATCTCCTGTTAATGTAGGAATTTTAAGAGAAAGTGAAATTATTGGACTGTGAGAGTTGTAACCTACTCAATCCACAATAGGTCAGTGGGACATGATTGGAGGAGGTGGGTCCCTGGGTTATGCCCTAGAAGGATACATTTTCCCTGTGACCCCTTTTCCCATTGCTCTTTCCCCTTCCTTCTCTCCCTCTCCCTTTCTCCCAACTTCCTAACCCAACTGTGAGCTGAGCAGCTTTCCTTCACTGGGCCTTTCCCCCATGATATGCTACCTCACCTTGGACCCAGAGCAATGGAGTTGGCAATCTATGGACTGAGACCTCCAAAACCTTGAGCCCCAAATAAACTTTCTCTCCTCTTAGTTGTTCTTGCATGATATTTTGGTCACAGTGATGCAGAAGCTTAGTAAAACAGAGCCCTATTCCTGCTTGTCAATGGCCACTTTCTTGCTCTATTCTCATATGAAGGAGAAATCTGGTCTCTTTTCCTCTTCTTACAAGGGTACTGATCTCATTATAAAGACCCTACCTTTATGACTTCATCTAAAAGTAATTGTGTCCCAAAAGTCCCATCTCCAAACACCATCACATTTCTGAGTAAGGACTTAAATATGTGAATTTGGGGAGACATAATTCAGTCCATGGTAGCTTTCCTCTATTTGAAGAGCATAACTTCAGAGACATTAACTTGAAAAGCCTACTTATCACAATAACTGCACTAAAAGTGTTGCTTTGTTTTCTTTTATGTGGGCAGCACTGATGAAAATAGTCATGTGAACTTGCATTAGGTACACATCCAGCTTATCTAAACTCTAATGCACTGCTGATTTAGCCTCCCTGAGGGAGACTCAAGATCACTGTCTCTAGAGCAATTCAGTTGTCCTTTGTCCAAGTTAATAAGCACTTACTGAATGCCTACAGTATGTAAGTTCCACACAAAGAAAATGGCTAAAAATGAGATGAAAAGTAGCCATTCAAACTCAGAAGGTATTCTCTAACACTAAATCATTTTTTTAAAAAAGGAGGAAGAAGAAATCTGATTGGGAGAATGGAAAAGAATGAACAGAGGGGTTGGGCAAAAGAAGTGTAAGTGTTGGGGGTAAACTCAGTTCTTGAGTACTTGCCTACCATGTACAAAGCCCTAAGTTCCATCCCCAGCACCAAAAAAGAAAAAAAAATAAAACAGAAGTATATGTGCCAGGACATGAGGTATTAAACAAGAAAGTAATGGGGAGATACTCGATAGAAAAGAGAACTTCAGTGAAGAAAGGATATATTTTCAGTTTACTAATTGGTGCCACCCATGTTTAAAGGTGAAGAAGCATATGAAAGAGTATATTGCTTTCTTTAAAATCTCAGAGCTACCAAAGGATGGAATTAACATTCTCAGCTGTCCTGGAAGTCTTCTCTGCATTGGTTTACAGGACCATGCTCTTCCTAAAGTTACAAGTGATATTAAATAAAGGACTGTACAATCTATCTACCAATTTTGTGTTTCAGATAGTTTATGCATGAGATTTTAATTAACTGTGCAGGATTGCTGAAAAGTTCTAAAAGTTTTGATTTTATTGTCATTTGATGATCTATTTCCAGATTGATAATCTATTTTTATATTTCTAGAATCATATTTCCTAGGTGGTTCAAATTCACCTCAACTTCTCTTGTAGGAACAAGACTATTTCTCAGCCTGGATTCCAGAATTAGGAAAACAATTGACTTTCTTCACTTAAGTGCACAGTAAATGAGACAATGTTAATGACTATTTAATGATTTTTTAAATATATTACACTGGCAATGTATTACCCTGAAAGAAATTGGCATAATGTTTTTGCCAGTATTGCATTTTGCAAACTGGTAATTGAAAAAATTTATCTTACCAAATTCTATATTACAAAATTTTTATATTTCCTTTTCATGTTAAATCTTTGTATATTTATGTTTTGCTTTCCCAATATTAAGGTCCTAGGGCATAGGAATAAAGACTCATCACATAAAGCCATGCACCTACCAGCTGCATTAAGATAATTAAGATAAAATGTATTCTTGGTTAATCAAAGAAAATATGACTTGTACTAAATAAACCTGACATAAAACATGGAAAAGATTTTTAACTTTAAAAGCAGGTTAATCTATTGTTGCAACTTATTCTTTCTTTTATGAATACTTTTTCAATTCTTTTTAAGGCTGTATTATCCTTTCTCGTGATACCTTCTGTAGAATTTTCCCACAGAAATCCTAGAGAAACAACCCTTCCTGTTTTATAGTTGAGGTTCTAGAACCTAGAGATGTTAAACAACATGTCCAAAGTAACATAGCAACCAAATAGAACCGGAACCAAAACAACCTAACTAAACTCCATAATGTTTATCCTGGATGCTCCTCCTCCTCCTCTCCTTCTTTCCCTCCCTCCCTATTGATTTAATGTAACCTTTCTTTTAACATTTAGAAACTACAGGATTCTATGAGTTTTAAACTTATTTTTCTTCTAATATTTTATTTGATAATTCAAAAGAAAAAGTGGGGGAAAAAAAGGAAGAAAAGGGAAGGACAAATCTGCTTGCTATTAAGATACCCACCAGACACATTCCTACATTGGGGCCTTTGCCCTTGGTAGTTTCTCTTCCTCAAGAAGGGAGGAGAGGGGAGAGGTATGGGAAGGGATAGATGGAACATCTCTTCAACTGGATTTTGACTCTGGCTATTCTACTTTCCAGTACTTTCTCTTCTTCATACTCATAACCTTCACTCTTTTCCTTCCTTCCTCTCATATCCCTTTGTTGAGCCACAGAGCACCTCCACATGGACAGTTCTCAGAGCCCATCTTGGTCCACCCACTGGCAGCATTTCTACTATGGGTCACTCCCTCCACTTTCCCTTTCTGCTAGTTTCCAGGTCATCACATCCCCTACTTTCCCCTTTCCCCTCTGGATGCTTTCCCTCAAGGTCCTTGTCTACTTTCTCATCACTCCTTCAACTATTAAATTTAGAGTGTATGACACCTTAATTTGGGGACATTTTTTTACTTCTATATTGTGATTTAATCCAATCTCATACCTATTAAATACCCTCTGTATGATGATAATTACCAAAGTTTTATCTGCATCCAGTGCCTCTCCCCTGAACACCAGTCTGGCATGTATAACTGCCTATTTGATCTCTTCACTAGTTTGTCTACTAGGCCTTTGAAAGATAACATGCCTAAAATGAGCTTTTGCTAGTTCCATCATAATCTGCTCATTTCACTATCTTTCTTACCTCAGTAGAAAGCTAAAAATCTTGGCATCATCCCACACTTATCATTTGCTTTCATGTCATGTACACAATCCATTATCAAATCTTATTAACTCTACTTTCAAAATCTATGCAGAATTCACCTCCTCTGCTGCCACCTTGGTCCATGATGCCTTTGTGTGGATTGATGTGATAGCTTCCTATCTATGATTCTGCTTTTGCCCTTGCCTATCTTCAGTCTGTTATCAAAATGGCAGACAGAGTGGTCGTTTTTAAATACCAGGTTAAGTCACTTCCCTGCTCAAAGCCCTCAAGTGAATTTCCATCTCACCCAAAGCAAAATCCAAAGTCCTCACAGAGACCTCAAAGCCCTAGACAATCCCTAGACAATCGGACCCCCATTCCTTCTCTGGCTACATCTCCTACTCCCCTCCCCTTGACTCTAGGAACACTCCTACCACAGGGCCTTTTCCCTTACTGGTCACTCTTCCTAAAATGCTCCACCCACAGAAATCTGTGTGATTTGCTTCCTCATTTCAGATCTTTACTCATTTGCCATCTCCTAAAAGAGTTTCCTGACCCACTCTCTGTAATTTGTCATCATACACACAATTCTTACCTCCCACACTTGGTTAATTTTCTCCTTACTGACTGACAATACCTAACATATGCGATGTTTAGATAGATAGATAGATAGATTATTAAAGTGTGTCTCCCTAGTTATTTTGTTGACTATTCTACCACTAGCACTGAGAATAATAGATACTTGAAAAATACTATAGAAGGGAGAAAAGATGGAAGAGAGGGAGGATTGCAGCACTAGGTTCCCCTCACAGGTTCCTCACTTACTTAGGACATTTCAGTTGCAGTCAGCATGAACCTGCCCATAGCTTCCTGAGTAGGTCTCGACAAAGGAAAAGCACCAGCCTCTAAAGAACAAGTGGCATCCTCCTAACTAAACACATTTTTAAATGCCCATATGAACTAATTAAAATATGAAGTGATTCCAACTTCTGAAAACCTTTTTCTTAGACAACAAAGTAGGAACAGAGGCCAATGTCCAAGCTGCCCCTCTGCCTCACGCCATGTGAAGTGCAATGCTAGCTCTCAATAAATGTTAAATGCAGCTATACCTTTTATTTTTTTTATTTCCCCAAACTAGGTTTTGATTTATCTTATTGTGGGTTTTCAGAGTCTGGAATTTTCCCAAGTGAACAAAAATTCCACCATCAGTAAAACTACTGCTCATTACCTGTGTTAATTTTATCTCTTTCTCTACATTCAATAATCCCATCTGCTGTGATTCCAGCTGTGAGAAAGGAGAAAAGCAAGAGGCTGAGAGACCTAACACAGAGACTATGTGGGTTAAAATAACATTTTCACAGGAACAAGGAACTCCTCAACTCACAGTGAACATGACTAGACCCACCCAAACAACCAGGAAAAATAAGTTCTTAGTGTTATTTCATCGTCCATTATTTAAATGTTCATATTCATACAATGTCAAAACAGCCAGTGTAACTTAGTGATATATTCACATTTATTATGTAAAAGCAGATCCTACATCAGAGAGCATATGTGTGCAGAACTGTAAGGAAGTGGTGAGCATAAGAGGCCACGTGGCAGGTGCTCTAGAAATGCTAGTTCCCTCCCTCTCTGCACCTTAGGGAAACTGGCCCAGCTCATCTGTACTCTGTGATGAAGTCTTTCAATGATTCCTTCACTGGTAGGAGCCACATCTGGTAATATTCCTGACCCCTGCTGCCTTCTGAGGGGCTTCCTAAGGTGCTGTGAAGCTGCTGAACTGAGTGAAGCATGCATTTTCTTCCTCTTCAGATTGATAAACAAGGTTGCAGTGATTTAGGATGACACTTCAATAAGCTCAATTAAAACCTGATAGACAAGGATATGATTTGTTTCACAGTTGCGCCTACCTGAAAGGGAAGAGCTCTGCATGAAAGGAAGTGAGTGTTCTTGCAGGTTTTGCTCCCTCTTTAAAAACAAGTTGCACTCTAGCTCACTCACACTTGCTCTCTGTCTCTCTTTTGGTGTGTGTGCAGTGCACACACACACCTTCTTTATCTCAGCACCAGAAGTGGCTCTCAGCAGGCCTCGAGTCAGGGCATACCTTAGCAATGTTTCAAACTGGTCAATTCCTTGCCATCAATATTTTCACAAGTGAGAACAGAAAGAGACTCAGGCAGAAATGAGTATGCTAATGTGCCTTCCAGGTAGAGTTGTCAGATAAAATACAGGAAAGTTTGAATTTCACGTAAACACAAGAATTTTAGTATAAATACGTTCTAAACACTGACTGGGACATATTTAAACCAAAAAAAAAAAGCCTTGTATTAACCTGAAACTCACATTTAACTGAGCATGCTCAGCATGGCAATGCTATTTCAGCATCCCTTTCTTCCTCTTCTCTCCTCCCCCAGCTCCTTCTCACTGAATACTGGAGTGTGGGAGCAGCCACCACAGTTGGGTGACTATGGCAGTCCAGGAAGTGTTCATACTGGAGATCAGAGAAAACTAAGTCAAGAACAATAGTACTATACAAAAGAAAGATTAGCTATGAAAGGAAAAAGGGAAAGAAGGAAAGTTCAAGAAAAGGGAATAACATGAGCAAAGTAGAAAGGCATGAAAAATCCACGTTACAGAAATTATGAATTGCCATATTACTGGAGTATGAACAGAGAGCAGCAGTGGTGAAAACAACAAGATGGTAAGAACTGATCTAAACCCTGTGTGCTGAGATCAGGGGCCTATTGCTGCAGAGCTCTTAAAAGTTTCAAGCAGGAGATTGATGTGATCCAGTTTGCTTTTTCATAAATCCCTTTTGACAGCATTGTAAAAAATAGTGTGAGGCGGATAAAATCAAAAGTCGAATTACTTCCTAAATAGGTAGGAGAGACTGAAGATGATGAGAAACTGAATTGGGGTTACATGAGAGATATGGAGGGTTAGGAGACAAACTTGGTAAGTATTTGTATGGGGAAAAAAAATAGAAGGATTTGGTGCCTGATTGGATTTGAGGAGGAAATAAAAAAAAGGAATCCAGGATTAACATAAGTGCTCTCCTTGGATAACAAGACTGGTGGTAAAATTCCAAACAGAACCGCAACAGATTGGGGAGGGAAGTGAAAGAACACTATGACTCTGGCCTGCAGAAGATAACTTTGAGGTGCTTATGGGAAATCAATAAGGAATGTGAATCAGAGGCTCAGAAGAACACTTAGAGAAAAAGATGTGGTAGTTTTCAGCATGAAAACTTGTTTACCAATAAAGATTAGTTTTATCTGGATATATTAAAAAGTCCAAATTAACCATGATTTTAACAAAATAACAATCTACTTCTCTAAATCCAGAGATGGAGAGTCTAAGACTGATATGATGGCTACAAGCTGTCACCAGGGAGTTAACTTTCTGTGCCACATTCTCAGGGTGTGATTTCCACCCTCAAAGTTACTTCCCAATCCAGTTTTACAAGATATACCCAACACGTCTGCATTCTCAGACACTGAAAGAAGGTGGGAAGGGCAGGAAAGCATATTCCAGCACCTCTTAGCGGGCTGCCCTGCAGTTTTACACACCCCTACGGCTTACAACTCTTTAGTCTGATCCAAGCCCAACCTAGGTATGACAGAGACTGGGAAATGTAATTCTTTAGCTGAGTCTATCAATTCCCCACCTAAAACTGGGGCTCTGGTACTATGGGGAGGGACAGCCAGAGAAGGAGCAAGGGGGTATAAAGAGGAAGAAGAGTGCCAGCGGCCCACAAACTGAACCAGCATTAGCGGCGCAGCTGCCATGGTAGCATTGCAGTACGGGAAGTACAGACCAGGGCCTCGAACAGCACAGAATAAAAAGAAATCCAGACGTGAGCAGTGGCCTCACAGACTTCTTTCACGTAAATTGCTGAACGGGAACTGCATGCCTCGGAGTGACACACAGGTCCGGGGTACTGCTGTTGGGACCTGGGAAGGCACCGCCATTTTGGAGGATGGCTGTGGCTGACTGCAGACATCCAAGGATCGGTCAAGGGCCGGAGAACAGCACACACCTGGGTGAGACGCGCAAAGGCTGCCCGCAGGGAAGGGCCTGCCTGAGGCCAGCTCAGCAGCCACAGGAGCTATAACTGGGGGCGGGCATGGGGAATGTGTGCTTTTTGGATGAACCCTTTCTTGGTGCTATTCACGTACTGACACCCCCCCACCCCCCAGCCATTACTCCTCTGTGCCAATCTGCCGCTGGCCAAAGCTGCAGACTAGACTCCACTGTGACTGTCTGGGCGTGGTCCAGGACAACTGGCTTAAACTGGAAGGGCTTTCCAGGGTCCTGTTTATTTGAGATTTGTTCCTGGGTTCAACTCTGGTTTTTTTTTTTTTGTTTGTTTGTTTGTTTTTGGTTTTGTTCTGTTTGATAGTGTGATTATTTGTGTGTCTGTGTTCCTCTTTCCTTTCTTCCCTTCTCACTTTAGTCTCTTCTGCCCTCATCTTATCTATTTACACCCTGTCATTGTGTACACATCAGAGGTGAAAACAAGGTATATGCAGAAATTGGGACTTTTAGGCCTGGGGCAATTGAAATATACAGAAAAGCGGTGTTATATATAGTTTACTCTCTATTTTTCTTGACTCAGTTTCTCTCTCCTCTCTCTTACACTAATTCTTACTTCTTTGTTATCTATCATTGTTCTTTTTATTTTTTCTTTTCCATCTTTCTTTATTTTTCTTCTCTCAAAGGCTAAATAAGTTTGGTTTATATATAAATCGTCTTTCCTCTAAATCGCTCACTCCATTCTCTTTTCTCTCCTGTCTGCTGATATTAAACCACTTCCATAGAATTCTATTTTTATACTTCCTAAGAAAGAACATCTCAGTAACCTCACTTGCTTCTTCCTAAACATATCATCTCTGTGTCCAATACTGAAACAGTAAACCCCAACGCAAGCATACAGAGTAAATTGGAAACAATACCTGAGTTAACTAAATCTGTACAATGTGATCAAACTGGGATTTGCTGTAAAGAAAGTGTTAGAGCTTAAATTGTAAGGTATTTATAAGGGGACCTGACAGCATTGTACCACAGGAGAAACATAAGGCTATTATGTTTCGAAACTAGGCAAGGTCCCACAGTGCTAGGAGAATAGACACACAAGCATTATGAAGAAGCAAGGGAAGAAAGTGGCTGAAACCAACCAACATTCCCCCTCAGTAGATTCCATGGCAAGCACAGTTGGTCAAATGCCAGAGACGGAATTTAGAAATTATATATTCCAAATGTTTACGGATCATAAAAATGAACTAAAAACTGAGATGAGAGAGCAAATAGAGGTGGTAAAAGAGCATTTTGACAAAGAACTTCAAAAACAAATACAAGAAGCAAAAGATTACTTCAATAGGGAGATAGAGATTCTAAAGAAAAACCAAACAGAAATTCTGGAAATGAAAGAAGAAATAAACCAAACTAAACGCTCAATTGAAAGCATCACCAACAGATTAGATCACCTGGAAGAAAAGACCTCAGATAATGAAGACAAAATATATATCCTAGAGAAAAATCTAGAGGACACAGCAAAAGGAGTAAGAAAACAAGAACAGAGCATTCAGGAATTATGGGACACCATAAAAATACCAAACTTAAGAGTGATTGGTGTTGAAGAAGGTGCAGAGTTTCAAACCAAAGGAATGAGTAATTTATTCAATGAAATAATAGCAGAAAATTTTCCAAACATGAGGAACGAATGGCAAAACCAAGTTCAAGAGTCTTACCAAACACCAAATGTACAAAACCACAACAGATCCACACCAAGACACATTATAATGAAATTGCCTAATATACTAGGCAAGGAGAAAATACTAAAAGCCACAAGAGAAAGGAAACAGATTACATATAGGGGGAAACCGAAAAGACTATGCTCAGATTTTTCAACCCAGACCTTAAAAGCTAGAAGATCCTGGAATAGCATATTTCAAGCTCTGAAAGAAAAGGGATGTCAACCAAGAATCTTATATCCAGCAAAATTGAGCTTTAGATTTGAAGATGAAATAAAAACCTTCCACGACAAACAAAAGTTAAAAGATTTCACGACTCGAAAGCCAGCACTTCTGAACATCTTGGGCAAAATTTTCCATGAAGAAGAAGAGAAAAATAACAATTAAAACCAACAAAGGGAGATAGTAAACTAAAGGAATTATCAACCAGAGGAGAATCCAAATCAAGCTAAATACCATAATACATTTAAAAATGGATAGAAATAAGAATCACATCTCAATAATAACCCTGAATGTTAATGGCATAAACTCACCATTCAAAAGACACAGATTGTCAGATTGGATTAAAAGAAACAACCCAACAATTTGCTGTCTACAAGAAACACACCTCATAGAAAAAGACTTCAATAGACTGAAGGTGAAAGGCTGGGAAAAGTCTTATCACGCACATGGGCTGCAGAAGCAGCCAGGGGTTTCCATTCTCATATTAAATAGGTAGACTTCAAGCCAAAGCTAATCAAAAGGGATAAAGATGGATATTTCTTACTACTTAAGGGAACCATTCATCAACAAGATATAACAATTATAAATCTATATGCCCCAAATAATGGAGTGCCTACATTCATCAAACAAACCCTTCTCAAGAGTAAAATAGACCACAACACAGTTATTCCAGGGGACTTCAACACACCTCTCTCACCAATGGATAGATCATCCAAACAAATGCTAAATAAAGAAACATTAGGCCTTGTTAAAACAATTAATAATTTAGACCTAACAGACATATATAGAATATTTTATCCCTCAGTAAGCGAATACACTTTCTTCTCAGCAGCACATGGCTCCTTCTCCAAAATTGACCATATATTATGTCACAAGGCAACTCTCAGCAAATATAAAAAAATAGAAATACTACCTTGCATTCTATCAGACCATAATGGGATGAAATTGGAAATCAATGATAATACAAAAAATAAATAAAACTACTCCAACAGCTGGAAGCTAAACAACATGCTACTGAATGAACAAGGGGTTGAAGAAGACATCAAGGAGGAGATTAAAAAATTCCTAGAGGTAAATGAGAACACAGATACATCATCTAGAAATCTCTGGGACACTATGAAGGCAGTAGTAAGAGGAAAATTCATTGCACTGAATTCCTTCATTAAAAGAAAAAAGCAACAACAAATAAATGACTTAACATCACACCTCAAAGCACTAGAAAAAGAGGAACAGATCAACACTAAGAGCAGTAGAAGACAGGAAATAATTAAAATCAGAGCTGGAATTAATGAAATTGAGACTAAAGAAACAATTCAAAGAATTGACAAAACCAAAAGTTGGTTCTTTGAAAAAATAAATAAAATTGACAGACCCCTAGCAATGCTAACGAAAAGAAGAGAAAAAGCTCAAATTACTAGCATCCATGATGAAAAAGGAAATATCACAACAAACAACTCAGATATACAGGAGATAATTAGAAATTACTTCAAAAAATTGTACTCTAATAAAATAGAAAATACTGAAAGCATAGACAGATTTCTAGAGTCGTATGAATTGCCCAAACTGGAAGGAGGCTATACACAATTTAAATAAATCAATTTCAAGTGAAGAAATAGAAGACGCTATCAAAAAACTACCAACAAGAAAAAGTCCAGGTCCTGATGGGTTTATAGCCGAGTTCTACAAGACCTTCAAAGAAGAACTAATACCGATGCTCTTCAAATTGTTTCAAGAAATAGAAAAAGAGGGAGCTCTTCCAGACTCTTTCTATGAGGCCAATATCACATTAATTCCAAAGCCAGGCAAAGACACAGCCAAAAAAGAAAACTTCAGGCCATATCTTTAATGAACATAGATGCAAAATTCCTCAACAAAATTCTGGCAAATCGGATTCAAAAACATATCAAAAAGATAGTGCACCACGATCAAGTGGGGTTTATCCCAGGGATGCAAGGCTGGTTCAACATTCGGAAATCAATAAATATAATACATCACATCAATAGACTTAAAGATAAAAACCATATGATCATCTCAATAGACACAGAAAAAGCATTTGACAAAATACAACACCCCTTTGTGTTCAAAATACTGGAAAAACTAGGAATATCAGGAACATATCTCAACATTATAAAAGCTCTTTATGCAAGGCCCAGAACTAACATTATATTAAATGGAGAAAAATTGAAAGCATTCCCTCTAAAAACTGGAACAAGACAAGGATGCCCCCTCTCACCACTGCTATTTAACATAGTACTGGAAACTCTGGCCAGAGCAATTAGTCAGATGAAAGAAATTAAAGGGATCCAGATAGGAAAAGAAGAGCTCAGATTAGCACTATTTGCTGATGACATGATAATATACCTAGAAGACCCAAAAAACTCTACCAGAAAACTTTTACAACTAGTAAATGAATTCAGCAAAGTAGCAGGATACAAAATCAATACCCATAAGTCAAAGGCATTTTAGTACATCAGTGACAAAGCCTCTGAAATGGAAATGATGAAAACTACTCCATTTACAATAGCATCAAAAAAAAATAAAATACCTGGGAATCAACTTAACAAAAGAGGTGAAGGACCTCTATAACGAAAACTATAGAACACTAAAGAAAGAAATCGTAGAAGACCTCAGAAGATGGAAAGACCTACGTTGTTCTTGGATAGGTAGAATTAATATTGTCAAAATGTCCATACTACCAAAAGCATTATACAGATTTAATGCAATTTCAATCAAAATCCCAATGACATTTCTCAAAGAAATAGAAAAAGCAGTCAGGAAATTCTTGTGGAAAAACAAGAGACCCCGAATAGCTAAAGCAATCCTAAGCAGGAAAAGTGAAGCAGGCGGCATCACCATACCAGACTTGAAATTATACTATAGAGCAATAATAACAAAAACAGCATGGTATTGGCACCAAAACAGACTAGTAGACCAATGGTACAGAATTGAAAACACAGAGACTAATACATATAATTTCAGCTATCTTATATTAGACAAAGTCGCCAAAAATGTACAGTGGAGAAAGGATAGCCTCTTCAACAAATGGTGCTGGGAAAACTGGAAAGCCATATGCAACAAAATGAAATTAAACCTGTATCTCTCACCATGCACAAAATTCAATTCAAAGTGGATCATGGACTTAGGAATTAGACCAGAGACAATACACCTAATAGAAGAAAAAGTAAGCTACAATTTCCAACATGTCGGATTAGACTCTAAGTTCCTTAACAAGACTCCTGTAGCGCAAGAATTAGTACCAAGAATTAATAATGGATAGATTTAAACTAAAAAGCTTCTTCTCAGCTAAAGAAACAATCAGTGAGGTGAATAGAGAGCCAACTAACTGGGAACAAATATTTAATACATGCACATAGGATAGAGCACTAATTTCTAGAATATATAAAGAACTCAAAAAACTTGACATCAAAAAAACAAATAATCCAATTGATAAATGGGCTAAGGAATTGAAAAGACACTTCTCAGAAGAAGATGCACGATTAATCAACAAATACATGAAAAAATGTTCAACATCGCTGGCAATTAGAGAAATGCAAATCAAAACTTCTCTAAGATTTCATTTCACTCCAGTCAGAATGGCAGCTATCAAGAACACAAACAACAATAAATGTTGGAGAGGATGTGGGGAAAAAGGCACACTCATACATTGCTGGTGGTACTGCAAAATGGTACAACTGTTATGGAAAGCAGTATGGAGATTTCTTGGGAAAAAGCCACCCTATGACCCAGCCATCCCACTCCTGGGTCTATTCCCAAAGGACTTAAAAACGGCATATTACAGTGACACAGCCACTTCAATTTTATAGCAGCACAATTCACAATAGCTAGGTTGTGGAACCAACCTAGATGTCCCTCAGTAGATGAGTGGATAAAGAAAATGTGGTATATATACACAATGGAATTTACTCAGCAATAGAAGAGAATAAAATAATGACATTCGCAGGTAAATGGATAAAGTTGGAGAATACAATGCTAAGTGAAATCAGTCAATCTCAAAAATCCAAATACCGAATGTTTCCTCTGATATAAGGAAGCAGGTTCACAGTATTGTTGGGTCGGGTACATAGGAGGATTAGAGGAACACTATAATTGTCAAAGGGAAGGGAGGGGAAAGGAGGGTGCAAGGGGTAAGGGGGGGAAAAAAAGTGGTTGAATAAGATGGATATCATTGTTCTAAATGCATGATTGAAGACTTGAATGCTGCAAATATACTTTGTATACAAACTGTTTTGTGTAAAAAGATGCTATATATGTATAGTATGAACTGTAATACATATTACTATAAATAAAATTTTTTTAAAAAAAAGAGGAAGAAGAAAAAAAAAGATGGTAAAAGATGGTAGAATGAGAGGGTTATCATTACCCTAAATGCATGTTTGAAGACATGAAAGATATAAATATACTTTGTATACTAACTGTGACATGTAAAAAGCTGCTTTTTATATGTATTATAAATTGTAAAGCATGTACTGTTATAAATACAATAACACTGAATAAAAATTTTAAAAAAAAAAGAGATAAGATGAAGGAAGAACTCGAAGTATAAAAAGTATAGTGGGTCAAGACAGACCCAAGGGGAATGATTGAAAGGGCAGGCAAAGAGAAAGAACTAGAAGGAAAAATCATGTAAAAGAGTAGAACCCACAAGAGAAAGTATGTTTACCATAGTGATTCTTTAAGCCTTCTATAGTAGAATTCACCTTATAGTCTCAAGAATTAAATTGACACTTCGGGGTTTGTTTTCTTGTTTTACTTTGTTTTGTTTTTGGTTTTTAGTGGAATATTCACATTTTCATCTATGGTTTTTGTATTACACATTTGCTTTGGCATGAGGTCTGTAGTCATTCAGTGTCTTCCAGATGACCACAGACACCTTCGAAAACTGCATTAGCTCCTTTAGGCCATCAAAATAAGCTGGAGCAGCAACTTCCTAGACAGTATCCTCATTTTCAGATACTGAAATAATTTAACTCTATGACTCATTCAAAAGTGTTGGGTTAATGAGAACATTAAAAGTAACAAACAATAGATGTCAAGTTGAAATGCTTAGCACAGAGCAGAAACAAAGTTATACTGATGTCTCAATAAAATAAACAGTTCATTACTGAAAGTTGTTTTAAAGCAAGATTCTGATATTGAAACTATATTCTTCTCATTCATTTTACTTCCTATAGGAAAAAAAATCAGTCCCAAGACATGAAAACAGAACTGTACTTTAGAGTCAGTATCTCCTCCACTCATGGGAATGAGAAAATGAAACAAGATAAAGGAAAAGATATCATTAGTCACAGTACACAGGCTTATACTCTCTAGATAGACAAAAGAAATTAGCAAGCCTGTCAATGAAAGGCCAACTGGGGCTAAATGTAGGCCAGAAAGAAGAAAAGAGATTGTCATCATTACCTACCAAAAACCAGCACCAATGAATTTTCAAAGTACTGTAGTATTCCTTACATGGTCATTTCTCCATTATCAAGAACTGTAAAGGAATAGAGCCTTCCAGCTAAGTAAGTATCCCAGGTGTCAGTTAAAAAGCTTACATTTTTGTAGTCTACTAAGTTGGTGAAGAATTGTAAACGCAATGTGGCATTATAAGTTTCCCAAAGGCTCTTAAACCTCAAGTTTTTAGAGAGATGATATTACATAATTCCATTTTATTCATAGCACAGCTAATTTAAGAGGCTCTCCTCCTTTGTCAGATAAGAGGAGTGTGCTCTGCTTTCAATTTGTCTATTCCTTCCAAAACCGCATGGAACTTGATTACCAATGTAAAAGTGTTGGAAGGTGGGGTCTAATGGAGATTGGTGAGATCACAAGAACTCCACTGCCATAGATGGATTAATGCTATCATAGAAGGGTTTTGGGAATGGATTTGCACTCCTGTGCTCTTCTGCCATATGAAGACACACAGAATTCAAGGTACCACCCCAAATAACAGACGCCAGGCCCTCATCAGACAACTAAATCTGACAGTGCCTTGACATTGGACTTCCCATTCTTTAGAACTATGAGAAAATACATTTCTGTCCTTTATAAATTATACAGAATATAGTATTCAGTTGTAGCAGCACAGACTAAGAGTGAGTGTAATTGAATTCCAAGAGTCCTATACAAAAAATGAAAGAGAACTTTGGAACATGGCGCTTATGATTCCAAGATCTCAGTTCCATAAGAATATAACAACATCACTTAGTACACATGGCTTACATGCATTTCTAATATTCAAATCATCAGTAAGATACACTAAGCAATAATTTTGCCTCAAATGATGATTAGAAAGTATGTTGATGTATTAAAGTTCCTCAGAAATATTATCTGGATCAGTTACATTTAGAGGTGTATGTAGAAACCCAAAGTGCTGATTAGGCCATCTCAGGTAACAGCATATTATTTTTAATCCTCATATTTAGGTACTTGTTATATAATTAGGGCTCAAAGAAAACATATCTAAATGATTCAAAGTTTCTTTCTTAAATTGTTGTTATATAGGATATGTTATATATAAGGATATGTTATAATCCTCCTAGATAAAAATTTACAGTATATTATATTCTTTTTCCCTTCCCTCCCCAACTGATTGTCATTCAGCATTTGTTTATGACAAAGTCAGACACACCTCACTCCAGGTGGTCTACTAACCTTAGATTTTTCCTATCAGAGGCAGGTGTAAAAATACAAGAATAAGGAAGTATGGTAGTCTCCCAACTGACATTATCCCAAATTTCAGCACCAATAAGGTTATTTACATACACATTGGATTCCAAAATGAGAGGTTTCAGGCCTATGTTGTAGCTATTGGTACAATCCTCAGTAGGTACTAGTTTCCTATGGCTGCTATAACAAATTACCACAAGCTTCATAACTCAGAGCAGTTATTATTTTACAAATCTAAAGGTCAGAAGTCTGAAATTAGTCTTAGTGAACTAAAATCAAGATGTTGATAAGACTGCATTCTGTTTAAAGGCTCTAGGAGAAAATCTATTCCCTTTCCTTTTCCAGCTTCTAGAGGCTGCCTGCATTGTCTTAACAGTCCCTTTCTCCACCTTCAAATCCTCAGCGCAGCATCTTCAAATCTCTTTCTACTCTAAGCCTTACTCTCTCCTTTGTCTTTCACTTATAAAAACACTTGATTACTTGATTCCTCCTAGATAATCCAAGATAATCTTCTCAACTCAAAATCCTGAAATTAATCATACCAGAAAAAAATTTATTTTGCCATGTAAGGTAACATATTAATGGGTACAGAAATTGGGAATATAAACCTTTTGGGGGAAGCCATTATTTTGTCTATCACAATAACAAAGAAAATTTGATAATAAAATCCTGCTGGGTGAGCTATACTAGAAGAAATCAGACTATCCTGGGCAACTTAATCATCATGTTCTTTATTAAGGGCACTGCTTTCTATTTTCTCAATCCCTTGAAATAACTAAACATCTCCCAAAATGTCTTTATTTCCAAAGAATAACATCAACCTAAAGAGAACAGTACTTTGTATGGTTCTTAAAATGTACAGCCCTAACTCAGCAAACATAAACTTCTAGTTTTCATCAGTCAAAAGCATGACTAAGAATATTACTCTGCCATATTATCAATGGACAGAAAATGCTACAGTTTGAATGTTCCTCCAAAACTCAAAACTCATGTGTTGGAAACTGAATCCCCAATGCAATAGTGTTGAGAGGTGGAACCTTTTAAAGGTGATTAAAGACCTCTGCACTCATGAATGAATTAATGTAGTTTTTGCAAATTTGTTATAAAGTGAGTTGAGCCCCAACTTGTGCTCTCTCTGGTGCTCTCCCCAAGTATGTGATACCTTCTCCCATGTTATGATGCAACAAGAAGGCCCTTACCAAGAGCAGCCTCCTGATCTTGGACTGTTCAGTCTCCAGAAGCATGAGCTAAATAAACTTCTGTCATTTATAAATTACTCTGTCTGTGATAATCTGTTAGAGCAAAATAAAATGGGCTAAGAAACTAAAATCTGTTATTGTGATCCTATGAATTATCCACAGAATTGGTCAATAATATCTACAGAAGAAAACCATCAGGGTTATAAGAGAACAAAGATGATCCACTTTGTTTTCCATATTCGATCAGGCAAAAGAATCTATTCTAGCTTTAAAGTTCTCCAGATGTTTCTAATTTTTCTGAAATGAACATTTGTTGTATGTGTGTGTGTGTGTGCGTGTGTGTGTCTGTGTGTCTGTGTGTCTATGGTTTGTTTAAAAGCTCTCCAGAGGAGAAGAAATAATTTACCCCAGTAACCTTTTCAAATAGGAAATAGCTTTGATTTTCCTTACACAGACTAATCTCTACGTGGCTGTCAGAGGATACTATTTAAGTAGAAGAAAAAGAGGTCAGAAACTCATCTCAACTCTTTCTCAGAACAGAAATAGAAAAAGTGAAGAAAATACCAGGACAGTTCTTACCGGTCTCTTCTTCCTGATACAGCAGAAAATCTCAATTTAAGGCAGAAAGGGTTTTAGCTCTTTTATCAATTTAACTTATATCCAAACAACTTAACAGAATCTTTAAAAATGTACACATGATATGGTCAAGGAGATAGACATAGAGATATAACTCAGTCTAAATGACGTACACAAAACTCACTCTAAGTTCTCCAATCATCCTTAGAATCAGAGATGAGGCACAGTAATATGGCTGTGGATAGTGGATAGTCTATGAGCTTCCAGAGCATGTTCTTTGCCTACCACTTGTATGACCATAAGCAAGTGACTTGATTTTTCTCAACTTCTTTTCCCTGTCTGTAAAATGGATAAGAACAGTACTTGTCCAATGGAATTAGTGTGAAGTGCTTATTGCAATGCCTGACACCTACGAAGAGCTCAATAAATGTAAGCCATTACTATTATCTAAGGTTACTTCAGAATTTGGATAGATATGTAGTAAAAATAAGTATCCATATGAGTTCCAAACTTAATCCTATAATATAGAAAAAAATTAAATAAATGCATATTCACTTAACTTTTTCTCCATTTATTTTTCTGAGAAATCCATTAAGAAGAACTTTCATCAAAGATTTCATTGTTTTAATGATCTGTGTAGAAAAAAAATTGAAAAGGCATAAAAAAATAAGAGCTGTATACTTTAATTATAATTAGGGAATTAACCCTTAAACATATCAGGATCACAAAACATCCACTAACTACTGGAGATTAGTTAATTACAGAAAATCAAACAAAGTTGGGTTCTCATTGAGTAACATTTCAGGTGTGGTTTCAGAATAAAATTAATAGCTAAGTGCAAAAAAAACCCTAATTTTATTTATAGAATGAAATTCCTGGCATATAGGTGGTAACCAATAAATATTGTTAAATGAAGGGCAAAAAAAAGATAAAGGCAGAGAGAAAAAGGAAAGAAGGGAAGAGAAAGACAGGGAGGAAGTATGGGAAGGAGGGCTGACTTTTATTCTCCAGAAACATGGCCAATATTGTTTTTCTTGCTCATTCTAAACTTTACCTTTTCCAGCTTCCCACTGGAAACACACACACACACACACACACACACACACACACACACACACACACTCCCTATTCTCCCTGCACTCTTTCTCCAATCCAGAGTCTTATCGTAAATTCATGAGATTTATCCAGAAATTTATCTTGGATGTGGAAACCACCCTTACACAAGACGTTCAAGTTTCTGTACTTGAACTTGAATTGCTCTGCCAAAACTAACTTCCTCTGTAACAAAGATCCAAATCCATCTCTGAAGCAAGCAGTCCCTGACTTAGCAATGACCCATTCATACAAATGCCTGTCATCACTTTCATCCTGCTCTGTACTTTACTGAAACATAAAAGCCATCCTGAAAACACTTATGTGCTCATAGAGAACCTATTGGTTTGGAAGAAAGGATAGAAAGAAGTTATAAAAAGGTAAAGGCAGATTTAGTGACTCACCCTGAAAACAGATTCCCAGGTAAGGTTAATCTGCCCGAGCCAGCCCTCTTCTGCCTAATACCATTACTAAACCAGCCTGTTTTCTTAAAGTCCCACCTTATTTCTTTGCCAAAAATTCTATAAATAAGATATTCATTTGGATTATCAGGCATTCTCCTTAGCAATGCAAATGCTTCCCAGAAGGTTAATGGGCGTTCAATCATGAACACACATCCATTTTTAATTAACTCAATCAGATTGCTTTCCTTCTAACTCCTAGAAAGTATTTGAATTAAAAAGAGTCTTGAATCTGAAGAAAATATAAAAATAATTTAGAAGTATTAAAAACTTTTTAAATTTATTTATCTATTGATTCACCCACACATATCAAATGCTCCTAGAAGCCAGGCCTTGTCCTAGGTAGGAGTACTTAGGGGCTAAGGGTGCTGGGGAGAGCTGTACAGGACAGATGGTAAGCCATAGTGGAGGCTTTGCGCAGAATGAGGGAAACTGTGATGAGAATTTCTATGAGGTCAAAAATAGAGTCAGTGGAGTCAATAGAAGGAAACAGAAGGGTGACATAGACAGATGTTATCTACTTGAAAAGTCTGTCTCATGTTTCTTTAT
Organism: Tamias sibiricus; assembly: GCA_025594165.1. NCBI lineage: Eukaryota > Metazoa > Chordata > Mammalia > Rodentia > Sciuridae > Tamias > Tamias sibiricus. The sequence goes on from CM046665.1 coordinate 56,544,524, forward strand.
ATCAAAGAATAAAAAGCTTTTTTTTTCCTTTCTTAAGTAAGTATTTCTAGGAAACAAAATATAATAGAAATAGCATTATAATTTACCCATTTTCTGGGTCCTATGATAAAAAATTCTGGGTGGGAGATTTGGTATTGGTTTTATATCTTCATACGTGTTTTAAATGTTTCCTTCCTTCCACTTAAAACAAACCTACAGATATACTCCTCTAAAACCATTTATGACCATAATTCCTACCCTGGTATTTGTATTGTCTGATAACTACAGAAATTATTTAAGAATATGAAGCTACATCTCCAAAGCTCAAGAATCCCTTATTTTTATGTGGTTTTTCTTCACTGACTCACTCTCAGCTCTCATATTTTTGTGCTCCAAGTACACCTGCCTCTAGTTTCTAGCTGGCTTCCTACCTAATTTGCTGCTCTCCTCCAGATAATCAAGGCCATGTGACTTGTGTGCACAATAATTATGAATAAGAAGTCTGAGAAATTCTGTAAGAAAAGTTCAACTTTCAAACTGTGAGCTCTGTGACATCTATTTGAATATTCAGATGTTTCCCTACATAACTTCTCTGCATTGTGCTAGATAACAGAGAACAGATAAATGACGGTCAGTTAAAAGAGAAATTGCAGGGTTGTGGTTTACCATAATGAAAACTGAAGGGGAGCTCACAGTAGAAGAAATAATTAATTCATACAGTGATCAACATATAATTTGTGTTCTTAAAAAAATTTTTTTAACTCTTACCATCATCTGCCTTTGCCATGGTACTATTCTTAAATTCATAAGTGGCAACTGACTTGTAGGAATAGGTAACCTTGGTTCAATCTAAGGGAAAAAATCCAGTCTTTGTCATATAGGAAGAAAAGGCCCAAGCTTATAAGTAGTGTTATATTTGAGGTATGGAGAGAAAAGTTTCCTTCCCCAAATGTGTTTCTGACTTAATGACTAATTCTTTCAAAAAGTACTAGGTTTAAAGTGGCTTAGTTATTATTATTAAGCAAATATTCTTAGAATTCATTTGTTTATCAGATTGAAAACTATAATAGACTCCTTAGCAATGCAAATGTTTCCCAAAGCTAGTCAGCTTTCAGTCATGAATATATTCTCTTTTTTTTGGGGGGGGGGGGGTCAGTACCAACGATTGGACTTAGGGGCACTCGACCACTGAGCCACATCCCCAACCCTATTTTGTATTTTATTTAGAGACAGGGTCTCACAGAGTTGCTTCATGCTTCGCCATTACTGAGGCTGGCTTTGAACTCTCAATCTTCCTGTCTCGGCTTTCCAGCCTACCAAGCTTACGCCACCATGCCCAGCAAGATATTTATTTTGAATTAGATCAATCAGATAGTTTTCCTCCTAACTCCCAGAAAGTGTTTGAATTTTGAGATTTTTTTTTTCTAGAGAATAAATGCTTTTCAATAATATATAGTTAAACCCTTATTCCTGTATTAGAAGAATATAACCTGTTTTCCAAACTCTTTACCCCTTCTTACACAGAAATAAGATTGTAGCAAATCATGTGACTGGCCAGAAACACTGTGTTTCCTGCAGCTAGACAGATGACCTCTCGCAGTTGGGCATGGCAATGTGACATTGTGGACATGTCACATATGGCATGTGATATTCTCTTTCCTGGCCAATGTTTTAGACAAAAACAATACTGCTATGGTTTGAATGTGGTTTGTCCTCCAAGGATTGATGTTTTTGTAGTTTTGTCCTCAGTGTGGTGGTATTGAGGTGGTGGAACCTTGTAGAGATAAGGCCTAAACGAAGGTAGTTAGGTGACTAGGGGGGCATTACCCCCTGGAAGGGTTTCATGGTCTTGTGAAACAAGTTCTCACTGGTCTTGTGAAACAAGTTCTCACAAGACTGGTCTTGTGAAACAAGTTCTCACAAGACCAACTTGTTATAAAAGACCAGACCTGGCCCCTGAATCCCTCCACATATGTAATCTAAATAAACTACTTTTCTTTATAAAAAAAGTACATAGCCTCTGATATTTTGTTATAGCAACACAAAGTGGACTAATACAGAAAGTAACTCCTCTACACTTTGTTCCTCCTTCCTTCAGAAAGCAGACAAGACACAGTAGAAATCTAATACACAAGACCATTACCTAAGGGATGAAGAAAAATGAAATGGAGGAAAGTGGATGTCCTTGAAGAACGAAGTTGCCTAGCAAACTGGCTTCCCTAGATTATTACATGGAAATGAAATAACCATCTATCTCTCCTTTGAGTAACTGTATTTTTATGGTCTCTTTGTTGAAACCATTTAGATTTATTCTAATATATCTAGGAGTTCTGGTATGCCCCTCTGACAGATGAAGAAAATAACTGATTCTCAAAAATCACTGATTTTTAAGTTTGAAGGAGGTACGACCATTCAGGTTTTTTTTTTTTTTTTTTTTCATCCTCATGCTCTTCATCATCTGTCACTCCATCTTTCCTCTTTCACTTTCAAAGCTCTTCAAAGTACAGTTTCAACTCACTGTCTTTGCTTTTTCAGTTTGTATTCCAGCATGTCATCTGGCTTCTGGCCCCACCTCCACCTTGTAGCTGAACTTCCTCATCTTGCTCACATGGCCATCTTCCCTCTGGATCTCACTTACCTCACCACCTGGAACACTCATCATCCCATTTCCTCTATTCTCTGGCTACTCCTTCAAAAGCTCCAATAGATTCCTGTCCCTCTGCTTGTCTCCAAAGTTATGGATAACTCAGTTCTGGGTCCTCTCATTTCTCATTCCTCACTTCATACACCCCTGCTTGACTTCTCTTCCTACTATCCCTCTCAAATGGGCAGCTATAGCCTAGATTTCATGTCCTTAATGCAACTGTCGACTGTCCATTGAATGTCCCATTGGCTTTCAATTTCAGTATCTCCAAATTCAACCTCCTTATCTCCACTGCCTCTCTGTCCACAAAATCATCCTACTTTCTAAAATTTTTCATATCAAAAATATCCACCTCCTTTCCTGAAAAAAAAAAAAAAAATCAATGAATCATCAAATGCTGAATCTCCTAATTATGTTTGACTGTTTGCTTCTTTCCATCTTCAGTAAGACTCTCCGAGTGGGCTGGGGTTGTGGCTCAGTGGTGGAACGCTCGCCTAGCACGTGTGCGGGCCCGGGTTCGATCCTCAGCACCACATAAAAATAAAAACACATTGTGTACAACTAAAGCAAATAAATAAATATTTAAAAAAAAAAAAAGACTCTCCAAGCACAGCCAATACATTACAGTGATTTAAGAAGTCACACTGAGTTCAAAGCTCAATTTCAATACTAACTGTATAACACTGGGCATATTTCTTAACCACTCTATACCTCAGTTTATCTGTATTGTGGGGAAACAAATAACATCCACCACATAATCCTAGCTTTAAATTAGTAATTACATACATTAAGTACCTAGAAAAGTGCCCTTCACATATTAAATACTAGTTAAGTGCTATCCATCATTATCTCTTTAAGAGATTATTACAACTTCTTAATTTCCTCTCCCTGAGCAATTCTTTCTCCCTCTCCAACATTAACATTAAGATGTAATTTTTTCTAAAATTTCCAGTGACTTCTCACTGCCTTTAAGTAAGATCCTAATACCTTAACATGCCTTAAAAGATCTTTCATAATGATCTGACCCTGTTCCCTTCTCTTGCTTCCCACTCTGTGTTCTTACCAGTTTGGCCCTGTTTAGTCTTCTATAGCACCCCATACTTTCCAAGGAATGATACTTGCCAAAATATTGGCCACTTGCTTTCTCTCAGCTTTTAATTTCATTTAACTAGGTATTGAATATATATATCTGAATTGTTTAATTAAGAGATGCCTCTAAAAATGTATGCTTGTTCCCTATTGTATTTTGCATTTTAACAAAACTGATTCCCAATGGTTACATCATTCTTTTGTACAAGGGTACCAAGCAGAATCCTTGCCGTCTGCATTCAGGAATTTCTATTTGTGCTATAATATTGACTGAGACTATCACTTGCATTTTCTGTGATGGATCCCATACTCTTAGCTTTTATATTCTGCAGTTCAAACAAAAAAAATCACTTCCTATTTTACATTTTGAAACAATTCAAAGGATTTAGTGCCCTTACTTTAGCAAGATTTGGGATAACCATTATCCTAGTCTGATTGGTTTAAGGATATTTTGTGTATGTGTTGGCAAGTGGGAGAGATATTTGTGCCACAAATACCAAGCCATTATTCCCCTTTCTGAGCTCAAAATGTAGAGAAAACTCTGGGATCAAATTTCTAAGCATTAATGCCCTCCCCCCAGCCTTCTATGATCATCAAGATAACTGGGAAAGGGTTGGGAAAACTGCTCAATGCCACATTTTCCTTCTCTCTTCCATCATGCTTTCGTGGATTCACATACCTTTTGGAATCTATATTTTCACATGTAACTCTCCTCTTCTGCCAGTAGCTGCTCCTAATGCTTTGAGTTCCAATTCCAGTAATACAAACTTTTCGTAATGTTCATTTGAAGTAACATTTGTATGTAGCTTTAAAAATCACAAAGCATGGGCTGGGGTTGTGGCTCAGTGGCAGAGGGCTTGCCTTGCACATGTGAGGCACTGGGTTCGATCCTCAGCACCACAGAAAAAATAAATAAATAAACAAAATAAAGATATTATGTCCCCCATAACTAAAAAGTATTTTTCAAAAAAAAATCACAAAGCACTCACTTATGACTTACTAAATATAAGCAGCTATATAGTCTAGTGGTCAAAGGAATATACTCTGAGTTCATATTCCTTGCTCTGTTGTTTACTAGCTTTATGACCTGGGCTGAATCCTAAGTTCATTCCATGTTGAAAGCAATGACTAAATCCTCCAATTTATCTCATATTTCATAAGTAAAACAGAGCTGGCTTCATATCATAGCTTGCAGAAAAGACCACATTCTAGAATCATAACACTTTAAAGATTCAATATCAGATGTAAAACAAATCATGTGAGGGAATAAATACAAAGAAATACAATGGGGGGAAATCATTTCCAGCTCAGGCAGTCTGGCAGTGCCTCATGGAGGAGGTGATGGATCAGATCCCAGCCTTTGTTCATTCACTTACTCACAAATGCTCATTCAAGCCGGGCGCGGTGGCGCACGCCTGTAATCCCAGCACTTTGGGAGGCTGAGGCAAGAGGATCGCAAGTTCAAAGCCAGCCTCAGCAATGGCGAGGCACTTAGCAACTCAGTGAGACCCTGTCTCTAAATAAAACACACAAAAAGGGCTGGGGGTGTGGCCCAGTGGTCAAGTGCCCCTGAGTTCAATCCCCGGTACCAAAAAAAAAAAAAAAAAAAAAAAAAAAAAAATGCTCATTCAGCAAACATTTACTGAGCATCCAATCTGAGCAAGGCATTGTTCTAGGCACTAGGATGACAGCAATGAAAAAAAGAATAAGTCAAGACTCCTAGCCCTTATGGAGCTCATTTTTGGTATAAAAAGACCAAAAAAAAAAAAAAAAAAAGTAAGATATATATGACAATGATAAATGTCACAAAAAAAAAGCAAAGAGAGAAATAGGAAATAAGGGGTAGAATATCAAACAGCATGATTAGAGAAGGACATTTAGTCAGTGTTAAAGTACCTGTCAAAAAAACCATGCCCCATAAACCAAATCCAGCCCATCACCTGTTAAATGTGGTCAGTAAGCTAAAACAGATTACACATTCTTAAATGGTTGGGAAAAAAGACAAATAACATTTTGTGTCACATTAAAATTATTATTAGAAGTTCAAATTTTAGTGTCTTACATAAAATTTTACTAGAACATAGCCCTACTCATTCCTGTATGTATTGCTTTTGCACTACAACAGCAGAGTTGAGAAACTGTGATAGAGACCTCATGATTACAAACCACAAAATAGTTGTTCTCTATCCATCCTTTTTTATAGAAAAGAAAGTGAGACAGGGCTCTGTGTGGCTTTCTGGGTTTGGAGCAGTTCAGGCAGAAGAAGCACTAATACCAAGAGCCTGAAATGACAATGTGCCTGGCATGTTCAAAACCCAGCAAGAAGTCCAGCATGCCTGGAGTGGAGGGAATAGGAATAATGAGAAAGAATAATAGGAAATGAGGTCAAAGTGACAGAGGCCCAGATCAAGAATGGCCTCACTGGCCACTTTAAAGACTAAAGCTTTTATTCCAGGTGAGACAGAAAAACCACTGTAGGATTTTGATCAGAGAAGTGACAAAACCCAACTCCCATTTTAAAAAGAACACTGACTAATGTGTTTGAGAAGAGATTATAGGGGTCAAGAGTGGAAAAAGGAACATGGGTCAGGAGGTCACTGAAATAATTTTCATGAGATAATATTTCTTGAACCAGAGAAGTAACAGTGAAAGTGCTGGGAAGTATTTGGATTCTAGCTGTATTTTAAGGTAAAGCTGAAAGGATTTGGATATGAGAGAAAGAAAATTTTTAGCATGAGCAAATAGAAGATGCAATTGCTATATATGGAGATGGGGAAGAATGTGTGAGAGCAGGTTTTAGGGAAAAGATTGATTGAGTTGTATTCATGTTTATTTTGAGATGCCCACTAGAAATCCCAGTGGAAATGTCAGATAGGAAGTTAGATATATGATTCTGAGAATTCAGGGAAAAGATCTAAAGAGGAAATAAATGTTTAGGTGTTGTCAGTATCCAGATGATATTTAAAGCTACAAAACTGTAAGAGTGAGAGTAGACAGAGAAGGGAAGAGTTCAAGAGTTGATCTGCAGATGACTCAAACAACAAAAGGTTATGGAGAAGCAGAGAAATGGACAAAGGAAACTAGAAAGGAGCAAAATTCATCTTAAAACCAGGAAAGGTGATACCCAGAAGCCAAGTGAAGAAAGTGCTTCAAGGATGGGGGAGTAGTCACCGGTGTCACCTGCATCTGATAAGTCCAGAGCAATGAAGATTCTTGCATTTAGCAACATAAAGGTCTTTTATGACTTTGTCTAGAGTAGTCTGGGGAGTGATAGGGAGACAACTAATTAGCATGGATTAAGGGAGAATATGAGAGTGGAATCGAGAAAAAATATGTATATGCAACTCTTTCAAGACTTTTTTAAAATATGGGAGCCTTAAGGATTGAATAGGTTTGGATGGAAAGAAAGGTGATAATCTAGTTGGTACAAAGTAACCAAAGCCACCAATTTTTCAGTTGAGTCCTTTAATTACTCAAATTGTCTTTTTTACTTTTTTTTTCAACAAATAGTTTATTTTCTCTCTTAATTTCTCCATGCAGTAGTTTTACCCAAAACTGCCTCCTAAACAGAGCCTTCTGGGAATAGGTTCAAAAATGAAATACAATATCAGTAACTGTTTATATGGATATATGGGGTATGTATGTGCATGTTCACATATTTTAAAAAGTATACATATATGTAGCAATCTACCTTTTTGACAATTTTTTTCTATAACGTGAATAGGAAGGAATAGCTCTCTATGGGTAGGTAGACAGACATTTATGTGTAGAAATGTGTATGGTATACTTGTATATTTATTCACATTTATACTTCACATGTATAAAATATGCATACATATATATGCAGAGGTATGCATACAAAGATACACATGTGGATGTACTTGAATGTGAAAAAAGAGCAAAAACCAGATTGAAATAGAAGTCCCTTCAAGATCCATTTCAGAAACAAAGATGATACTAAAAAAATAAAAAATATATGAATTGGTTTTCATAAAAAAGCCAATTGGTCTGTCAACAGTTACTTATTGCTTATTAGGTATCCGGCACTATTTTAGACTCTCAAAATTCAGAGATGAGTAAGACAAATATTCTCATCCTATCCTCTGATGTTATCTGCAGAAACTTCAAAGGACTAGGGTTTTCTATCACTGAATTGAGCTATAGCTATACATCTTGACCTCAGGGGAAATTTTGTCACTCATGTTGTATTTGACCATGTCTGAAAATATGTTATGCTGAGAAGATGCTACCAAAGGCCAGGGTTGCTGCTAAATATCCTACACCATTCCCAACAACAAAGACTGATCTGGTCCAAAATGGCAATAGTACTGAGGATAGGGAAGCCTGTGCAACAGAACAGAGAAAGCATGCTATCTGAGCTTACTATTAAATGACACTGCTTTACCATCTTTATTCAAAAGTGTGTGGGGCTGGGGTGGTGGCTCAGTGGTAGAGCACTTGCCTAGCACGTGTGAGGCACTGGGTTCGATCCTCAGCACTACATAAAATTAAATAAATAAACAAATAAAGGTATTGTGTCCATCTACGACTAAAAAAAGATGTTGTAAAAAATGTGAATCTTACAGAGAATAATGAATCAGCTAGACAGAAGAAAAAAGTAAAAATACATGTTTGGAAAAGGAGCTTAGAGATCCATTGTGAATGTTTTAAACACTGATAAAAAGACCTATATCCAACTTGTTGGCAATATTGATAGATGATAGTCAAGGAAGTAGGAATGAAAACAATGCCCTTATTTCAAAGGCATATATCATATGCCTTATAATTTTTACCAAGGCTTGAGAGAAATTTTGTCTCTGGGGTGGGACCATTCTCTACAAAGCAAGAATTTCTCCAGAAGGCAAATATACCAAACATCTATCATAATTTCAGATTTTGATGGTCCAACTCACCATAGAGATTTGGACTCAGGCCAAAGCAAGTATAAGGATTATATGCCACAGTGCTAAGCTAGGCAACTTAAAAGAAGTTACCTATCTAGTTTCATGCTAAAAATCATTTGATCTTAGATGCCAAACCATATCAGAGTTATGGGCAATCAAATCTGTGTGTCAAAAAGAAGAGGGACACAACTTTACAGCTTCTAAGGCAGATGAAATCCTTCTCTATTTTATTACCTAAGTAGTGGCAGGAACATAACTTTGAACACTTCAGGCAAAAAGGAAAATTGGTCTGTATAAATGGTAGTCCTAGAGACTCTGAGAATATTCCCAGGGCAGGTATAGGACCTCAAATGATATTCTCAGGGAGGGTTTGGTCTTTTTCAGCCATGCTTTCTCCTTTCAGTCTCTTCTGGGACTCATTCTTTCCAAATTTATCAAGACTTTTCCGTGTGGTGAGGACCATAGTGGCAAGGAAATCAACCTCTCTAAAAAGATGAATTTCATCTCACAGATTAAAAAGGCCAACAAAGAGAGCTTTAACTTTTACTTGCCTGGACAAATATTGTAATTTTTTATAAATTCTAAATGTTACACTGGAAAAATTCTGTGACTTCCTTTAAATTATCGATATCATGTTTAAATAGCATTAGTGAGGCTTACTATCTCATGGAAAGTATGGCTCCTCCTTCGCTGATGAGAATGAAAATGCCTCTTCTTTCTTCCTTATCTGAGTGTTAGGAAGACCTTCTGACCACACAGCAAATCTTGCAGGTATCTTGGCTCATACTCAGTTCTAAGAATTCCCATGATTGTGATGTGTTAGGAAACCTGAGTATGATGGCCCCACATCTAAATGCCAGGCCTTCATTTTATTTCTGCTTGCCATAGAGCCCTTACTGAATGCCAATGTCTTGTTTTTAAATTCTGAATCTGTAATCTTGTTTCCATAGCAATGGCCATGGGAAGCTCTAAATTTACATTTTTCTAGGCTGGCATCCCCAAAAGAAATTGGTCATTCCTAACTTCCATGTGTCAATCCCACAAAAGAATAATTGACCAGTATTACCCCTGGACCAATCACCAGTGAGGGGATGGAAGTAGTCTGGATTATGTCCCCAACATTGGGGAAGGGTATTGGGGCCCTACAAATGACCATCCTTCCACAACCACAAGAGTGATGCTGAAAAGACAAAATCAAGATATGCTCACCATAATCTTCAAATTATTTATTGATAGGCACAAAACTAGATAGTATGCCTTTCTTATAGGAAATAGGATATTCTGGTTTACTTCCAGCAGTAAGAAAACTTAAATACTATGAGACACAGCTCTCAGCTCTCATTTTTAGCACATTATATAGATAAAAGAATTTTAGAAAATCATCTAGTCTAACCTCCCATATTACACACAAGGAAACAGTGAACCAGAGAAGTGAATTCACATGATTAAGATTGAAGTCAGAACCAAAACAGGGTCACTGGATTCCCAGACCATTGAGCTTTTTTCCCATTTCTCAAATTAAGATTATAAAATGGTCATTTCTATCATGACAAGGGCATATAAAATGTATAGTATGTTAAGTGGTTTAGTTATTCTTTACATACACTTTAAAGTTAAATATCAATTTTTTGGTAACTTCAAGGTGCTAAGTGCCATGGTTATAAATAATTAATATAATATCAGATGAAATTATACTGAATTTTAAAAACTCATTAAAAATTGATACTAGGAATACATCTTAACTTTTTCATGCAAATCAACACAACACAACCTGTATACAATAAACTTTTCAAGATTCTTGAGACTGAAAACTATTTCAAAGAAGAGTGGCTAGTCTATTCTGCAAACAACAGCAAGGGACTGGGGATTTGCTCAGTAGTTATTTTGGTGTAGATCTGGAATGTCCTCCAAGGCTTGATGTGCTCAGAGCTGGGGTTTGGGGGACATGATTAGATCATGAGGGTTCTGACCTTATCAGTGGACTAATTCGTTGGTAGTTGAATGGACTACTGGGAGGTAGAAACTAGCTGGAAAAAGCAGGCCACTGGGAGCATGCCCTGGAAGAGTTTATCTTCTCTCCTGCCCTTTCCTTTTTCTCTTCTTCTAGGCTGCTATGAGCTGAGCAGCTATCGTTCCCTACATCGTTCTGCCATGATGTCCTGCTTTATCCAAGGCTTAAAGTATTAGAGCTGGTCAAATTTGGTCCGAATCCTCTGAAACCATGATCCAAAATAAACCTTTCCTCTTTAAGTTGTTCTTCTCAGGCACATTGGTCATAGCAATGAAAAGTGACTAACACAGTGGTAGAACACTTGCCTAAAAATACCAGCAAAATTATTGTTAAACAATCACTACATTGTTTAGAAGTCGTAAATCAAAAATAGTATACATAATATAAAAAGAAACAAAATTGCCACCAAAGCTAAAAGGCAGCCAACTGAATTTACCTACTGACTCAGGCCAAGGAAGATGAGCTTTATTATCTAGATCATTATATTTATTCTAAACTAGAGTAAACAAGTAAACTAGTTTATTAACGCATTATTTTTGTTGTTCCTCTCAACTTACTTTATAACCAAGAAATCAAATCTGAATAAAGCCAGACATTCAGCAGCGTCCCTTTGGTTTAATGCTCATAGAGTCTGTTCTAATTGGTTTCAAAGCCATACTAGAGGGATGGTTAATTTTATATGTCCACTTGACTGAGCTCAGAGATGCCTCAATAGCTGGTGAAAACAATTTCTGGGTGTGTCTATAAGCATATTTCCAGAAGAGATTAGCACCGAAGCAGCAGACTAAATAAAGAAGAGCCACCCTCACCAATGTGGGCAAATTTCATCTGATTCATTGAAGTCCCAAATGGAATAAAAAGCAGAGGAACAACAAATTATGTCTTCTTGCACTGGGATCTCTCTCTTCTCCTCAGAGTCCTTGACTAAGTCCTTTCTCAGGTCTTCAGACTCACTGAATTACAGCAGTGACCTTCCTGCTTCTACAGCTTGCAGATGGTATATCACCAGACTTCTTAGCTTCCATAAACACATGAGCCATGTCCCATAGTAAAACTCTCCTTATCTCTATTTATCCTATTCGTTCTGTTTCTCTGAAGAACTCTGACTCTGGTATATTGTGTTAAGACTAACTAACATGCCAGTTAATAAATGTTTTGAAACCCATGTTTATATGTGGGTATCAGTTAAAATATTAAGAGAGTGAATATCAAGAATGGAATCAAAGACTACCCTATCCTTAACCAAAATTGGGACTTTGTCTTCTGTTTTCTACTCCAGAGTTGCTTCATTATTTTTTTCTCATGCTCTGTAGTATCAAGCTTTCTTCACCTCTACTCTGTACCTCACCATAAGCACAGTCACAGAGAAAAATCTAAAGCTGACCCAGAAAAAATGTACTAACAACTGGTAACAATTACCCTCTCACGCTTTCCACAGTGGCCTACTTTTTAGCAAGGGACAAAGGCTACCCAAAACAAATGCCATAATAAGTTATTTATTGATCATTGATACCTACTGAATAAAGAACAATCAACATCCTATAGAAGAGTCATTTGGGGAAGGAGTAGACCTTTCTAAGGTCAAAAAAGTATGCACTTAAGAACCATCTACTGGATATGTATGAAAAGCCAATTTCAACCAAAATCTCTTCTTATAAACTCTAAGAGTATGCCAAAATGGTTAATTTTCTTCACAAATTCCCTGGCTATGTAACTGTACTTGGAAAACCTCAACCCTAGAATAAGTCGCAAAAATAACTTTTTCAAGAATATGTCCAGAAAAGCCACAGACCTATTTCTTATACTTGCTGTTTTTCCAGGTTCTCAACTTGATTTCATAAGGCTCAGGCATCATTTTCCAGAAAAGCTCTTAATAGCAGGCTCTTCAGTGTGACTCACAAACAAGAACAAAACCAGGCCAGTGCAGCTAATGTTGCACCAGGGACCTGAGCTACAGCAGGGATCAGGCACTTCATGTCAGGGTTGGGCACAAGGAGAGGGAAGGCTTACTGGAAGCTAAGGACTGGAATTGTGGCCTGTATGTTTGCTAAGACAAGATGACAGAATGGGACACAGGCTACAGAGACACTAGCTTTCCTGTCTTCCAGAATAAATGGCTCTCCAGAGGAAACCATGAGCAATTTCAGACATTTTGGAGTCCCCCTCACAATACCCAAGACAACTACCATTATAAAACATCACCCCTTTTCCTGCCGTCACTCTTTGGCTCCCTTATCCTGCACAGTATTTTTGGTTAGGATTTAGCTCTTATTTGTTCACTGTCTAGCTCAGTGGTAGAGTGCTTGCCTAGCACATGTGGGGCACCGAGTTCAATCCTCAGCACCATATAAAAATAAAGAAAGATATGTGTCCATCTACAACTAAAAGAAAAATTGAAATATATATATAAATTCTATGAGAAAACAGACCGTTTTGTTTGCCACTTTATTCCCAGCACTTGAACCATAATAAGTACTTGGTAAACATTTTATGAGTTGAAATGAACAGAAAGTACACTTACGATGGTACTGCGACATTACCCATTATTCTTGGGTATTATCACTCTGACCACCAAATATAAAGTAGTCAGTTTCTTACAAAACTAAACATACTCTTACCATGGGTTTAAGCAATTACTCCTTGGTATTTCCCCCAAACCACTGAGAATCTATGTTCACACGAAAATCTGCACGTGGGTGTTTATAGTGACTCTCTTAACAATCACCAAAACTTCAAAGCAACCAAGACATTTGTCAGTAGGTGAATAAACTATAGTACATCTAAGAATATTAATCAATGCCAAAAAGAAACGAGTTTTAAAGCTGTAAAAAGACATGGAGAAATCTTGATTGCATGTTACTAAATGAAAGAGGTCAGTGTGGAAAGGCTGCATACTGTTTAATTCCAATCACTTGGCACTCTAAAAAAAAAAAAAAAAAAAAAAAGCAAAGCAATGGAGGCAGTAAAAATATAGGGGAAGGGATGAATAGGCAGGGCACAGAGGACTTGAGGGCAGTGGAACTAATTTGTATGATACTATAATGGTAGATAAATGCCATCATACATTTATGCAAACCCATATACACCACCAAGAGTGAACCCTAATCTAAACTATGGTCCTTGAGTGATAATGATGTGTCAAATTCTATTCATCCGTTACAACAAATATACCACATTCAGTGGGAAATGTTGATAATGGGGAAGCTATACATGTGTAGAGACAGAATATGAGAAATCTCTGTACCTTCCTATTTTTCAGTGAACCTAAAACTGCTCTTTAAAAAAGTGTTTAAAAAATTTTAAGGAAACCTCTCTTCAACAATCACCAAAGAACTATGTAGCTTTGCTCGAGCAACCCACTACTTCTTGTTACTTATTTCTAAGGACAAGTTCAAAAGGACTGTGTAGGAACCCAGCTCCATTCATTATTCCTCTACTCCCAACATAACCACTACCTTGAAATCAGATGTTCTTTGCTTTAGTACATATCATCTTTCTTTATGTATAACCATTGTCTTTCAAGATTAAGAAGGAAAAGGCAAGGTAGAAGAGAATGACTTTAATCACTAATGATGCTATTTGATTCTGTCCATCATTCTCATGGATGTCAAATGGACAACTCCCTTGTTAGCCTCCATAGTGCCAAAATGGTGTGAGCTTGTGACATATCAATCACTATTCACACCATCTTCAATCATCATGCTTGGAATGAGTTAATTATATTGGTGGGGGAAAGGTTGCCCACAAATGTCCAACTGTTCCACCTCTTATGTATTTCAAATATCCTCTACAATCCTTAGTTTCCTGACCTCTAAAGTGCAGGTATTGTTTAACTAGAAAGTTCCCCAGAGGCTATGTGGCTTCAATGTTTAGGACTACAAGTCTGGAAATCGCACCAGTAAGTCAAAAACCAAGCTCAGAAGAACAAGGAAAGGCCCGGACAATGTGTTCTGGATATCACAAATGATCCATTTGAATGTAACCAGTCAGATTTTCATTTTAAATTCACACTACATAAGTCAGATGTCATCTTAGAGCTAATTTGTGAATCCTGATAAAGTTTGGACAGTACAATCTTCAAAAATATTATCCAATGGACTCATTTTATATGTTAACTTTGAAAATGTCAACAGCAGGGGCCAAGTGGAGGAGCTTAGGAGGTCTATGCATTTGCCATTTCAAAGGCTTAGCTGTCAGTATAGGGGTGGGGGGAGCCTGCTGTGCTCCACGTTCTGTATAAACATTTTCAGAAATATTTAGCAGATAATAGGGCTCCCACTGGGGCTGTGTGTTCAAAGGCACCATGTTGAGCCACCTACCATGAAAGAGGTGGATGCCAAAGCTGAGAGTACTCTGGTTTTCAGATTGAGTTTTTACTTCTTCTATAAGATTTCCAAATATACAAAGCCAAGGGAAACCGCAGAAGCTCATCTTAAAGGGGAAATGTTTAACGCTTGCCAAAAGAAAATAACATGATGGTCAACGTCTGAATAATATTCAATAGCCTTGCCTCATGCAGCAGGTCTGTGAAATAGTCTGACAACTTGAGAATTGAGGGCCAGAATTCACTGCTTGCCAGACTAACACCCATCAATTTGAAAAGCTCTGAAATCCTTGACTTTATGCAAGAAAACCAATTATGGTTAAAGTGACAGTCATCTTTTTCCTTTGCAATTTACATCTGAAGATGTTAGATTTAGTTTTGAGTTTGACCCACAATAAAAACTAAACAGAAGACAAAATTATGACATAATAATTCTGATTGATTTTATGAGAGGACAGAGCATTTAGGCGTTTACCCACTGCAAATTCTCTATGGAATGGAAAGACACACACACACACACACACACACACACACACACAAAAAAAAAAAAAAAAAAAAAAAACTATAGAATAAAAACATGTTATAGGTTGACTTGTATATATGTTCCACAATTTTTTGACTGCCTAAAATGTTCTAATTGAGCAATATCAAAATACTGAGGATTTTTTTTTTGGGGGGAGGGGGTGTTTACCATGGATTGAACTCAATGGCACTGGACTACTGAGCCAAATCCCCAGCCCTATTTTGTATTTTACTTAGAGATAGGGTCTCAGTGAGTTGCTTAGAGCCTTGCTTTTGCTGAGGCTGGCTTTGAAGTTGTGATCCTCCTGCCTCAGCCTTCAGAGCCGCTGGGATTACAGGAGTGCACCGCCAAACACAGGATTTTTAAATGTCTGAGATCAGAGTCCTGTCATGAAGAAGCCTGCAGACTAATTCAAGAAAAAGGTGTATGCATGAAAATTTAATAAACAATGTGATAAATGCCATTGATGAGTAAGTGAAGAGTGCTGTTAGATGGAGCCAGAGGCGGAAGCTGCCTTCCCACACTACAGGAAGACACTGGAAGTGTGCAGTAGGCTTTACAACACCAGGCAAAATCCACACCAAAAGACCAAGGAGATAAATATCACTTTTCACTTTTAGATTATAATAGCAACAGAACTGTTTCCTACAGTGAAAACTTTTTTTTTTTTTTTTTTGGAAGGTAAAGTTCTTTATTTTTCTCCCCTCGACCATGAAACCTCAAATACCACTTTTTAGTCATCTTTGAAAGAAAGCTTCTTCAAAACACCAGGGTTAAATCTGAGAAAACACCAGGGTGTGGGGAGACTTCCTGCAGGAAAGCCTACTTATTCGCTTGCCTTCTACTGACCTCTAGTGGGAACATCTTATTATGACATGGAAAATTCACACATTTAAATCTAGAATTATAATTCTCCAAATTGTGTTCAGTGAATTTCATCACCCATTTTCCTTACTTTTTTTCTGCCTGGATACTTATTTTTTCCACTATTTTTATGTAAATATCAGCACAAACTGGGATCAAATACAATTTGATAATGTACAATATACACTTCCACACAGAGAAATGCAAATAAGAAAACATCCCTCATAATGTAGTAAAAACAAACAAGCCCCTCTTGACTTCAGAATTATCTTATATAAGAGAGTAGATCTCAACAGAAATTTATTAGAGAGTCTCATGAGATTCCAGCCAGAAATCATACTAGAAAAAGAATTCTTTTTGTACATCTTCCTTCCCAAACAACTAATTTTCCTACTCATCCTTATCTTACACCAAAGAAAATTACATTCAGCCCAAGGTTCAGCTCGAGAGTTTATTGCTAAACAAACAAACAAAAAAATGCTCCGTGTGATTTGTGAAGCAATTGGAAGGGGAAAACTCCCTCATCTATACCCACCAGACGACAACCTCTTTGTTCTTTTGTACCATTTCTCCTGAACTGCTTTCCATAAAGAAGAAATAAACTTGATCTATAAAGGCGTTAATAGATTTGATTACATTTGTATGGCAAATGGCTAGGCCATTGTGTCAGCAAGGGTATTCTAAATGTTAATGCAGGGGCCGCTCATTGCTCAGCAGATTGGAAGCTGAGATAAAACGAGGATGAAGACTTCAGTGTCACAAGTTTGAACAACAACATTTGGAACCCGAAAACAGGAATCTCAAAATCATAATAATACAATTTAAATCAAATGGGGGAATAAAAGAGGAATATATATATAGGAATCATGGGGCTCAGGATGGCCAAAGGATAGAAAAATAAATCTACATTAGTGAGACTAGAACCATATCTTGTATGACTAGTGAGTTTCAGGTAACATCAAGTCCCTACCTCATGGCTGCCATTTCCTAAAGGCAAAATAGCAAATATCAAATTTTATAGATTTCTATTTCCCTCCTCCTCCCATTTAGCTGTACTCCATGCATAGTCTTAATCTAACAACTAGTCCCTATGTAGGATAGTTTTCCTTCTGATGAGAAAAACTATTCTAATTGTAATTCTAATTACAATTCAATCATTCTTGACATAACAAAGAAGGACTTTACTGTGGGTGCAACAGAAATTAAATCAAAATTTAAGAGAGTTTTGCCCCCCAGAATCTTTTTAACCAACAACAACAACAAAAGCCAATAACATACTTTTCTTTAAGGTCAGAAATACTTCCATTCTGACCACAGAAAAAATAAGATTATGTAGGTACTAGGACAAATGTTCCCAAATATACATCAGATAACATCTATAAGTATAGAAGTATAATAATTTTAGCCCCAAATCAGTTTTTGAATAATTAAAAACCCACTGAGTTACAGCAGTTTTGATCTCCAAAAGGAATAACTGCATTTTAACTAAGGGCATTAACAAATCAAACCAGAGAAAGCCTTTGTAAAAGAGATCTTAGGCCCCAAAGATACTTACCCTTTGAAAGATCATTGAGCAATGATGATTCATTACATTGAAAAGAAGGCAGTCTGGTGAAGGCCTTAGAAGGTAAGAGACCTCTATGATTTTTTTTTTTTTAATTATGTGAATTTGAAGTGCTGCAAAAGAAGCCGAGACACTCATAAATCATTTGTTTCTTTTTGGCTTTGGCAGCAAAGAATATGGTATTTCCTCTTACATCCCACAGTCTCTCCTATTACATTTTTGTTATATGTATACTCAGTGCTGAGATTGCCAGTCTTTAGTTAACTCCACTGCTGGATTACCCCATAGCTAGCTAGACTAAAAATGTACTTAAAGCCTGTTATGGTCTGAATGGTGGTGTCACTCCAAAATTCATATGCTGAAATCATGAACCCCAAAGGGATGGTATTAAGAGATGGGGAGTTAGGGAGGTGATTCAGTCATAAATGCAGAGCCCCAGTGAGTAGGATTCATGCCCTTATGAAAGAGGCACCAAAGAGACTACTCATCCTTTGAACAAGTAATGCCACAGTAAGAAAGTACTGTGATGGACAGTAGGTCCTTAACAAATACCAAGTCTGCTTTAATCTTGGTCTTACCAGCCTCCAGAATTGTAAGAAATATTTTTTTATTGTTTATAGGCTACCTAGTTTATAGAATTTTGTCATAGCAGTCTAAATAGACTAAAACATGGTTTGAGCAAAACAAAAACAACAAGAGAGATAGAAAGACCAAGAGAGATTTTTATAGAATTTGATACATGATACTTCAAAATAAGAAACAATAGCATTATCATGGGAAAAATACAAAACTTTGCTAAACATTCTTATATTCTATATTTTAGCCAACATTTTTGCTGCTGCAACAAAAAGACCTGACAATAAAAAATTTAGAGGAGGAAAAGTGTATTTGGCATGCATGGTTTCAGAGGTCTCCATCCATAGACAACTGCCTCCATTCCTCAGGGCATGAGGTGAGGCAGAACATCATGTTGGAAGGGTGTGGTAGAAGAAAGCATCCAGAAACATGACACCAGGAAGCAGAGAAAGATAATTCATCACCACAGGCAAAATATATATCCCAAAGTCACACCCCCCAGTGACCTACCTCTTCCAGCCACAGCCTACCTGCCTACAGTTACCACCCAGTTAATCCCTATCAGAGCATTAATGCACTGATTAGGTTAAGGCTCTCACAACCTAATCCTCTCACATATAAGCTTTCTGGCATTGTCTAACACATGAACTTTTGGGGGACATCTAATATATAAACCATAACAACTTGTTTCACTGCTATGATTTTATTGTTATCAGCAGTATAACATAATAGTTAAGAGCATGAGCTCTGGAGTCAACCTGCCCACAGTAGCATCCTGGCTTTGTCACAAACTAACTATACTCCCTCATCCATAAACTGGTCATAAAAATAGTTCCTTTATCATAACTTTACTATGGGAAGTAAATGAATTAATTCATACAGAACACTTAGCAGTGATCAGCATGTAATAATTACCACTTGAGTTTGTTATTCTTATTATTCTACAGTTTATTTTTTTTTATTTTTAACTTCATGGGTTGGAAGGGCTCCCGTCTTGCCCTTGGATAAGAACAAATTGCTGACTAAATACATAAACAATATTTTCTTGAAATTAATTATTAAGATTACAAAGATTTTATGACACTAAAGTACTTATCTTGACCCAAAAGAAAAGCCAAACACTTGAGAAAGACAATGACTGACATCCATAGTACAAAGACAGAAATTTCACATTAGATCTTATTTGTGGGCACTGTTGTACCCAGTGAAATACGGATTAAAACTCCAAGCTACGTCACACTTGAGCCAAAAAAAGCCTTTATTAAGCTGATCAGCAGCCACCATCCACACGCATCACACAGTGTGACAAGATGGCGTGCCGGCAGTTACTTTTTAGGGTTTTTATTTGGTTGTTTCAGCCAATTGCAAGCAAGCCTACCGTTATTTTTAAGGGTTTATATTTGGTTGTTCAGCCAATTGCAAGCAAGCCACGGTGTAGAAGCTGAATTTGGGCAGTTAGTGAGACAATGCAATGGGTACAATGTTATTTCCCAAGGGACTTTCCAGGTTAGCATAGCAGCAAGCAAGTAGAAGGGAAGGGGAGGGGGTCAAAATGACCCTATACATTAGAGAATGGCTACTAATGTCTAGACAATCAATCTCTGACAAGGTATGTTGCCCAAGAAAAATGAAAACCAAAGAGAACAATTTTACATTGTATAAGAATTGTTATTTTTGTGTTGCCAAATATGTCATGCTAGGTAACTACTAATGGGTACCGAGGCAGGACTTCTCCATGTTCTACTATTTCTGAGAAACAGAACTATTTCTCAGAATTCCTAAGATGGCTGCTAAATGACAAGATGGAGTCCCTTTAGTTCTCTTATCATAGGCACCTACTAAAGGATTCCAAAAATTCAAATTCCTCTTTTCTAGACTTCTAAAATTGAATAATTTGATAAATTAAAACAAAAAAAAATGGCCGAAGAAAGATTAAAATACCACCTGGAATACCAAATGGAAGTTAACTTGGAAGATGTGACTTGGATCAAACTAAGACTCACTGGCCTGGTGATGGCAGTGACTGGATGAAAGCAGGGGCTGCCTGTTCATGGAGGAGCAGAGAAGGCCTCCTGGTCTCCTGACTTCTCCCAAGAAGGAAGAAGGGACCAAGCCATACATGTTCTGCCATTTTTCCCAAATGGACCATCCTCCTAAGGACAGAGTTCATGGGCCAGGAATGTTTGCAGGAAGTCCTTTGTCTTGGAAACCAACAATTAGGAAAAGCATTTCCACTCCAATATTTTCCAGCTTCCTTTCACCCATTGGGTTTAAATCTCAATCTTATAATTAAGCAAGGTGTGACCACCATCTGTAGAGAAGGGAAACAGTTTCTGTAAGAGCAATCCTATTCCCACCTCTCTGTGAACCATCCCCAGTAGCAACCACTGTTCCGCTGAGGACACCTGCTGAGCAATTGGATTTTTTCCCCAAGAAGACTCTGATCTAGACCAAAACTGTACATTGATTAAATCAATTTCAACACTATTCTACAGGCAGAGCATAAAACCAACTCTTCCATTTCCAGTCAATACTATTTTAGAAACACTGTCTAATATAACATTTCATATGTTCTGCAATGAGATCAAATGATATTAGAATAAAGCACCCTAATAAAATACCTACAATAGATATTTCCAGAGTTTTAACATAAAGTCCTTCTATTATCTTTCTTCCCGGTGAGAATTTGAAACTCAAGATTAAGTCCTTTGCATTAAAGTCAAAGAAATTAAAAGTCAATATCAAAAATTTTTCTCTTGTGAATTGAATTTCAAAGTTTGGAATTCTTAATTAAAAAACTAAAAACTATCCCCTTTAACTTACTACTCTGTTCATTGAATTTCTTGATGTCACCTGAATTGTTTTATTGTTTTGGGTTAGTTCTGTTTTGTTTTTTGGCAGCATGGACTGTATCATCTCTCCCACAGTCAACATCATTACTTCAGGGTCTGGATTAGTTAAGGAAAAGCCATCTTCTATAATAAGTAAATTCCAAAAGCCAAGTGCTTTGATATAATACAAGTATATTCCAGAGTCTACTGTGGATTTGTAATTGGCAGGAAAGGAAGAAAGTCATGCATGGGCTCAAGCTGATGGAAGCGCTGCCATCCTTAACACCTGGCTTCCAAGGTCACCCAGGGCATCCAGATCTTGAGGGCAAATGAGGAAGAAGAGTAAAGAAGGCACATCATGTCTTAAACCCCACAGCCCAAAAGTCATGCATGGGAGGAAGGGTGAGAATCTTTGGGAGACAGTCAGCTGCCTCTGCCACAGGCTCTCAGAAGCTGGTTTTGTCCTACAACAAGCTGTTGACTTGCCTCCACTGTCCTGAGAGCTCAGAGTTAGTAGGACACCTAGTTTAAAGTCCCTATCTCTGAGTACATTCATGTTCTGAGGTACTAGGGATTGGGATTTCAACATATGAATTTTGAGGGTTCTCTATTTAGCCCAAAACAAGGGTGATTGTGTAATGAAAGGAAATGGTGCTAGTAAAACATTACTAGAAGATTAATAGATTTTTTTATATAGTATAGTCTTTTTGATATTCCCAGCATATAGAGTAACTCTTGGCATGGTAAGCACTTAATATATACTAAATACAGAAAATAAAATAAACCGTTTGGTGAACATAGGCTCCTATCTCTCCTAAATGTTGTCTTACTGACTGATGTCAAATCATATGCTAGGTAAAGGTGTGATGCTCTCTGCCATGTGAGTCTCAGCATGATTAGGGGTATGCCTTGTTTCTCTCACATTCCTCCAACAGGTTCAATCCAACAATCTACACAGGGACTGGCTCCTTGATAAATGTTTGTCAGCTGCCTGAATCAGCTGATGAACTTCCTACCTCAACCTTCAATCAGCAATTCCCTAAGATTTTTATTTTTTCCTATTTGAGGGCAAGGATTAAATACTAATTATTTGTGCTTACATAAACCTCCATACATTCATATATATGGTAGATCAAGAACTTATTCTTGATCTTGAAATAAATTTAATTGAATGATTCAAATATCCTCCATGCCAAGGGAAGCTAAGAGCCTCAGCAAAGGCTTCCATTCCCTTCCATTTAAAAAAATTTTCCCCATGATTTCCTCTTTTCCAGCTCTGGTGCTCCTCCTCCTTGTCATGTCCTACAACAGAGCAAACTTATTAAATATCTTCCCACCTTTTAACACCTCTGTGGCTCTTGCTTCTGTTCTTTCCCCACGCACTTGCCAGGATATCGAGTTGTCTCTGTATTGCTGATCAGTGGCTAATTTCCTTTTTATCAGAAATAAAGAAACTCTTAATTGCCTCCTGCAATACCACTGGCATAATCCTGACACTATCACATCACAATGAACAGGAGGCCCATTAATAAACATGCAGTGCTGTGAAGAATTTCACTGATCCCTCTCCAGGTCATTAAATCTATACATGTTTGATGGACAATAAAAGAGAAATGTGGAATGATAATGGCAGCTGTAGGAGGTTGCTGTTCTAGTCCATTTTAACCACAAGAAAAGACAGGAAATGATCCATGTATTTTTTTAAATTATGTATATATTCTAATCATTATTACTAATTTCAAGTGCCCATGTATATTTCACAGGAAACTAGTTCATAAATAAAACTCGGGCTGAGATTTCAGTATTAAATTCTTTCAAGTTCTAATAGAACAGGATATTTAGTTTGATTAAACAAGGAGGTATGGGGTTGTGCTCTAACTCAAGTTTTTGTGTGGGGTTATTTGGAGGGCAGGTGCTAATCAAAACATATTTCTGTTTGTCACTTTTGTGATATATATACATATGGCTATCAACCTATGTTGATAACATATCAAGCAAAATTAGATTATAATTTCAGAAACAAAACATCAAGCAATAAAGATAAAATATCCTTTTAAATATATTCTTTAAAGCTAAAATCAAAGTTATACTTTATACCATAAGACAGGTTAAAATTACTTTAAACAATTATTTCCAATTTCTTACCTCACAGATAAAGTCAAACATAAACTATACATCATAAAATAGAATGTTAAAATAGCTAATATATTAAGTCAGCAGATTCTATCATAAGTCTACTGTGGTGGCCAACAATGGGCCAACACAGACAAACTGCACTAAACATTTGGCAACTGAATTTTGATGTTTTTAATTTGGGAGAGGAGAAAAAAAATTATTTTCTTATCCATCCCTATCTGTTTATAGCTAAGACCCAATAACAACAGACATATTAACTAGACAAAAGTACGCAGGAGCCCTGATTGGGGAGATGGCTGAGATTGCGGTTGGCTGTGGGCCATGGAGATGTTCGGGCATTGCTGCCTTCCGTGGTCTCGCGGGACTTGGCCTGGGATCTCGCGAGACTTGAGCCGGGACTTGGCGGATCGGGTCAGCGCCATTGGTTGTTGGTTGGTTGGACGAGTGTGGTTTTGGTGTGCAGGAGTTGTTGTTGGAGCCGGAGAGAGAAGCTACCAGAATAAATAGCCTGTTCATTTCCAGTCTGCCTCTGAACTTATTCCCGCGGCTTCATTGCTCCAAGCGGCAATCACTTCAGGCAGCAACAAAAATATACAAATGTATTTAATATTTCTTAGATGACACAGGATTAACTTTGTACAATCATACTTCTGCATACTGTCCCTCTTCATCAAACAAACATAAAAATTCCCAGGTTTCCATGTTTCCCTCACCAGATTTTCTAAGACCTCTCTCCAAATAAAATACTTGAAGTCAGATCCTTGTCTTGGAGTCAGCGTTTGGAGGAAATCAAACTAAGATGCAACCAATGGATGGAAGTCTCCTGACTTTGTAAAATCCCTTACTCTTTTTCTCACTCACACTGCAAAACTCATTATGAGAAACTAATTTTCAATACCAAAATTACAGTTCTCAAAAAGGTGAGCTTCACATTCACTCTCATCTATGTGACTAAGTCACACATCCACACTGCTAAATAAAAGGTGTCATTTCAGGGAGTCTAAACCAGGCCCAACAGATAGTTTGACATAAAACTTACTTTGTATTGCCTCCACTTCTGAAATCAGGCACCTAAAATGGATATCAAGACCTCCCACTGGAACCCAAGTATTACACATAACTACAATGCACCAATAGTAGCACTTGAAGAAGAAGGAGGAAAATGAGGTGGTGGTGGTAGAGGAGGAGAAGGAAAAATCCTATTCTTTCTCTTTCTACATCTTATCAATAGAGTAGGTGTGAAGTAAGCTAACATATGAGAAATGGGTAGTTGACCATTATATAAGGCTTATTTTGAAAAACAGCAGCCACAGAAGAAGGTCTGAAAACAGAAGTTATTCTTTTGTAAGAGAAATTTACTATTTATATATCTATAAACGAAATCTCCATTTATGAGAGTATCTCCTTTCTCTGCCAGGAACAGAGGGACCACTAACTTACTAGGCCCTTATCAGTGGAGAAGGCTCTCATTTGAATCTGTGTAATGAGGCTTATCACTTTTGCCAGGCTTTCCCTTGCTGCTTCTGCATTATTAGCTTCCTCCATAGCCTTATTTCTTTGTGCAGGTCAAGATGGTATTTAAGGATGAATTCCAACTCATCACTTCAAGTTTTACTCATTTCTCTGGGTATCTTCCATATATATGTGAGGTACATATGTTATTAAATTTATGTTTATTTTCTCGTTAGTCTGTCTTTCATTACAATGATCCATTCCAGCTTATAACCAGGGTGATAAAATTATTTTTCCTCCCCTATATATATTTTAAAGGCAAGCACTCATTCTAATATTCCATTCCTCTAAACCTAAAAACAATGTCCTTGTCTCTAAAACAGGGATAATAATGGTATTCTTCTGGAAGAAATCAATGTGAGGATTAAATATGACTGCTGATGGTAGATGTTGGCAATGTCTGGAAAACAGAAAGCACCCAAATGGCACTTGATCTTATCAATATATTATTAAAAAGCAGAACGACAGTTGGAATGTATGTTGAACCATTTCAGGTATTTTACTGCATTTGTTGGTATGTAGAATTGCCACAGTGTTTTAATTCTAAGATGCAGATTTCTTCATATTCTAATGTTTCAGAAATCTGGATGCAGGCATACATTCAATGTACATATTTGATATATTTAAATGTGTTTTGTTTTTTTGAAGAGATCTTTTGAAAAAGATGTTACAGCTGGTAATCAACAGCTTCTTTGCTATTGTTTGTGTCCTCAAAAAATTCCTGTGTTGGAATTTTAGTCCTCAGTACAACAATGTTGGGTGGTGGAGCCTGATAAGAGATGAATAGATCATGAGGGTTCTGCCCCCATTAACAATTAATGTTATCAGGGAAGAAGATCAGTTATCACAAGAGCAGAGAGTGAATTTGTTATAAAAGTGAGTTAGGGCCCTCTTGCTCTCCCTCTCCACCAAGGGATGACACAGTATGAAGGTCTTCTCCATGTGCCTGCACCATGCTCTTGGCCTTCCCAACCTCTAGAATTGTGAGTATATTCAAATATGACACATGTATCCCATTATTATGTATAATTATAATGCACCAATTAGGAATAATCATAATGTACAAATTAAAATTAAAAAGTAAAATATAAAAGCATAGAAAATGAAAAAGCAAAATTTCTGTTCATTACAAATGGCATTCTATTATGCCAGCACAAGATAGACTATAACAATTTTAAAAGCAAGAACTATGGTATATATTAGTACTGTTGAAATACCAGGGAATCCAAGAAAATCTTGTGACATATCACTGATAAATACAATGCTTTTATCATTCTTGAGGTATGGTTGTCTCTCAATATTACAACTCCATATTAGTTGACTGATGTTTTAAACCCCCCCAAAAAATGTACTTTAAAAGATATATTTTCTGCAGAATACTAGCCTGCAATTACACATAAATTTTAGTAAGTACATTATTTTATACCCATTTGTGGGAAAATGTTTACTTGTCACATAGGCAGAAACTCATATTTTAAAAATCTAGCGCTCACAATTTCATTGTCAATTGCAAGTAATCAGATAGCAATCTTTTTCCTCTCATAAATTTGGAAATGTGTTTTATAAGTCATCATTTTTTATATCTGATTTATTTGGTAACCAGTGAGGAATATAGTATATGGTTAATATAGTATAGAAAGTAAATATAGTTATATATAATACATTAAATCCATTCCCTGCAAAACAAAGTTACATGGACAATCAGCTAGACATTCATCAAATTCAAGGATCTATGCTTACTTTGGAAATCCTTAAAAAAGAATGAACTTCTTCAAATAGGCATACCCACATATTTTCAAAAATGAATTCCAAATAAACCTATAGGAAAGCAAATTTCCTATTGCTTAACAAACATTATTTCTATTCATGATGTATGTTTGAACTATATTTAAAAGTTTGGAAGAATCATCCCTTAAAAAAATAAAAATAAAAAAGACTAAACAAGACAGTAAAATCTGTAGTTTTCAGCTTCCTGGATCTGGAATATTGCAGGGGAAAAATAATATTCCCCAAAGGTTCATAGTTAGAACAGACCTGTCATAAGAGACAGATTAACAAAAGAAAAACAAGTTTATTCATATATCTTTTTATATTCATGGGAGGCACCCAGAGAATGAGCAATTCTCAAAGAAGTAGCATTGAATTCTACCTTACATAATATCTTCAACAAAGAACAGTACTTTTTAGGTGTATAGCAACATGAAGGAAAAGGAATTTGAGACTCTACTAGTAGCAACCTGGGGAAGGACCAGCACATAGCAGATAAAGGCTAGTTAGTAACACTTTATAATATAAATTGCTCTGGTCTCATCTCAAAGTCCATAGTGGTCTTCAGTTATTAACCTCTGTTGGGGTTGCTGGGAAGTGGATACCTTTTGTCTTTTTAAATCTATGTCAAATAGAAGAGAGCAGAGAGATGGGCATCTGCTTTTCTTGGTCTTCAGTTCAATAATCCTTCATACTTTAGAGAGGCATAGTTTGGTCTCTCACAATATAAAGATCTTCACAATGCTTAAGTCTTATCAACAGGTGGTAAGAGAAAATAGGCAAGTCCCACAAGGAACGAAAAGCATTTTGGAAAGTACTAGTAATAGGGTAAGATGGACAAACTCCAGCCTTAAGAAAAATAAGGGAAGTTCACTGCCTTATTACAAGGAAAGTTTCTAAGAAAATGCAAAGAACCCAGTAAGGAAATTGATTGAATTCCACTTCTGCAGATATGGCTAAAAAGCTGATTTCTAAAGATGAGCAGTCACACAGATGTGATAACTTTTGACCTATCTCCATCTGATGGAAGTATTACAGGGACTTAGAGGTTGCTTTTGCTAAAAAGCTGTGACTCTTCATTTGGGGCTGCAAATGCCCAATAGATAAGGAAAAAGGTAAAATTTGGCATCTCTGCCTTTGTTTTCAATCTGTCTCTTTTGCTACCTTAAACTATGGTAGACTCTTGCTCAGCTCTGCACATAGACATATTAGTCATTTAAGGATTGGTTCATCTAAAGCTGGTAATCTTTCCCCTTCAAGGTTGAAGGCACCAAGAAAAGAATAACTAAGGTATTTTCAAGATTAACAGAGACATCATAATCAACAAATTGCCAACAACCAAATTTTATAACACCTTGTTCCAGACTACTGGAATGGCACCTAAAAGTCTCCAGTCATTGCTCTAAACCTGAAGGAACTAGCTCCATCTTTCCTGTCTGACTTGTCCTTTTCCCTGAGTCATTCTCTCCTGTAGTCACCTAAATCCAAGAACAACAAGACTAATTGATAAACATATTATGATGAGTCCAAACCACCCCTGGGGCAGCAGCAATTTTCTTATCACTGATAATCATCAACCAGGCCATGGTTTGACCAAACTGCTTGATCGTGTGTACTTTTCAACCCACCACCACCACCTTGTTCCTTCCCCTATTTAAGCTCAAAGCTCTCACTAGCTCCTTGAAGGCAGGGCTGAGGATGCATTGTCCCTCTTCACAGTGTGTCTATACTCAATAAATTCTTTCCTACTTCACCATTAATTTTTCCATTTGGCTTTTGGGGTGAGTGCCTGGACCTAGTTTGTTGTGACTCCCCAAAGTCAGGCCCTCCTCTTTGGTATAGGACTCTGATAACAGAAAAAGAATACATACTAACAGTTCTTAACACAAAAATAAACTTAATATCAAAGTTTGAATTCTGACTATGCTACTTTCTAGCTGCATAACCTTAGGAGAATTACATAGTTTCTCTGTGCCTCAGTTTCTTCCTCTATATAACTAATACAAATATGTTATCCACCTCATGAAATAGTTTAAATAAGTCAATATGTGCTGGTATTTAAACACTGGTGCCTGACATTCAAAGAACTAAGTGTTTTCTGTTGTTAAATATTTACATACTTTTGTTTCTTCACATCTTGCTTCAATTGGAATCTTCTTTCATAGTTCATCAGTGTTTATAAATCAGCAATCATTAATTCATATTAAGTATAAAATAACAATTACATAATCCTTAGGAAACATAATACATATACCATGGTCCTTTCTTGAAGTATTAATCTGATTGTATTCTGTGTATTTCCCTCCCCGCTTTTTCTTACCTGCAGCCAAAGGTCTAAGCATTCTCCTCAAACACACTAAAACAGAAAAAGATATTCAAATAAACCTACAGCACAAGCACAAAAGGAAGATTCTCCATTGCATCCAGAAAGCTGCCAAAAGACTAGGTAAGATTTGGCAGGAGGGAAAAAGAGAAAGGGGGAGGGTGGTTCAGAAAAGGAAAGGACAAAGGGTCTGCAGGGAGAAGTCCAAAGCAGGAAGGAGACCAAATAAGCAAAGAGCAAAGTGGAAGAAGAGCCTTTGAAGATGAGCTGTTCTCCAGCAAGGACTGTCCCAGAGGGGCCCCTGTCCTGGACCCCACACTTTAAGGATCTTTCCTTGGCCCTCCTTCAGCTATGTCCTCCACAGCAAGAAGTCTGTGAACCAAAGACATACTGAGTTTTTCTTCTGTGTATGCAATTAGTAAGGGACCTCCAGAGAAACACAAGTAGGAGGGAGTGAGGTGGAGGGAGGGAGGGAGAGAAAGAAAGGGAGAGAGGGAGAGGGGGAAGGGGAGGGGTGTGTGTGTGTGTGTGTGTGGAGCGTGGAACAAAAACTTTCTAATTTTTAATTGTTTTAGATACACATCTAGAATATTTTGTTGCATTTGGCATTAAGGCTTTCAAGTGATTAAGAGTATACTTGTGGGATGGGATTGTGGCTCAGGGTAGAGTGCCTGACTGGCATATGTGGGGCACTGGATTCAATTCTCAGCACCACATAAAAATAAACTCTCAAAAAACCAAAGGTCGAATGATCTCTTTGATATGAAGACGCTAACTTATAAAGGCAAGGGAGTGGGGATGAGAGGAATGAAAAAAAACTTTAAATAGAACAAAGGTGGGGGAGGGAGAGGGGGCAAGGGGATAGGAATAATGGCAGACTGAGTTATTCATGACTACCCTAAATACATGTATGAAGACACAATTGTTGTAAAAAATACTTTATATTAAACCAGCAACTTGAGAAATTGTGCTCCTTATATGTAATATGAAATGAAATGTACTCTGTAAACATGTATAAAAAAATTAAAATAAAAAATTAAAAAGTGAATAAATAAACAAACTGAAAGTATTGTGTTCATCTACAACTAAAAATATATTTTTAAAAGAGTATACTTGTATAAAATAACAGCTAACTTTCAAAGTGAAAAAACATTGCAGCTACCTTAACACACATACACACTATGAGGAATTTACTCACAATCATCATAGTACCTTCAACAAGACCTGGACAACACATTCGAGTTTAGAATTCTCACACCCTGAAGTCCCACACCAGAATCCTGCTGACTAGGAAGACACAGCCCCCCAAAACAGGATCCAGCCTACAGCTGGCTCTTCCTTCTCCCCTGACTCCCAGTTAAGTCTATCAGTTTGAGGGGCTTCATGTTTTTATAAGTGGCAAATTGCTACTTATAAAAACACTAAATTAAAACACTAAATGATGATGAATTTATTGTAGGAGAAATCAAAGTATCTAAGTCAATTATTTTATTGCAATGGTGAACCAAGTATAGCTTCACACTTAAAAGCAACCTACATGAAAAATAGTTTTCAATAACTTTAAAGTATTTCAGGGCTATGTGCCATGTATTTTATTTATATTTTCTTTAATTTTCACAGTTCTATGGAATAAATGCCAGTATTTTCTTTATTTTGGGTAGCAAGAAAACTGAGGCAGTATTGCAAAGTAAGTTTCAAGTGCTTGATTTAGATTCAGTTTTAGTATGGCTCCACCACTTACTGACCATGTCAACCTGAGAAAATTACTTATCCTCTCTGTACTCTGTTTCTCATTAATGAAATAATACTTGTATTGTCATTGATGGTGAACTTAGATAAAATGATGACAATTATAAATATGCCTGTCATATAAGTGCTTTTGAGTTATTTGATATTATTTTAAAAGGTGGTTAACAAAACCAGCAAGTTTCTAGGACAGGACTAGGATTTGGGTCCATTTTATTTAAAAGCCCACACTCTAAATCTGTGCACCCTAAGACATTGTTTACTGAACACCTGACAAGTGTAAATTAAATGACTTTTTAGACCCCTAAAGGTTTATTATTCTTTCAAAGTTCTCAAGGTGGCTTTACATTTTTATCACCAAAAAAAGTTTTCATATGTTTATTGACCACGAATCAGTGTGGTAATCCACACCTATAATTGTAGCTACTTGGGAGGATGAGGCAGGAGGATCAAAAATTGAAGGTAATAATAGATGAAAAAGTAGCCTCAAATCTTCACCATGTTGGATTAGGTCCTGACTTCCCTAACCAGAATCCTAAAGCACAAAAAATAAAATCAAGAATTAATAAATGGGATGGATTCAAACTAAAAAGGTTCTTCTCAGCAAAGGAAACAATGTGAAGAGAAAGCCCACAGAGTGGGAGAACATCTTTACTACACACACACACACACACACACATCAGATAGAGCACTAATTTCCAGGATATATAAAGAACTCAAAAAAACTTAACACCAAAAAATAAATAAATAAATAACCCAACCAATAAATGAGCTAAGGAACTGAAGAGACAATTTTCAGAAGAAGATATACAATTGATCAACAAATATATGAAAAAAGTTCAACTTCTCTAGTATTTAGAGAAATGAAAATCAAAACTACTCAAAGATTTTATCTCACCCCAGTCAGAATGGCAATTATCAAGAATACAAGCAATAAGGGTTGACAAGGATATGGGGAAAAAGTTACTCTCATACATTGCTGGTGGGACTCAACTTGGTGCAACCACTATGGAAAGCAGTATGAAGTTGCCTTAGAAAACTTGGAATGGAACCTCCATTTGACCCAGCTATCCCATACCTGGGTCTATATCTAAAGGACTTAAAATCAGCATACTATATGACACAGCCGCATCAATGTTTATAGCAGCTCAATTCAGAATAGCTAAGCTATGGAAGCAACCTAGATGCCCTTCAATAGAAGGAATATTACTCAACATTAAAAGAGAATAAAATCATGGCATTTGCAGGTAAATGGATGAAGTTGGAGAATATCATGCTAAGTGAAGCAAGCCAATCCCAAAAACCAAAGCCCAAATATTCTCTCTGATAAGTGGATGCTGATCCATATTGGGGGGAGGGGGGACTGGGAAGAATGGAGGAACTTTGGGAAAAGGGGGTTCAGGGGAGGGGAGGGACATGGGGACATGGGGACAAGATGGACATCATTACCCTAGATACATGTACAACTGCACATATGGTATGACTCTACATCCTGTACAACCAGAGAAATAAAAAGTTGTGCTCCATTTGTATACAATGAATCAAAATGCATTCTGCTATTATGTATAACTAACTAGACAAATTTTTTAAAATATCAAAAAAAAATTTCAAGGCAAGCCTGGGAAAAGTAGCAAGACCTTGTCTCAAAATCTAAAAAGGAGTCTGGGGATGTAGCTCAGTGATAGGCTGCCCCCCAACCCCTAACACACAAAATCCTTTGCTCATTTTTTAATTGACTTGTCTTTTTATTATTTGTTGCAAGAATACTTTATATTTTTTGGACACCAGTCCCTTATCAGATACATAATTTGTAAATATTTTCTTCCACTCTGTAAAATATATTATCACTTTCTTGAAGGTATCATTTATAGCACAAAAGTTTTTAATTCTGAAGTAGGCCCAGTTTACCTGCTTTTTGTCACTTGTGCTTTTGCTGTTATATCTAAAATTCATTGCCTAACCCAATTCATTATTAACTCATAATATTTTTATAGTTTGGGCCATTATATTTAGGTCTAAGATGCTTTTGAGTTAATTTTCTGCATGGTATGAGACTTGAGTCCAAATTCATTCTTTTGAACGTTTATATTCAATTGCCTCAGCACTGTGTTTTGAAAACACTATTCTTTCCCTCATTGGGTTGTTTGGGCACCCTTGTCGAAAATCAATTGACCATAAATGTATGACTTTATTTCTAGACTCTCAATTCCATTACATTGAACTGTATATTTATTCTTTTGATGATACCACAGTCTTAATACCTGTTACTTTGCAGGAAGTTTTGAATATGGGAAGTGTGAATCCTCAAATCTTATGCTTTATTAAGATTTAGATATCACAGGTACTTTCATTGCCATATAAATTTTAAGATCACTTTTCCATTTCTGGGAGGGAAAATGCCAGCTGGCATTGAGAAAGACTGCATTGAATATGCAGTTCAACAGTATTGCCCTCTTCACAACATTGTCTTCTGAGTCAAGAACGTAAAATATCTTCCCATTTATTTAGAACTTCCTTCATTTATTTAAAAAATGGTTTATACTTTCTACTCTATAAGTCACATCCTTCTTTTGTTAAAATTATTAAGTCTTATATCCTTTTTAAATATTATTATAAATGGGATTGTCTTCCTAATTTTATTTTTAGAATTTTCATTGCTAGTGTATAAAAATACAATTGCTTTTGTGTGTTTATTTTATATCCTGAAATCTCTCTAAACTTTATAATTAGTTCTAATAATTTGTCAGTGGATTCCTTGGGATTTTCACTATAGAAGATCTGCGACAGAACTACACATGCCATCTGCAGACAGAGATAGTTTTAATGCCTCCTTTCCAATCTGGGTGCTTTTTATTCCATGACTTTGCCTAACTGGCATGCCTAGAACCTCCAGGACAAGGCTGAATGAAAGTGCCAAGAGCAGACATTCTCATCTTATTCTTGATATGAGAGAGGAAAGACTCAAGTCTGCTGTCTTTTACCATTATGTATGAGATAAACGAGTTTTTCATCAATGTCCCTTGGTTGTTTGGGAAATTCCCTTCTATTCCTGCTTTTTTTTTTTTTTTCAGTGTTTTTATGATGAAAAAATGTTGGAATTTGTCAAATGCTTTTCCTTTATCTGCTGAGATGCCCCTGTTCATCTTTTGCCCTTTATTTCACTTGTGATATTGTAATTTTTAATAGGAAATATATTTAGTTTTAGTCCAGTTTTTCCACATGTGGTTCCTAAACCCTTGGCATCTCCAATGTAAAATTACCTTTTTGTTTATTAATAAGACAACTGACGGTTAGAAGCTCCTGACTAGCTTTAGGATGATGTCTGGTTGTCCGGGGAACCAAATCTGTTATTAGAAGGGTAGAACTTTAAGCCCCACCCCCTGGCCTCGGAGGAGGGAAGAGGGGCTGAAGGTTGAATTTATTACTGATGGCCAATGATTTAATAAATCATGCCTCCATAAGGAAACCTCTGTAAAAAAAAAAAAAAAAAAAAAAGGAAAGGTTTAAAGAGCTTCCACATTGCTGAACACATGGAAGTGCTAGGAGGGTGGCACACCCAGAAAAGGCACAGCAGCCCAGTGCCCCTTTCCCTCTTCCTTGTCCTATGCATCTCTTCTGTCTGAATGTTCACCTGTATCCTTTATAATGGCTTTTATAATAGGATAACCATGGGGGGCTATACTATGGATGTGGTTTGAGTATGTGCCTCAAATGTTCATGTACAGGAAGCTTGGTCACTAGTGTCTTGTTACCTTTAAGAGATAGGGACCAGTGAAAAGTGGTTAGGTCTTTGGGGACAGCTCCTTGGGGGGTATTAATATAGTTCTTGTGGGATCCTGGTTAGTTCCAATGTGATTAGAGTAGGTTATCATAAAAAGAGAAAGCCTAGCCCTTGAATCTCTCTGACTTTCTGCATTATTATGTGTCTTCCTTTAGTATGCACCGCCTCTAAAATGCCATCTACCATGTTGTGATATAGCCAGGGGGACTCTCATCAGAAGGCCAACACCATGCTTCTGAATCTTCAGAAATGTGAACTAAACTTAATTTCTTTATGTATTATCCAGCCTCAAATATTTTGTTATAGCAGCAGAAAACACAATAAGAGAACTGCCAAATGTAAGTGGTTTCCCTGAGTTCTATAAATCATCCTAGCAAATTATTAAACCCAAAGGAGCAGTTTTGGGGACCTCAATTTACAGCTAGTGGTCAAAAGCATAACCACAACCTGGGAGTTATGATTGGTATCTAAAGTGGGAGCAGTCTTGTGAGACTGAGCCCTTACTCAGTGATATCTAATGCTATCTCTGGACAGATACTATTAGAATTGAATTGAATTATAGGACACCCAACTAGCATCTGCAGAATTGCTTAGTATGGGGAAAATCTCAACACATATGATTACAGAAAAGTACTTTAAGAATGTATCAGGAGAAAACAGTTTTTTTTTTTTTTTTTTAGTATACACTAATGATATATTTTCACGAATTTTTAGATGTTAAAGCAAACGTTTCTGCTGGAATGAACCACAATCATATTGTCCTTTTTTCTATTTGAATAGCAGATTTCCTAATATTTTGTTGTTGATTTTGTGTTTATGGTCCTTAGAAATGTTGGCCTATAGTTTCATATGATCTCTTGGTCTAGGTTTAGTATTAAGATAGCACTAGCTCCTATAGAATGAATAGGAAAATGTTTCCTATGTTTTGAAATAAATTTAAAAGTTTTCCTATTTTTTTAAAATGAAATAGAAAGTTTTCCTATATTTTGGGAGAGTATATTAAGAATGGAATTTATTCTCTTTAAATATTTTGTGAAATTCACCAGTGAAACCATCTAGACTGATAATCTTCCATTTATCATTAGGAAATATTCCTCTTTAGTAATTTTTTTTGTTCTGAAATCTATTTTGTCTCATATTAGCTTAATAATTTCTACTCTTCTAAAAGGTTGATTATGAATATATCCTTTCCCATCCTTTTAATTTTAAATATATTGTTCCAACTGAAGTACATCTCCTATAGTCAGCTCATAGTTGAATCTTTTTATTTTTGTTAAGATTATCTCTGCCTTTAGATTAGATTATTTAATCAATTCATATTTAATGTTACTTTGGATATGGTTAATTTACATTTGCCATTTTGCTTTTGGGTTTTGTTGTGTTTTCTTTTTCGTTTGTTTGTTTTTGAGAAAGGGTCTCAATATTTGGCCCCAGTCTGGTCTTGATCAAGTGATCCTTCCGCCTCAGCCTCCTGAATAGCTGGGAACACAGGCATATGCCACCATGTCTAGCTACTCTTTGTTTTCTATACATCTCCTGTCTTTTGGCCCTCTCTTCTTCCTTGATTGCCTTTTTTGGTATAAGTGGATATATTTTATTGGTACCATTTTCATGCTTTTAATGGTATTTTAAAATTATTTTCCTAGTAATTGACAATATTTACAGTATATAGCTTAACTTGTTAGCATTAATACTTATGCTGATTTATCTCTTGGAAATATAAAAACATTACTTCTGTATTACTTCCCCATCCTGCCTTGTTTATGCTATTATTGTTATACATGCTGTGTGTGTATGTGTGTGTGTACATGTATTACAAGATTAACAATACTGGGGCTGGGATTGTGGCTCAGCGGCAGAGCGCTCGCCTCGCACGTGTGCGGCCCGGGTTCGATCCTCAGCACCACATAAACATAAATGCATTGCATTGTGTACAACTAAAGTAAATAAATAAATATTTAAAAAAAAAAAAGATTAACAATACTTTATCATCGTCATTACTTTTATAATGTAATGGGTTTTAAATAAGCTAAGAAAGGAGAGAGAGTATATATTTGCAGAGTTTATCATACAAACCTTCTTGTTTACCCTCTCTGGTTCTCTATATTTCTTCCTGCGCATGTGAATTGCCATCTGGTGTCACTTCCTCAATCACAGCTTTCTTCACAGCCTCCTTCTTTGTGCTAGCATTATCAAACATAATATGCTCCTATACTTTATATACCCAACAATATAAGCATATACACATTGTTTTATGCAACTTCTTTTTAAATCAGTTAAGAAAAAGAAGAGCTGGGCATAGTAGTACATACCTGTAATCCCAGCAATTCTGCAGGCTGAGGGAGGAAGACTGCAAATTGGACACCAGCCTCAACAATTTAGTGAGGCCCTCAGCAATTTAGCAAGACCTTGTCTCAAAATCTTAATAAATAAATAAATAAAAAGGTCTGGGGATGAAGTGCCCCTGGGTTCAAATCCTGGTACCAAAAGAGAGAGAGAGGGACAGAGAGAGACAGAGAGAAAGAGAGAGACCGAGATGGGGGAGGGGGAGATATAATGAATACTGTCTTTGATAAATTAGGTAATCTTAAGCTTTAACTTTGGCTTCAATATTTTGATTTTGATATATCTAAGTATGGAGCATTTTGCAGGTATTCCACTTGGAGTTTGTCAAGATTTTTGACAGGTCAACGGAATTTGGACTTTTTTTAACATATTATTTCTTTTTTCCCCTTCTGTCTCTCTTGTCCATGTACTATGCCCACGGCTTATATTTCAGTATACATAATGGTGCCTCACATTTATCTGAGGCTCTGATTATTTTTCTTTATCCTTTTATCTATTATTCATATTGCATAATTTCTGTTGATCCATTTTCAAATTTGATACTTTCTTCTTCCAGCTCAAATCTACTGTTGAACTCCTCTAGCAATTTTTTTTTCATTTTTAACTCCAAAATTTCCATTTTTTTCTTTTTATAATTTTTATTTCCTCCTGGTCTTCTCTATTTGATGATACATTGTCATCATGCCTTTCCTTAATTCCTTGAGTATGGTTTCCTTTTGTCCTCTGAACACATTTGTAATAGCTACTTTGATATCTTTATCTGCTCAGTACCCTAATGGACCTCTTCAAAGGCAGTTTCTATTCCTGAGAGTTTGTGGGTATTTTTTTTTCTTCCTTTGTATAGGAATCATACTTTTCTGTTTACACCTATAATCTGTTGTTCAAAACTGGAAATTTTTGACAACATTTTGCAGCAACTTTAGTTATTGATTCCCAGGAGTTGTTTTCTTAGTCATTTATTTGTTTGGTGATGGTTGAACTAATTCAATGAAGTCAGTTTCCCTTACAATGTACAGATACTGAGGTTCCTGGTCATATTTTTATTCCCAATTTTTCTCCTTTTATCTGGACATGTATAGGTCACCCCTGATGGACATTCTGCTTAAGCCTCCTTAGCCAGTTGGACTTTCACCTTTTATTTGGTATGTGTTTGGCTTAGTGACTGCTATCACAGTTTAGAGAGTTTCTATTTTGGACACCAATATTCATCCAGGGACTAAAAGCTTGAAGATTCCTTCTTTTGTGGTTCCTGAGAGGGTACAGCCTTGGGCATTTGATTGGTCAGGGTATTCCAAAGAAACTGAACTGATAGGATATATGTAGAGAGATTTATTTTAAGGACTAGAGGATCAGGCACGTGCATATGTTGGAGCTACCAAGTCCAAAATCTTGGGTAGATGAGCAGGCTGGAGACCAGGGGAGAGTTGGTGGTGTAGCTTGAATGTGAAGGCAATATGGAGGCAGGACTCATTCACTCTTATTTGGTTAAGACCCTTAAATGATTAAACAGCCTACTACATTATGGAGAGTCATTTGTTTTACTCCAGGTCTACTGACCTACATGTGAATCATATCTAAAAACTACCTTTATGGAGCACTTTATTTGATAAATATCTGGGTGCTCAGGCCTGGCCAATTTGACACATAAAATTAACCAGCACAATGTAGGCATGTGTTTTCACATTGCCAGGAAGGAATGTGGTTGTATTTTGAAGCCTGGATTTCTAGAAGTTGACCACAAGTAGCTTATTATTTAGTCAATGTCATGTGAGTAGTTAAGTCTGTTGTGTCCGTGAAGTTTCTGCCCTGTATTAATGGACATGCACCTGCAGGGAATGTTTTCAAGTCCACCCCCACATCTCCCTCTGAGCACTCGTGTGGGTGCAGCCTGCACACAGCCTTCCCAACCTCCAGAGTTGACTGAGATCTCCAGAAAGCTCTTCTTAGACATTTCCTTCCCTGATTTTCCCGATGAAGCTGCTACTCTGCCATTTTACTTTTACCAGGGAATTATCAATCTCCTCTTAACTGTTTTCAAATACTTAGTCATAGAGTTCTCCACTCCCTGTTCTGAAGAAAGTCAGTCCTATCAAGTGGAGCTCTAGAGAAACTTGTCCTCACAGCCTGCCTTTCTGCAAGGATTCTTCCACTGCCCCAGAGCTCTAGGCAGAATCTCTCTTTCCCAAGTCATGCCACCCAATACTATGAGTGGGCACATGGAAGTAGTGGATAAACTCCGATCTTCTTGGCCTATCCCTCCTGCTGTGGAACATCTGTATTACAAATGAGCTGGAGAAGGGACAGTCATGCCCAGTATTCTCAGCCTACTGCCAGGAACCAGAAATTCTGCCTTATAAGTGGGAGCTGTGTGGGGAAAGGAAGACTGGTGCTCTCTGCCACACCTGCCAGGAATAGAACTTCTGTAACACAAGACTGGGGGAATGATAGGAGGAAGAGAAATACCAGCATCCTGTTAGGTAAAACCATAGCGCCAGACTAGGGACTGGGATAGGGGTAAGGAAGGCCCATCCTCTTAGCTATGCCTACCTGGAGTAGAATGTCCCAGCTAAAGCAGCTGAAACACAGCAAGAGAGGGACAGAGGGAGGCAAGACCATAATTCTTGACCCACTTGCCATAGACTCTCTTTGTCCTTACAAAGATTCACAGAGTTTCTTGAAAAATCATTTAGTACAATTTCCAGGGACTTGAAATGATGATGTTTTATAATCTTCAGCACATTGTTGTTTTATTGGGGAGAACTTCCACCAAAGGCCTCCCTCTGCCATTTCAGAAGTCCCTCTATTCGGTTACAAGGTCAAGCTCCTTCTTGCCTTGAGGCCTGTGCCTTGCTGTTTCCTCTGCCTGGAAACCATACCACATGACCATTCCTAACCTAAATTCCTATCCATTCCGAAAGTTAATTCCTTAAGGACACCATCTTAATCTGATGTTCCCATCCACCCCAATCTACCTGAAATCATCTTCTTATCTACCCACATAACATCATATTATAACAGGTCATTAAGGGGAACTTTTCCAGTTTCTGATATTTTCAACTAATATGGTTTGAGTTTTAAAACTCATGTTGAAATGTAATCTCCATTATCAGATGTGAAGTGGTAAGACCATGTGGGATTTTTAAGAGGTGATTAAGTCTCTGCCCTCAAGAATGTATTAATCCATTCAGGTGACTAATGGGTTATCTCAAGAATGATTTTACTGTAATGTACAATGTCAGTAACATAAACCAAAGTCATGAAGTAGCCCATGTGAAACCTGCTCTTCACTGTCTACAAGCCCTACTCACCAGATATGATATAAAAGCCAGTTTGGCTAGGTCTCTCATGCACTCCATCTCTCCTGTGCCCTGTCAGGACTCTACTAGCAATAAGACCATCACCAGATGTGGTCCTTAACCATGGACCAGAACCATGAACCAAAATAAAATGCTTTACTTTATAATTTATCCAGTCGGTATTGTGTTTAATCAACAGAAAACTAAGACAGCAACTAAAGCTCCAATGCTAAGAACAATAGGCACAAAGTACAACTGTATTCTTCCTGAGATTTCCAGATGCCACCCACAGGATATACTGGTAGCAGAACCAGCCCTGTTGTATCACCCAGATTCAAGCTCATATAATAGATCACTACTAACTTGGAAAAGGCATTATTGAAATCTATAGTCTGGGGAGAGACATCCTCCTCCCACAAGTCAAGTGCATAGGTTAAGAGAATCATTCACAGAGATTAGAGTGGTGTTTGAAAAGGAAATACTAAGATCTTCATGGGGCTTAGGCAGTACACCTCTCCATCTTCCCTGAACTGTCTAAGCAGAGAAATGAAGAACTGGAAATACTATGGAGCAGGAATCAGGCAACAGTGGATGCTCTGGCCATTCCATCAGCTCTATGACAAGCACTTCCCCTGGGCAGAGTAGACACTGTAAAAGGCAACCAGTCAGGAGGTGCCTGGCTGTACGCTGACCAAGAGAGTGGCCTTATATGGGAGGGGCCCTAGCAGCAGATGGTCACCAACTGGACCATCGCAAGTAGGGCTAAAGGGTAGCTACCACATGAAGTGCTTGTTAATTAAAAACATTTTGTGTCCCCGCTCTGTGATTCTTCCTTTCCCCAGCACTCCTCCAACCCACACACTATTGATAAGGCCCAGAACAACACACTGAGTCAGGAAAAATGACCATGTCTCCCTTCCCAGTGCACATCCCTCTCATCACCAGGCCCAATTGGGAAAGGAAAACAAACCATGGATCAGAAAATAAAGTGAACTTCTATACTGGTCTGGATTAGTATGTGTTTGGACTTTATAGTTACATAAGTACTCCAAAAGTCACTAAAGAGTGGGAAAGGGAGACTCTACAAATACAGATGCTCCTCAACTTGTGAAGGTATATGTGTCCCCCAAAAAAATTATAAGTCAAAAATACTCTAATGCACTTAATACACCTAACCTACCCAGCATCATAGCTCAGAAACAGAGCACATAGGATATCGTTCACCCTGACGATCACAAGAGAAAACTGGACTGCATTTCATTAGCCAGGGAAAAGATTAAAATTCAACTTTCTAAGTACGATTTATACTGGATGTGTATTGTTTTCACACCATCATGAAGTCTGAAAATCTGAACCATTTTAAGTCAGGGACAATAAATATAAAGAACAGCAGTTGGTGTGAAAAAACAAAACAATTTTATGCTTTGCATCCCTCTAAATTCCAGCAGCTTAATTGACTGACAAGAAAATTATCTACTACAGTCTTTTATAAAATTATTAACATGCTTATTTGCTTAATGTTCATGTTTCCCACTAGACTACATGTTCCTTGGAAGCAGAGGTCAAATCCCCAGTACCAGCCAAGCTCTGACACCTAGTGGATCTCTAATCAATATTTGTTGAATAAATAATATATGCAGACCACTCTTGAAGCTTCTTTCAAAAATTCTTGTGCATAATAACTATAAATAATGTGCTTTGATGTACCCACATATGTAAAATACCCTAAATATCAGAGGAGTCCCTTAAAAATGAGACTGTGAGAGATTAAAAAATTTTTGAAAAAATATTTAAAAAGAAAGAAGGAGAGGGAGCTTCTACAGAAAGGATTACTTTCCTCTGGGAATGTTATTGTAAGCACAAATCTGATTTCTTGGAAGGAAAGGATTACAGAGAAAAAACATAGGATCTGATGGAACAACAGCCTCTGCTAAAGTAGCTGTTGCTTGTTCCAGAGGAAAGGCAGATGAGGTGGGGTGGGGAAGAAGGAGTTGCTTTTTCCTATACTTCCCCTTACAATCTCTCTCAAGGTAATATTTTATCCCAAAATGATGGAAGTCCCTGAAATTTCAAGAACAGGCAGGCCTTCTTTTACAAGCAACAGTAAAAAATTTTGAGCAGCTAAGCATGTTACCAGGGAATTAATAATAAATCTGTACAGATTGATATTCCCCTGAGATAAAAGAAAAAATATTAAAAAACCAATGCTTGTGGAAAATGAAAAACTAATGGAGTGTGTATCTCTCAGGGGAAGGGAGGGATGTGGCACTCGCTTCCATTCCCAGGGCTGAAGCCCACCGCAACAGTAATGAGCAGGATGGTCTCTTAACTTTGTGTGCTACAATAGCAACACCATTAACTCATGAGAAAATTGTTTGT
The DNA here is from genome assembly GCA_025594165.1 of Tamias sibiricus. Classification (NCBI taxonomy): domain Eukaryota; kingdom Metazoa; phylum Chordata; class Mammalia; order Rodentia; family Sciuridae; genus Tamias; species Tamias sibiricus. The sequence continues at coordinate 56,587,119 of CM046665.1, forward strand.
ATTAGTTTTATACTGCTTGTACTACTTATAGAGAAAACTGAAAACTATAATACAGTCATGCCCACAAAAGGAAGAGGAAATTGGTTTGTTGGGATTCTAGCCAGATTCTCTCACTTAAAAGGTCAGTCCATGTCTCTTGAATGACTAAGTGACCAGCATTAGGACTTTGGTGGTCAGTTTTTATGCAGCACACCTTGCCAAGGTTTGGAAACAGGATTCTAAGAAACAGGGAGGCATGAGAAGAAATAAACAATAGAGAAAACCAAGACCCAAATGAGAGACTAAAAATCAATGCAAAAATTTGGCAAGTCCCAAGACAACAGCCAATATCATAGCTCAATATCATCAAATATCTATAACAAATCAATGGCAGCAAAGGTAGCTGTCAAAGTTTTACCTGCTTCAGTTCCAACTTCTTCTGTAACTGAAGCAGGGTAGGCTCCATGTGAGATCAGTTGTGACTTGATATGCAGAAACAGGGATTTAATAAGGATTTAGAGGCAGTGAATATCAGTAATATAAACCAAAGTCATAAAGTAGCCCCCGTGAAAGCTGCTCTTCACTATCCACAAGCCCTACTCACCAGATATGATTAGGAAAAACAAGACTCCTCCAAAACCTCCGGCCTCTGTGTTTCTTGTTTCCTGCTGCACACATGCAGACCCAGAGAAAGAATCTAGAAGTTCTTTCTTTGCTGGAAGGAACAGGCCTCATCCTGAAGGCCAGGTATGAGATTCCTGCATGTACATGGGAGAAGGGAGGGCCCTGCATCTGCAACTCTCCCCTTGATGACTGGCACCTTTGCCAGAACAAGAACAAGGTGCAGCCCTGCCCACGCAATTACCCTGTGGCACTGCCCTTGACAGGACAATGACAAGACCATTCTCCCTTCTTGCTTTGCAGATTTCCCTTTTCAGCACATTTTCCCCTGCTAGGCATCGTAATTAGTGCTTCTTTGTGGGCTTAATTGTGAATTTGTTTTGATTAATTAGTCTCCCAGCTGACTTGGCAATTACTGAGACATTGGAGAGGGTTCTGGATTTATTTAGTGTTCAGACCCCTGCACCTTTTGGGATTCCTCTCTCTGTTAGCAGCAAAACTTCAAGTTCAAAACTGTCTATGTTGGAAAGTGTTTTATGTGTCTAATTAACTATTTGTCACTTTGAGGTAAGTACAAGGATAAAATCTCACCATCCTGTATAAGGTGATGGATGTGTATCTTTTTATAGTGCCATGGACCAGGGAACTCAAGAATCAATTTCTAGACTCAGGAACAATGACAAAATTGTCTAGTATATTAATTTGTGCTGTAACACATTACTCATGATGTAACCTTCCAAATGGTTTCTCAAAAGCTTAAAGCCCCCTAAACCCAAAGTTTTCTTTAGATTTCTACTTTTAGAACTCAATGTGAAAACTGAAGCTGGTAATATTTATCCCAGAAAAGGAAAGCCAAGAGGCACAGTAAGATTTGTGGGAGAAGAGTCCAACCAAGAGATTGAAGACATGGATTCAGATATAATCCCTGTCACTAAGTAGCTCATTAGGACTCTCAAACATCCAACTAAAATGAGTTAGGTAAAATAGGGAGGGTATTAACTCGTGTAACTGAAAAGTTCAGGAACTGGTCTTTCAGGCACAGCTAAATCAGAGAGATTAAACCATGTTGCCAAGGCCCTCTCTCTCTCCCTCCTATACTTAGCTTTTCTTTAACTTTTATATTGCTTTATTCTTCAGACAACTTATTCAAGATGCCTAGGGCAGACAGCCAATGACAGCTTCAGATATACATGGGCCTTACAATTCTTAATCTCATTAAGAGTCAGTCTCTCTCCCTCCCTGACCCTCCCTCCCCGACCCTCCCTCCCCTCTGAATATCCATTAAAAAATTTTTTTTTATTGTTCCATGGGCCCACTGCTAACCCAATCACTCGTAGCAAAGGAATAAGATATTCTAGGTCACATAGGCTGTGGCTTGTATCTCTTCCTGTGGTAAGAAAGAAGGAGGGGAAGGGATCAAAGCATAGTGATATTCATTATAATGAATATAATGCAATGGGGAAATGTGGTCCAAGAAGCCAAATATCAAGTACCATTACCAGATACAAAGAAAGGAAGGATTGGCAAACAACAACACCAGAAATTTGATACTCACTTATTTAAACCAATCAGTTATTCTATCTAACAGACAAGCATAAACATGTCTGTATTTGCCCAGGCACTGTGGCTCACATCCCAGTGACTCTGGAAGCTGAGACAGGAGGATCCCCAGTTCAAGGCCAGCCTCTGCAACTTAGTAAGGCCCTAAGCAACTTAGCAAGATCCTGTCTCAAAATAAAAATTAAAACGGGCTGGGGATGTGAGTCAGTGGTAGAGTGTTCCTAAGATCAATTTTTAAAAAAAAAGAGTCTCCGTTTATTTTACATAAAAGTACAAATAATAAAGCTCAAAAATGCTTCAGAAAAGGGCCTTTGTGAAGAAATTTCTCAGATATTTTACAAAATAAATTACATTTCTTTTATACTGCTATTGAACGCATAAATAATTTGGAGAACAACTTGCCATTGTCTTATAAAACAGAATATTCATAAGCCCTATGGCCTAAGAATTTCACTTCCAAGTAGCTGCACCCGAAGTCATCATCTTCCAAATATTCCATCATCATCCCCTGAGCTGGTTTATCACCTGGTTACATTAGGTAAAGGAAATTTAGATAGAAGCTCTATTCAGGTTTTCTAAAGAAACAACCAACAGGAAGGGAGAGGAGAAAGACGGACAGAGAGATCTAAGAAGCTATATAAGGTATTGACTCACACAATTGTGGAAGCTAAGTCCCATTATCTGCCATCTGTAAACTGGAGACACAGGAAATACAGTGGCTTTCCAAAGCCTGAAAGCTGGAGAGATGTTGATATAGATTTAATTTGGGGTCTGAAGACCTGAGACCCAGGAACCCCAAAGGCAAGAGATCAACATGCCAGCTCCAGCAATCAAGAAGAGTTCATTCAAACCTCATCCACCATTTTGTTCTGTTCAGGCTCTCAATGGATTGGATGATTCCAACTCACATTGAGGAAAGCCTTCTTCTTTACTCAGTGCACAAACTCAAATACTGCACTGAAGAAGCCCTAATCAGGGAGATGGCTATTGCGTTACCTGGGAGCCATAAAAGATGTTCTAGTTTCCACCTGATAATAATCATACATTAAGTATGCACGTGATGCACCTGTAAAGCTAAAGGTATATAACCAGGTGAAAGCGGTCAGAGAGTGAGTCCTGGTTTAGTCAGTCAGAAGAAGAGTTCGGGTCGGAGAAGAAGAAAAGAGTCAGAGCCATCAGAACGTAGTCAGAAGAAGAAATAAGAGTCAGAAAGAAGCTAGAGAAAGAATGAGAAGCCAAAGAGAAAAAGAAGAAAGAGTTTTAGTAAGATAAGGAAAAGAGTTTAGTAAAAAAGAATATTATGAGAAAAAGAGTTTAGCTTAGAAGCCAAAGAGAAAAGAGAATAAAAGATTCCTGCCACCGAATCTCCTCCCGCGGTGTTGTAGCTGCAACAGCAAAAAGAAGAGTAAGAATATTATCAGGCAGCTACACTGAACTCTTCTGGAAATGCCTTCATCGGAATCTGCTAAATGTTTAATCAGATACCTGGGCAATCCATTGCACAATTGACACAGAAAATTAACCATCCCAGTAATCATCTGCCACTTTAAGATGAAGCCCTAAAATGTTCAAACAACCCAAGTGCCCCTTGACAAATATGATTGATTAAAAGGGACTTTGGTAGACAGCATGGGGGCACATACCTGTAATCCTAGCTACTAGGGAGACTGAGGAAAGAGGATGGCAAATTCGAAACCAGACTGGACAACAGACCCTGTCTCAAAATAAAATTTTAAAAGGGCTGAGGGTGTAGCTTAGTATAGAGATTGCCTAGCACACACAAGGCACTGGGTTCAATCCCCACTACTGAAGAAGAATAAAAAGAAAGAATCAGGGTTTGTTACACAACAGTAAAATATATTATTGCAAATAATATGTATAAATTGTTACAACATAATATTAAGTGGAAAAAAAGCAAGTCTCAGGACATTATATATGATTTGATGTCCATTTTAAGTTTTAAAAGTAAGCAAAGGTAAATGTACTATTTAGGCATATAAATATATATAAATTTTTAAGACAAAAAAGTGATAATCACAAAAATAAGTATAAGTGGTTGCTTTGAGAATTGAGATGAGAGAGGGGAAAAAACACATAGGTAAATATAGTTATTGGGAATGTTCTAGATTTGGATTAGGTAGTCAGTTTATAGATATTATAAAACATAAAATATAGGGGCTGGGGTTGTGGCTCAGCGGTGGAGTGCTTGCCTAGCGCGTGCGCGGCCCGGGTTCGATCCTCAGCACCATGTAAACATAAATGCATTGTATTGTGTACAACTAAAGCAAATAAATAAATGCAAAAAAAAATTTTTTAAAAAAACATAAAATATAAAATACCAGGCAATGATCTAACAATAGTGTGAAACGAAGCAAGGACTATGATTAATCAAACTTTATATATCTGAGTTTCAAACAAAGGAATATATATTAATAATACAAGTAGAAGTAGCAGGTATAAATTTAGGAATACAGAAATACTTAGGGCAAAATTAAATAAAACTGAATTGATAAAAGAAAATTGTTAATACCATAAACTCAAAAATGTTGACTGTTCAGTTTCTCAGGTTTTTTTGTTTGTCTTTTTGTTTGTTTTCTCTATTGTTGACAAGTGGCATCCTATTCAGTTTCCAGTTTTTGTCTTGAGTAAATTTGCATAAAAGTCAAAGAGTGGGATTTGGTTTGGTTTAGTTTTGGAGAATGGAGATGATAGCGGAAGCATGAGACTGGAAAGCTTAGAATCTTATCAAGGAAACTCCTCTAGCTTTCAGTTTTCAACTTTTCTCCTCCATTAAAAGGAGCAAACAAACAAACAAAAAAAAAACACACCTGGGAAATCACTGAAGTCTGTCTCTGGCTGTCAAATCCCCTATATTTGGCTCTCCTCTTCCCTTGTAGTGATCCCTTGGACTCCTTCACTTAAGGTATCCTTTATCTTCATATTCTCTCCAGTCTCTCACCCCCTGAAACATGGTTTTAGTGACAAGCCTAGATTCCTTCTTTATAGCATATCCCTCTTTCCTCCACTCTCTAAGCACTTTGTCAGGGCAGTCTCAACAGACACTATATGCTGATCAACCCCCAAGTTTACACATTCCTCTCCTCGGCAACAGAGAATGTGCACATGTCATCTTCACTTCAGGGTCTCACAGACACCTTTAGTTCAAAACATATGATATGCACTTCTTCCCCCCAAAATTTGCTTTTTTACCACTTCCTTCTTTTGAAATGCTACCAGAAAAATGGATATGGAGTTGGTCCCAGGCGATTTCCTGTCTCTAGATGCTTGAGAAGATGTTGTCACCTTTTCATGGGACACCAGAAGCCATGGCCAGGGCAAAAAGAACAACTGAAGAAGATATAAGGACTGTTCTTGAACATATGTGAATCACTCTCAGGAATCCCCATAAACAATTGGAGATTGTGGGAGTTTACATTACTCAATTTTACCCATAAATAGATTAGACATAGAAGTATTCCAATGACATAGTTTGGATGTCAATTTCTTCCACTGTATTAGAAATCTCTGAAAATTATGGGCTCCGTCTCATTGATCCTTGATTTCTCCATGCCTATGATTGTATCCAACATATAGTAGATACTTAATACTATTTAATAATTAAAAGAATAAACTCACATAAAATTTAACTTTCTCACAATCACTCACACTTTTACAACTGAGGAAATTTGGTGGCCTAGCAAGTTTTCCTCTGAGTCTCTGATCATGGAGGAGCCACTTCTCAGTCAGACCATTCCCCCTGAAAGAAGCATTCAGGCCAGGGCTTCCTGCTTGTTTGTCAACATGTTATCTTGCCTTATACCTAACATGTTTTCTAGCTCTACATAAGCAAACAACTGAAGAAGAAAGGAAAGAGGCAAGAGTTCGGGAACAAATAGATTGCTATATTTTGGAGACACTTTCCTCAAAGGACTTAGCAGCACTACTCATAATAATTTTGTCTTTGTTTTTTTGAAGCATCAACAAATAATGACATAAAAAGAAGCACAATGCTTCACAGAATGTAAATGAGATGAAATAAAGAGAATGTTATTTCTGCCAGCATAAATATTTGCTAATCTGGTTAAACTTTATAAAAGACATGATGAATGGAAGCCTGGTTATGGCCAAGGGAGAATCTTGTTTTTGTTTTAAGCTCTCCACTAGAAGCTGATTGTTTTCTTCCTTCTGTGATTTTAGTGTTATTTTTTAAAGCATGTTCATTTATTTACCATGTGGGATTCTACATTTTTGTCAGGTTATTTCCCTTACATTATAAACCAATATCAGATGTTCATAGTGGTGACACTTATAAAGCCACCCAGTGGAATATAATGAGGTCTGCAGCCAATAAATAAATAATGTTGACCTGAAAGGAATAGTGAAAACACAACTTTTACCCACAAGTACTACTGACTATTAACTGCTCTACAAAATATCATGAAAGGACTCTGTGTCCATGGCAACCCAGCAGTTGAACTCTGATGGTGGGTTTTTCTAATCTTGGGAGGAGGGAGGATGTGAATTCACATGCCTACCATAGTTAATAATAACTTCTAAATCTGGCATTTCCTGATAATACAACAAGTTTTTAAAACAGCTTTTATCCAAGGACCTTAAAAAAGCCTAAAATCAAGCAAGTATTATCAGCATTTGAAAGGTAAAGAAGCCCCCAAAGATTATGCAATTTGCCCAAGGTCAAACGGAAAAACTTGCTAAAGCAAAAATTCAAGGTAACCAACTCCCAGTCTGTTGTTCTAATTATTAGACAATCCTCTCCTGTGTTAGGCTTGAAGCCTTGCCTTAGGTTCTCAAAACCTTCAACGGATTGCTGAAGTCCGGGGAATGTTCCCAAATGGCAGCTGTGGTTAATTGAACATCTTGCAACTTGCAGGATTCTGTTATTACCCTCATTAATTAGTCTAAAGCATTTCTCACAAAACAAATTCTCAGAACACATGAAACTTAAGAATTTCCTTTGTTTTACAATCTCACAAATGAAGATGTTAGAAACAAATTATAATTAAAGTGAATGTATCACATTTTCATTTATAACTCAATAGAAAATAAAGTCTTAATTGTACTGGGTTAGGGTAGCCACAAAGAGGTTGGAGGTACAAAGGCCACCCGCAAACACTTCCTCTGTGTTGCAGAGTGTTCTAAATTAAGTAGCATAAAACAATAGGAGTTAATTGCAAAACATAAGCAAAGCACTCAAAAATACTAAGCAATAAGGTCTGATATTTTCTCTTTCATCTCTGTGCCTCTGAGTTTACTATTCTTATCACCCAGACTACATTTCCTCTCTCATCTCTCTGCCTTTAGCACGTTAACTCACAAAAGACCCAACTTCAATATCTCCCGTTTCCTATATCCTTGCTGTTGCCATATTCTGCCAGTTCCTGGCAGACTCGTCTCTATCAACCACCAATCTTCCTGGGTTTAAATGGTCCAGCTTGTGTATTAGACTGAGCTCCAAGAACCCAGGAAACATATTTCCACTTTGTAAAGAGGGAAAGGAGGTATTTCTAATTTCTAGTGATTATAGCTTAATACTTTGAAGAGTTTAGGAAATTTGTCCAAAACTGGAAAAAAAACATTTTCCTATTTCAGTTCCAACATGTAAAGTGCTAAGAAGTTGTCACTCTCATCCTTAGAAAACAAAGAAAACTGAACAAAATGCAAACCACAGACTTTTCTTGGACCCACCAAAGAACTCAAGTTGGGAGGGAAACCACCATCAAAAATCTAAGAAATAGGTGAATCCAGACACTTAGAGCTGAGATTTGCTTACCTGAATCAGAGGGGACTCTGGAGCCTTAAACTGGTAGAAACTGATGGCAATTGTGATGAATTGTTGGAGACAGTGTGTGGACTAGTGTGTACAGGAGACCCTGGGATCTGCAGGCTTAGGAATGACCACACCCACACTTTCATGGCTTTTATCTCCAGAAACACAGCCAGGTTCTCTTAATGAAAATCCAAGAAAGACCTTCTACTAGCTCAGGCAGGGACCAGGGGGAAGTAATCACTGGGAAATGCCTAGAGCATGTTCCATTACAAAGGTCTACTTTCTAGGGGAAAAGACTTTACTAGAGCACAATCCCACCTAGAGGTAGAAAGTTCCCTGACTCCAATGCCTTTCGGCTTTCCAGGTTCACATAAGTGGTAAAAATAAAACTAAGGGACACTTGTGAAATGATAGCACAGGCTCATTAAAAGACTGAAATTCAATCATGACATGGTAGAATTTTTTCCCTGCTCACACATTACCAGCATACCAATATGGCTCCAGTATTATTCCAATGGGTTACAGCTGAAAGGCTGCAAGATGCAGGCTGTATCCAAGGAGGAACTTTGGATGACCAAGGGCAACAATAGAAAAATAAGGGCTTTGGGCCCAATGTAAAGTCTATGACACTTAGAGTCATAGCAAACACTAAACACGGCCCATGTTAATGGACATCTCCACACTAAAAGCCTATTTGCCTCAGTTTTTATGACTCAATACAACATGTTCAACTCTTTGTTTAAATACTTTTTTAGTTGTAGGTGGACACAATACCTTTATTTTGTTTATGTAGTGCTGAGGGTTGAACCCAGGGCCTCACACATGCAAGATGAGCACTCTACCGCTGAGCCCCAGCCCAGCCCCAACATGTTCAACTTTTAACAACAACAACAACAACAACAACAACAAATTACAAGGCACACCAAAAGGCAGAGAAAACAGTCTGGATGACAAAACAAAATTAGAATCAGAGTCAGACATGACACAGATTTGAGAATTATCATGCTGGAAACTTACAATAACTATATTTGCTATGTTAAAGGTGCTAATGCAAAAAGTAGACAATATGCAAGAACAGATGGGTAATGTAAGCAGAGAAATGAAACCTCTGGGAAAGTATCAAAAGAAAATGTGAAAAAAATATATAATAACAAAAATGAAGAATGTTTTTGATGAGATTACCCGTGGACTGGACACAGACAAGAATCAGTGAGAATATAGTAAAAGCTTCCCAAACTGAAATGCAAAGATTAAAAAAAAAAAATTACACAGACAGAACATCCAAAAACTATAGGATAATTTCAAAAGATACAAATATGTGTAAGTGGAATGCCAGAGAGAAGGAAATACAGCAAAAGAAATATTTGAAGCAATAATTGCTGTGAATTGTCCAAAATTAATGACAGGTACCACACCACACATTGAGGAAGCTCTGAGTACAGCAAACAGGATAAATTAAAAAAAAAAAAAAAATTGCACTCAGAAAGTAAAACCAAAGAACAAAACAGAAAGTTTTTAGGGAAAAAAAAAAAAAAAGGAGGGGGAGAAACAAGGATAAAATTTCAACAAATTTCTTATCAGAAACCATGCACACTGGTATTGGCACCAAAATAGGCTGGTAGACCAATGGTACAGAAGAGAGGACACAGAGACAATGCAGATAATTTCAGTTATCTTATATTAGACAAAGGCACAAAAAATGTACATTGGAGAAAAGATAGCCTCTTCAACAAATGGTACTGGGAAAACTGGAAATCCATATGCAACAAAATGAAATTAAACATCTATCTCTCACCATGCACAAAATTCAACTCAAAGTGGATCAAGGATCTAGGAATTAAACCAGAGACACTACACCTAATAGAAGAAAAAGTAAGCCCTAATCTCCAACATGTTGGATTAGGCCCCAACTTCCTTAATAAGACTCCTGTAGCAAAAGAATTAATATCAAGAATCAATGAAATGGGATAGATTCAAATTACAAAGCTTCTTCTCAGCAAAAGAAACATTCAGTGAAGTGAATAGAGAGCCTACTAATTGGGAACAAATTTTTACCATACACATGTCAGATAGAGCACTAATCTCTAGAATATATAAAGAACTTAAAAATCTTAACACCAAAAAACAAATAATCCAATCAATAAATGGGCCAAGGAACAAAACAGACACTTCTCAGAAGATATACAATCAATCAACAAATACTTGAAAAAATATCCAACATCTCTGGCAATTAGAGAAATGTAAATCAAAACCACTCTAAGATTTCATCTCACACCAGTCAGAATGGCAGCTATTAAGAACACAAACAATAAATGTTGGCAAGGATGTGGAGAAAAGGCACGCTCATACATTGTTGGTGGGACTGCAAAATGGTGCAGCCAATATGGAAAGCAGTATAGAGATACCTTGGAAAACTTGGAATGGAACCCAGCTATCCCACTCCTTGGTCTATACCCAAAGGTCTTAAAAACAGCATACTACAGGGACACACCACATCAATGTTTACAGCAGCACAATTCACAATAGCTAAACTGTGGAACCAACTTAGATGCCCTTCAGTAGATGAATGGATAAAGAAAATGTGGTATATATACACAATGGAGTATTACTCAGCAATAAGAGAGAATAATATCATGGCGTTCATAGGTAAATGGATGAAGTTAGAGAATATAATGCTAAGTGAAGTTAGCCAATCCCAAAAAGCCAAATGCCAAATGTTTTCTCTGATATAAGGAGGCCAATTCACAGTGGGGTTGGGATGGAGAGCATAGGAGGATTATAGGAACACTAAAATGGCCAATGGGGAGGGAGGGGAAGGGAGGGGGCGAAAGGGTGAAGAAGAAAAAAGGGAAAAAAAGATGGTAGAATGAAATGGATATCATTACCCTAAGTGCATGTATGAAGTTATGAATGGTGTGAATATACTTTGTATACAACCAGAAGAAAGAAAGAAAGAAAGAAAGAAAGAAAGAAAGAAAGAAAGAAAGAAAGGAAGAAAGAAAGAAAGGAAGGAAGGAAGGAAGGAAGGAAGGAAGGAAGGAAGGAAGGAAGAAGGAAACCATGCACACAGGGAGAATAGAATCAAATATTTAGTGTTGAAAGAAGAAAACCAAAGGTGGAAAATGAGGTTTATTTTTTTAACAGCTTTTTTGACATATAAGTATACAGATAAGTCTACATGTAGATATATAGACACACAATATAGTACTCATATAAAGTATAAAATTAAAAAGTTTTGACATATGTATCTGCCTGTGAAACCATTACCATATTCAAGATCAATGTATGCATTACCTCCCCAAAGTTTTGTTACATCTCTTTGTGATTCCTTCCTCCTAGCCCTCATTGCCCCCCATTCCCTGATAACCCTTCATCAGCTTTCTGTCACTATAGATCAGTTCATATTTTCTGTAATTTCATGTGAATTAAATCACATGCTGCATTATTTTGTCTGGCTTTTTTTCCTCAGTACAGTTACTTTGATAATTATCAATGTAGCATACATCAATCTTGCATGCCCCTTTATTGCCAAACATATATACCATTGTATGGTTGTTCCATAATTTGTTTATCCATTCACTTGTTATTTGGCTATTTGATTGCATCCAATTTGGGGCTATTATAAGTAAATCAGTTATGAACATTCATGTAAAAGTCTTTTGTGCACACACATTTTTCTTTCTCTTGGATTAAATAGTAGTAAAGTAGTTGGATTGTAGAATATGCATATCATTATTTAAGAAACTGAGAAACTGTTTTACAAATTGGTTATAATTTTGTTTTTTTCTTTTCCTTTTTATTTATAATGGTAGTATGTATTACAATTCATAAGGCACTGAAGGAGCCCTAATTAGGAAGGGCTGTTGCAGCTAGCTGGAAGCCATAAGTTCCACCTGATACGTATGTGATGCACCTGTAGGCACCCGCAAACCTGAAGGTATATAACCGGGTGAAAGAGGTCCGAGTTAGGAGAACGAATTCATTCAGTCAGTCGGGTAGTCACTCGGTCGGTCAGAAGAATCAGAGCGGCCAGAACATAGGCAGAGCGGTTACAGAAGAGACAGAAGAGAAACCAGATAGAAGAAGTAATGACTGGTCAGAGTTAGGCCGAGGCTCCTGAGGAAGACAGAAGACAGAAGAAAGAAGAAGGAAGAAAGAAGAGAGAAGAAAGAAGCTCTAATCTTACTCTAAGAAGACAAGAAGAAAAGCTCGCTTTAATCTTTCTCTCTAAAAATCTTTCTCTCTAAAAATCTTTCTTTCCCTCTCTAAGCTCTAAGAAAGTAGAAGTAATAGTAGTAAAAGCTTAACTCTGCCTCCGAGAGATTTCCTCCCGGGTTTCGGTACCAGGCAGCTTACAAATGGTGGTCCGTCCGGGGCTCGGCAGGCAGAGAAGAAAAGCTAAGAAATAAGAACAATGAAGCTAAGTAGAAGTATAGTGAGGAGATAGAAGAAAAAGCACAGCCTCAGACTCAGTTCAGACCAGCAAAAAGAGTAGTAAACAAGAGAGCATAGCCTCTGACTCAGTTGAGGCCAGTTAAGAATTAAGCTGAAGCAGAGTAGCCAGCGAAAAGCCGAAGCGAGCCAGCCAAAAGCCGAAGCAGAGTAGCCGGCCAAAAGCCATAAAAAAATATAGAGAAAAAGCCTTGAGCTTTACTATAAAGAAAAAAGCCATGAGCTTAAAAGAAAATAGAGAATTAAATAGCATGGTAAAAACCATGCAGAAAAAAAGCCATTGAGCTTTGGCAAGAAAGCCATAAAGAAAAAAAATAAAGAAGAGGAAAAAAAAAAAAAAAAAAAGTCAAAGCCGCTTATGCAATTGTGCTTAACTAAGTGCGTTAGCTGCTCCTCAGCAGTAGGCTTCCTTAAAGCCGCAGCACCTTCTCAAAAAGGGCTCAAATATCCACCCTTTTAAAAACAAAAGGTGAAAAGCTAGGTAGGGACAAGAAAATAAAAGAAAATAGAGAAAATAAAATAGAGAAAATAGAATTAAAGCACCTTTTTAAACTAAAGGGAAGGAATATGAAGGAGCCCTAATTAGGAAGGGCTGTTGCAGCTAGCTGGAAGCCATAAGTTCCACCTGATACGTACGTGATGCACCTGTAGGCACCCGCAAACCTGAAGGTATATAACCGGGTGAAAGAGGTCCGAGTTAGGAGAACGAATTCATTCAGTCAGTCGGGTAGTCACTCGGTCGGTCAGAAGAATCAGAGCGGCCAGAACATAGGCAGAGCGGTTACAGAAGAGACAGAAGAGAAACCAGATAGAAGAAGTAATGACTGGTCAGAGTTAGGCCGAGGCTCCTGAGGAAGACAGAAGACAGAAGAAAGAAGAAGGAAGAAAGAAGAGAGAAGAAAGAAGCTCTAATCTTTCTCTAAGCTAAGCTCTATCTTTCTTTCTCTCTAAGAAGCTAAGCTAAGCTCTATCTTTCTTTCTCTCTAAGACTCTAAGCTAAGAAGACAAGAAGAAAAGCTCGCTTTAATCTTTCTCTCTAAAAATCTTTCTTTCCCTCTCTAAAGAAGAAGGAAGAAAGAAGAGAGAAGAAAGAAGCTCTAATCTTACTCTAAGAAGACAAGAAGAAAAGCTCGCTTTAATCTTTCTCTCTAAAAATCTTTCTTTCCCTCTCTAAGCTCTAAGAAAGTAGAAGTAAAAGTAGTAAAAGCTTAACTCTGCCTCCGAGAGTTTTTCCTCCCGGTTTTCGGTACCAGGCAGCTTACAAGGCACATATATAGCATCTTTTTACATACAAATATTTGTATACAAAGTATATAAGTACCATTCAGATCTTCAATCATGCATTTGGGATAACAATATCCATCTCATTCAACCACCAACTTTTCCCCCCTCCCTCCCCCCTTGCTCCCTCCCTTCCCCTCCCTTTCCTTTGACCATTCTAGTGTTCCTCTAATCCTCCTATGTACCCCCATCCAACAACATTGTGAACTAGCCTCCTTATATCAAAGAAAACATTCGGTATTTGGATTTTTGAGATTGACTAATTTCACTTAGCATTATATTCTCCAACTTCATCCATTTACCTGCAAATGCCATTCTTTTATTCTCTTTTATTGCTGAGTAAAATTCCACAACCACATTTTCTTTATCCACTCATCTACTGAGGGACATCTAGGTTGGTTCCACAAACTACCTATTATGAATTCTGCTGCTATAAACATTGAAGCGGCTGTGTCACTGTAATATGCTGTTTTTAAGTCCTTTGGGAATAGACCCAGGAGTGGTATAGCTGGGTCATAGGGTGGTTCCATTCCCAGTTTTCCAAGAAATCTCCATACTGCTTTCCATAGCGGTTGTACCATTTTGCAGTCCCACCAGCAATGTATGAGTGTGCCTTTTTCCCCACATCTGCTCCAACATTTATTGTTGTTTGTGTTCTTGAAAGCTGCCATTCTGACTGGAGTGAAATGAAATCTTAGAGTAGTTTTGATTTGCATTTCTCTAATTGCCAGCGATATTGAGCATTTTTTCATGTATTTGTTGATTAATTGTGTATCTTCTTCTGAGAAGTGTCTTTTCAATTCCTTAGCCCATTTATTTATCGGGTTATTTGTTTTTTTTTTTTTGTTTTTTTTTTTTTTTTTTGGTATTAAGTTTTTTTGAGTTCTTTATATATTCTAGAAATTAGTGCTCTATCTGATGTGCATGTAGTAAAAATTTGTTCCCAGTTAGTAGGCTCTCTATTCACCTCACTGATTGTTTCTTTTGCTGAGAAGAAGCTTTTTAGTTTGAATCTACCCCATTCATTAATTCTTGGAAATAATTCTTGTGCTATAGGATTCTTATTAAGGAACTTGGGACCTAATCCGACATGTTGGAAATTGGAGCTTACTTTTTATTCTATTAGGCGTATTGTCTCTGGTCTAATTCCTAGGTCCTTGATCCACTTTGAATTGAGTTTTGTGCATGGTGAGAGATAAGGGTTTAATTTCATTTTGTTGCATATGGATTTCCACTTTTTCCAGCACCATTTGTTGAAGAGGCTATCCTTTCTCCACTGTACATTTTTGGTGCCTTTGTCTAATATAAGATAGCTGAAATTATATGTATTAGTCTCTGTGTCCTCAATTCTGTACCACTGGTCCACCAGTCTGTTTTGGTGCCAATACCATGCTATTGTTACTATTGCTCTATAGTATAATTTAAAGTCTGGTATGGTGATGCCTCCTGCTTCACTTTTCTTGCTCAGGATTGCTTTGGCTATTCTGGGTCTCTTATTGTTCCATATGAATTTCATGACTACTTTTTCTATTTCTTTGAAGAATGACATTGGGATTTTGATTGAAATTGAATTAAATCTGTATAATGCTTTTGGTAGTATGGACATTTTGACAATATTGATTCTACCTATCCAAGAACAAGGCAGGTCTTTCCATATTCTGAGTTCTTCTATGATTTCTTTCTTTAGTGTTCTAGAATTTTCCTTATAGAGGTCTTTCACCTCTTTCGTTAAGTTGGTTCCCAGGTATTTTTTTTTTTTTATGCTATTGTAAATGAGGTAGTTTTCATCATTTCCCTTTCAGAGGCTTTGTCACTGATGTACAAAAATGCCTTTGACTTATGGATATTGATTTTGTATCCTGCAACTTTGCCGAATTCATTTACTAGTTGTAAAAGTTTTCTGGTAGAGTTTTTGGGGCCTTCTAGGTATATTATTAGGTCATCGGCAAATAGTGCTAATTTGAGCTCTTCTTTTCCTATCTGGATCCCTTTAATTTCTTTCGTCTGTCTAATTGCTCTGGCCAGAGTTTCCAGTACTATGTTAAATAGCAGTGGTGAAAGGGGGCATCCCTGTCTTGTTCCAGTTTTTAGAGGGAATGCTTTCAATTTTTCTCCATTTAATATAATGTTAGTTCTGGGCCTTGCATAAATAGCTTTTACAATGTTGAGATATGTTCCTGATATTCCTAGTTTTTCCAGTATTTTGAACACAAAGGGGTGTTGTATTTTGTCAAATGCTTTTTCTGCGTCTATTGAGATTATCATATGATTTTTATCTTTAAGTCTATTGATGTGATGTATTATGTTTATTGATTTCCAAAAGTTGAACCAGCCTTGCATCCCTGGAATAAACCCCACTTGATCGTGGTACACTATCTTTTTGATATGTTTTTGTATCCAATTTGCCAGAATTTTGTTGAGGATTTTTGCATCTATGTTCATTAAAGATATTGGCCTGAAGTTTTCTTTTTTGGCTGTGTCTTTGCCTGGCTTTGGAATTAATGTAATATTGGCCTCATAGAAAGAGTCTGGAAGAGCACCCTCTTTTTCTATTTCTTGAAATAGTTTGAAGAGCATTGGTATTAGTTCTTCTTTGAAAGTCTTATAGAACTTGACTGTAAACCCATCAGGTCCTGGACTTTTTGTTGTTGGTAGCTTTTTGATGACATCTTCTATTTCTTCACTTATAATAGATCTGTTTAAATTGTGTATAGCCTCCAGATCCAGTTTAGGCAAATCATAGGACTCTAGAAATCTGTCAATGCTTTCAGTATTTTCTATTTTATTAGAGTACAAGTTTTCAAAGTAATTTCTAATTATCTTCTGTATATCTGAGGTGTTTGTTGTGATATTCCCTTTTTCATCACGAATGTTAGTAATTTGAGTTTTTTCTCTTCTTCTTTTCGTTAGCATCGCTAAGGGTCTATCAATTTTGTTTATTTTTTCAAAGAACCAACTTTCAGTTTTGTCAATTCTTTGAATTGTTTCCTTAGTCTCAATTTCATTAATTTCTACTCTGATTTTAATTATTTCCTGTCTTCTATTAGTCTTGGTGTTGATCTGTTCTTTTTCTAGTGCTTTGAGGTGTGATGTTAAGTCATTTATTAGTTGGGTTTTTTTTTTTCCTTTTAAGGAATGAACTCAGTGCAATGAATTTTCCTCTTACTACTGCCTTCATAGTGTCCCAGAGATTTCTATGTGATGTATCTGTGTTCTCATTTACCTCTAGGAATTTTTTAATCTCCTCTTTGATGTCTTCTTCAACCCCTTGTGCATTCAGTAGCATGTTGTTTATCTTCCAGCTGTTGGAGTAGTTTTTCTTATTCCTTGTTTTGTCATTGATTTTCAATTTCATCCCTTTATGGTCTGATAGAATGCAGGGTAGTATCTCTATGTTTATATATTTGCTGAGAGTTGCCTTGTGACATAATATATGGTATATTTTGGAGAAGGAGCCATGTGCTGCTGAGAAAAAAGTGTATTCATTTACTGAGGGATGAAATATTCTATATACGTCCATTAGGTCTAAGTTATTAATTGTTTTAAGGAGGCCTAAAGTTTCTTTTTTTAGCTTTTGTTTGGATGATCTATCTATTGGTGAGAGAGGTGTGTTGAAGTCCCCTAGAATAACTGTGTTGTGGTGTATTTTACTCTTGAACTTGAGAAGAGTTTGTTTGATGAATGTAGGTTCTCCATTATTTGGGGCATAGAGATTTATGATTGTTATATCCTGTTGATGAATGGTTCCCTTAAGTAATAAGAAATATCCATCTTTGTCGCTTTTGATTTGCTTTGGCTTGAAGTCTACCTTATTTGAAATGAGAATGGAAACCCCTGCTTGCTTCCACATGCCATGTGAGTGATAAGACTTTTCCCAGCCTTTCACCTTCAGTCTATTGATGTCTTTTTCTACAAGGTGTGTTTTTTGGAGACAGCAAATTGTTGGGTCATTTCTTTTAATCCATTCTGATAATCTGTGTCTTTTGAATGGCGAGTTTAGGCCATTAACATTCAGGGTTATTATTAAGATGTGATTTTTATTTCCATCCATTTTTATTTTGTATTATGGTCTTTAGCTTGATTTGGTTTCTCTTCTGGTTGGTATTTCCCTTAGTTTAATATCTCCCTTTGTTGATTTTCATTGTTATTTTTCTCTTCTTCTTCATGAAAAATTTTGCCCAGGATGTTCAGAAGTGCTGGCTTTCGATTTGCGAAATCTTTTAACTTTTCCTTGTCGTGGAAGGTTTTTATTTCATCTTCGAATCTAAAGCTCAATTTTGCTGGACATAAGATTCTTGGTTGACATCCCGTTTCTTTCAGAGCTTGAAATATGCTATTCCAGGATCTTCTTGCTTTTAAGGTCTGGGTTGAAAATCTGAACATAGTCTGATTGGTTTCCCCCTATATGTAATCTGCTTCGTTTCTCTTGTGGCTTTTAATATTCTTTCCTTGCTCAGTATATTAGGCATTTTCATTATAATGTGCCTTGGTGTGGATCTGTTGTGATTTTGTATGTTTGGTGATCAGTAAGCCTCTTGAACTTGGTTTTCCCATTCATTCCTCAAGTTTGGAAAATTTTCTGTAATTATTTCATTAAATAAATTAATCATCCCTTTGGCTTGAAACTCTGCCCCCTCCTCTACCCCAATCACTCTTAAGTTTGGTCTTTTTCTGTTGTCCCATAATTCTTGAATGTTCTGTTCTTGGTTTCTTATCATTTTTGCTGTGTAATCTAGATTTTTCTCTAGGATATATATTTTATCTTCATTGTCTGAGGTTCTTTCTTCCAAGTGATCTACTCTGTTGTTGATACTTTCGATTGAGCTTTTATTTTGGTTTATTGCTTCTTTCATTTCCGGAATTTCTGTTTGGTTTCTCTTTAGAGCCTCTATCTCCCTATTGAAATAATCTTTTACTTCCTGTATTTGTTTATGGAGTTCTTTGACAAAATGATCTTTTACCACCTCTATTTGCTCCCTCATTTTTGAGTTCATTCTTAAGTCCTGCAAACATTTGGAATATGTAATTTCTAAATTCCATCTCTGGCATTTCACCAACTGTGCTTGCCATGGAATCTACTGAGGAGGTATATTGATTTGTTTGTGTCACTTTCTTCCCTTGTTTCTTCAGATTGCTTGTGTGTCTTTTCTTCCTGCACTGTGTTACCTTGACTGTTTTGATTTTACCTTAAAGCCTTATGTTGCTCCTATAGTACAATGCTATCAGATCCCCTTGTAATTCCTTTACACTTTAAAATCAAACACTTTCTATTCAGAAAATCCCAGTTTGATCACAATGTACAGATTTAGTTAACCCAGATATTGTTTCCAATTTACTCTGTACGCTTCTGATGGGGTTTTATAGTTTCAAGTATTGGACACAGAGGTGATATGTTTAGGAAGAAGGAAGTGAGTGTATTGAATTGTTCTTTCTTAGAAAGTATGAAAAGAGAGTTCTATGGAAGTGGTTTAGTATCAGCAGAAGAGAGAGGAAAGAGAATGGTGTGAATGATTAGGTGGAAAGACCGATTTATATATAAACCTAACCTATGCAGCAGTTGACAGAAGAAATAAAGAAAGATGGAAAAGAAAAAAAAATGACAAAGGAGTAGAAATTAGTGTAAGAGAGAGGAGAGAGTGAGTCAAGAAAATAGAGAATAAACTATATATAACCCCACTTTGCTATATATTTCAATTGCACCCGTTCTAGAAATCCCAATTTCTGCGTATAACTTGCTTTTGCCTCTGTTGAGTATGCAATGGCAGGGTGTAAATAGGGAAGATGAAGGAAGAAGAAAATATACAAAAGTGAGAAGGGAGAAAAGAAAGAAAGAAAAGAGGAGCAGAAGCAAACACACAAACACACTGTCAATCAAAACAAAAACAAAGCAAAGCAAAACAAAAACAAACAAAAAACAACAAAACAAACAAAAAAAAGTTGAACCCAGGAACTAGTCTCAAACAAAATGGACCCTGGGAAGCCCTTCTTTTTTCCCTTCCAGTTTAAGCCAATTGACCCGGATCACGTCCAGTCAGCGATCCTGTAAGTGGAGTCAAGGCTGCACCTTTGGGCAGTTGCAGAATGGCACAGCGAAAGAGTGGCTCAGGGGGATTGTGTGTCAGCAGATGAATGGCACCAGGAAAGGGACCCTCCAGAAGGCACCCTTTCCCCAAGCCCACCCACAGTTGTACCTTCTTGGGGCCGCTGTGCTAGCCTCAGACACTCCCTCCCCTGCTGGTTGCCAGAGTCTCACCCAGGTATGTGCTGTTCTCAGAGCGCTGGCGGATCCCTGGATGTCTGCAGCTACTTTTCCTTTCTTCTTTGTTTCTTTGTCCTGGTCAGCCACTGCTTTCCTCAAATATGGCAGTGTTCTCCTCGGTCTCAACAGCAGTTCTGCAGACCTCTTGTTCAGGTGGCAGCTGGGCAGGATGCACTTCCTCCCGGGAGTGGAGGGGGCTTTTCCTCAGGTCGGGCCCTGTGTGCAGCAGCAGGGAGCTGCTACTCTGGGCCCTGTAGGCCAGGCGAACTGGCGGCTGGGTCTCTCCTTCCGGGCAGGTCATAATTTTGTTTTTAATTCTCACCAGCAATGAATGTTTTATTCTCAACTCAATAATGTTGAGTTCCCTGACATGCTCACCAACACTTGGTATGGTCAGTGTTTTTAACTTAAGACGTTCTAGTAAGTATGTACTGATACTCACGGTTTTAAATTTACATTTCAATGATGACTAATAATGTCAAATATCATAATAGTTTTGCATTTCGATATCTTCTTTGATGTAATTGCTTAAATCCTCTTCATTTTTGCCATCTCCCTGATCAAAGCCAGATCCATCATAGACCCTTTCTTCAAAATATGAGTTTGAGAATGAATATCAAGCTTTCTCCTGGTATCTGTGCCTGTAACATGTCAACTTTAATGTCATATTCTTCTTCTGTCATATTTCCCAATGTTTTTCAAATAATTATTGTTTTTAATTGTCTTCATAATGTACATGTATAAATTGTTGAATTTATGTTGATTGTAATCTCCTGAAGAGTATCTATAAGTTCATGATTTTTGGGTGACAAATAACATTGGAGCTTAAGAAAAGAAAAAAAAAAGATTTCATTTTAAGGTTAATGAAACCCAAGAATACAGAGATGTAGTGTGAGTATTAGGACTAGAATCTTGTTTTTTGACTAAAACTATTACTTAGACAACTATTCAATAGCAGATAGATCAGTAGAGTAGATGGAAGGGAACAGAGAGAGGGAGGAGGAAATGGAAAGGGAAGTACTACAGATTAAATTAGAGCAAATTATATTCCATGCTTTTGTAATTTTTCAAGACAAATCTTAATGTTATGTACAACTAAAAAGAACTAATAAAAATTTTTAAAATATAAAATAATTCAGTTATTCAATTAAAATATTTTCTTCCTTGATATTTTCAGTGACTATTTACCTTTTCTTCATTTCAGATTCATTTAGAATGGGTTTATGAAGCTTGTCAGATTGCCCTGTGCCTATTTCTTGAGATTTTGTGTTCTTACTATTGAGTTTAGAGTCTGTTATGAGCCAGGATATATGTGCCCTGACCAGACAAACTCCATTTTACCCTGAGAATCCATTTCATAGAAGACATGCTTCTCCCATGAGAAAATTCTGTCTCTGCCATTCTGATCTTGCCTAGCACACCCTGCTTAGAAATTCAGAGCCTTGGAAAATGTCTCTGTTCTTCTTATACAATGTAAAATTGTTCACTTTTTGGTTCCCATTTTTCTTGGCCAATGTACCCTGACTGTACTGGGTCATTCTGACCCACTCTATGTTTCTGGCAGCTTGCGGGTTTTTTGCTATACCTTCTGCAAGGGGTTGAAGGTTGCAAAGGCGACTTGCCTGCTGCCCTTCTGACCCACTGATGAATAAAGTTTCCATGTTTTTCTTCAAGACTGACCTGGTGATTTCTTTCAAACGCACCACAATCTATTATATATTCTTTCTTTCTTTCTTTCTTTTTTTTTTTTTTTTAGTTGTAGATCGACACAATACCTTTATTTCTTTATCTTTATGTGGTGCTGAGGATCAACTCAAGGCCTCACACATCTCACACATGCTAGGCGAGCACTCTACCACTGAGCCACAACCCCAGGCCTTATATATTTTAATACAAGTAATTTATCAGATATATGATTGGCATATGCTTTCTCCCACATATGGCTTGCCCTTTCATTTTCTTAAGAATATCTTTCAAAAAGAAGTTCTTAAGTTTGGCAAAGCCCAATTTATCAATTTTCTTTTGTGAATCATACATTTTGGTATAATACCTAAAAAATACTTGCCTACTCAATACAACAAAATTTTTCTAAGTATTTTCCCCAGAAGTTCTATAGCTGTACATGTGGCACTTGGTTTTATAATCCAAGTTAATTTTTTTACATGATATAAGGTTTGGTTTCAAGTTCATTTTTTGTGTACATGTGTATCCAACTGTGCAAACTTCATCTACAGAAAAGGCAAAACTTTCTCTACCAAATTACCTACATGCCTCTGTCAAAAATTGATTGTCCAATGCTGCACGTCTTTAAGTGTAGGCTTATTTCTAGAGTTGTATTCTGTTCCACTGATCTATTCGCCTGTTTACCAGTACCATACCATACTTTCTTGATCACTGCAATTTTTGAATAAGTCCTAAAATCAGGTGAGACTAGTTCTTCAAATTTTTCTTTTTAAAGTTATTTTGGCTGTTATATGCCCTTTACATTTCTGTATGAACTTTAGAATCAGATTATCAATTTCAATCAAAAACATGCACTGGTATTTTATTAGGATTTCATTAAATCAGTACATCAATTCTAATAGAATTTATATCTTAACAATATTGAGTCTTCCAACCAATTAGCACAGCATACATCTTCATTTATGTAGATCTTCTTTAATTTCTTTAATTTGTGTAGGTTTCAGTATGTAGATTTATTTCTAAATATCTTATATTTCTTATACTATCATAAACAGTATTGCTTACTTAATTTCAGTTTCCAACTGTTATCAATATCTAGTAATACAATTGACTTTTGTATATTATCTTTTATCTTGCCTCTTTGTAAACTTAATACTTTTATTAGCTTTTTAAAAGGATTCTTTTAAAAGCTTTATATAGATAATCATGTTGTCTCAAAATAAAGTTTTTCTTCTTTGTCACTCAGTATGCTTTTTACACTCCTTATTTTATTGCACTAGCTAGGACTTCTACTATATTGAATAGAAGTGATAAGAACAGAATAAGGATTCATCTTACTTCTGATCTTAAAAAGAAAGTATTCGCCATTATGTTAGATGTTAGGTGTAAGTTTTTCTGTAGCTGCCCTCTACCTAGTTAAGGAAATTCTATTTAGTCCAAGTTTGCTGAGAATTTTATTTAGAAGTAGATGATGGATTTTATCAAATAATTTCTCTGCACTTATTTAGGTGGTCATATGGATTTACTATTTGTTAATGTGATGATTTAATTAATTAATTTTTCAATGTTAAACAAAGTTTGCATTCCTGGAATAAACTTACCTGATCCTGATGTATATGTTTATGGTATATTTGGGGATCTGATTTGTTCTATTCAAAATTTTTTTCATCTATGGTAATAAGGAAATAATGGCCTGTAGGTTGTTTTTTTTTTTTTTTTTTTTTTTTTTTTTTTAGCTTAAACTGTTAAGTAAATTGTTTAATCTGAGTCTCTGCAAACATAAATAATTGACTACCAAACATCAAAGTTCAATGTTATCAAAATGTCATCTATGCCATGGGTGTGACCTAAATCCTGGAATGAGTCTGTTCTCCCACTGGTCTCTTGACACTTTTTAAATTTTACTTTAGATCTGCCAGGGAAATCCTTCCTTCAGCCAATTTATATCTTAATTTTATCAAATTTCATATTAGAATGTACATTAATTACAAGAAGCACTTTGATGTTTTTATTTATCTTTTCTCCTTCTCTCACAATACTTCTCAGTTTTGGTATTGAAGAATATTGAACCCCATTTAATTAAATCCTCACCACTAAACTATGAGATGGGTATTATTCTTCCCATTTTTCATATGAGAAATCTAAGGATCAGAGAAATGATTTGCCAATAAGCAGGTGAGCTGTGTTTGGGAACCAGGCCTGCTGACTCCTTGGGAACAAAATTTACATGTACTCTTTCCAATGCTGCCTGGTACAAATGGGATCTAGGTCATGCTGCTGGGAGTTGAAAGAATGAGGGCATGGTGGAACAGAGATTGGTTCCACTGGAGACACACTGGAAAGGTATTGCACAGGAGAAGCGGGAGCCAGGCCTCTCTTTACCATGTAAGAACACAGGAAGAAGGTGATCTCTGTGCCAGGAAAAGAGACTTCACCAGGAACCAAATATGTCAGCTCCTTGATTTTGGGCCTCCATCCTCCAGAAGGCTTCATAGGACTCCATCCACAGATGGCCTACTTCATTGCTCTGGGCTCCAGGCGAGGCAGAACATCACCTTGGAAGTGTGTGATGTTAAGAAAGCAGCTCAGGACAAAACAGCCAAGAAGCAGAGAATTTGGCCTATAATTTTCTGTTCTTGTGATGTTCTTGGCTTGTTTTAGAATCTATTTCTGATAAACTCATGGAGTTGGGAAGAATTATCTTTCTTTCTGCATGAGTATGTTTATAATTAGTATTATTTCTACCTTAAATGTTTTGAAGAATTAACTCACAAAGAAGTCAAAGAAAAATGAAATTTTCTATGTACAACTTTATGTTAAAAATAATGGAAAATTGAAAGTCATATAAATGTGCAAAAATAGAAAAATGTTTCAACAAATGTGGTTCATCTTTACAATGGAATTATTATATAGTAATTATAAATGCTAAAAAAATTTAAGTTGTATATAAGTTTGTTTAGTAGATGGGACTATAGCCTTTTGGTTTGTTTTAGGGGGGGATTTGTTTTTGTTTTACTGCCATAGTGTTTCTTTATAAATAAAACTTTGCTGATATAATCTAAGCAAATGGCTTTTTAAGGGTATAATAGTGTTCTGCTTCCCCAGAAATGAGAATTCAATATACCTTTGAATCAAATTTGTTTTTTAAAATGTTTTATATAAATTTCATCACACAAATATAAAGAAAGTAGCCACTGAATAGTCTTGCTGGAAACTGTAACATTTGTCTCTGTGTGTCTTATGTGCTATATATGTTGACCTATTTTTGTAAAGATGTGTATTAGACAGTGGCTTATGGGTAATATAGGGTAAGAACCACAACACAACAAAATGAAACTTTAGGAATCATCTTTTGTTTATTAGAGCTTTATAATTATACATGGTAATTGGGTTCATCCCGACAAACACCCACATACATGGAATTCTATTTCAGTTCATGATCCTACCTTTTTCCTTTGGCCTTCTCCCTCCCATTCTCCCTTCCCTCTCCTATTCATCTTCCTGGACTTTACTACATTTCCTTTCCCTCATCTACTAATTTATATATGATTGGTTCTTTTTACTTATGCATAAAGGTGAAGTGCCCTGGCATATATTCACATATGCATATAACATAATTTTTTAAGAATTCATTCTGCATATTCTCCCCTTCCCCATTCCCTCCACTCTGCCTCTTGATCTCCTTTAACACTACTGATTTCCCCTCTCTTTATATTATCCTATCCTTCCCTCCCCCCCTTGCTTTATTTTACTCTAGCTTCTGCATATGAGAAAAAATATTTATCCTTTGAGTTTTTGAGTTTGTCTTATTTCACTTAGCATTTCCACCATTTACTGGGTCAGATGGTGGTTCTATCCCTAGGTTTTTAAGGAATCTCCATACCACTTTCCAGATTGGTTTTACCAGTCTGCAGTCCCACAGGATTGTAAAGTGTGCCTTTTCCCCCTACAACCTTGTCAGCATTTATTATTGTTTGTATTCTTAATCATTGCCATTCCGACTGCAGTGAGATGAAATCTTAGTGTAGTTTTGATTTGATTTGCATTTCCCTGATTGCTAGAGATGTTGAACATTTGTTCATATATTTGTTGTCCATTTGTGGTTCTTCATTTGAGAAGTTTCTGTTTTTCTTTTGTCCATTCATTGATTTTGTTATTTGGTTTTGTTGTTGTTGTTTAGTGTAAAGTTAATCCCCTATTGGAAGAGTAGCCTGCTATGATTTTCTTCCATTGTGTAGGCTTTCTCTGCACAATTTTAATTATTTCCTCTTCTGTGCAGAAGCTTTTCAGTTAGATGGCATTCCACTTATTGATTATTGGTTTTATTTCTTGTGCTTTGGAGGACTTGTTAAGTCTGTGCCAGCACCTATATGATGAAGTGTTGACCCTATATTTTCTTCTAGCAGTCATAAACTTTCTGGTCTAATTCCTAAGTCTTTGATCCATTTCCACTTGATTCTTGTGCTGGGTGAGAGAGAGGGGTCTAGTTTCATTTGTCCACATATAACTATCCAGTTTTCCCAGGACTAATTGTTAAAAAGACTGTCTTTTCTCTAAAACATATTTTTGGTATCTTTGTCAGATATCAAATGACTATGGGTATTTGTCTATGTCTTCTATTCTGTTCCACTGGTCTTCATGCCTATTTTGGTGCCAATACCATGCTGATTTTTTGTTTTTGTTTTTGTTTTGTTTTGTTTTTTTACTACAGCTCTGTAGCATAATTTCAGACCATGTACTGTAATGCCTCCTGCTTTGCTTTTCTTGCTTAGTATTGCTTTGGCTATTCTATTTCTCTTATTCTTCCAGATGAATTTAAAATAGTTTTTTCAAATTCTGTGAGGAATGTCATTGGTATTTTGATGGGGATTGCCTTGAATCTGTCTATTGCTTTTGGTGGTATGGTCATTTTCACAATATTAATTCTGCCTTTACAAGAACATGGGGTGTCTTTCTATCTTCTAAGTTCTTCAATTTCTTTCTTCAGTGTTCTATAATTTTCATTATTGATCTCTTTAACCTCCTTAATTAGATTAATTCCCAAGTTGTTTTTCTTTTTGTTTTGGATTTTGTTATTGTTTTGTTTTGTTTGAGGTTATAGTGAATGGGATGGTTCCTCTGAATTCTTCATTGACTCAATCATATTTGGAGTATAGGAATGCTATTGGGTGTTGATCTTGTATCCTGCTACTTTGCTGAACACATTTAATAAGCTCTAGAAGTCTTCTGTTGGAGTTTTTGGGGGGTCTTCTAGATACAGGACCATATCATCGGCAAACAGAGATAACTTGACTTCTTCTTTTCCTATTTGTATCCCTTTGATTTCCTTTTCTTCTCTGATCACTCTGGCTAATATTATGAGGACTATAATGAATAGGAGTAGTGAGAGTGGACTGCCTTGTCTTGTTCCTGAATTTAGAGGAAATGCTTTTAGTTTTTCTCCATTTATTATGATGTTAGCTTTGGGTTTGTCATAAATGGCCTTTTTAAGGTATTCAGGTAAATTTTTTGATCGCTAGCTTCTCTAGCTTTTTTAACATGAATGGGTGCTGGATTCCCTCTCTTCAATTTCATGGAATAATTTGAGAAAATTGGTGTTAGTTCTTCTGTAAAGTCCTGGTAGAACTCAGCTGAGAATTCATCTAGTCCTGGGTTTTTCTTTCTTGAAAGGCTTTTAATTATTGTTTCAATTTTATTACTTAATATTTGTCTGTTTAGGTTTTCTATATCTTCCTTGTTCCATATGGGCAGGTCATATGTGTCTAGAAATTTGTCAATGTCTTCCAGATTTTCCTGTTTATTGGAATATAGATTTTCAAAATAAATATTCATAATCCTCTGGATTTCAGAAGGGTCTGTGGTAATAGCTCCTCTTTTTATCTCTAATCTTGATTTGCATCTTCACACTGTTTCTTTTGGTTAGTTTAGCTAAGGGTTTCTCAATCATATTTATCTTTTCAAAGAACAAACTCTTAAGTTGCATTGATCCTGTGTATATTTTCCTTATTCTCAATTTAATTGATTTCAGCTCTGATCTTAATTATTTTCTATCTTCTACTGGTCTTGAACTAGTTTGTTCTTTTTTTCTAAGACCTTGATATAGGGCACAAGCTTATTGGGATCGCTCTAATTTTTTTATATAGGCACTCACTACTATAAATTTTCCTTTTAAAACTGCTTTCATGGGCTGGGGCTATAGCTCAATGGCAGAGCGCTTGCCTCACATGTGTGAGACACTGGATTCAATCCTTGGCACTACATAAAAATAAACAAATAAGATAAAGGCATGCTGTCCATCTACAACTACAAAAAAAAATTTTTAATTAAAAAAAAACTGCTTTCATACAGTTCCAGAGATTTTGATATGTTGTTCTGTTCTCACTTATTTCTAAGAATTTTTTAATTTTTATTCTCATTTCTTCTTTGATCCATTCTTCATTTAGGAGAATACTGTTCCATCTCCATGTGTTTATGTGGTTTCTATTATTTTTCTTACTGTTGATTTCTAGTTTCTTTCCATTATGATGTGATAGGATGCATGGGATTCTACAATTTTATTGTATTTGCTAAGATTTGCTTCGTGGCCTAGAATAGTTGAGAGGAGGGTAAATCAAGCTGTTTGGAGGTGGAATATTTTATAGATGTCTATTAGATCCATTTGACTTATAGTGCTATTTAGGTTGGAGATATCTTTATTGATTCTATGTTTTTATTACCTGTCTATTGGTTATAAAGGTATATTGAAATTACCCACTATTATTGTGTTGGGGTCTATATGGGATTTAATGTCATGGAGTAATTTTTTATGTAATCGGTGCATTGATATTTGGAGCATAAACATTTACTATCATTATATCTTCTTGTTGGATTCAAGGGCTGAGGTTCTATTTCCTAACTCTAATCTGTTAATGATGGCTTCAAGTGAGTTTTAAATTTAATTGATTGTATCTTTCATTTCTAAGAGTTCTACTTCACTATTTCTATTTCTTTATTGAAGTGGTCTTTCATCTCTGTAATTGCATTAATTCCTTTCTTAGATTTTCTTTTAGTTCATTGAACATTTTAATAATCATTTTCTAAATAATCTTTCTCTGACATTTTTGTCCACTTCACTATCAGTGAGATCCTTTTTTTGGGGGGGGTGGTTATGGATTTGGGGATGGGGGATTTGTTTGCCTGTTTCCTCATGTTTTCAGAAGTCTTGAACTTGTGCATCAATTGAGGTGAATTCCCTTACCTCTTTTTGTTATGTGTGTCCTTTTGTGTCTAATTGTCTTATTTGTTCCTAGTACTTCTCTCTGTTCATGATATATTTGTAGATGCCAGGGTTGGGAACTTAGATCTTTGTCTCATTGTTCTCCCTGGGTTCTTGCTGTTTTTTTAGGGCTTTTGTGTCCTAAATTCTTTGAGTTGGGATAATACCAAAACTCAGGTAGAGTAGGTTATATGTGAAGTGCGATTCACTGTTGTTTGGTTGAGATATATTTCTCGACTGTAAGATCTCTTCTCTGTGATCTTGAATTGACCCAATCTCTGTCCAGCCACTCTTAGAGGAAGGGTGAGCCAGGAGTGGCACTAATGCCAGCAACAAATATACAGCTTTATGTTTTATTTTCAAATGCTTATTTTGACATCTGTAGTACTATTGGCCACTTATATAGGAATGGTGGGGTCAGCATTTAATAACAGTACCTACATTTAAAAAATTGTGAACTAGCCAAGCACAGTGGTGCATACCTGTAATCCCAGAGGCTCAGGAGGCTGAGGCAGAAGGATTACAAGTTCAAAGACACCCTCAGCAAAAGCAAGTGAGTCTCACTAAGGGTCTCACTAAGCAACTCAGTGAGACCCTGTCTCTAAATAAAATACAAAATAGGGTTAGTGATGTGGCTCAGTGGTCGAGTATCCCTGACTTAAATCCCCGGTACCTCCCAAAAAAATTATGTACTAAATCAAGAATTCAATAGTAGGTGTCTACTATGTTTTCTAGTATATTAATGATCACTCCAACTTGAATGGACTGTGAATTACATAGTCTAATTGTTAGTTTTGGTTTTTGTCTTCTCTATTCTTTATATTAAAGTAGAGCTGAAGTTTGTCATTAATTTATGTGCACAGCAAGGTGCACTTTCATTTGGTTGAGTTTAGCAGAATCTCTAACCTGTGAACTTTTAGTGTCCCTGTAGGTTCCCAGCACCTCACAGAATAGGGCAAATAAACAATAGTAACAATGTTACAAACAATACAAATCATTTAATAAGTACCCAGTTCTTACTATGTCGCCTTTAACATTAATTACCACCAAAAAATCTCAGAACGTGGGTTTGTTACCTGCAGGAGTCAGAATCAGGATCAGGTTACACAGAGTCAAAGAATGAACACCACAAACATTGCCAAGGTAAGCAAGCAAGTAGGAATTGTAGTTAAAATAAGGGTAAAATATGCAGAACTCCCAGCACAGTTCTGGGAAAGTCTTACAGCATTCCTTCTTTTAAAAGCATATAAGGAGAAATTGATAAGCTCCTCTTGATTAGTTCTTGATATTTCAATTGTCCCACATGCAGGTGCAGGCTGGATTTTGGATTTCACAGTTGTTCTCCATGAAATAGAAACGTATACCCTTTGAGATACAGAAACTCTTTTATAACATGCTGAGGCATGTAAAAATGGCTATTCTCATGCTTGCCCTCTTGTTGACCTTTACTGTCCCTTCCCTACTCTCAACTGCCTATCCTTTTCTATCTCCAGGTTAGCAATTGTCAGCAGTAAAAACAATAACCATAAACTAGATATACCTTTAAAGCAAACAGCAGGTGTCAAATATATCATTCACAGCAGTAATGATTCCAGCAGCATTAATGGTAGGGGCGGGAGTTATGTAACACAAATAGTTCTGAAATGTGGTACAAATACAGTTAATTGGGGGGAAAGGAAAGGTGTTTAAAAGTTAGAAAAGAGCTTAAAGTTTCAAAAAGTGAACAGAGAGAATGCAGAAGAGATGTGGCAGGTGATGTTTATAGGGAAGGAGGGGGCAAATAGAAGAAGCAAAGTATGGGAAGAGAGGAAGCGAGAACAATAGAATTGGCCATTAGCAGAAGAGAACAAGATGAGAAATAAAGAAAGTAAAATAATGCAAAACCAAACCAAAATATACAATCCAAAAAAATTCAAATCCTCAGAAGAAAAGAAAACTACATTTTTAAAATGCTAAAAATGAGATAGAAAGAAATAAGTGTATGTATGTGTATATATGTGTATATACACATATCCCTGAATCAATCAATCAGCACAAGAATTCACATACACACATATTACTGCCCCCCCCCACACACACATGAAAAGAAAAAAAAATTCATAATGAAGAATGAAGGGACTGAGATGGTCAAAGTAGTTGACCAGATTGGATGGTTACTATCTATGTCCAACAATATTTCTTTCCAATTCTTCTTGAGTTACATACTGATAGAGAGAGCAAGCAGTGGGGGTTGTTAACCCCTTCCTGTTTTAGTGTTTCTCTCTGAGCTGCCAGTTGGAGCAGCCTAAGATTGAAGCCGTTTCATATAAGATTCAGGTTCCCTTCTCACCAGTATGAGGTGGGATGGGTTAAGAAGTACTGTCAGTTTTGTCCATTCAGATCAGATTGGTGCACTTCCAGGGTAAACCTTATACAAAATTCTGTGAGGGGAGTTCCAGCAGATGGGGCTTAGGTCCAATCAGGCCCAGGGTCTTTGTTTGGTGGTGTCTACTTTGGAGAGATTAGATTGAAACACCCCTAAAGCTAGACAGTAACTGACCTCTGATGTGGGTCTGGTTCCCAGGAGCCTCCCAAGAACTACAATCATGGAACAGAGGGGCTGATTGATCATCCACTCACTGCTGCCCATAGCAGTGTATTCTTTCTGGAGCATATTCATTCCCACCCACTCAGACTCCCAGCCCACTTCAGCTGATTGTGTGAATACCAGACTCAAAGGAGAGTGAGTTGAGCTCCACTTCATTCTTTTTTTTTTTTTTTTTTTAGTATTTTTTTTAGTTGTATATGGACACAATATCTATATTATTTATTTTTATGTGGTGCTCAGGATCAAACCCAGTGCCTCAAGCATAAGAGGCAAGTGCTCTACCACCCTAGCCTTCCACTTCATTCTTCCAACTTGAATCCACCTGGGTACAGTCTTCTCCAAATGTGCCTGTTTCACTCATGCTCTGCCAAGCACACCCCTAGGCCGCCAGTTCACACCAGGATATTGTAGCAGAGTTTGCTCTGATTTCCCATCTCCAGGAACCACTGATGTAGTAAGATAGCCCCAGGATGGCTCCTGCCTCAGCTCTCTACAGCCAGTTGAGATACAGAGCATGCTTCTCAAGCACCAGTGTACAGTGCAGCCTCTGGATCAGCTAAATTTAGGCAGCTTTTTTTAATGTCAGGTTTTTCTATTCCAAATCTGTGTTCTTCCTCCCTCTGTTATGAATTGGTACTATTGTAGCTGTGAGGTGGCTTCAATGTATTATTGATTCTTGGTTTATTGTGCCCAAATATCTGAGTCCCTAAGCCACTCTGAATGCCCAATACTAATTTTTAGTGAAATCTCTTTCACCCACCTCTCTGAGAAGCTGTACACCTGTTACTTTGGTCCAAAGCCACTGTACCACTTGCAGTTTTCCTCTACTCTGCCATCTCCAAATCCACCTAGAAATTATCTTTGATGCAAGAAAAATGGAAAATAAAACTAAACAGGACTTTTGATTTCCAGTATGCAATGTTAATTGAGATTGAATAGCTGGGCATGAGGGGGCCTGGTTATAATCATAGTGGCTTAAGAAGCTGAGGTAGGAGGATTGCAAGCTCAAGGCCAGCCCTGGCAACCCTGTCTCAAAATAAAAAATAAAAAGGGCTGGGGATGTAGTTCAGTAGTTGAATGCACCTGGGTTCAATCCCCAGTGCCACCAAAAAAAAAAAGGAAAAAGAAAGAAGGAAAAGTTTGAATAGCCCCAAATAAACTAGTATTTGACATTATTTTCTAATGTAATTTTCCAACTTATAATTTGCACAATTCTGTGGTTAGGAGTAGACTCTCCCCTAAATAAAGTAGGTATCACCTCTTTAATTGTGCTATAAAAATGCCACTTAGGACAAAAAATAAGAATCAGGAAATAAGCATAAATAGAGACAAGGTGTTAAACTCAGAAACATGGAGATGTTTGAAGCTGACACTTATCAAATGGACACAGCAGTAGGTTAGGCAATGAGGATGGTTTAAAGATGTCTCCCAAAACTCCCATTAATACAGGAATATTCATAGTTTAAATAATTGTGAGAACTGTGATCTAATCAGTCTATCCTAGTTTGAATCAACTGGGTAATAACCACAGACAGGTGTGGCCTTGCTGGAGGAGGTGGGTCACAGGGGGTATGCCCTGGAAGGGTATACTTTATTTATGGTCCCTTACCTCCCTCAACTTCCTCCTTCCTGACCCTGCCATGAGTTGAACAGCTTTCCACTGATGGACCCTTCCTCCATGATGTGCCGCCTCTCCTAGGACCCAAAACAAGGAGTCAGCTATCTGTGGACTGAGACCTGTGAAACCACGAGTCCCAAATAAACTTTTCCTCCTCTAAGTTGTTTTTATCAGTTATCTTGGCACAGTGACACAAAAGTTGACTAAAACAGAAACTGGTCCAAGAAGCAGGGTCATTGCTAGGACTAATCTGACCACGTGGTTCAGAAGTCTTTGGAGATTGTTTTCAGGAAGAAATATGCAAAATTTAGAAATGCACACTGGAAGTCTAAAGTGTTGTATACAGAGTTTAATGGGTGATTCTTGTGATAGCTCAGAAGACCAGAATCCAATAGGAATACAAACTGTGCTCATGAGGTTTCAGAGAGAAATGAGGGCTTCATTGAAGTTGGACTGCAAGCACTTATGTTATATTCTAGAAAAGAACTTGGCTACATTTTGCCCATGTCTTATGACTTTGTGTGAGGATGAATTTAAAAGCGATAGAAGAAATTTCAAGGCAATGTAGGATTCAGTCTGTGGCATGGATATTTCTGTGCAAATTCTGTGCAAGCTGGCAGCAGAATTTGGCATCATCCACCTGATGATGGTTCTACATGATACTGGATGTTAAAACTAAGGGGTCATGAAGACCTCAACCAAGATTTCAAAGGCAGGCCTGTAAGGCCAGGTTATGTGTAACAGGGTTGTAGTCTCTGTATGCCTGACAGGGTGATGAATGAAACGGTGAAGGTGAAGTCAAAACTTGAACGGAGACCCCAGGAATTAAGAAATGGACTTAATTCATGGACTGGCTGCCAAGAAAAGTTGCTGGATGTGGAGAGCTGAGCTAAAAGAGAAACCATGGATGCTACAACCAGCAAGACAAAATGGGCACATGGTACCTAGGAAATAATATCTCTTTGGAAATAATCTCTCTCCATCATGTGTGCTACATTTTTTATGTGGAGTTACAGGTCCAGTTTGCCCAGGGGGGTTTCTGTCTTATTTTGACTCTATCCCTTGTTTCTATACAACAAGGGATAGGAATATTTACTCTGCGCCACTGTATATTCGATATATGTAACTTGCTTGAATTTTTACAGGGGCTCACAACCAAAAGTTTGCCTTAAGTCTCAAATGAGACTTTGGACTTGGACTTTTGGTCAATGCTAAAACTGTTAAGACTATGGGATTCTTGGAGATGAAATAAATGCATTTTGCATTGTGAAATGGACATGAGCTTGGGGGGAGCAGGGCAGAATGCTATGATTTGAATATAAGGTGTTCCCCCAAAGTTCCTGTAAATTCAAGAATATTAAGAAGTAAAATTATTGAATTATGAAAGCAGCAACCTCATCAATCCATCCTACTTTTAATTGACTGGAATACATTGGTGGAGCATTACTGGAGGAAGTGGGTCACTGGGGCATACCCGGAAGAGTATGTCTTCCTTGCAGTCCTTTTCCCTTCTCTCTTGTTCTCTGCTTCCTGACCCCACCATGAGTTGAGTGACTTTCCTCTGCTTGGCATTTCCCCCATGATGTGCTTCCT
Source organism: Tamias sibiricus (assembly GCA_025594165.1). Lineage (NCBI taxonomy): Eukaryota > Metazoa > Chordata > Mammalia > Rodentia > Sciuridae > Tamias > Tamias sibiricus. The sequence continues at coordinate 56,621,795 of CM046665.1, forward strand.
CACCTTGTATCCAGAGCAATGGAGTCAGCCACCGATGGACCGAGACCTCTAAAACTGTGAGACCCAAATAAACTTTACTTCCTCTAAGTTCTCTTATCAGGTATTCTGGTCACAGCAATGCCAAAGCTGACTAAAACAGCAGCACAAAGAGGAACCACTTTTACATTAGTACCTATGTTGAACTTCCCTTATATCATCCCCTGATATTCAGCATATCTTGCCCCACCAGGCAACCTGGTTTATACTATGAGAAATGAAGAGAGAGGCCTGGGAAAGAGAAACAAAGGAAAGATATTATAGGCCTCTTAGAGGACTTAGCTGAGAGAGTAATAGTAAAATCAGCAAGTACCCAGAAAAACAATTGATGGCAGAAGCAATGGCATGCTGGGTTCAACCAGCTGGAGGAAAAGGTGAGAAACTTGTTATCAAACTGTGAAAAAGCACAGGGAATTCTTAGAACATCGGAGATTTGAAAAGAAAGAAAAAAGGTGGGATCATTCAAGAGAATAATAGAAAAGGGAATTTAGTAGGGAAAGAGTTGTGTGCAAATCCTGGATCTTCCACACATTAGCAAGGTGAATTGTGGAGCTAATTTAGCCTTTCTGTCACTTAGATTCCTCATCTGCGAAATGGGTCTAATAGTAATACTTACCTAACTGGATTGTTCTGAGAGAACATGAGTTAATACACATCAAACTTTTAGAATAGTGTTGAACAAATGAAAGATTATTGTTAACATACACTGATGAGGGTTTATCATAGCATTTATTGGTGGAAATATATATAATGAAAGTGTCACAAATAATATGTAAATTTTAATTGCATATTCTCAATGTATATAGAATACAAAGAGAAATCATAGAAAAAATATCTCTGGATTGGGAGGTTACAAATCCTATTGACTTTTTCTCTTCACATCTCTACTTCTGGAATTATCTAGAATAAATTTTTGTAGTAAGAAAAGCATGACAAAAAAAAAGAAAAGCATGAATGTTTGTTTTGTTTAAATATGTAATGAAAGAATAGTATAAGATTCAGAAAAGTTGATTGATAGAAAACAGACTCTTCAATATGCTCCAAGAAATTAATTTTAAGTTTAGAATGCACTAGGAATTCATAGAGGAGGAGTCTCAATTTAATTATTTACCAGTGTGACATATAAAAGTTATAGTCCCATGGGCTGAGGTTGTGGCTCAGTGGTAAAGTGCGTGCCTAGTATGTTCAAGGCCCTGGGTTCAATCTACAGCACCACTTAAAAATAAATAAATAAAATAAAGGTATTGTATCCAACTACAACTAAAAATCCTTTTTAAAATCAATTTTTAAAAAAAGTTATAGTCTCTGCTGTTATCCAGCTCACCTTTCTAAAATGAGTCTATCCTTGTCAGCAAAGGACACACTACACTAGACTCTCAGTAAATAGGCAGGAAATGAACAGGGATGCACAAAAGTAACTATATGTTAAGCTCACCTTGAAACATCAGATAACACTGACCACTTAGTATTGATCAAAAAATAGAGCCATTTTATGTACATTAGTTCCCTAAATTTTTACAATTTTATGAGGAAACTACTGCTATTAGCCAATTTTTACAAGGTGGCCTAAAGACACAAAATAATTTGCCCCAAATCACACAGCCAGGAAGAACCCAAACCAAGATTCAAACAAAAAAATCTGGATGTGCAGCCAGACGCTCAGACTAACTTTTAACCATATGAACTCAAAGTAGGCATTTACACACACACACACACACACACACACACACACACACACACACAACCTGTAAATGTAAAGTTTCTTAGTTTGGGCTGCTATAACAAAATTTCATAGATTCCAGAACTTAGAAACTATACAAACTTACCTAGAGGCTAAAAAGTCCAAGATGCATAAAAAATTTTGATGTCTGCTACATAGATAGTACCTTCTTCCTGTGTCTTCACATGGTGAAAGAGGCAAGGCAGCTCTCTGGATCTCCTTTACAAGAGCACTAATCTCATTCAGAAGGGCTCTGTCCATATGACCTAATCTCCTCCCAAAAGCCCTAGATCCTAATACCATCACTTCAGTGATTAGGTTTCAAACATATGAATTTGGGGATGGGGTGTATAAACATTTAGAGCATAGCAGAAAGAACCTCCACCATACATGCCAATCAACTGTTCCCAAGCTTTTTCCAGCATTAATTTCACTGAATTAATAATTCTATATTACCTTACAATTTTGAAGCCAAATGGGAAGAGAGATAATACCATCAACAAAAACACTGAACATAAGAACAGCTTACACCTTTCTAGTCAAAACATATAAAGGAGTGCATTTAAGTGTTTAAAATTGGAAACTAAGCATTACATCAGATTGATAACTTCTCCCTCTGTCCCTCCCCCTCTGTCCCTCCACTTCTCTCCCTGTCTGTGTCTCCCCCCACCACACACCATCATTATAGGGTGTAGGTGTCATTCATTTATTTGTTCATTTATTCCACAAATATTCCCAGGGAGTTCTGTTTTGTCCCAGACACTGTGTGGTAGACTTTGATGGTACTTTCAGCAGTCCACTAGAAGTGCTTTATTTTTTTTATTTCAGGCTGCTCAGACCATCACTCACTGAGATTCAGCATTAACAGAAAGAACAGTAGCAGGGGCTTTCAAGCATGTGCACACTCCTGCATGGGCATAGGCTACAGGTTTCTTTCATGCTCCCTAAACAAAGCATAGGTTTGGTATTCAAATTGCATACACACATATATGTTTATACATATATACACACATGCACACACACACACACACACACATGTGCTAAGGAGGGAAGTAAGTATACAAATACAGGCGAGTACAATTGAAGCATAAATATCCAGCAGGTATTTGTATAACTGAGGGTTTTAAAACAAAAGGTCCAGTTTTAAAACAAAAGGTCCATGAAAATGCCTATCCTCTTTAAATTGCAGCTAAATTTCTGTCTGCTTTTACCTATGGAGGACCCTTGGTTTTGACAGTAATGGCATCTTTCTCCTTCTTCAAATACAGGGAGAACTCTTCCTGAGCGCTGCATCCTTTATCATGGAAGGCACGCTTTGTAATGGAGTCATTATCCTGCTGAGGACTGAGTAAGAGAAAGTGTTCCTTCTTTGCTGTATTAAAGTGCCTGCTCCTTGACTCAGTTATTAAAATGAGGGCTCAAATAGCTCCTTGTTCTAATTTTCCTTATCAGCCTCCACAGGGCCCATTTCAGGCTGTCTGTAAAGTGTTAGAATGCAATTGTGTGCTTGAATAAAAAGGAGAAACTGAATTAGAGCCTCTTAAGACCATTATATTGTCTTATTTAGTGACACAGTTTGCCTCACCATTACTAAGCAATGAGCTAAGTGTTTTTCCTGAGTAATAATAATACCCACATTTAACCAGCACTTTACACTTTTGCAAAGTACTTTGCATACGTTATCCCTTGAACCATGAAACAAGGCTGAGGCAAAATTCAAGGGTGTTATGATCATCAATTTACATGGTTAAGTTATGGCTTTAAAAATTCAAAGCATACAAGTCAATGAGCTTGGCAGTGGTGCAGAACTGTCTTACCTTTGGTGGGTGGAGCACCTGCCATAGACAACCTTCCAGCTCATCAGGGTCTCTACCACTGTTCTCTTTACTTCTCTGTGTAGAGGCCTCCAGATCCTGGTTTAAATGGACCCAAATGCAACAAATCAAAACTTTCATTTTAGGGAGTACACTAATATATTATTATTTTTTTTATTAATCCAAGTATTATGTAAAGCACATCATTTTTGAAGGGCTTAAGCTTATGAATAGTTGTTTCAATTATGTGGATTCATGTGACTATTTTCATAATCTATTTAGATACTCTGCCATATGACAAGAAATCACATTTTATAGAACACTTCAATGTTTCACAAATGCTCTTCATGAATGACTGTAATGGGTATATATGCAAATTTTCTTCCTTTAAAACTAAATATAGCTGGACACAGTGGTGCACACCTGAAATCCCAGAAGTTCAGGAGGCTGAGACAGGAGGATCATGAGTTCAAAGCCAGTCTCAGCAAAAGCAAGTCACTAAGAAATTCAGTAAGACCCTATTTCTAAATAAAATACAAAATAGAGGTGGGGATGTGGCTCAGCAGTCAAGTGCCCCTGAGTTAAATCCCCAATTCCCAAATAAATAAATATATTCTTAGAAATAGATGCAAATAATCTTCATGATCAACTTCTAAATATGCTATTCCAACAGCCAGCACCTTGACATACAAAACAAATATATATATATATATTTTTTTGAGGTGCTGGGGCTTGAACCCAGGGCCTCACACATGCTAAGCTACTGCTCTATCCCTGAGCTACATCCCCAGCCTGAAATACTGAATATTTCAAACTGAAGAAACTTGAGAAACAGCATGTGCCAAAGGGACTTTCCAAACTTCCCTGAAGCAGATGATAAAACTCTGGTGTAAGTCCGGCGTAGTGGCGCACACCTGTAATCCCAGTAACTCCAGAGGCTGAGGCAGGAGAATTTCAAGTTCAAGGTCAACTTCAGCAATTTATCAAGACCCTGTCTCAGAATAAAATATAAAAAGGGCTAGGGATGTGGCTCAGTGGTTAAGCTCCCCTGGGTTCAATCCCCAGTGCCAAAAACAAACTAACAAAATCCTCTGGCATGAGAGTCTCCCTCCCTCTGCCCACAGGGAATAAACATCCATATCTCCAAAACTGAAGGGACACAGAGAGGAATCTAAATCTAAACAAACAGGCTTTGCTAAATATCCCGGGTTTGCTTCTCTCTGCTCATACCTTTGTCCTGGCATATTTCTCCATTACTTCCCCCACATCATCAAATGCAGTATAAAAACATTTGTGCTTGACCATTTCTTCAAGTCTTCATTTCCTTATTTCCAAAAACTTGGATTCTTTATTTCCAAAAAACACTTATCTTAGGTTTGAGCCTCTAGAAAGTAGAACTTTGGCAAAGAATAAAATGGTAATGCTTTGATTAGAGGCTGAAAATCCAAAGTAGGAGATAATGTTTGTTTTTTTTTTTTTTTAATCAAGTTTCATCCCACGTGGAGCTAGATTGCACAAATCAGCCCCTCCTCTTCTCTCAGGAAGCCCATCATCAATCAGTCCTGAGGGAGATGGTCCTTTACTCAAGTTCAAGCATGGAAGGAATACCTGGCAAGAGTGAAGCTCCAATGGAAATGGAGGTAATAGGGGAGAAAGCTTTTCTTCTTCTTAACTAGCTTCACTAGTCAGTGTTATTATAAAAATGTTAAGTATTTTTATCCGTTTTTTGTGTTTGTTCTCAATGGGATATAAACATGAATCAGTTTTACTATTTTTTTCCTTGCATTTTTGATTGGTTTTGGCAAGGGGATTGAACCCAGGGTATTGTGCATGGTAGTCAAATGCCCTACATCCACAGCCTACCTTGTCTATTCTTTAAAGCCTCTATCCTTCTTCTCTTCTAACTCCTGGGTTGTGAACAAGGAGATGTGAGAAAAATGTCACTTTTTTTTTAATTTGCGAATGCTGCTGTGTCTAAGATATGGATACTTTTGGGGTGGCAGATGTCCAAATTTTGGTTCTCCTTTGGAGTGCATATGTGCATCCTTGGGGAGGGGATTATTGCAGAAGCCTCTATTTACAGAGTTCCTTGACAAAGGAGATCTGCTACAGCCCAGCCTCTCCCAACACCCCTTTAACTCCTACTTCTCTGGCCCACCCTCAGGCCCATGCTTCTGGAGTACCCTTACCTGGCAACCAGCCCTCTTTTCTCCAGGAGAAAAGTATTAGTAAGATGGCCCAAGCCAAACTAGTTTCAAATTCAAGGTCTGTGAGATCAGCAGTCAATGTCTGTCCAAAGATATGAGGGCTGTCTCGGAAACCCTGAAGGAGGACTGTCCAGGTCAACTGTTGGGACCGTTGAGTATCAGGGTCAGTCCAGGTAAAGGCAAAAAGGTCTTGTGGTTCCTGAGCTAAAAAGACAGTGAAAAAGGCATCCTTGAGGTCAATAACCGAGAAATGGGTGGATAAGGAGGGAATTAGGGAGAGAATGGTATAAGGATTTGGGACCAAAGGGTGTATGGGCCTGACAGCCTCGTTGATGAGACGAAGATCTTGGACTAGCTGGTACAACCCATTGGACTTCTTAACTGCCAATATGGGAGTATTATAAGGGGAATGGGTGGATCGGAGAAAGCGTTTCCACTGGAGGTCTGAGATAATAGGTTGGAGACCTCTGAGGCTTATGGCTGGAAGTGTGTACTGGGCTCTGTTGGGAAAATGCTGGGGATCTTTATGGTGTATTTGTACAGGGTTACAGAGAGCAAGGGAGGGAGTCTGAGTGTCCCAAACTTTGGTGTCTACCATATGGGCAGGGGCAGGGTAATGGGAGGTCTTTTCAGGGTTATCAACTTCTAATACAGTGAAGAGAAAGATGGAAGAGGAGACAGAGTGAGATAAGACGGGGAGAACAACTGAGCGAGGCAGGTCAGAGAGCACAATTGAGGCCTGAAATTTGGCCAGTATATCTCGGCCTAGTAAAGGCACAGGACATTGAGGCATTACTAGGAACTGATGGGTGAAGGGATGGAGGTGGAATCGGTAAGACAGCATGAGAGTCTTGTGGGGGTGAATAGCATGTCCCTCTACTCCGACAATAGGGGACGGTGCTATGGTTGTGGGCCCCCAAAACTCCCTCAAGATCAAGAAAGTGGTTCCTGTAACTAGTAGAATATTTATGGGGCAGCCATCAACAAGAAGGGTGACCCTAGGCTCCTGTAAGATGATGTCAACTGTTGGGAGAGGAACCCCTGGGCCCCATCAATCTTCTGCAGCTAGTCCCAGCAGGCCAGCTTTCACGACTGGTCCAGCCACCCTATGGTAACTGGGGCAGTCGAAACTCCAGTGGCCCATCTTGGAGCATTTAGGACATAGGCACGTAGGGGGCCTGGGGTTGGGACAAGCTCTAGCCCAGTGTCCTTCATTCCCACACATGAAACAGAGCGCTGGAGGTTCCTTCTGTGTGGAATTACAGCCCCCTGTTTGGGAGGCCCGAGCTCAGAGCCCCATAGGGCCAGGGCCAGCATTTGAAACTTTGTTCGTTCAGCCTTCTCATATTTCTGAAACTTGCGGCACTCGGCATCCTTGTCTCTGTTGTGATAGACCTTAAAGGCTGTGGCCAAGACTTCAGTCTGAGGTGTTGCTGGCCCTTGCTCCAATTTTTTTAATTTAGCCCATATGTAGGGGTAACTTTGGGACAAAATATAAGTCATGAGGACCTGATGTCCCCCAAGATTCATGATCTAAATTGGTGTATTATTGGAGAGTTTTGTCAGCCAGTCAAGAAATTCGGAGGGGGTCGTTTCCCTTTTCTGTATAATTTCCTGCAGTTTGTCAAAAATAACGGCTTTTTGCACTGCACGTTTAAGGCCAGCTACTATGTAAGTGACAAACTGATCTCTCAGGGCCATGTCCCCCTGGGGAATTATAGTCCCAGTTAGGGTCCCTTTCAGGGACAGCTGAGGTCCAATGGGATGGTTAGGGTTCAGCATAGGCCCTTGCCTGCTCCCAGACTCACCTGCGCTCCTCAGGAAGAAGGGTATTTTCCAAAATCATATATATATATATATATATATATATATATATATATATATATATATATATCATGGAAGGTGAAGCTATAAGATTGTAAGCTTGGAGGGTCCGTCGAAATTTTCTGAGGTATGTAGTGGGGTCAGTGGTATAAGAGCCCAAATGTTTCTCGACTTGCGCTACATCAGTCATTGAGAAAGGAACATGGACACGGACAATTCCTTCTGCCCCTGCAACTTCCCAGAGTGGGGCCAGGACTTGGGCAGGAGCATGTGAAGGAGAGCAAGCAGACATCGTGCGAGATTGTGTGGAGGGTGGGTTGAAGGAAGAGGTGGCAGGAGTGGGTAAAAGTGGAGCCGGAGGGGCCGAGGGAGGGGGAGAGGTTTCAGGTAGGTATGGAGGCGGCTTGTCCATGGGATCAAGATCAAGAAAGGAGGGGGATGGTAAGAGAGCAGCTAGTTGACAGGCAAGGAGGATATTTTGGCATTGCAGCAGGTACAGAGTGAAGGATTTGAACGGAGGAGGGAGAAAGCCTGAATATATGGAATCTCTACTCATTTTTTTGATCGCTCGCAGAAGTTGAAAAGATCTCTCAATAAAGAGGGATCCAGGGACCCAGAAGCAGGCCATTTGTTTTGGTTATCTAAGGAGTATGTAGGCCAATCTTGGGTACAAAACTTGATGAGTCATGTTGGTTGTATATGGGGAGTTTGGCCAAGATGTCTAGGTTGTTTAAAAAGCATTATAGAGGGGAATCGGCTGGGAGGGACAAGAGTGGGTACAAGAGCGACAAAAAGTGAGTGATAATGAAACCGAGGAAGAAAGTGAGGACAAGAGCGAAGAAGAGAGTGATCAGAGGGTAGTCAGCCAAGAGGGATAGGAATGAGTCAACCGGGAGGGATGAAGAAGCCCCCATTTTCCCATTCCAAACAGGAGAGAGATTATCCTGAGGAGCGTCTCCCTCAAGATATATATCAGAGAGATCCAAGTCCGTGAGACCCAGTTGTCACTGGAGTCAAACAGACATGGGGTCCAAGGGACCAGAGGACAATGGGCCACCCTGCACAGGGGTTTTCGCGTCCTGTTCTGAACGGGAGAGATGAGACCCAAGTCTGGAGTAGGCCAGAGGTCAGAAAGGGCTTTCTTCAACTGTTCCCGGGACGGGGGGGGGGGGGGAGAGGGAGGGGGGAGAGGGGGACTGAGAGAGAGAGAGAACAAGCGCAATGGTCAGTTGGGGTCCCCCCCCCCCGTTCTGAACAGGAGAGATGAGACCCAAGTCCGGATTAGGCCAAAGGCTGGAAAAGGAATTCTATAACTGCTACCAGCAGAGAACCCAGGAGACAGCAACAGTCAGGTCTCACTGTGAAAGGGTCTGATAGGTTTAGAAGCTCTGGGAACTAGGGGGGCAGAGGACTTACCAGTCCAATGGCCGGTGGTGGATGCATTAGAGCGGTGATCCAAAAAAACGAGTAAAAGGCTGAGTCAGGCGGTTTCGGGAAGGTTATGCCCTCCAGAGGGATATTTGTGAGGGAGATATTTTAGATGGGAAAAGCAATAATTCTTTCAAATATGCTGCTTTCTGCCAGGCCAGTTGGCACATGCCTATAGTCCCAGTGACTAAGGAGGCTAAGGCAGGAGAGTCACAAGTTCAAGGCCAGCCTGGGCAACTTAGCAAGACCCTGTGTCAAAATTAAAATAAAAGGGTCTGGAGGAGTAGCTTTGTGGTAGAGCATCCTGGGTTCAATCCCCAGTACTTGGAGGTGGTGGTTGGGGGAGATACTGCTTCCTTTCCTTCCTAAAAGCATTAAATAGCAGAATTAAATAACTTTGTTAGATTTATACAACTTTCTAAGATTTTTATGATACATTTTGAGAAAATTGGAGACCTCCTGATGTGCCATAAAATGAAGAATTGAAATTCTTTGCAGTAAATTATTTGGTGGAAAGCTTATATGCTCACGGTAGTTCCAAAACAAGACCAAATGCCCAAATATCCCCTCTAGAGCTTTAATTCTAATCCTTAAATTATTTTGATCCACTTTCACTGGAGCTTCTTATGACAACTGAGGTATAATTGCTAGAGGGCCTATAATTAGATGGCATATTATAGTTGTTACCCGCCCCTCCCATAAAGTTAAACTCTGGTTTTCAGAAATTTATGGAGTCACTTAAATAGATTTAAGGGTTTAGAGTGCCACCTGCTGGCATAATTGTAAACTCGTGCAACTCGATTATAGCTGATATTATGATAGATTTCATCACCAAAAACACCTCAATTTTTTAACTAGAGTAATTAACATACATGCAAATGTGTGTATTCCTTTCCTGAGATGATTCAAACATTTCTGGACTTGGGGTTAGAAAACTTGACTTTATAAACCACTTTCCTAGCATGCATGAGGCCCTACACTTGATGCCCACATTGCAAAAATAAAAAATAAAATAAAATAGAAAGGAACGAGAGAAAAGATGGCTTGGTTCTTCCAAATTCTATCCATGGGTCCATACGCAATTTTTAAACTCACTGAGCCTCGCATTCCTAATATATAAAAATTGGGTTAAAAAATAAAATTATTCTTGATGAAATAAGATGTCATGGCATCTGGGGAAAATGCTGAGGGTGATGGGGCTTGGCACATCCTTTCCCCAAATATGGCACCTAGACATTGGAGAAAATAGAAGAAGAAGGTTATTCAGATTTTTCTTCATTCCTTCTCTCTTAAAACAGTCATAAAAACCTAGTTGCCCTTTCTTGAACATAAATCATAAGACCTGTACTCAAAGGAAAGGAATGTCACACATGTACACAGAGAAGAACCTGAACAAAGAGACAAAGAGGGCTTGCTCAGTCCCTCTCAGCTTAAGACCATGATACCATACCCTTTTGTCCTCCAGTTACCTTTCTGCATGACACAGGAAGTAGTTTTCCCAGTTTCTTTGGATCTTCATTTCTTTTGTCAGGGGGAGAGGTACTGAAATTTGAACTCAGGGGCACTCAATCACTGAGCCACATTCCCCAGCCATATTTTGTATTTTATTTAGAGACAGGGTCTCACTGAGTTGCTTAGTGCCTCGCCATTGCTGAGGCTGGCTTTGAATTCACAATCGTTCTGCCTCAGCTTCCCGAGCCGCTGGGATTATAGGCATGCACCACTGTGGATCTTCATTTCTGAAGACTTCCATGTCACATAAAACTTGTATCAAATAGGTTTGTAAGATTTTCTCCTGTCAATGTCTTCAGTTTTAGATCCCACAATCATGAAGTTTGTGATAGGTGAGAAATCCCTCTCCCTTAGGAAAGGTGAGAAGTGAATGTAGAGTGAGGAATTTACCTATATTGATCCGAGTCCTGTTTGGTAGAAAAACAAGAGAATAGGGTGCTGGCAAGAGAATAAAATATATTGTACAAGAAATATAGCCTGTCAAGAGAAAAAGTAAAACCTAGACATTGCAAAAAATAGAAAGGTAAGGGTCTAGAGATCATGATGGTCTCTTTCTCACCTGAGAAAGCAGGTAAACTAAATCAGGAAGTGAGAGATCCGGAGAAACGGAAGGTAGTGGTTTAGGATTCATCTTAGATCATTCCAGATGACGGCAATATCTCAGGTGCACACAGAGGTCAATGTCATAGGAGTGAAGTACTGTGAGGCTGGGTGTCAGTTGAGTTACCCTGTGACATTGACTAGTCAATGGCAGCAGAGAAAAAACCATCAACAGTAGTCAAACTCTAAACAACTATGAGAAAGAGATATATGCATAAGAAGATGACAATAAGAAAGAGGAACAGAGATAATAAAGGCAGATGGCATCAGTTCCAAAGTTGTGGAATTTTTGCTTAAGGATGGCAGTTTCCTCAATAATTAAATCGGCTTCTCTTCCCCCCTCTCCAAACCCTGCTTCTGTCTGTGTCTCTCTCACTGTCTTCTAAATATATACATACATCTATGCTTAAGCTTAAGTTTTAGTGTATTTTCAGCTTTAATAACTCCAAAAGGATAAATGCTACCAGCAGGCACACATATTCTCTCTCTCTCTCTCTCTCTCTCTCTCTCTCTCTCTCTCTCTCTCTCTCTTTCTCTTCTCTCTCTCTCTCTCTCTCTCTTCCTCTCTCTCTCTCTCTCTCACACACACACACACACACACACATGCAGAGATCAATTCAAATGCCTTGAACTTGGGAAACCTTCCAAGTTTGTTCCTTGAGGTGCCAGAAACAGCTGGTCAACTATTGAGATACAGCACTGTTTCAATTTCAAAAAATAAGGTCAAACTCCTGGGAAATTTTTGCTAAATGATTACTATAATAACTTAGATTTTCTGGTTTTTAACTCATCTCTATCCCCCTTATTTAAAAAAAAAAGTCAACTACATCTAAAACATGTTTTAATAAAACTGCAGTCAATGTTATTTTTTTGTGACAGGACATGCCAACCTAAAATAGGGCATCTTGGAAAATTGAGTATTTGAAGATGAAGGGATTTGAGGATGGCAGGTATCAGAAGAACTGTTGAACTTCCTTGACGCAGGTCATAAAACACTCACATATGAGCTGTCTCTCCTATCCCAGGAGGAAAGGAACATCAGAAAGGCCTCTGAACCAAAAGGCTTTGCCAAGTTTCCCAAGTGAACTACTCTTAGCTCACCCCCTTTTTTTCCTACCCTTTTTTTTCATGTCTTTCCACTCTTCATCAAACCTAGTATAAAAGCACTCAAGTTTAACTATTTGTTTGTGTCTTTAATTCCTTATGAAGACTCCTATGTCACATAAGGCTTATATTATATACATTTGTAGTTTTTCTTTCTTGTTAATGGTTTCAGAGACCCAGTTAAGAGCCTACAGAGATAAAAGAAAAACTATCTTTTCCTCCCTTACATATATGTAGTATACGTTATATATTATTGTGTCAGTATATTGCATATTATAAAGGGAACATATTTTCTGATAAAAGTACAAACACCAAAGCTCTGCTGTTTTTAGTATGTGTTCAGCAGTTACATAGTATAATAAGCAAAAGCAAGGACTCTGGACTTAGATTACATGGATTTAAATCTAGTCCTTAAACCAAAAAGAACTGTAGATTTATGCTTAGAAAGACAAATCCTCCTTCCTTGCTGTTCTCTGACACAAATAAAATGGAGATTATTAAAAATATAAAATGGTTTTTTAAACTATGACTATTATGCCTAACTTTAACTAATTAACCCTCCCATTGAATGAATGACAGGGTTAATTAGCTCAAAGAGTGTACATCTTTTAGTTTAGAGAAAAAAGAAAAAAAAAAAATGTGGCGCTTAGAGTGATTCTTTTGCCACCTTGTGGTTTCATTCCTACACTGCAGTGTGTTAAATTGATCTGATAAAAGCTGGATAGACCTTCTGTTTACCCATGGAATTTTAGTATTTCTTGGCATGTACTTAAAGCTGCTACTTAAAACTACCATATGATTACATTTTTTGCCTTTTCAAAATGCCAGATATTCAGATGTTCGGTCTTGATATCCCTCTAAAAAGAGAGAATGTTTCATATACATTTGTCCATAAACGAGACAGGATGTTCTGAGGAACAGCTGAGTTTACAAAGGAAGGCTGAAATTTGCACAGTCTGTGAGTTTCTTAGTTATAAGCTACATTCTCTGCCAGTGTATAATTCATTGGTTTTAATAGGACAACTAATAATACCCTGAGAGGACTCAATCAGGGCAATTTAGACCACTTAATTTGAAGGCAAAGTGTTGTTGTTCTGTTTCTGCTACTGTCGCTTTTGTTTTCTTTCTTGTGTCCAGATGGCCATTTCCCTCATCTTCTTCACTTCATTCAAATTGCTGACAACATGGGGACTCCAAACAGCTGGGCAGGGACAGCTGAGCCCCTTTGCCTGGACACCAGTTCCCCAACATCATGGAGGGTCCCAGCAAAAGCCAGGGGAGTTTCCCTGAATGGGCACAGAGGAATGCCCGGGCTGGGCCCACACTGCTGAGTGTGGAAGGGCTGTCTGTCCCCCTAGACCACACTGCAGACCTCGCTTACCTGTGGCCTGTGATCAGTGCCAAAGCCGCGAGACCCTGGGGCCGCGGGCACTGAACTCTGCTCACCTGGGTCTTGGCAGCTCCGGGGCCCGCCCCTGCCGCCCTTCTCCGACTCCCCTTAATTATTTTCTCAGATGTTGAGAATTAAATCTCCCAGTAACAGCAGGAGATGTCTTTGGGCACTGCGGGCGCCCCCATCTCCGGGTACCTGGTACCAATAGAAGTTGTTAAATGAATAATGTTGACTTATGGGGACCCAATTCTCTCTGAATATAATTAATTCCCCTTCCAGTTACCAGGAGCTTCCTGGAGAAATCACAAAAATAATAAACATGTCTCCACATCAGGAAAAAAAAAATTGCTGACAAGAAGAGAGTCTGAAAGCTCATTGGTAGAGTCCTCTGCATGGGTTAAAGAGACACAGGATCAGGGTTATCAATGCCATGTCAAGAAAATTTAAATTCTCTAATTCCCAACCACTTTAATTTCAATGACAGGCTTAAAATATAATATTGTTTATAAGGAACATATGAAACAAAAATTCTCATTTCCATTGTTGCACAAAGGACTACCAGAAATAACCTTTGAAGTTAAAATGGGACACAGTTAAAACAAACCAGTCTATCATTTTCCAATTAAAATTATAACAAAACATTTAACTACAGACACATCCATCCTTAAATAATGACCTGCTTTGTCTCAGATATATAACGAATTCCCTAGAAAAGACTTCCTGTTCAGTATCAGCTATTGAAACAAATAATAGGCTATTTATTCTTTATCAGCTGCTTTGAGAAACCATCTGAAAGTTTAGTGGCTTGACACAAATTCTGCAGGACAATAATTAGTTGGGCTCAGCTGGGTGATTCTTCTGGTATTCACTGAGCTCATATATTCATCTGTGGTTATTTGCTAGGTTAGCCAGAAAGTGACTGGTCTAGGATGGCCTCAGCTGGGAAGACTTTTCTCTGCTACACATGATCTCTCATCCAGCAAGCTAGCCCAAGCTTATTCTCAAGATGTATGAACAGGTCCCCAGGTCTTATTAAGGCCTACATTTGGAACTGGCCTGGAAGCATTCAAGAACACTTGAGACCTTGCCTCAGATTTGGCACACTGTCACTTCTGCTGCATTATATCAGCCAAGGCCAGTTAAAAGCCGTTATTGCTTTTAAGTGACCCCCCAGAATCTTCATATTAGACAATGCAGGGATATTAAAAGGCAAATGATCAGATTATGAGAGTTTAACCTAATCAGTAAATTAATCCAATTGAGGGTTAATAATTTGAATGGATTAATGAATGATAACTGTAGGCGAGTGGGGCATGGCTGGGAGAAGGAGATTACTGGGGGTGAGACTTGAGAACTATTTCTTGATCCTGGCTCCTCCCCCTCAACCCAACCCACCACCCCTCACCCCCACCTTCTGAGCTCGCCAGCTCTCACTTCTCTACTGCCATGTACTGAGCAGCTTCCTCTGCTGTGCCCTTCCACCTTGATGTTCTACCTCTTCTCAGGCTCGGAGCAGTGTAAGGAAAATAAATAGGAGACACAAAGACAAGGTGCAGAGGCAGGAAAGTGGCAGAATGGCAGAGTGGCCAAGCTGCCAGCTTTATTTATATCTATAGGTTACTTTAGGTCACTGTCATCATTAGTACATATTGTTCATTGCATTACTAGGCAGGTTGCAGACTTAGCAACATTATGCAGCTTATTCCTCAGTTACATACTACAGTTACTATATGCAATGTTAGGAGCTTTGTGCAGCTCTCAAGAAAGTCCATTGTCTGAAGTTACTATTACACAGGCAGATCCCAGAGCATGGGAGCTTGGTGAAACGTTGTAGTTTTCTAGCAAGCAAGTTCCTTTACTCCCTGGAGCTATGTGCTTGTGATCAAGATTGAGGCTAATGAGGCCCTAGCATAGAGGCTTCTCAAGCAGAGCATTGCCATACCAGCTAGACATTGCACATATATTTAGTTATTTTACTAGTTCCTAGGAGAGATTGCAGGGCATTCTAAAGGTGGGAAACAGAGCACCTATCACACACACACACACACACACACACACACACACACACACACACACACACACACACAGTTTGCTCACCAGGGGAATGCTTCCCTGTACATTTCCATAATCAGAATCCCTACAGAGCAGTGGAGTTAGGTGATCATGAACTGAAACCTCTGAAACCATGAACCAAAATAAATCTTTCCTCCTCTGAGTTGTTCTTATCAGCTACTCATTTTCACAGTGATAAAAAACTAACACACAAGACCAGCAGAGTCACATTGCAAAGGACAAGTATACAAGGTAAAGTAAAATTGTGGCCATTGTTTGCATTCTGCAACTTTTATACCTAACATATAATCATATGACCCTTATTTTAATATTCTCAGATTTGTTCCCATTCACCATAGGTCAGTGACATAATACAGCAGACTTCCACTATTACCAAGAAGCTAATAATCCATAGAAATTTATTCAAGTCATTGTTTTAGTCAGCTTTTTTACATTTTTTGTCTTTTTTTTTTTTTTTTTTTTTTTTGTCTGTGACTGAAAGACCTGACAAGAACTATTAGAGGAAGAATGCTTATTTTGGCTCACAGTTTTAGAGCTTTCAGTCCATAGACGGCTGACTCTATTGCTCTGACCAAAGGTGAAGCAGAACATCATAGTGGAAGGGCATGGCAGAGGAAAGCAGCTCAAGACATGACAATCAGGAAGCAGGGAGAGCCCCATTCACAAAGTACAAAATATGAACCCCAAAGTCATGACCCCAGTAACCTACTTTCTCCAGCCATACACTACCTGCCTATAGTTACCACCTAGTTAATCCATATCACTAGATGAATCCACTGATTAGGTTAAAGCTCTCATAACCCAATCATTTCACCTCTAGACTTTCTTGCATTGTCTCACATATGAGCTTTTCAGGGACACCTCATGTCTAGACCATAACAATAATTTATACAGATTTTCTACACAAAATCAATCCCACTTTAACCTAACCATACTGTAGATTAGCCCCATAGATTTTAATTGGGAACTGATTATTAACTTCAATGCCACACACACACACACACACACACACACACACACGCATTTCAATGGACAAAAGAAAAGCAGTGAACTAGGAATCAGATAACAAAACAGTTAGGTTTTATTTTCATTGATGGCGCCCTATAATGATGTCTTTGTGATTAAATATAAGGACTATGTAATTATCTGATTTCATAAGCTCCACTCAATTAAAATAAAAGAAACTAGAGACGTAAGGTAGAGGTGGTATTTGAAAGGAAAAGGACAAATTATTTTTTTCCAAAATTTTCTTACTGGGAGGTATCCTAGTGGACAAGAAAGAGTACTGACATAAGAAATAGAAAACATGGGCTCTACTCCCAGTTCTAAAGTTATTTGTTTTGAGAAAGTACTTGCTGTTCATGGGCCAGCATTTGCTCATTTCCATAAATTAAGCCCTTTATAAATACCTAAACACCTCCCATTAGGCTTCACCTCCCAACACTATTCCATTGGGGATTAAGTTTCCAACACTTTTAGGGGGGGATACGTTCAAATCATAGCAAGGAGAGAACCAGTATTCATCTCAACTCCACAAATTCAACAAATGTATATTGAAAGTCCACTTTATGCCAAGCACTGTTTTTGTAGTAAAATAAATTAGAACGAATATAACCTCATCCTCATGAATTATTTCAGAAAAAGAAAAGACAACAAAAATACAAATAAATTACATATCAATTAGAAAGTGCTTAGTGCTGTGTACTTGAGTAAAGGAGGAAAGGATTCCTGGGTTCAAAAGGTTAGTCAGAAAATATTTCTATGAAAGGTTGGACTTTGAACAAGGACTAGAAGGAGATGAATGCAAACATTCTTTACCATTGTATCAGTCTCATGAGACACAACACTTGTACAACAAGAAAACTAAGAAGATTTATTATTTATATAGATAAACAGCAAAAATAGAGAGAAACCTAGGATCTAAGCTGAGCCAGTCTTCCAAAGCTCAGGAACTCTACCTAGGGCAGATGAAGTCTAATCTGCATGTGCTACATGTCACACTGTAACTGGGACAGCCTGAAAGCTCTCTGACCTAGGTTTTACATCCTGGACATCACCTGAATCACTGAGTTCACATGTTGAAGGACATCTTGTTGGAAGAGGAATAAGGATATAACTTCAGCTGTTCCAGACAGTTTCTTCTTATCTCAGATGTTGTGTCCATGGTATATTTTATAGTTATTCTGATAACTACAAGTGGGAAGGTAGGAGAAGTATGCTGACTCCAGCCATCTGCAGACCTGTCCTAAAGTTAAACACCTGAGGACAAATGTTTTGTGGCAAAGTATGCCGCATATATTCTAGGACTTGCAAAGAGAACAGTGTAGCTGATATGCAGTGAGTGAGGGGGAAAGAAATAAGAGATCATAGAAAAGAGTTGATGTTGTGATATGGTGGAAAGCCTTTGCAGGGGCTAAAACTTTTTACTCAGAACTTCACAGTAGAATAAAAGATGGCTTTGAGTGAAGAGAACTGATATGATTGTCATGGGCTTGGGTCTCAGTCTGGCTTTGTTGTTCTCTAAATGTATTTTTTGTAAGAAGGGAAAATATAAAACAGAATTGACATTTCAAAATCAGTTTGTTCTTTATTCAATCAACAAATCTTTATTTGTTCTAGTTAGTTATACATGACAGTAGAATGCATTTTGATAAATCACACATAAATGGAGTATAACTTCTCATTCTTCTGGTTGTACATGATGGAGAGTTACACAGGTCATGTAATCATTTATGTACATAGGGTAATAATGTCCAATTCATTCTACTATCATTCCTACCCCCATGCCACCTCCCTTCCTTTCACTCCCTTCTGTCTAGTCTGAAGTACCTCTATTCTTCCTGCCCCTCCCCCCTTAATTGTGAATTAGCATCTGCATATCAGAGGAAAATGGTCTTTGGTTGGGGGGAATTGGCTTATTTCGCTTAGCATGATAGTCTCCAGTTCCATCCATTTACTAGCAAATACCATAATTTAATTCTTCTTTAAGGCTGAGTAATATTCCATTGTGTATATATACCACAAGTTATTTATCCATTCATCTGTTGAAGGGTACCTAGGTTGGTTCCATAGTTTAGCTATTTTGAACTGAGCTGCTATAAACATTGATGTGGCTGCATCTCTATAATATGCTGATTTTAAGTCCTTTGGGTATAAACCTAAGAGTGGGATAACTGGGTCAAATGGTGGTTCCATTCAAAGTTTTCTGAGGAATCTCCATATGACTTTCCATAGTGGTTGCACCAATTTGCAATCCCACCAGCAATATATGAGTGTACCTTTTTCCCCACATCCTCAACAACATTTTTGTTGCTTGTATTCTTGATAATTGCTATTCTGACTGAAGTGAGATGGAATTTCAGTGTAGATTTGATTTACATTTCTCTAATTGCTAGAGATGTTGAACATTTTTTCATATATATATATTGTTTTTTAGTGATAATCACATATTTGTTGATCAACTGTATTTCTTCTTCTGTGAAGTGTCTGTTCAGTACCTTAGCCCATTTATTGATTGGGCTATTTGTTTTATCTTTGGTCTTTTTTGTTTGTTTGTTTGTTTGTTTGTATGGTTGGTTGGTTGGTTTTTGGTGTTAAATTTTTTGAGTTCCTTATATATCTTGGAGATTAATGCTCTGAGGTTCATGTGGTAAAGATTTTCTCCCATTCTGTACTTTACATTATTGTTTCCTTTGCTGTGAAGAAGATTTTTAGTTTTATTCCATCCTAATTATTGATTCGTGTCAATCAACAAATCTTTAAGTGGCCAAACATAAGCCTAAACTCTCAGGATACAGCAGTGAATATAAAACAGACCTGCCATAAGAACTTTAAGATTTAGTGTGAGAGAGAAAAGTCATCACTTACAAGTAAATTTCTTTATTGTTTTATAAATAAATCTGTTTTATTCATAGGTCCCCATTTTGACTCAATAACAAAACAACAACACAAAAAAACAGATCACCAATTCATGATAACTTATTCACACTTCTGCATTTAAAACAAAACAAAACAAAACAAATCTCTGGCTCTCCCAAGTGTTGGGGTGTATTGGCTTCATGTTACTGAAGCATGTCATTTAACTTCATAAAGAGAAAAGACTTGTTTAGCTTACAGTCTTGGAGAATCGAAGTCTAAACAGTATAGTGCAGGCTTGGTGTGTGCCACTCTTTGCGTCAACTCATGGTGTTGACAGCATGGCGGGGAGTGGGGTGGTGGTAAAGACTGAGAAAAATGCTCATCCCTTCAATCAGAGCAAAGCGAGAAAGAGACCAGGGTCCTACTATCCCCTTCAAGGGGATAACCCAACTGACCTAAGGACCTCTCACTATGCCCCACCTTATAAAGGTCCACAGCATCTCCCAATACCTTGGGGACCAAGCCCAGTGCTGACCGTTCTCAGCACTGTCAAGACCCATGATCCCCCACAACTAATGACTCTGCGTGGCCATCGTTCTCATTGATGATGCTGGTTGTCTGAGACTTTTCCATGCCCCTCAATTGACTGGCCCTCACTTTGGATTATCCATGCAAGTGAGTTTGCCCCTCACATTCAACTCCATTGCACATACCCCAGTAAGACCTGCAAATGCTTCCACATCTTCTTCATGTCACTCACAGGCTTCAGGGAGTCAAGGAGGATAAACCCCTCCACCACCTCACAGATGGAAGGAAGCACTCTACAGGGTATTTCTACACCCCTCTCTGATAGAAAGCTAGGCACAAATACACTGTGATTCCCAGGCCTTTCTGACTTGTCTCTCTTTCCCCAAATCAAGGTATAAATGCTGATGTGGGGACAGAGATCAGACCCTACACTCTACCTCTGCTATATTCCTCTCCCTCCTTTCCTTGTTCCAGCTGAGGATAGGCACTTACCTCCCTCTGTGCAATAAACATCCTAATATACCTTGCATCCTTTCTACCCAATAGCTGATCTCAGAACCCCTTTACACTCTCAAAAAAAATCTGAGGACCTTAATGATCTTTTGCATAAGTTGAATCTATTAATATTTAATATATTAGAAATTAAAATTGAAAAAATTTTATATCCAAATTAATTTTTAAAAAACAACTAATCACATGTTGACACAGTTTGCATAACATTTCATGGATTAAAAAATTAAATACCCCAAAACAAAAATAATTAGCATAAAGAGTGGGGTTGTCTGACATTTTTGGAAATCTCTTTAATATCTGTCTTAACAGCAGACAGCTAGATTCACATCTCGGCTACTGCATTCATATATTGAAATATATTAGTTTTGGAGTTTATTTTGGGGGGGACAGTGGTGTTGGTTGGTGATTTTGCAGTACTGGTGATTGAATCTAGGGGTGCTCTACCACTGAGATATATCCCCAGCCCTTTTTTATCTTTTTATTTTGAGTCAGGATCTTCCTAAATTGCCTTGAATTTGCAATCCTCTTGTCTCAGCCCACTTTGCTGGGATTACTGGCTTGTGCCACTGCACCAGAATGTAATATGTTGTTTTGAGTGAAAAATATGAAAGAATCTAATCACATGGCTATGTAACTGAAAAAAGGAAGAATATTAAAATAGACTTTTCAAATTCTAGTGTTTTTGCAAGTGGATTTTCTTAAAGTTAGTTGCAACATGGCAACTGAAAACACATATTAATAAATTTTTTAAGTATTTATTTATTTTTTTTAGTTGTACACGTACTTTTATTTTTATGTGGTGCTGAGGATCGAACCCAGGCTGCACACGTGCTACGCAAGCACTCTGAGCCACAACCCCAGCCCCAAAATTTTTTAACTCTGTTAAAATCTATTGGTTTCTTAGAATGGATCTTTTCACCCATATATGATTTTGTATCATAAATTACTTATTCAAAAATATTGATTCACTGAGTTTCACTATGCCATATCAAAAACTCACGTTAGGGGGCTGGGGTTGTGGCTCAGTGGCAGAGCGCTCGCCTTGCACGTGTGCGGCCCAGGTTCGATCCTCAGCACCACGTAAACATAAATGCATTGCATTGTGTACAACTAAAGTGAATAAATAAATATTTTTTAAAAACTCACATTAGTTAATTTTATCAGCAAAATCTTTACATATTGGGTGTTGGGAGCAGCAAATTGATTGTGAATTAATTGTGGGTCTTCCAACTACCCGGAGGCAGAGGCTTACACCTCCCTTTGGATTCTCTCTGTATAATGAAGCATAGGGAATCTCTCTGTATATATATTTGTATAGTGAAGCCATGTTCAAAGGGAAATTGCTGGTTGCCATGGAGTTTATCAGTTCATGACCTAAGGTTCAGGCACCAGCCACCCTAGGGTGGAGAATTGTGAGCACAAGTTGATGACTGTAATTGGGCTGTTCAAACTTTTGACCTCGGTTATGTTTTAAAGTAACCTTCTGACAATGAATCCCTTGATATAAAAACCTACATAATAAATGTGTGGAGCCCGCACATGGTGAATCTCTCTCCTACCAGGAGGCAGGTTGAACCACTGGGTCCTGCTTTTCTCTATTTTAGTGTTTGTTCTTCTTTTTTCCAATCTCCTCATCAGCCTGGTTCAGGCAAACTGAGTATCATGCTGGTTGCAACAATTGGGACCTAGTAAAATTCAGGGTGGCAAATACAAGTCTTCAAAGAAAATTTTAATTTTTCACTTGAAATGAAATTTATTACTGGAAACAAATACTCTCAGTTGTTTTTCCTAAAGTTATAGGATCTTGTAATTAATTTCTCAGAAAATATTTGCCAAATACTTAAGTCTAGCACACTGCCAATAGGTATCAATCAGCACTCAAGGAAAAACTGTTCCTTAAAAAAAGTGACTATTTGTGCTCACAAATCAAGCAAAAATGCTTTTCCTCCACATAGTCATGGTACTTTTAAAAATTATATTAATTGAAATATAATGCACACAATTCACGAATCGAAGTGTTCAATTCAAGGATTTGTTATCACAGAGCTATACATTGTACATCATAATCAGTTTTAGAAATCACACATCTCATTGAAGCCAGAATTAGACAGGCAGTCAGTATAGATAGGTAAATCCAGTCAGGTCAGATCAAGGAGGCCAATTTGAGTGAGTCTGGGAAGTTGGAGACTGCCCACTGAGGGACTGAAAGGCCTTCAGAGTCCTTCCTCCACCCTATCAAGATAACCTGCCCCTCCTTCAACCTGTTGCTAAGGTAACCTGTCCCAGAATTGTTATAAAGTTGTTAATTAATGTGTCCAGGGCTGCTCCATCCTGCCCTCCCCCTTCAGCCCACCTTTTGCACAGCCCACCCAGCATTTCCTGGGCCTAGTCACATAAGCAGGAAGGAGAGAGACAAAGGCAAGAGAAGCAGAAGAACAAAGGAAGCCTAAGACATATAAAAAGACAGAACACCTCACTTCTGGGGATACCAGGATACCAGCTGTGGACCACTTCTCCCTCCTGGGAGAAGTCTATGAAACCCTGCTTTATAGTCTTGCCTCGGCGTGCTTCTCTAATGCTCAAACTTCAATAAGTGAGGGAGCAGAATTCCTCACGGCAGTATCACCTTTACCATCATCTTCCCATTTCTCTATTCTCCTCACACCTAGACACCCACTAATCTACTTTGTATCTTTAAAGATTCACGTATTCTAGACTTTCAGATAAATAAAATCACACAGTCTTTTATGACAGGCTTCTTTCACTTACCGTTTTCAAGTTCATTCAAGTTGCAGCATGTTATCAGTACTTCATTCACTTTAACGGCCAAATATAAAATCTGTGATATCCATGGAATACAACACTAGCCAGCCAGAAAATAAACAACTTGTATTATTTTCACTTTGAGGCTGTTATGAACAATGCTATTATGAACATTAGTGTATATGTTGTTTCTTTTTTTCTTTTCCTTTTCCTTTTTTTTTTTTTTTTTTCTTTTTCATTCTTGCAATTTAGGGCATCAAATCCAGGGTCTCATGCATGCTAGGCAAGTACTTTTATACTGAGTTACATCCTCACCCAGTGTACAAGATTTTTTTGTGAGTGAGGAAATATGTATTTAGGAGTAGCATTGTTGGATCATATGGAATTTCTATGTTCAAACATTTGTGTACCTGATGAACTATTTTTCTAAGCAGTTGGATTATTTACCATTCCGACCAGTAGCGTATAAGGATTCCAATTCCTCCACACCATCTCAACATTTGTCTTTATCTGTATTGTTATATAAGCCATCCTCATATGTGTAAAGTAGTATTTCATCAAGGCTTCTATTTGCATTTTCTTGGTGGTTAATAATATTGAGCATCTTTTCAAATATTGAGCATCTTTTCATGACTACTGGACATTTTATATCATCTTTAGAGAAATATATGTTTAAATCCTTTGTCCATTTTTAAATTGGGTTGTCTTTTTTTATTCAATTGTAGGAGTTCTTTATATATTCTAAATACAATTCTCATCAGATTTACAATCTGCAAATATTCTCTCCTATTCTGTCTTTCCTCTTTATTGACAGCAGTCCTTGAAGCACAGTTTTTTTATAATGTCCTATTTCTCTATTTTTAATTTTTCACTTGTATTATCTAAGAAATTATTGCCAAATGCAAGCTCAACAAGTTTTTGCCTATGTTTTCTTCAAAGGATTTCAAATTTTCAGCTTTTAATTTAGGTTTTCCTAAAATAATTCTCATATACAATTAATCCATTTTGAATTAATGTTTATATATAATGTGAGGTGGATGTTCAAATTCATTCTTTTATATATGGATAGTCAGTTGTTCCAGCAACATTTGTTGAAGAGAAAGAGATTATTCGTACCCCATTTAGTTGTCTCGAAACCCTTGCTGAGTGAACATCAGTTGCTTAATTTCTGGACTCTCAACTCTGTTCCATTTGCCTATATATCCACCTTCTGTCATTGCCAAATAATCTTGGTAACTGTAGGTTTGTAGTAAGTTTTGCAGTAAAAAAAAAAAAAAAAAAAAATGAGTCCCATTTTTTTCACAATTATTTCAACTATTCTAGATTCCTTGAATTTCCATGTGATTTTTAGGATCATTTTTCAATATCTCCAAAGAAAACAGAAGTTATTTTTTCAATCCCTGAATACAGGATAACTTTCCATAGGTCTTCTTTAACTTCATTAAAGAATGTATTGTAGTGTCTACTATACAATTCTTGCCCTACTTTCATCAGTTTATTGCTAAGTATTTTATCCTTTTCAATGCTCTTTTAAATTTAATTTCTTCCTCAATTTAATTTCTTTTTTTATAATTTATTTAATTTTTATTCTAAGTTGTTAGAAATAACAGCAGAATGCATTACATTTCTTATTATACTTATAAAGCACACTTTCACATATCTCTGGTTGTATACAAAGTATATTCACAGCATTCGTGGCTTCATACATGCACTTAGGGTAATAATATCCAACTCATTCTCCCATCTTTTTTTTTCTCAATTTAATTTCTGATAAAAATTAATTCTTTGCAAGCATACAAAAATACAATTGATTTTTGTGTCTAAGTCACATTTCCAGCTATTTTGCTGAAGTTTCTCATTTTTCTTAACAAAATATGACTGAGATAGAAGGCTTTACTTCAGCCTGCCCTGACTTACTAATAGTATTTTTGTTCCCAATGTATACCTTAAAATCAAGTTAGACATCTTTACAAGAAGAAGTTTCCTAGTTTCTTACATTTTAATTAAGGGGTATTGAGTACTGTCAAACGTTTTTTTTTTCCAAGATATTGAAGATGTGGTGCTTTTAACAGATGTTAAAACATTTTCCTACTTGGTCATGGTGTATAATTCTAATGTGCCAACTTGCCAGTGTTTTGTTGAGGAGTTTTGTGTCTATATTCATTGTGTTACAAACCTAATCTCATTGGTAGAGGCCTATACATATTTTCTAGTTCTTTAAACACTTTGGGTAGTTTATGTCTTTCTAGGGACTTTTCCATTTAAATCATCTAATTTATTGGCATAAATTTTTCAGCTATAGAACTTTGTTATATAGTAAAAGCACTTCATGTTTATTTCCCATTTTGTCACACACTATATTTAAAACACACTCAAGGATTAAGATTTAATGAAAATTGAATTTTTACTGCTTCAGCAGGACATTCATAGTGAAACTGGTCTTTTTTAGAAAACTAGCTTCTTTATGATAAAGAACACAATTACTACTAGTACATTTGATAGCAGTTACTTGATTCATGCTAAGATAGCATAGTTTTACTCATACTTGCTTTTATACAGTCAGTGTCACTATGAGACAACAAATTGAATTATACCTTCATTTTGTTATTAAAATAGTTTTAAATTCGTAAGCCCTTAAGAATCTCAGAGATCCCGCAGAAGTCCACAGGGCACATTTCAGATAGTAAAGATCCAAGTTTTGGTCATTTTAACCATACTAATCCTTTTTATTTTATAAAATTATTGCAAATTGAAGGCTTGATTACCAGAGTAGTACTATTTTTTGCAATTTTTTTTAATAAAAGAAAAAATTTTAATCTAGCTAAAATGTTCTACTTAGCAATGTCTTATTTTCTGTGATACCAGCTCTCACCTTGAAGCAGTGGTGTCTGAGCTTCATTCAATAAATGGAGATATTCAGAGCAAAGTATAACAATTTCAGGAAAAATATGGTGTAAAATCCCAAATTTAATTACCTGTTAGTTTCATGACAGTCATATTACAGTTTCCTCGGTGCTCTAATGTGGAAATCAGAGAATGGATGCCAAAAATAACTTCTAAGAGAAGGCAAGGCATGGGAATAAAAAAGAGCATAACGGAGAAAGAACACATGTAAGATATTCAAGAACTAGAAGCCTTCTCCTTGGGCTTCAAGGAAAACTGAGAGTGTATAGATGTAGAAATTAAATTAGCAAGATAAATAGGAACAATATTGTATTAGTTAGGATTCTCCAGAAAACAGAACCAATAGAACAATAATGTGTGTGCAATGTGGAGGGAAGGAGGGAAGGAGGGAGGGGTGGTTATTATTAGGGATTGACATATGTGATTACAGAGGCCAAAGAATCCCAAGATATGCCCCTCTTCTGAAAGCTGGAGAGCCAGATAAGTAAGTCAATGATGTAACTCAGTCCGAGTTTAAAAGCCTAAAAACCAGGGAAGCCAATGGTATAATTCCCAGTCTGTGGATAAAGACCTAAGTCCTGGAGCCTGAAGGCCTGAGAACCATAACTCTGATATCTGAGGGTAAAAGAATATGAATATCCTGCTCTAAAAGTGTTCACCCTTCCTCCACAGTTTTTGTTCTTTCTGGGCGGTCAATAGATTATATGCTATCCACTCACATTGGTAAGTGTGGATCTTCTTTATTCAATCCACTGATTCAAATACTAATCTCTTCTGGAAACTCTCTCATAGACACACTTAAAATGTTTTGCCAGCTAGGGGGCATCCCTTAACCCAGTCAAGTTGACACATAAAATTAATTGTAGCTCACATCATGAAGGCTCTTAATTCTTATATTAATGACTTGGGACATAATAGGAGAGAGATGGAAAATCACTTTGGTAACAGTTTGGAAAACAGATTAAAAGAGCAAGACAGGATGTTAAAAGAGCACTTAGAAGACTGTTGATATAATTGAAATGAGACAGAATGGGGGTTTCAATAAATGTAATGGCAATGGGTAGACAGAACTGGGGAGATTTTTAATATCAACATCAGGATTGGTAAATTTTTGAATGTGGAGAGTGGAAAAGAAAAGGAAGTCAAGAATAACTCCTGAGTTTCTAATGGATGGTGTCCCATGTCATTATACACATGAAGGGAATGGGGACATTTGTGGGGGAAATTAATTTGTTCATTCTGGCCCTGGCAGTTTTGGCTGCATATGCCACATCTGAATGAAGATATTGTTTAATAGTTTAACTGAAGAATTTTTGGACCTCACTGAGCATGTCCAAGTTCGGGTCTATACATTTGTATTGACACCAGTCTACAAATTTGTGTGATTTTCTTCAACAGGGCTGAGTAGCTTGGATGCAGGTGTTGGTGAGATTGATGACTTAGTAATGATAGAGCCTGCTGTAATAATGGTACCAATTCTAGGAACTCTAATTTTCAAATGGTGGTAAAGAGTTTGTGACACAAGATATCAGCAACTGTGGTCCTGAAGAACCAGGAAAGTTAGGGGCATCCTTCAACTGTGCTATGACAATAGAGATTGACTGATAAACAGAAATCCCAGAAGAAGAAAGTTGATAGAGGGAAAGAGAAAGATTAGCAGAGGTGCATTACATTAACCAGGGCTTTTTGTTTCCAAGGCAAAATTCCTATTGTTGTATTGACATCTTCATTTTTTCTTCCACTATTCCTGAGTTTTTAAAGTAAGGTTCTGGGGGGAAATAAAGCACTACATTTTAAGTATGAAGGGACATGACACAGGAAATCTGATGCTTACAAACCCAGTGGTTAAGCAACTCTCCACCAATGACCAATGTACCACAGAACGGTCTTCTGAGGCCAGCTTTCCCCCTTAACTTGCCCAGAAGCTTTGCCTAGGATACTCCTACAACTATCTCTGGATACCCAGTAAGATGGAGAATAGCCACCCAAAATGTCAACCCAAGGACTAAGGCGCCATATCAAGAAATTACTATTTCAAGCATTGCTTCTCAACATTCAGAGAGCTGGAGAAGGGATGCTGGAATAGGGCTATAGGCAAACCTCACTTCCATAAAATTGCTTGGCAGAATCATGAGCCAAGAACCATTGGAAGATGGCCTCTGCTTTACTTCTACCTTCCAAATTGCATATAAGTGCACTTATTCAACAGAACTTAATTCACATGAAAAACCTGGCTGAAAAGGGATCTTGGAAAAGTAATTTTTACCTTTCTTCTACTCCAACTAGAATGAAAGCAGAGTGAAGTTTAGGTGAGCCAGTTTTGAGTTGCCACCTCACTGGAGATGCCAACCAAATGAGTAATGGAATTTTCAGGTTTTTCTTTCAGAAATTTTGTGTGCCACCCCTCAGTCTGCTCTGTGATAAGAAATGATGAAAATGTTATGTTTCCACCTCTCAGATGTAGAGTTGCTAGTCTATTAATTTCTGTTATTTGGACTCTAATTCGAGCTTTTGCCTTTTCTCATACTTTCATTGTGCTTTTGTAACATCTGATGAACTTTTCTCAAGCCAAGGTCACTTTCAGTTCAAACATCCTCTCTCCTCTGCTTAGCTCACATCTTCTATAGCCCCAAAGCCACTCCTTTGTGGTGTCGTAGAAAAAGCCTGCATTCAAAATCTGGAGACTTGTGGAAGTCCAGGCAAAAAATGTAATCTAGGGGAAAAAAACAATAATACTACATTGGACTGGGAAGATACAAAGGTCAGAACATTCTTAGATTCATTCATTTGGCAAATATTTTTTGAGTGTCTACTACTGAATGACATTATTAAGTGGTAGGCACTATTTGATAGAGTTAACATACAAAAATGAACAAAAGAGTGAAAAGCTCAGCCTCTATGAGATTATGTTCTAGTGGGGAGAATTTTAAAACAAGCATAATAACTAAGTAAATTGTATATTATTTTAAGAGGTGACCAGAGCAGTGATTATTCAGACCTGAGGTAAGATCCTTAGATGTGATTAACATCTAAATCAGTAGATTACCCTCCATAATATGGATGGGCTCATCCAATCTGTTGAATGCCTTAAGAGAAAAGACTGAGATCCCCTGAAGAGGAAGATATTCTGCTTTCCAAACTTCTCTGGTATAACATCAACTCTTCCCTTGTTCTCAAGCTATGCAGATTTCAGACTTGACAACTCCCACAATCATATCTGACACTTCCTTAAAGCACCATCTCTCTCTTAAGAGTCAT
The DNA here is from genome assembly GCA_025594165.1 of Tamias sibiricus. Taxonomy (NCBI): domain Eukaryota; kingdom Metazoa; phylum Chordata; class Mammalia; order Rodentia; family Sciuridae; genus Tamias; species Tamias sibiricus. The sequence goes on from CM046665.1 coordinate 56,651,330, forward strand.
AGATATGGATAAATTTTAGACAGATAAATAGATAATTTCTTCTATTGTATCTGTTTCTCTGGAGCATCCTGACAAACACAGTTGGGTAGGTTGGGTAGGTACTTAACAAAGAAACTAGCATAGATAAACAAATTTTTAAAAAATTTGTGTATAACTAATTAGAAAGAATAAAAAAAGAAACTGGCATAAATCTTAAATGACTCAAAACAATGCTATCTTGAGTTCTTTGTAGCACTTCTCAGATACATTTATCCTATTTGTCTCTGTAAATAGTCCACAAATAACAGAAAATACTGAATTACTCAAAACTTGAGCAAAAGTGAAAGTTTAATTTGCTATTAGCTATTCGCAACACATAGGCGCAGGATAAGAATTTTAAGATGGATTCTATTTTCTTTGGCATATGCTATACTTGGAATAACTTTTACTTTAATCCAATCATTTTTCTCCCCATATATGATGTTTTTTGCATACTAGTACCCAAATATATCCCTTGCAGCACTAATGTGCTGCAGAGATTGTGAAGCAGATTAATCCTCAGGAATTCTCTGACAAGATACTGAGGAAAACAGTTTTTTTTTGCTTCACAAATGATTAAAAGAATGCAAAACTAGAATTGCTGGTGGCTTTCTTCTTCTCTTGCAATAAGAGAGAATGAAAGCCACACAGGGAAAGATGAAGAGAAGACCAAGATTCTATCTACCAAAGTTTAATCTCAATTTCCAGCCTTAAGTTTCTATTTCCTGCAAGTTTCCTTCTTGTGAACTGTTACAATAACTTTCCCAATAATGAGCAAATATATATTTTTTTCTTTTTCCATTAGAATTATGATGGTGCTGAAGATGTAGCTCAGTGGCAGAGTGCCTGTCTATCATAGTAAGGCCCTTGGTTCTGTTGTAGGGACAGATGAGTCAAGGCACTGAAGACAGCAGGAAATAGTTTTATTTGACTGCAGCGGGGTTCAGAGGGTACAGCTCTCACTATAATCAATTAATCCCCTGAACCCTGAGTTCAGGTAATTTCAGAACGTTATACCCAGCATGTAAGGGGAGAGGCTCAGAAGTTCACAGTCTACAGAAGTTCACATAAAAGCAGTTTTTTCTTTCACTGTTCTGGGCAAGTTAACCCTTCAAGTATAACACCTGAGAAGGGAGAGCTTCTTCTCCCCTTTCTTTCCTCTCCCTGCCAGCTGTTACCATGGAGCCCAATTAGTAACTTATCTTAGAAATGCAGACATCTCTGTGAAGCTCCAGCTCAAGGCCAGAGACCTTGTTTGAAGAATTTGTCCTTTTATTATCACATTTTGCATTTGCAAACATACTTCTACAAACTACTATATTGGGTACATGTTTGTGAAAAATAAGTGATGGGGCGTCCAGCACCTGGAGTGCTGATTTCTTCTAGGCCAGTGGCCAAGTAATACAGCAACAGGAAAATAGGAAATTTATCAACATTGAATTCTTCTGTAGAGACCCTTTTGCTGACAGTCCTAAAATCAGCCATGGTGAAGATTTCTGGAGAAGCCCAGTTAAATTTTTCTGTAAAGAAAGGGGGTGCACTACAGTTCAATCCCCAACATGGCCAAAAAATTTTGAGGCTTCCTTGGTACTAGAGGACCGCCACCCCACACCGTGGAAATAGAGGTGCAGCAGCATCAGAGAAATTGAGCTGTACCACTGCAGGGTAAACCATATTTTCTAACATGGTGGAAAAGTTGGATGTGTGATTTCTCAGTGAGTCAATGACAATCCAAAAGCTAATACTTTGCTAATGAAGTTACTTTTCAAACCACCTTACCTCTTACCATAAAAATCCACTAGTTACCCTAAATTACTTTCAGCTTCTTAAGAGAATTCATTAATTTTTTATGTGAAAACACAACTAGTAAAACAATAATGAGACACTACTTCATACCTACTGGGACACTTTTGGTTAAAAAGAAAGAAGAAAATGTTGGTGAGTATATGAAAAAAAAACTGGAAACTTTATGTATTGCTTAGGAATGTAAAATAGTAGTACATCCACTGTGGAAACCAATTTAGCCTCAAAAAGTAAAGCAGGAGCTGGGGATGTACTTCAGTGGTAGAGTCCTTCCCTGGCATGTGAGAGATTCTTGGTTTGATCCCCAGGATAACACACACAAAAAAAAGAAGTTAAAGAAAAAATTACCATGTGACCCAGCAATTTTACCTTTCTGTATATACCCAAAAGAATGGAAAGCAAAAGTCAAACAGATAGTTGTACTCTACTGTTCATAGAATTATTCATAATAGCCAAAAGGGGGCTTAGAATCCATCAGTAGAAGAGATAAGCAATATGTAATATGTAATATACATAAAAAGGAATGTAGTTTTGTTATATGCCACAGTACAAATGAATCCTGAACATACACTAAATGAAAAAAAAAAAAAAACTATATATAGAAGGACAAATATTGTAGAATTCCACTATGTGAAATATCTAGAATATGAAAATTCGTACGTAGAAAAAATAGATTAGAGGTTATCTGTGGATGGGGAAAATGGGAATTAAAATTATTATTTAATAAGTATAAAATGTCTACTTGGGGTGATAAAATAGTTTCCAAAATGGAATGATTTTACAGCATTGTGAATGTAATCACTGTCACTGACTTGTATACTTAAAAATGGTGAAGTTCAATTAAATATTTTTCATTTTCATGATGGTGTGAAAGTGATATACAATGACTAGAAACTATACTTCAAAATTTGAATTTGATTTTTTATCAGGCTATGATATGAGGTATGATATTCTCTTGCAATGCTGGGCAATAGCAGCAAGCCACAGCTCCCAGATAGCCATACAATCATGAGAATAAATGGCCATTTCTACAGAGTACTGCTTTTTTGAGCTGTGGTGTTTGGTAGGTTCGGTGTATTAAGTGTATCTTTAACATAATATTTTCAACTTATAATGCATTTATCAGGATATAATCCCATTACAAGTCACGGAGTATCTGTGACAAGCTACCTGAGATAATCAGTTTATAAGAAGGAAAGATTTATTTTGGCTTATGGTTTTAGGGGTTTCAGTCCACAGTTGCTTGGCACTACTGTGTTTTCGACCTGTTCCAAGACAGAACATCACTGCAAAAATCACATGACAGAGCAAACCTACTCACTTCAAGGTAGATAGGAAACAAAATATAAAGAAAGGTACAGGGATCTAAATATCTTCTTCAAAGACACAACTCTAATGACCTTTCTTTCACCGGGCCTCACCTCCCAAAGATTCTACCACCTGCTATAATACCAAAGGCCGGTGGCCAAGCCTTTAGAATATGGGTCTTTGTGGAACATTTAAGATACAAACCATAACATTCTGCTCCTGGGCCCAAAAGGCATATGTCCATATCACAATGCAAAATGCATTCGGTTCATCTTCAAGCATCCCCAGTCTTAATAGTTCCAGCATTGCTCAAAAGTACAAGTTCAAAATATCTGAAACTCAAGGCAAACTTAGTGTTGAACCCTGTAAGATTAAAAAAAAAAAAAAAAAAAAAAAAAAAAGGTTCATACTTCAAAGATACAATGTCACAGGGTAAGCATTCCCATTCCAAAAAAGGTGAATAGGAAAAAAGTTAGAAGGAATAGAACAAAAGCAAAACTAAAACCTGGCAGCTGGCAGGGAAAACATTAAATCCTGTAGCTCCAAATCCATCATCTAGGGCACATGGCATGAGACTCCAAGGACTTGGGCATCCCTGCCTCTATAGCTTTGCTGGCTGTGACCCAAATAATTACTCTTTGGGACTGGTCTTCGTTGCTGCCTGCACCTTTCCTTGGGAGGTGATTCACATTCCTGGCATTTCTAACATCCTAGGGTCTCCACTGCAGCTTTAGTTTTACTTTCAGTTTCATTCATATATGACACATTAGTCACTGCTTTTAGGGAACTTTCTACAGCTGTCTGGCCTCCCAGCCTTTCTTTTGGAATCTCAGTAAAGTCTCCATAACCCCATAATTCCTATATTCTGCATACGTGAAAAAATGAGTACTGCTTGGCTTATGCCAAGGTGTGCTGCTAGCCTGTGCTGTAATTGTACCTGTTTTAACAGTGGTAGTAGCAGTCAGTCTGAGTGCCTGGATGGATGATCATGAGAATATCAATCTCAAGGAAATAGTTCCTTAGGTAGCTGTTGAGGCCTGGTCTCTCAGCAGGGGGGGTAGGTGCAGAGCAGCACGATGGGGGTACAAATGTAAGTGCTCAATGCAGTACAAAGGCAGAGGAGTAGCGACGGAGATGAGAAAATTAGCACACCGACACATGAGTCAGGCTGTGGAATCTTCTCTCTTTTTTACTTTCACTTTGTACAAGTATATAAGCATATTTCTTGGCAGTACACATTCTTTTGTGGTTAGATCACAGTCACAAGACTTAGAAAAACAGCAACATCTACAGATTAATTTTTAGACATATTAAATTCTTTACCTTACACATATCAAGATTATGTACAGATGGGGGGTCACGTACACCTTTCCAAGGTCCTATATATACGGAGGTCGTACATGACTGTCTGGGCATATTATAATTATGTTATACTTATCTAACTAGTTTGGGTAAAATTTATTTCTCATGGATTCCCTGAAGTTATTTTCTCTGCATACTGCTCAGACTGTCTGATAAAAGTTAATTTTCTCAGTCTGGAATTTCAAAGCACTATTGTTTTTCTTTTATAGCAGTTATTTTTAAAACCTAGAAGCAGGGAAAGGGGGGACATAGCTAAATGTTAGCTCTGAAGGACTTCTACTCTAAGGAATTTGTACACATCTATTTTAAGCTATTCTGAAAGTAAGAGAAATCTTTTTTCAATCACAAAAAGACTCTTAAAGCATATTAACTAGGAACTAAGTATTTTTTTAAATATTTATTTATTTACTTTAGTTGTACACAATGCAATGCATTTATGTTTACGTGGTGCTGAGGATCGAACCCGGGCCACGCTTGTGCGAGGCGAGCGCTCTGCCGCTGAGCCACAACCCCAGCCCAGGAACTAAGTATTTAAATACAATTTACAGAAAAAGTTTTTCATGTTTTTTAGCTCAGAATCCAAAAGGTTAATTTCCAGAATTAGTCGCATATGAAATAGCAACACCTGGTGGCCATATATGTGAACATACGCAGTCAGAGTTAACTCTTTCAACACCATCGTATCTGTCCATAAAAAAAAGGGGGGTTTTGGTATCTGTCCTTGAAAAAAGGGGGGGGGGTTTACCCCATACCCCATTGTTACGCGATGGGGGACTTCGCCCAGCCCTGTCGCTCCTTTTTTGGGGGCATCACCCGGCCCTGTCTCATGGAAGATGCCACAGGTAGCCTTGTGGAAGCAGGGAACCCTGGGGGTCTCTCCTGGGGGGGGGGGAGGTTTGAGCCTATGATGGGATTGGTAAGGTCTTGCTGATTCCTGAGATGTCCTTTAGGTATTTTTCCTATTGTCCTGGTGCAAAGTATTTGGCTTCTTTTTGATGGCACTACTCTTAGCAACCTCACCTTACTTGGCCACAACTTTAAACACATTTCTTTTTTGGACAAACTGTAAATTTTAAAAATCTGTCAATCTGCCTTTTACTCCCAATTATCACAGTAAATTTAGCTAAAATTAGCCAGCAATACCCATACCTCTGCCTGAATGTTGTCCTGACCTAAAATTTCCTCTACCAGATTAATTAGTCTATCACCTTCAAACTCAGCTCCTAGGAAGGCTCAGAGCATGGATAAAATATAGATAGGTCACTTGCCAGAATGTAACATGAATGGCCTGTAGTCTAGTTCTTATTAGTGTCTTCATTTTTTTTTTTTCAGTGAGGAGGAGAAATTTATTGCAAAAAAATACACAGTGGCCTCCTCAAATGTTAACCAATAGTCTTATTTCTTGACATGGTGGGCATTATGTAGACATTCCTTTAAAATAATTTGTTGAATGGTACATGCATTTTTGTGCACTTTATTTTTGTACATTGATATAAAGGATTTTTTTTTCAAGTTGCTGGTTTAATATAAAGTATTTTTACAACAATTTTGTCTTCATACATGTATTTAGGGTAATCATGGATAACTCAGTCTGCCATTATTTCTATCCCCTTGTCGCCTCTCTTCCCTCCCCCCTCTTTGTTCTATTTAAAGTGCTTTCATTCCTCTCATTCCCTCTCTCTTGCCCTTGTAAGTTAGTATCTTCATATCAAAGAGATCATTCGACCTTTGGCTTTTTGGGATTGGCTAACTTTACTTAGCATTATTTTCTCCAACTCCATACATTTACCTTCAAATTTCATGATTTTATTCGCTTTTACTGCTGAGTAGTGTCCCATTGTGTATATATACCAAAATTTCCCTATCCATTCATCAGCTAATGGTCATTGGGGTTGGTTCCACAATCTAGCTATTGTGAATTGTGCTGCTATAAACATTGATGTGGCTATGTCCTTGTAGTAATCTGTTTTTAAGTCCTATGGGAATAGGCCAAGGAATGGGATAGCTGGGTCAAATGGTGGTTCCATTCCCAGTTTTCCTAGGAATCCCCATACTATTTTCGAGATTGGCTTCACCAATTTGCAGCTCCACCAGCAGTGTAAGAGTGTGCCTTTTCCCCCACATCCTCACCAGCATTTATTGTTTTTTTTTTTTTTTTTTTTTTTGATACCTGCCATTCTGACTGGAGTAAGATGAAATCTTAGAGTTGTTTTGATTTGCATTTCTCTAATCGCTAGAGATGTTGAACATTTTTTCATATATTTGTTGATTGTTTGTATATCATCTTCTGAGAAGTGTCTGTTCAGTTCCCTGGCCCATTTATTGATTGGGTTATTTTTTTGTTTTTGTTTTTTTTTGTTTTTGTTTTTGGTTTTTTTTTTTTTTTTTTTTGGTTTAAGGCTTTTAAGAGCTTTATAAATCCTCGAGGTTAGTGTTCTATCTGATGTGCTTGTGGTAAGGATTTGCTCCCATTCTGTAGGTCCTCTATTCACCTCACTGATTGTTTCTTTTGCTGAGAAAAAGCTTTTTAGTTTGAATCCATCCCATTTATGGATTCTTATTTTCAGTTCTTGTGCTATAGGGGTCTTATTGAGGAAGTTGAAGTCTAAACCAACATGATAGAGACTTGGACCTACTTTTTCTTCTATTAGGCACAAGGTCTCTGGTTTAATTCCTAGGTCCTTGATCCACTTTGAGTTAAGTTTTGTGCATGGTGAGAGAAAGAGATTTAATTTCATTTTATTACATAAGGACTTCCAATTTTCCCAACACCATTTGTTGAAGAGGCTGTCTTTTCTCCAGTGAACATTTTTGGCACCTTTGTCTAATATAAGATAACTGAAGGTGTGTGGGTTCGACTCTGAGTCTTCTATTCTGTACCACTGGTCAACTGGTCTAAAGAAATTAAAGGGATACGGATAGGAAAAGAAGAATTCAAATTATCACTATTTGCAGACGATATGATTCTATACATAGAAGATCCAAAAAATCCCACCAGAAATCTTCTAAATCTAATAAATAAATTCAGCAATGTAGCTGGATATAAAATCAATACCCATAAATCAAAGGCATTTCTGTACATCAGCGACAAATCCTCAGAAAGAGAAACTAGGAAATCCACCCCATTTACTATAGCCTCAAAAAAAAAATAAATAAAATATTTGGGAATTAACTTAACAAAAAAAAGTGAAAGACCTCTACAATGAAAACTACAGCATGCTAAGGAAAGAAATTAATGAAGATCTTAGAAGATGGAAAGATCGATCTACCTTGTTCATAAATAGGTAGAACTAATATTGTCAAAATGACCATTCTCCCAAAAGCACTATACAGATTCAATGCAATACCAATCAAAATCCCAATATCATTCCTCATAGAAATAGAAAACGCAATCATGAAATTCATCTGGAAAAATAAGAGACCCAAAATAGCCAAATCAATTGTTAGTAAGAAGAATGAAGCTGGTGGCATTACTATTCCAGACCTTAAATTGTACTACAAAGCAATAGTAACAAAAACAGCATGGTATTGGCATCAAAATAGTTTCTATCTGAAACCTCATCAACTCTGCCATGGGTCTTTTAAGAACCTCAGAACCCACCAGAATGCTCCTTAAGGCTTATAGTATTCTAGACTTTCTCTAGCTTATTTCTCCCAACATTTCCTAAGTCCTTCTGCAAGCCAATTCCAAAGGCTTCTGAACCACATCATCAGATGTGTCACCACAAAAACTCCACTTTTCAGTACAAATTTCTCTATTAGTCATATTTCTATTTGTGATAAAACCCTGAAAATATCAACTTAAAGAAGGAAAGGACTTCTTTAGCTCAAAGTTTTAGATATTTCAGTCTGTGACAATATGGCCCTTTTGCCTTGGGAACTATGGTGAGTAAATATATCATCATGGGGAACACGTGGTAGAGAAAACTACTTCTTTCATGGTGAAAGCAAAATAGAACAAAGAAAGGACTGGAGTCCTAATATTCCCTTCAAGGGCACACCACCAATGACCTGTTTTTTCTTTTATTAGGCTCCACCTCACAAAGATTCCAACACTCCTCAATAGTACCACAGGTTACCAACAAAGATTTAGCATATGGATTTTGTGGGATATTTAATATCAAAAGTATACCAGTATATATTTTGAATACATAAATATACTCACACTAAAACCATGAAACACACACAAATACACAAATAGTGAGCCAAATATTTTGTGTGGTATTAAAAACAAGAAACAAAAGCTATAACTTAAACTACTTGAGATTTAAGTTGGGAATCTTTGGAATTTTTATTATTATTATTATTTGTTTCTTTACCTATAGAATTAGGAAATATCTAGTTCATAGTTTGGAGGAAAGATATCATTTGTGTACATACTAATTTACCACAGTGAATATGATAGGTATATTAGTTTTTTGTTTTCCTCTTCATTATGCAGAAAAAAAAAAGTTTATTTTGGTTTATGGTTTCAGAGGTTTCAGTCCACAGCCATCTGTTTCAAAGGGCAGAGGCTGTAGTGAGGGAAAGTTGCTTAGCTCATGGCATCTGGGATGTAGAGAGGGAACAAAAAAATGGAGGAGGAGGAGCTAGCAACAAGATATGGTTCCCAAGGACACTCCTCCAAGGGCCCAATTCCTTCTACTAGGTCCCACCGATTAATCTACTAATGAGGTCAGAGCCCTCATGATCCAGTCACTTCCCAAGGGACCCACTTCTGAAGGCTGCTACATTTGGGTCCCAAAATGTGAACACATGAACCTTTGGGAATGATCTAGATCCAAACCATAACAGTAGTTGACTAGTAAAATATTAGCTATTATTACCATTATTCCGTTCACTTTCTATCACAGTAATTCCCCTAGTACCCCCAAATTATTGAAAATTCTACCCTTATTATTTTTCTGTACATCATTATTTACTTTTGTATATAAGTTTAAAATCATATTTTTGATGAGCAGCACATTAAGAGGTTTAAAACCAGAATTCTGAAGCACAGGCGGAAAACATTAAATAATAAGATGAGAGAGTTCAGGTGAATATGAAAAAATCTTGAGAGTTCTGTGTGACATTGTGTTGCCTTTGAGGATCTCACAATGATAGTGCAGAGAGGAACTCTATCCTTCCACAACTAGTGATTACACAGTGAGCCAAAACAGCAACAGTCATCTCAAAAATCTTAGAAGATGGAAAGACCTACCTTGTTCTTGGATAGGCAGAATTAATATTGTCAAAATGACCATACTACCAAAAGCACTATACAGATTTAATGCAATTCCAATAAAAATCCCAATGACATTCCTTATAGAAATAGATAAATCAATCATGAAATTCATCTGGAAAAATAAGAGACCCAGAATAGCCAAAGCAATCCTTAGCAAGAAGAGTGAAACAGGTGGCATCACAATACCAGTCCTTAAACTATACTACAGAGCAATAGTAACAAAACCAGCATGGTATTGGCACCAAAATAGACTTGTAGACCAATGGTACAAAATAGAGAACACAGAGACAAACCCACATAAATACAGATATCTCGTACTAGGCAAAGGTGCCAAAAACATATATTGGAGAAAAGATAGCCTCTTCAACAAATGGTGCTAGGAAAACTGGAAATCCACATGTAGAAAAATGAAATTAAGCCCCTATCTCTCACCATGCACAAAACTCAACTCAAAGTGGATCAAGGACCTAGGAATTAAAGCAGAGACCCTGTACCTAATAGAAGAAAAAGTAGGCCCAAATCTTCATCATGTTGAATTGAGCCCTGACTTCCTTAACAAGACTCCTAAAGCCCAAGAAATAAAATCAAGAATTAATAAATGGGATGGTTTTAAACTGAAAAACTTCTTCTTAGCAAAAGAAACAAATCAGTGAGGTGAATAGAGAGCCTACAGAATGGGAGCAAATTTTTACCACATGCACATCAGATAGAGCACTAATATCCAGGATATTATAAAGAACTCAAAAAACTTAACACTAAATAAACAAATAACCCAATCAATAAATGAGCTAAGGAACTGAACCGACACTTCTCAGAAGAAGATATACAATTGATCAACAAATATATGAAAAAATGTTCAACATCTCTAGGAATTACAGAAATGCAAATCAAAACTACTGTAAGATTTCATCTCACTCTAGTCAGAATGGCAATTATTAAGAATACAAGCAACAATAAGTATTGGCAAGGATGTAGGGAAAAAGGCACACTCTTACATTGCTGGTAGGACTGCAAATTGATTTACACAGAGACATGGGTAGAAGGAACATTCAAGCAAATTCTGATTGAATGATGAACAAGATTCAGCTTTATCTCACCAACCTTCTAAAGGATACAATTTCCATCCTTTTAAAGGTAAACTTTGATACAGTAAATTAAGCCATGAGATCATGAACATCTGGTATAAAATAATCCAGTTGTTTATTTAAGGAAATGGCAAGAGCTCTTGACCCATCATCCCAATATATCATTTAGTCATTTTCACAGGTCAGTTATTTTCTAACCTTAAATAGTTGGGCATTTTCAAGCCTATTCTGTCTACTATTTTTTGTTTTGTGTTCCAGTTGAAGTGATTTTTGACATTTTTATTTCCTTGTTTAATTGAATTTTCCACTAAATTATTCTGAAAAAAATTGAGTTCTCTCAGAGAGCAAAATAGTGATTTGCCTCAAAAGTTTGAATAATAATTTTATGCAGTTATCTCCATAATAATATCTCCCAACTTTTGAGTGAGTAACCTAGTAAAAACTGATTATTTTTCTTTTTTTAATTAATTATTCTAATTTGTTACACATGACAACAGAATGCATTTCAGTTCATAGTACACAAATGGAGCACAATTTTTCATTTCTGTAGTTGTACACAAGTATTCATACATGTACGCAGGGTGATGATGTAGACCTCATTCCACCATCTTCCCTACCCTCGTACACCCTCCCTTCCTCTTTCTTCCCTTTGCCCTATCCAAAGTTCTTCCATTTCTCCCATGCTCTGCCCCACCCCCGATAATGGATCAGTTTCCACTTATCAGAGAAAACATTAGGCCTTTGGTTTTTTGGGATTGGCTTATTTCTCTTAGCATGATATTCTCCAACTCCATCCATTTACCTGTAAATGCCATGATTATTATTCTCTTTTAATGCTGAGTAAGACGCCGTTGTGTATATATACCACAGTTTCTTTATCCATTCATCCACTGAAGGATATCCAGGTTGGTTCCACAATTTAGCTATTATGAATTGTGCTGCTATAAACATTGATGTGACTGTGTCCCTGTAGTATGCTGTTTTTAAGTCCTTTGCATATAAACCAAGGAGTGGGATAGCTGGGTCAAATGGTGGTTCCATTCCAAGTTTTCTAAGGAATCTCCATACTTTCCAGATCGGTTGCCGGGACTGCTGTGTTATTAATGGGGCCGAGGTCTAAAGCTACCCCCCTTTTTGGGCCCTAAAAGGGGGTTCTTTCTGCCAGCAGAAAGAAAGCAGCTTACCTGGCGAAGATAGGCTTAGCGGGCAAAAATCGCTGGGCGTCTCACCCCGCCTGATTGACGGATACCACGCCACACCCGGGGAGTTTTGTAGAAAGCAAGAGCCAAAACTCAAATTTATTAAGCAATGAACTGCACTTAAATAGGCCCAGAAATAACCAATCCTCGACCTACAGGGCGGTTCGGACTCTCACCATACGTCATAGCCACACCCCCTTGCTTAGCCCCGGTCCTCTAAAGGGCGTGGTTAGCAACCAGAGCTCATCCCCTTGGCAGATAGTGTCCAGAAAGTCCCAACAATTCCCTTTTTTTGTTTTTTTCAAAATGGGGCCTCTCCATTTTATATCAAAAATGGGATGTCCCATCTTGTATTTATTAGGGTGTCCAACTCATTTGAGAGTGTGCCTGACTAGGTTGATTTTTCCTCTCTGGGAAAAATCTTACCCGTCATTGGCTACCACCCTAGCACTTTAGGTGGACATACCCAGGGCCAGCAAGTGGCCAAGGGGAGGACACGGGACAGGACAGTCAAAGGGACTTGACTTTAAAGATAATCTAGGACTCTGCCTTTAGAGCGTAGAACACCAGCTTAGTCTTTGTTCACAATATTAAAAAAAAAAAAATCCATAAGACCAATGTCATAGATGGTCACACTATTAAATTATGTGGGTAATTTAAGAGAAAGGGTAGCTCATAAGTGCTCAGAGGATGGAAAATGTTCCATTAAGGAATGGCATTCAAACCATACCCTTAAGAATGAGAAAAGTAGCAATCAACAGGCAGTATACTTTTTTTGAGGAAAAAAATGATTAAGGATATCCCTGAAGTCTGGAAATTTTAATATTAAAAAGTTGAGATGTTCTCATATTATCAAGGAATACATATGTAGGAAAGTGGTGAAAAAAAGACTCAAAAAGGTATTCTAGAAGCCAATTATTAAAGATTGAAAAGCTAAAGAATTTGGACATGAGCCCAAAGGACAAACATATTTCAATAGGTGGTATAGATATAATAAGTGAGCTATCTAGGCAAGGCAGAAGATAGGTTTAGGAGGCTGATGTAAGAGTCAAGGCAAGAGACAATGAAGGCTGGAATAAGGGCGAACATAAAGGCTTTTATCTTACCATATAAAGGATATGACAAAAGTAGGAATGGAGAATTTTACAAGTTACATTGTAAGAGGATGAGAGATAGGAAGCCATCTAGGAAAACTAAAGTTCTAAATCTAGTTTAGGTAGTATTAGTTAGACATAATGTAGTCATAAGAACTTAAGCACATAAATAGAAGCACATGATGTATTCAGACTGGGACATGTTGAACTTGAGGTTCACCTACAACAGGACCTTCAGTTAGCAATTTGAAATAGAAGGTGAAACCCAAGAGTAAAATGAGAACTCAAAATACAGATTCAACATTTATTTGGGAGGGATAATGATCAAAGCAATCTAGGTGGATAAGCCTTGGTTGTTGTCTAGCCAAGACAGGTCCTCCAGGAAAGTCACATATAATTAATTAGTGAGTTTAATGAGAAATGACATACATTATGTTATGGTTTGGATCTTAAATGTCCCCCTGCCCCCAAATCTCATGTGTTGTAGGCTTGGTCCCCAGATGATGGTATGACCGGGGATTTTGGAAAATTTAGGATTTAGGGCCTTTGGAAGAAATTAGGTTTGAGGGCATTCTTTTGAAGGGTATCTCAAGACCTTGGTCCCTTCCCCTCTGTTTCCTGGCTGCTGAGGTGAGCAGTCTCATTGACCACATGCTACCACCACCTTGATGTTCTACTTCACCATAAGCATCAAAGGTACTGGGTCAACTATGGACTGAAACTTCTGCAACTATGATCCAAAACAAACCTTCCCTCCTTATGTTTATCTATCTCAGGTGAAGGAGCCCCAATTAGGGAGATGGCTATTGCGGTCAGCTGGAAGCCATAAGTTCCACCTGATAATAAGTATGTATGTGATGCACCTGTAAATGCACGTGAGGCGCCCGCAAAGCTAAAGGTATATAACCGGGTGAAAGCGGTCGGAGTCAGGAGAAGAATGAATTCATTCAGTCAGTCATGCAGTCGCTCAGTCGGAAGAAGAGTTCGGGTCGGAGAAGAAGAAAAGAATCAGAGCGGCCAGAACGTAGGCAGAGCGGTTACAGAAGAGAAACCAGATAGAAGAGGTAATTCCTGGTCAGAGTCAGGCCGAGGCTCCCGAGGAAGAAAGAAGAAAGAACAAAGAAGAAAGAAGCTCTAAAAGCTAAGCTCTCTCTCTCTCTCTCTAAAGAAGAAATCTCTCTCTTTCAAGCTCTCTCTCTTTCTTTCTAAGCTCTAAGAAGAAGAAAAAGCTATCTCTAATCTTTCTCTCTAAGCTCTTTCTAAGAAGAAGAAAAATCTTTCTTTCTCTCTCTAAGCTCTCTCTAAGAAAGTAGAAGTAAAAGTAGTAATAGCTTTACTCTGCCTCCGAGAGTTTTCCTCCCGCGGCGTTTGTGGCTGGCCACGACAGGCAGCTTACACTCAGGTATTCTGTCACAATTATGGAAAGCTAACACAAGTTAGAAAGTGAAATTTTATTGCTAATAATTTAAGTTCATGATGTTCAAGTGTCTTCTACATTTATCTTTGCTAATACTTTTCAATTTTTTTTTTCCAGATCATTTTCAATTTTCTTCATGTGCTGTCCATTGGTCATAAACTTTTTGAATCTTCATTTTGAAAACCTACTTACCTTTGCTTAATTGTGTAGGCACAGATTCTAAGTTTGAAGTTATTGGTTTGATGTTGATTCTTGTTCTCTAAGGATCTTGTTATATTTCTATCTGAAAGCTTTTAAGATTTCATCTTTGAGAATTCAAAAGTGTTATAAAAATATTTCTAGAGTTTTTGCCTCTTTTAGGATCTTTTCAATGAAACGACCTTTATCAATCTTCAGCTCAAGAAAATCATCTTCCATTATTTCTTTGCCCCTTTCCACTGTCCTTTCAAATGGAGTTTCTATGAATGTAGTACCTGCTAAATCTCTCCCATATTGCTCACCTATTTTATTATTTATCTACATGTGTGGCTTTTTCAGATTGCCAATGTTTTTCAACTGCACCCTTTCTAGTAGCTACATGATGACTGAACATTTAAGATTCTAAGAACCCTTTCTTATCCCCTAGTTGTTGTTGTTTTATTTTTTATTTTTATTTTTTAAATAATAGCCATCCTTGTTTTATGGGTCAATTTTGTCTTTACTACTTCTGAGGACATTAACTTGAATTTTTATTTTTTACATTTTTCTCTCTCACCTGAATGGTTTCTGTTCTTCCCAAACAGTTGGTTATTCAGACAGCTCATCCTTATCTCTTTAATGTTATTCTTTATCTATGTGCATTTCCTCTGCAGTTTGGTTGTTCTGTTTCCTAATAACCCTTTCATTTGAGAGAAGAGTGGGTTTCACATAAGGGCTTGATACTTCTCAAGAGGCAGACTTTCTATAGAGTAGGTAACCTGGGGACCAACATGCAGATAAGGCTGCCATCTAAAAATATATACAAAAAGAAACCTTTTCTCCAGAGTCAAGGTAGCATAGCCTCTTATACTCTTGGGTACAACTGCCTATCCTCTTAATTTTCCTGTTTTGGAGGACCTAAGGCTATTTCTACTTCTCTCTCAGAAGCCAATACCCAAGCCAAAAACCCCTTCCAGAACCTGATCCATTTCTTTGGAATATATGGTGCTTAATCTGTTATCCTGAACCAGAAATATCTGTATCTTAAGTTTTGTCCATCTTTTAGCTGGCAGTCATACTGTACCACATCCAAAAGCAATTACTAAATTACTTTACCTACCCACTCCCCGACAAGACGACTTTTGAGAGCAGTTTAAGATTTACAAAAACATTGAGTGGAAGTACAGAGTACCTGTACACATCCTCTCACATACACACGGTCTCCCCTATTATTAGCATCTTGCATTAATGTGGTATATTTGTTATAAATGATGGACATTACCTTGTATTTTTATAGCACTTTATTCTTTCCAAAATGCTTCATCCAATCATCTGATATTAGGTATCTAATAAATACTATCAGATCATTCAATCAAATTAAGCAGCTGTGCATGAGTTAAAATTGGTTGTAATTAAATACAGATGGTAGAACAAAAATATTTAAATGACTATACTTTAAGAATAGTATCTATCATTTGCTAAATTATATCTTCTGAACTACTGATAATCCCTTGGTGTCTTTATAGGGTTGATCTGCCTCACTGGAATGAGCATGATAGCTAGAATTTTCTGTACCTCTGGCTCATCAAGAAATATGAGTATCAGCCAGGCATGGTGGTGCATGCCTGTAATCCCAGCACTTGGGAGGGGAGGCTGAGGCAGGAGGATTTCGAGTTCAAAGCCAGCCTCAGCAAAGGCAAGGCACTTAGCAACTCAGTGAGACCTTGTCTCTAATAAAATACAAAAAAAGGGCTGGGGATGTGGCCCAGTGGTCGAGTGCCCCTGAGTTCAATCCCCAGTACCAAAAAAAAGAGAAAGAAATGAGTATCTAAACTATTCAAATATTCAAACACTTAAAATTATGCTTTATCAAAATACTAATTTTACATCCTCATTAATTACAGTAAACTTCTAGCACAACTTATGAAAAATTGGCTTTACTGAAAATAAGCTCTTCCTATTATTCATATTTGAATCATTTAAAACATTGCTTTCTAAGGCCTGTCCTATAATGGGAAGAAAGTTTACCCTAATTAGCAAATATGTATGTTAAGGTTTTAGGTAGGTATCAAAGGTAGAAAATGCTCAAGTATTAAAAGATTGGTAACATGTCTTGGACTACATATATCATCCATATAAATACCATTAACACTTTCTGCTTCCACAAGAAGCAGGATTATCATAAGAAAAGGAAAAAGTGTTAATTCTTATGGGTTTTATATAAAATTTGATCCATCACTGGATGGAAATCCAGTTGTGATGACAGCTCATAGTTTCATCACTTACCTATGTGTTTCAGTTCATTTTTTTAAACTATAATAAAATACCTGAGGGCAGATAACTTACAGAGAAAAGTTAACTTGGCTCATAGTTTTATAGTACAAAAATCCAAACATCATAATGCCAGCTCTGCAAGGGCCCTTCTGGCTGCATCACCTTATAGCAGATGGCATCAGAATAGTGGGAATGCATGGGAGAGGGAGAGATCATATCATGAGATAGAAAACCAGAGTACAGGGAGGGCCAGTTATGACCTCTCACAAGGTCACACCTCTGAGGAACAAGTTTCCAAAGCATGAACTCTTGTGGAACATATTTATACCATATATAAACCCTAACACCCTGTCACAAGCATTATCTGAATCCTTAACTTTGATGGCCTTTACATACCAGTGTGGAAAGCGAAGACCTGCCTCTTAGTTGATAAAGGAAAAACGTTTGTTGTGTTGTATTCTATTTACAAGAAGCCACTGGAGGAAAAGTAAAAAAAATTTACCATTCTTTTTGTTCACATATGATTTATATGTTATTGCCTGATTTAGGAGTAAGCAGGATTCCAAAAATCAATTTTATGAATTCCAGAAAGACAGAATAATATAAGGCCTGTGAGGGTTAAGTCATAAGAGTGTGTGTAAAGAAAATCACTAAAAAGGTCTTAGAGATTGTTCTTATCTTTATCCATCATATAATTGGCAAAGGAACATATAAAGATCTGGTTGAAAGAAATAGTTTAACAACTTCATATAAAAATTAGTATCTTAGGCTAGTGATATAGCTCAGTTGGTAGAGTGTTTGCCTCAAATGCACAAGGCAATGGGTTCAATTCCCAGGACCACGCAAAAAAAAAAAAAATTTACTCTTAATGCTATTGCACAGTGATGTTTTATTTAATAAACTTCTTAACTCTGTCATAAATTGTTCAGGCCCAACACCCTAATAAATTATTGAAAAAAGAGAAAGTTGTAAAGATTTAAGTATATCTATCTTAAACCAGTATCTTAATTAACAATGCAAAATTAGATATATTCCTTTTAAAGTTCAAACCAGTGTTAATAATTCTGGCCCAGGCACTTAAATATAAAATTAAAACAAAGGTATGAACTTTTATAAAGGAAAATACATATAGTTATGAACACACATGTATATAGATACATATTTGTTGCAAATTATATGTTGAATTTATTTTTAAATATAAACCTAAGAAAAAAAGCTGAATGTTTATCAGAATTAACAAGTTCAATAAAGTGACTACATAGTGGATAAACATGGAGATTTGATTGTCATCTAATATCCCAGAAATAGCCATAAAAATATTTTATGACAAAATAATGTCTTAATAGCTTCAACAACAAAATTAAATACCATGCAAAATTTCCAACAGGACTTCATTTTTTTTTTAAATTTCTCCTTGTGCCTATGCCCTTTGCCACATGACTTATAATTCTTACCAGAAAGGTAGGATCTATTTTCCCATAAAATCAGGACTGCCCTAATGACTTGCCTTGGCCAAATGAGTAAGTATAGGGTTCTGCAGTGACCTTAAAATTTCTGCATTCTTGTTCTTTTCTTTCTACCATTGCCAAAGGAACAAATATGTCTAGTCTAGCTAGGTTGATTGCTAGGACAGGGAAGATAGACGGGACAGCCAAGTTGTCCCAGTCACCGAAAGTTTTTAGATCAGATGAAAGTCAGCTGACTCCCAGCTTGAGTGAGTACACCTAAGATTAACAGAATGATCTAGCCAACCAGCTTCGAACTGAAGACGAGTAAATCCAGTCAGCACTGTTCAAGCCAAGCCCAAAGTAGACAGCCTCTATACACTCATGCACCAACTAAAACATTTAATGTTAAATGTTGCTGAAATTTTGCCATAAACATGTCATTAATCTGGCAATAGATAGTTAACACATGCTATTTAAAAATATTACTAACATGGAAAAATCTCCTTATACTTTCCACATTTTACATATGCCAGGTACTGTTCCTATTTAAATCCCATAGCAATTCTATGTGCTATGGTTTAGGTATGAGATGTCCTGTCTTGCTCACTCCCCCCCCCCCCCAAAAAAAAATGTGTTAGACAATGTGAGAAAATTTAGAGGTGAAACGATTGGGTTGAGAGCCTTAACCTAATCAGTGCATTGATCCCCTGATAGAAATTAACTGGGTGGTAACTGTAGGCAGGTAGAGTGTGCGGAGGTGTGTATGTGTGTGGAGGGGTAAGAAGTGGGTCATTGGGGTTGTGCCTTTGGGGCATATTTTTTGTCTGTGGTGAGGGGTCTCTTTCTGCTTCCTGGTGCCATGTCTCTAGTTGCTTTCCTGTCACACCCTTCCTCCATGATGTTCTGCCTCACCTCAGGCACAAAACAATGAAGTTGGTGGTCTGTAAATTGAGACATCTGAAACCGTGAGCCCCCAAATAAACTTTTCCTCCTTAAAACTGTTCTTAAAAACAGGAAAAACTTCCATTTGCTAGCCAAATGTTACAGCCCCAGTTATTAGAGAGCAACAGAGCAGTCAAAAATCTAACCAAATCCTAGGAACAAGAGAGCCATAGAAGTGCTAAAACAAATTTTCCAAATCTCTTTTAACTCTAGAATGATGGCGAGCACTAGGGAGATTCAAGGGAGCATGGCATAAAGTAAAGCAAAAGGGGACTTGAGAACTGGTTGCAACATTCAGTAATCCACCATCTCACACAGAAAAATCATCAGAAAGTTTATAGACTCAAAATATCTGATGTCCTTCTCTGTTCAGATCATTAATGGACTATTAAGCTATGCTGACACAGGGGCCAGGATAAAACTTGAAATGAATAATAATAAAAAGGCCAAAGAGCAAGAAGATGTAACAGTGATAAATGAACATATAAATTTTACAACATAGCCTCAAAATATATGAAGCAATAATTGACAGATTGAAAAGAGATATTCCACAGAAAAAGAGGTATTGATATTGCTATATTAGTACTTTAACAACCACATAGACAATCAGTAAGGATATTCAGCAAACAATACTATCAACCAACCTGTTGCAACGGACAGAGAATACTTCACCCAACAGAACACACGTTTCTAGTACACGTAAGAAACATTCTCCAAGGTACAATGTTGATCATAAAATCATCTCAATAAATGAAAAAAGGATTGAAATTATACAACATACATTCACTGACCACACCACTGAATAAACATTTTGGAATTTAATTACAACCATTCCTTTACCTATTGTATATGGCTATATTAATTCCATGCAGAACTGAGTAGCTGTGAACAAAATTTTATGAATTCAAAGGCAACAGTTGCTAAGCTGGGAAATTCTCAAATGTTTGGAACTTATAAAATACACAATAAAAATAAACCACTGGTAAATGAGAACATCACAACAAAAATTAGGAAATAGCCTGAACTAAATTAAAATGAAAACATGTCATAGTAAAATACATGAGACAAGGCCAAAAGAACACTAAGGAATTTTGCAGCTTTAACAGAAACGAAGAAAAATAAGCCTCCACCTTAAAACACTACAAATGGAAAAGCAAATCAAGACTAAGTAGGTAGGAAAAAAATTATCAGTTCAAAAATTAATGAAATAGAAACATGTAAGCTGCCTGAAATGGCCAGCCACAGACTGCCGCGGGAGAAAAACTCGGAGGCAGAGTAAAGCTATTACTACTTTTACTTCTACTTTCTTAGAGAGAGCTTAGAGAGGGAAAGAAAGATTTTTAGAGAGAAAGATTAGAGAGAGCTTTTCTTCTTGTAGAGAAAGATTATTTTTTAGAGCTTCTTTCTTCTTTCTTCCTCGGGAGCCTCGGCCTAACTCTGACCAGCCATTACTTCTTCTATCTGTAACCGCTCTGCCTACATTCTGGCCGCTCTGATTCTTTTCCTCTTCTCCGACCCGAACTCTTCTTCTGACCGACCGAGCGACTGCACGACTGACTGAATGAATTCGTTCTCCTAACTCCGACCGCTTTCACCCAGTTATATACCTTTAGCTTTGTGGGTGCCTCACATGTGTTTACAGGTGCGTCACATACATATCAGGTGGAACTTATGGCTTCCAGCTACCCGCAATAACCCTTCCTAATTGGGGCTCCTTCATATTCCTCCCCTTTAGTTTAAAAAGGTGCTTTAATTCTATTTTCTCTATTTTCTTTTATTTTCTTGTCCCTACCTAGCTTTTCACCTTTTGTTTTTAAAAGGGTGGATATTTGAGCCCTTTTTGAGGAGGTGCTGCGGCTTTAAGGAAGCCTACTGCTGATAAGCAGCTAATGCACTTAGTTAAGCACAATTGCATAAGCGGCTTTGACTTTTTTTTTTTTTTTTCCCCCTATTTTCTTGTCTCTTCTTTCTTTTAAGCTCATGGCTTTTTTCTTTATGGCTTTTTGCTAAAGCTCAAGGCTTTTTCTCTGTATGGCTTTTACCATGCTATTACTTTCTGGCTTCTTTATTTTTTATGGCTTTTGGCCGGCTACTCTGCTTCGGCTTTTGGCCAGCTACTCTGCTTCAGCTTTTTGCTGGCTACTCTGCTTCGGCTTAATTCTTAACTGGCCTCAACTGAGTCAGAGGCTATGCTCTCTTGTTTCTACTCTTTTTGCTGGTCTCAACTGAGTCTGAGGCTATGCTTTTTCTTCGCTTTCCTCGCTATCTTAGCTTCTTGTTCTTATTTCTTATCTTTTCTTCTCTGCCTGCTGAGCCCCGGACGGACCACCATTTGTAAGCTGCCTGAAATGGCCAGCCACAGACTGCCGCGGGAGAAAAACTCGGAGGCAGAGTAAAGCTATTACTACTTTTACTTCTACTTTCTTAGAGAGAGCTTAGAGAGGGAAAGAAAGATTTTTAGAGAGAAAGATTAGAGAGAGCTTTTCTTCTTGTAGAGAAAGATTATTTTTTAGAGCTTCTTTCTTCTTTCTTCCTCGGGAGCCTCGGCCTAACTCTGACCAGCCATTACTTCTTCTATCTGTAACCGCTCTGCCTACGTTCTGGCCGCTCTGATTCTTTTCCTCTTCTCCGACCCGAACTCTTCTTCTGACTGACCGAGCGACTGCACGACTGACTGAATGAATTCGTTCTCCTAACTCCGACCGCTTTCACCCGGTTATATACCTTTAGCTTTGCGGGTGCCTCACATGCGTTTACAGGTGCGTCACATACATATCAGGTGGAACTTATGGCTTCCAGCTACCTGCAATAACCCTTCCTAATTGGGGCTCCTTCAGAAACACAAAGGAAGAAAATCAACAACATCAAAGATTAATTATTTAAAAAGTGCGACAAAACTGATTTAGCCAGTTTATACTAGATTAACTAGAA
Source organism: Tamias sibiricus (assembly GCA_025594165.1). Taxonomy (NCBI): domain Eukaryota; kingdom Metazoa; phylum Chordata; class Mammalia; order Rodentia; family Sciuridae; genus Tamias; species Tamias sibiricus. The sequence continues at coordinate 56,673,612 of CM046665.1, forward strand.
AGACTAAGAAAAAAGAAATTAAACAACTACATTGCACATATATGTGCTCTAGATACTGCAGTGAGCATTTTTATATTACTTAAACATTATCTGAAGACTGTCAAATCTCAAGCTATTGAAAGAGATTTTGAAGGAGATTATGAACATTACGAAAATCAACTGAAAAAAACTGAAGGCAAATTCTTCCAAATTTAGATACAAGCCAAATTTACTAAAACTGAAGAAACAGAAATTATCAACAATGATACTTACAAAAGAAGCTAAAGTCATAATTAAAAATATTTCCATAAAGAAAATTCCAGGTCTGTATGGTTGTACTTATAATTCTTTCTGACACTTGAGATGTAAATAAAATCAATCTAACTCTCCCAGAGATTATGAAAAGAAGATGCAGTTTACAAGATCTGAATAACCTTCATACTAACACCTGGCTATGTCATAATAAACAGAAAAATTCCTTCATAGATCTAGACACACCAAAAAATCTTTAACAAAATATTAACAAGTTGAATCCAACGATTTGTAAATACTACAGCATAACCAAGGGGCTTTTATACAGAAATGTGAGTTTAAAAAAAATTTTTTCACCAACAGAATAAACAAGAAAACCAAATGATTGTTTCGATAAGCAAAGATAAACAGAATCTTAATTTTTAAAAATATCTCATCAAAATAAAAATATGAAGAACCTCCTTAATATGATTAAGGGTATGTGAAAAGTTTATGGCCAACATTATACTTCATATTTAAAAACTGAATGTTGTTAAGCTTGAGCACAAAGCAGGAAGACTGCTTCTACTCAACAGTATACTAAAAGTCCTAGAATAAAGCGAGATGAAAAAATGTAAGATGCAAAGACTGAAAAAAGTCAAAATGTCTTTATTCACAGATGTGATCGTATACACAGAATACATGCATAGAAAATCCTATGGAATCCTTACAAAAACAAAAAAAACTAAATGATCTAAATTTGAAATGATCATGTAATATAAACTGATATACAAAAATACATTGTACTTCTATATATTAGAAACTAACATTTGGAAAATAAAAAATAAATAAAATTTACCACGGCATTAAGAAACATGCAATGCCTACCAATCAATTTAACAAAAAAATGTGCAAAATCTTTTGTCAGGAGTAGCAAATGAATTACAGGTCTTTGAACTGCACAGAAACAGGAGAGATATCTCCCCTGGAAATTTCTCAGTGCAAATATAGACAAACAATTTTGCCTCCTCAGTTAAAACCTCATTGGGATAGCATTTCCAGAAAAAACATAAATCACAGCACCACATATTCAGAGAATCATGCAAGATTTAAGACCACAGGAAAAAGTGTCCCATTTAAATTCAAGTAGTTTCTGACTTGGCTGCCTGAAGAGAAAAAGTTGTCATGTTTAAATGAGCCTCTTCTGCTCTGCCTTAACTGGATGTCTTTACCACACTGTTAATAACCTCCCCTGAATGGTACAGCGCCAAGAGGAAACAATGGAAAGATTCAAAATATACAAGTTTTCCTTCAAAAAAAAAAAAAAAAAGTTCTGAGGATTTTACTCTCACATTCTTTAAATAGCTGAACTTACTCTAATCTGAACTCAAAGTGAACTAATTTGATAAAGTTATTCTACATGCCCTTTTACAAGACTAATTATGGTTTTTGTTTTACTCTTAAAAAATCCCATATTTTTGAGCTCAAGATTTCATGGCAAATTTACATTTGATCTTACATGCCTAATGTGTTTTTCTAATCAGTTTTATTTTATCTATCGAACTATAGAGAATTTTACACTCTTTGTTGAGGCCAATTTTACAAGGATTGGTTCTCAAATGCATTAAAACAAAGATGGTAGAATGAGATGGATATCATTACCCTAAGTGCATGTATGCAGTCACGAATGGTGTGAATATACTTTGTATACAACCAGAGATATGTAAAAATAAGCTCTACAAAGTATAATATGAAATGTAAAAAAAAAAAAAAAAAATTCCCAAGGGAGGTGTCACCCATCACTGGGCAGTTCAAAGATGTATAATTCATTCATTGTTCTCAGCATCTCCCCCTTTATTATTATTATTTTTTTAAGCACAAAAGATGGGCTAGTATTTGAAGTTCTCATATGCCTTGGGGGAAGATATGGCAACCTATTATTATAACACAAAAGAAAATTAGTAGCAAACACATAATTCCAAAAATATATCATGTTGAATGTTTTAACATATTCCCAGATTAAAAACCATTTAAATAATTAAGTATTTGTTCAAGCCACACAAGATCCACAGATCATTCCTGCTTTCCTGAATGTGATAACTCCATAAGGTCTAGATTGTCATCATTTCTGTGCCAAATGCCCATTAAATAATTTTTAACTTTTTCCCAATCCCATTGAGAAGCATTATATTTGGCTACTGTAACACAAATAAATTTGTAGCCAGTATGTATTGTGAAACCAACTTATCTCTATGGTATTATTCATCATGTAAAGAGGAATAATTCTTTTGGGGGAGGGCAGGGTACCAGGGATTGAACTCAGGGGCACTCAACCAGTGAGCCACAACCCCAGCCCTATTTTGTATTTTATTTACAGACAGGGTCTTACTGAGTTGCTGAGTGTCTTGCTTGTGCAGAAGCTGGCTTTGAACTAACAACAACAACAACAAAATGGTTTAACAAAACCTATCATACCCTCATTCTTTCTCAGACCCAGATCCCAAACCTGTTTTCAATGTGTACGTACATTTAACTATTAAAGAGGCATGAAGAGGGTCAGCCTAAAGTTAATTCACATGAAATATCAACTTCTTTAGAACTAACAATCATAATATATATTTATAGCTCCCCCCCAAAAAATATCAAAATTCAACTTTGTTAGCACAGATTTGTTTCCTGAAGCATTTCCTTTTAATATTTAAAAGGGCTAATGAGGCCACATGCAGAAAGCAATGGCACAGGGTATCACTTCCAGCAGAAAATACAAACAGAAACAAGATGAAAGAAAAGTTCAAATTATTATAATTAAACAAATGTCATGTGAGGACAAAGATATGCCAAGCAAGAATATCATTTGACAATGGAGGCAGGGATTGAAGAACTCTAGGTAGGTGCAAGCAAGGAATACCAAAGATTGCCAGCATTTCAAGAGAGGGAAGGAGCAATTCTTTCTCCAGGTTTCTGAGACATCATGGCCCTGACAACACCTTAATTTCAGACTTCAAGCCTCCAGAACTAAGACAACAAATTTCCATTGGTTTAAGTCACTCAGTTTGTGATAATTTGTTACAGAAGCCCTAGAAACAAATAGATGTACATTTACCACAGTTCTTGAATGTTCAAAAATAATTTTAAATCAACTGACAAATTAATCAGCTTTCTTCTGATAAAAGTATGTGTCCTATATTCATTGCAGGAAGAGTGACTTTGGTATTATATTCATGTTGGTAAAATAATATCACTACAAGTGATATGTGTGTTCATAGAAAAATTCAAAGATACATGTGGGAGTATGAAATGTTTAATACACATTTGCATAAAGCTAAATAAAATTTTTATTTTAAAATAACACAAAGTAGTTACAAAAATAAATGTCAACTATACAAGCTACTTTATACATGTGTGTACATGTATATTTTATACACATATACATAAACACCCACACGTATTTAAACTTGCTTCATCTTTCATCTCTTAATTTGAGTAAAAAGAAGAACACTTTCATCATTCAGGAGATTTCTGATGTTGTAATAATTACCTAAAAGTAAAATAATAAGGAAATTATTTCCACAGGAATCATTTACTTTGAATTAAGTATTTACTCATCACCTGACAGTTTTTAAGGCTTGAAAAATACAAAATTTACATTGTTTCACAACAAATATAGAGTTAAATTAGACAAAGGCATAGGGAGAGAAAATCTCTTTTTTAAATCAATCTTTGTGAAATCTTTGAAATTGCTGTAGATTTCCTAAACATGTATACAATAGTAAGTAAAATAAAATCTCAACATTTTTTCCCAATTGGAGCTTAAGCTTTAATGGGGGATAAAAACAATATAATAAGTAAATTATATAGTACATTAGAAAGTGCCAAAATCTAAGGAAGTAACCACAGGTAAAGCAGAGTAAGGGGGCAGGAGGGGAGGTCATGAAAAAAGTGGTGGGAATAGGAAGGGGTTGGCAGGATTAAATAGTAGTGTTCAAGTGGACCATATGGAGCAGGTGACATGTGAGCCAATTTGAATGAAGGAATGTGAACATCTCAACATTTAAAAAAGACAAAGACTGGTCTTAATAATAAATAAGGTAATAAATAACAAAAGTGAAATATACATGGACAGCATCACATACATCAGATATATTAGTATTATCACTGTGATTTTTCTATGTATCAGAAATTGATACATATTAAGATTAATCAAATTCATATTCATAACAGTATTAGCACATACTAAAGACTACATAAACATAGTTACTATTATTGTCTCCCTACATAATATAAGCTCTGTAAGTTTAAATTTTTTCCTGTTTTGTTTGCTATTTATCCCAAACTCTTAAAGCAATGCTTGGCCATAGTAAACTCTGAACTTATATTTGTTGAATGGATGAATTAACAAATGAATGAATTAAAGTAACTATTTCTAAAAACTTGTGTGCTTCAGTAGCACACTATTTTGTATGTTTAAAATAATCCACTAAAAACTGTTCAGCTACAATATCTTAAGAAATACCATGGAGGAAATTACCCTTTTACCACAGAACACAATATATGTTTTAATTAGTATTTTTATATTCTAACATAAATTATTCAATTTTCATATATCAAAATACTAATATACTTACCTAATGATGAAAGAAAAATATGTACCAAACTGCTTTGTAATCAATTATGTTGTACTTTGTTGACAACTGAGGCTTCCATTTTCATGCTGCATGTGAACAACTATATGGAGACTAAAACTATGTGAAATAAAATGTCTTTAGTTATTCTTACCTGAAGGAACATAGAAAGAATCTCCAGTAGTTATTATGTAAGGTGATTCATGTAAAGTACACAGAAGGTCACCAAAGTAAACATAAAAGACCTGTAAAATCAAAAAGAAAAATCTCATTTCAAATTGAGCTGCAAACCTCAAAAGAAATGCAGTAGTCAGAATAACAACTCCTCACAGATGATGATGCTCTAATATCTAGAACCTATGAATATGTTAGATTACACTGCAAATGGGACTTTGAGATGGTAGATTAATAATCCTTAATAAGGTTATGGTTTGGATATGGGGTGCCCCCTTAAAAACTCATGTATGAGAAAAAGCAAGAATGTTCAGAGGTGAAATTATTTAATCACAACAATCATAACTTTGACCAATAGATTAATCTGAATGAATTAAATGGGCAGAAACTGTAGGCAGGTAGGGTATGGCTGAAGAAAGTAAGTCACTGGGGGGCATGTCTTTAGGGTTTAAACTTTTTCCTCTGCCTGTCTCTCCCTTTCCCTTCCCTCACCTTCCCTCTTTCCTTCCCAGCTGGCATGAACTGAGCAGTTCTCCTGAAGCACACTCTTCCACCATGATGTTCTGTCTCCCTTCTTCCTCACATCATGCCTAGGGCTATGAAGTCAGTCAACCATGGACTGAGCCTCTGAAACCATGATCCAAAATAAACTTTTCCTCCTCTAAGTTGTTCTTGTGAAGTTTTTTGGTCACAATAACAAAAAGTTGACTAAAATAATCTCAGTGTGACTGATATAATTACATGAGGCTTTAAAAGTGAAGAACTTTCTCCAGGAAGCATAGGAAAAACAAGGCAGAAAGAGAAGGCAGAGAAATTTGAAGCATAAAAAGACTTTGTATTGCTGCTGCTAGTAAAGATAAGGGAACCATTGGCCAAGGAGCATGGACTATTTCTAGAAGTTGAGAATAACATCCTGGCCAACAGCCAGTGACCAAATGAGAACCTCACAAGGAAGTGAATTCTATCAACAGTATGTATAAAACTGGAAAAAGTTGTAAACTGATTCATCCTCAGAGTCTCCACGAAAGAACACAGACTCACCAACATCTTGAGCACTGTTTTAAGGAAAGGTACAACCTACATTGGTTCTCTACCTTTGTCCTTTTATTGTTTTTAAAAGCATGTGTTTCACATTTTAAAAATGTAAAAATACTCTTCATATTATTATTTTAAAAAAACTCATTTTTATTAGACATTACAGAACAGTTAAAAGAAATAAATATCAAGTATAATCACACAGTAAGGTTACTTTTCTACATTCTTTTTAACTTGTCATTTACATTTTGAAATTCTAGTCAGGAAAAAAATATAGTGTTTTCTCAATAGTACAGTAAACGTTATGGCAAAGATAATTTAATATGAATAGTTATGAAAATAATATGCTTAAAATAATTTTAAAATGCTCAGTGCAATGCCTGGAAGTGCTATATATTTATTATATCATATAATAGTACATCCTATTAAGTCAAAATAAAAGTATAACCATTTTCTTCCTGCATTTCACTCATTTCCAACTTTTGCAATTACAGTCAATGCTAAAATAAATACATATGATCAGCTTCTCCTCCCAACTTTAAAATTATCACCCTAGGAAAAAATTTCTAGAAATGACATCCATAAGTCACATGGTATAAATATTTTTCCAATAATTTGTACTAACTGGGTAATTGTAAAGTGTTATTTGTTTTTAAATTTAGATCACTCTGAGTATTAAGCAGGTTAAAAACTTTCAAATATTTATTATTCAAATTTTCTTTTATATAATAGAGGCAGTACAGTTTAATGGGTAACTATTCAGTGATGACACCATAATATTTGTCTTCATTATTATTCTTTCATCATTTCACAGGGAATATTTATTGCTTTAAAAAATGTTATTTTTATTCTTTAAATAATGCCTGGAGATCAAGAACATTTTAAGACTGACTTGTGACTATTTAAAATTATTTAAAAACAGAATTCTTGTTATACTGAGGTAGTAATAAATTCCTCTTAATTCTCATATGTATCTTTTCCTTTCCTTGCTTTGATTTGCCCTTATTTGTTAACATAAACTCAAGAGTTCAATGAGTTTTCTTCCTCCCTTTTGAGCTTACTTTGTCAGTAAAAATTATTTTGAATGTGATACTTCAATAACTGATGATTTCACAGATTCCTCAAATGTCCAATACTGAATGATATTCCTTAGTTATATCATTTTTAAGTGATGTTATAATGTTAAATATCCTTAAAATTTAATGCTTTTCAAATTCTACAATCTTCAAATTAAAAATACAGAACTATACAGATACACACATATGCATACATATACTAAAAGATCAATATTTCAGAAGAATGTCTCCAACGGGATATGAAAGGGAGAAAGACTGAGTACCTCACTTTGAACCTCATTATAACTTTAGTCAGTAATAGTGTTATATATAATGGTTTTTTTACCTAGAACTTTACTAAATCAACTAGCTCTTAATCCTGAATCTACTCCTAAGTACTTAAGTAAATTTTTAATTCTTTTAACTTCTGTTTCTCTACTGCATGACCAGAGAAATTTGAAATTAAACTTGATCTCTAAAATCCCCTCAGCTATAAAATTTTTTTATAATTTTTTTTTAGTTGTAGATAGACCCAATATTTTTATTTATTTATTTTTATGTGGTACTGAGGATGGAACCCAGTGCCTCACGCATGTGAGGCAAGTGCTCTATCACTGAACTACTACAACCCCAGCGCTCAGCTGTAAAATCTAATGATTTGTTTGAAAACTAGATTTTAAGAAAATTAGATTTTAAGTAAAGACCATTCCTTAGAAACAGAAACCCCAAGGTTATAATGCTATATACAGAAAGGGTACTTTTAAAGTTAGTTGGTTGGTTCTGAATATATTTAACAAAAAATAAAACATCTGGGCTGGGGTTGTGGCTCAGCAGTAGAGTGCTCCCCTAGTAAGGCACTGGATTCAATCCTCAGCACCACATAAAAATCAAATAAAGATAGCGTGTCCATCTAAAACTAAAAACTAAATATTTAAAAAATAAGAATAAAACATTTATACATTGTACTGAAAGAATTTCATTAGTAAGGAAACAGCATTTTAATGCCTCATCCAATCCAATAAAGTGAAGTAGTATCTATAACAAAGCATGAATATATATGCAGAAATATACTTACTAATATATCTTGGCCAACATGCTGCTTTCCCTTTTCTTCATAGGGTCCTAATATCAATTTCCCAGTAGAAAATAAAGGTGTATCCAAAGTTTTATATACTTTCAATCCACCATGTTCCACAAAAAACTGATATGTATCTCGTGGCTTTATAAGATCTAAGGGGAAATAGTAATATACATATAAAGTAATAGTAATGATAATGCTCAATGACAAAAACATGTACACATATATATTATGTGTACTTCTAGATATAAAACCTGCCTTAGAAAGAAATAATTAAGATCATTGATTTTGGAGCTGGAATACCAGAAGTCAAATCTTCATCTCTATTACAAATTACATGTCTTTTCCAAGGTATTTAAGCTCACTCTCTGTACCTCAATTTCCTTTTCTGTAAAAATGAATAATGATAGTTTATCTGTATAAAGAGTTGCTGTAAACATCAAAGAGTTAATGTGTGCAAACTATTTAAAACAATGTCTGACACAAAATGAGTACTTTGTTACACTTAGGTTTGTAGTAATAATGATATTAATATTATTTCTATTGTGGCCAAGATGGCAAATAAAATTAGCTGAGACACAAGAAAGAACTCAGTATCTTTAAAAAGTTTCACATGAACCAAAATACAAATTAATGATCACCATAACAATAAATTATTTTCTGCTACTGCTAATTTTCTAGTTGACTAATGTTTAAATAATGATATTTTTTACTTATCAAGAAAAGGCTACAAGAAACCAGAGTTTTAACTATTGCTTACAAATTACTATCTCAATTCAAAAAACTCCCTTTTATTTAAAAACTTCCTTCCTGGACCTATAATTACTACACTCTTTAATCATCAGTTTCTGACATTATTATTTCTCTGGATATTTGGGAATATTAGTGTTCCCCCAGACTACAGGATGCAGAAAATGTGCAGATTTACCAAACAAAGTAAACTGCTTAACAACACTTACAACTTTTCTAAACTACTAGAGAATAGCAATTTTTTTAAATCAAAGAAATTTAATGATATTCAGGAAACAGAACACAGAATTATTAAACTAGAATACAAGTCAAAAGAGGACCAACTAGGATCATAGAATTTAAAAAGTATATTAAATTTGTAAAGATATAGACACAGTTAATGAATTAAAAAAGAGAACAGAGAATCTCTTACAGAAGAAGCACAGCAAAATATAAACTACAGAATGAGAAATCATTGAAAATAAGGAGCATGACTGATAGAGGGTATTAAAATGAATCCTAACATGCATAACTAAAAAAAAAAAAATAAAAATGGTTTTTAAATAGCAATTTTTTTACATTAAACAAAACACTGTTCTTTTACTTCTGTTGTCACATAATCTTAATGTAGAAATAATTTAGCTAAAATATAAGGTGTCAAACGGAATCTATTTCACAGCCAAAATTTTAAGTGGAATACCATAATATCCTTACTGGTCTTCTGACTGAAGATAAAGAATCTTCAGTACTAACTGGTACAACTAACAGTTGTTAAGATATTTAAGTATTTCTTATATATAAATATTGCCTGGTTAGTAAAAAGGTAAATTTTCCTTAAACCCCCACCCCACTATAACATGTCCCTTAGAACCTCTTATGGCTTCCCAGAAACTAAATGTTTAATACCTGTATAATACAGTAGGAGGCTTCTAGGATCTTTTGCCAGCATTCAAGTTAAGGCTAGCATTTGTATGGCTAATTGATGCCCTTAACAGTGATCTTCACAAAGGTTTCACATCCCAGGTACCATTACTGGCATTTGTAGGCCCAGAAGACTATCTGTGCCAGGCCAATAATTCCTGCCTAGGCCCAGATAAGAGTATATCCTGGGATCTGCCAGCTAATCTGATAAAATTCCCCATGAAAATCCCCTACAACCATATGTCCTAGACCCCACTGGGGAAGACAACACTCCTGATGGCAGTGGTAGCACCTGTACTCCAGAGGACAAATACCTGATAATACATGTCCTTGGAGGCTATCTGCCATCAATGCACCCCCCACCCCCCGAATTGTCCTCATATAGGCTACTTATTTGAACTGAAATTTAGTGCTGAAAGAGCTGGGGGAAAAAAAGTATGCAGATCAATCATCAAGCCAAGAGTTTGTTCTTTCTTATTGGCAAATTAAATGTTTTCTGTATCATTTCTGATCTTACCCAGGAGAACAATCTCTCTTGTTTCTGGGTCCTTTACCCCTGTTGGCTGCAAAGGATCTCCTAGAGTTATATCCATATTTACTATTAATTCATTCTCTGCAAAAGAAATACCAATGAAATACCAACTAGTTACTTAAAATTCTCAATTATAAAAAAGTACAGTACAAAATATAGTTATAGACAAGCTGCAAATAGAGACATAACAGACTCTTCCTGTTTATAAATGACCACTCTAATAAATAAGAATAATTTTAAAAACCCCACAATGATTTAAAATAGAAGCAAACACCCTAAACTTCCTATTCCCTATAAGGACATTACAACATGTCAACTCTTAAATTCTTGCATCGTCAAAGAGCCAAACAATGTTCTGCATATTCCCTGAGACAGGCAATACACTTTAGAAAAAATTCATTAACATTGTCTACTATAATCATACTTTTAGTATGGATAACTTAAGCTTCATTAGACTGGGTAATTTACTCATGAGGAAATGTTTTATACTATGCTATCAATGATATTTTTTTTTTCTTTTTGGTACTGGAACTTGAACCCAAGGGTGCTTTACCACCAAGCTGCATCCCCAGCCCTTTTTTATTTTTCATTTTGAGACAGGGTCTCACTAAGTTGTTGAGGTAAGCCTTGAACTTGTGATCCCCCTTCCTCAGGCTCCTGAGTCACTGATATTATAGGCATGCACCAGGGCCCCCAGCTCAGTGATTTTTTTTTTTAAGAAAAGAAAAAAAAAAATAGACATTTTTAAAAAGTTAATTTTACCTACAGCATTATGTCTGAAGGTTTTAGAGGTAAATATCAATTTTTGCAAGGAGGTTCTTTTCAAAGTACTATGTTATTTAAAATAAAATCTAAACCCTGCATGGTGACACACCTGTAATCCCAGTGGCTTGGGAGGCTGAGGCAGGAGGACCACAAGTTCAAAGCCAGCCTCAGCAAAAGTGAGGCACTAAGCAACTCAGTGAGACTCTGTCTCTAAATAAAATATAAAGTAGGGCTGGGGATGTGGCTCAGTGGTCAAGTGCCCTTGAGTTCAATCCCCAGTACCCAATAAATAAAACAATAAACAAATAAAATCTAAAAGTTACTTTCAGAAATAAGTTCATACTTCTTTCCTCATTATCAAGACAGATCCTTTTCCTATTAGTTACTTTGTTGACTCCTCCCACATTTCCTTTTGCCTTTCTTTTAGATGATACTGTGGCTGGAGATAGTATTCCACCAATCACAAATCCTCCTGAAATTTAACAAAAAAGATAAAATATTATATCTGGGAAAGTAAAAAGCTTGAAACAAAAGTCTTTAAATATGGTACATTTCCTTCCAGAGAACCAAAAACATATTACTGTTACTAAATTTTAATAGTTCAGATAATAAATAATAACCAATTACACTTGTATCTTTAACATGCTAAATCTAGGAGCACTGATAAAATAGGATTGATCTTCATTAATTCCTTGAAATCAGCAGTTATAAGTAGAGGATTTAAAAGAGAAAAAAAAAAAGCAGAAGCTAGTGATGAACTATTAGTAGTAAGCCACATATGAGTGCCCTTTGACTTAGCTATATCTATCAAAGGAAGGAAATAACTTCAAGATAACACTATATTTCTTTGCCCAACCTCTATCATTTTGTAAAAACTATGATAAGAAAATGGCTGGTAAGAATAACGTAAAATATCTTGTTCAGTTATAATTTTCTCATGCTCTAACAATGCAGATTTTTATGCTATTAAAATCCTTGTCAGATAAAATTATAACAATACAAAGCCATACACAATAATACATATACCAAAGGAAAAAAAAAAAAATCAACATCTCTATAGTAATCAGACCAATATGGATTTGAATCCTTTTCTTATCACACTGGGGGAGAAATGACGATTAAATAAAGTAATATACATAATTGTGTAGGATAGTGCCTGGCACATACCAATCATAAATAAGTTCTTTTTTTTAATATTTATATTTTAATTGTAGTTGGATACAATGCCTTCATTTTATTTATTCATTTTTATGTGGTGCTGAGGATTAAACCCAGGGCCTCGCACATGCTAGGTGAGCGTTCTACCACTGAGCCACAACCCCAGTCCATATTTATCCTTCTTATTGTTTTTACTAACAGACACTACAATGTAAATTCGGTTTCACCTGATGGTGTTTCTTGATAATCTATTCGCTCTCCTCGCCAGTATTCCAAAGGTTTCAAACGTATTCTCTTGGTCCTGCGGACATTTGGTGTGTTGGAGGGAAAAACTGTAAAAATATGTCCGAAAAAAAATATGCACATATAAATGTGTTAGCTGGATGATACTCAGCAGATTAATATTACCTTTTAAAACATAAATGGTTCTAAACAAAAGACAAGAAAAAAAAAGACACATTTGGGATAATGATTAAAGAAAAGACAGTGAAAAATTAGGTCTCTAGATTGGCAAGGACATAAAACATTAATACCCAGTGTTGACAATGTTAGTTTTATGTCGTGCTGAGGATTAAGTTAAGTTCCACATATTAAATAGAGTTTGTTGGCTATATTATCAAATTCCTATGTTCTTATCTATTTTTTGTTTAAAAGTTTTTGTTTTATCTATTTTTTGTTTAATTCAATTCTGAAAGCAGTTTATTAATTATATTGTTTAAATGAAAATTTTCTTGCTTTATCTAGTCATTTTTCTTTATGAATGTTAATTGCTAAGTTGTGTGGTGCGCAAGTTTATGGTTTTCCTGTCCTTAAAGTACTCACTTTATCATTATGTTCTTCCTTATCACATTCATCAGTTTTAACCTTAAGTCCTACTTTGCCTAGTATTAAGACTATTTTCTTTTTTATTTATTTATTTTTTTAAATTATTTTTTGTTCTAAGATGTTATAAATGACAGCAGAATGCATTACATTTCATATTACACATATAGAGCACTTTTTTACAAATCTCTGGTTGTATGCAAAGTATATTCACACCATTCGTGACTTAGGGTAATGATATCCATTTCATTCTACTATCTTTTTTTTTTTTCCTTCACCCTTTTGCCCCCTCCCTTTCCCTCCCTCCCCATTGGCCATTCTAGTATTCCTCTAATCCTCCTATGCTCCCCATCTCAACCCGACTGTGAATTGGCGTCCTTATATCAGAGAAAACATTTGGCATTTGGCTTTTTGGGATTGGCTAACTTCACTTAGCATGATATTCTCTAACTCCTTCCATTTTCCTGCAAATGCCATGATTTTATTTTCTCTTATTGCTGAGTAATATTCCATTGTGTGTATATACCACGTTTTCTTTATCCATTCATCTACTGAAGGGCATCTAGGTTAGTTACACAGTTTAGTTATTGTGAATTGTATTGCTATAAACATTGATGTGGCTGTGTCCCTGTAGTATGCTGTTTTCAGGTCTTTTGGGTAAAGACCAAGGAGTGGGATAGCTGGGTCATAATGTGGTTCCATTCCAAGTTTTCCAAGGTATCTCCATACTGCTTTCCATATTGGTTGCACCATTTTGTTGTCCCACCAACAATGTATGAGTGTGCCTTTTTCTCCGCATCCTCTCCAACATTCATTGTTGTTTGTGTTCTTAATAGCTGCCATTCTGACTGGTGTGAGATGAAATCTTAGAGTGGTTTTGATTTGCATTTCTCTAATTGCCAGAGAGGTTGAGCATTTTTTCATGTATTTGTTGATTGACTGTATATCTTCTTCTGAGAAGTAAGCCTATTTTCTTTTTATATACAGTAGTCTCCCTAATTATTTTACAACTTTTTATTTTAAAACCTAGGTATTTTTAAAAGACACATAAATAGGTTTGTATTTTTTTAATATCTATTGTTTAGCTGTAGTTGGACACAATACCTTTATTTTATTTATTTATTTTTATGTGGTACTGAGGATCGAACCCAGGGCCCTTCAAGTGCCAGGAGAGCCCTGTACTGCTAAGCCACAACCCCAGCCCAAGGTTTATATTATTTAATGAAACCCAATACTCTGTGACTTACAGGAGAAAGTTAATCCATTCACATTTATTCAGTTTAACAATCTCCTTCCTTTAATTCCCTTCCTCTCTATTTATTTACTGATTTATTAATGCCAGGAATTGAATACAAGGGCACTTAACCAATAAGCCACATCCCTAGCCCTCTTTATTTATATTTTGGTTTTTTTTTTTCCTTTCATATTACATATCAAGAGCACAGTTTTCCAAGTCATTGGTTTTACACAAAATATTTGCATACCATTTGAGTTTTTATACATGCACTTAGTATATTGATGTCAAACTCCTTCTGCCATTGTTTCTATCCCTTTGCCCCTTTCCCTCCCCCACTTTTTTCTATTTAATATTCCTTGTAGTTTTCATTATACAGGTCTCTCACTTCTTTTGTTAGGTTGATTCCCAAGTGTTGTTTCTTTTTTTTTTTTTTTGACATTATGGTAAATGGGGTGGATTTCCTAGTTTCTCTTTCTGAGTATTTGTTGCTGATGTACAGAAATGCCTTAGATTTATGAGTACTGATTTTATATCCAGCCACTTTGCTGAATTCGTTTATTAGATCTAGAAGATTTCTGGTGAAGTTTTTTGGATCCTCTATGTATAGAATCAAATCGTCTGCAAACAGTGATATTTTCAGTTCTTCTTTTCCTATCCGTATCCCTTTTATTTCTTTCATCTGTCTAACTGCATTGGCTAGGGTTTTAAGAACTATGTTAAATAATAGCGGCAAAAGAGTTTTTTGAAACAGGGTCTCGTAAAGTTGCTTAGGGCCTTACTAAGTTGCTGAGATTTGCCTCAAACTTGCAGTCCTCCTGTGTCTTAGGCTCCCAAATCACTGGGATTACAGGCATGCACCACCAGATCCAACCATCTTACTATATATATATATATATATATATATATATATATATATATATATATATATATATACACACACACACACTAGTTATTTTACATAGATTCTTCTTTGTCTACATTTTCATTGTTTGATTGAATGACTATTTTCTCCATTCTCCTCATGGTAACTTTGGAAACTTCAAGGATTTGCTGTGCTTTTTTACTTTAATATTGGTTACCTTCCCATTCCTCATACTCAAAAATCAAACCCTCATTTCTCTATGATTATATCAAACTAATAGCCCTGGAGCTAGAGGTATAGTTCAGTGGTAAAGTACTTGCCTAGCTGACAAGCTGAGTTCAATCCTCAGCACTGCCAAAATATAAAAATAAAAAATATATCCCTATCAAGATACCACTGGTAAAAATGACACATTTTATACTACTTTTATTACCCCTCTTTTGCCCCTTTCCTCCCCACCACACCATTTCCTTTCACCATGCCAAGTTTTGTTAAATAACCAGGATTACAAAGTATTACAAAAATCCTTAGTTAAGCACTTAAAATTTCCCTACATATTAGAATTATGGGTAGATATATCCTAAACTAATGGGCAATGAGTCACACACACCCTTGTATAATCTCCTCTCTAAAGTACGGTAGAGACCTGTACTTTAGAGACCCATGACTTTCTCCTCATCAACAACTATGTCAATAGTGGTGGGGTGCCACTCTGTGATTACATTATTATTTTATGGACATACTGCTTTCTATATGGCATAGAAAGCCACTCCAACATCACAAAAACATGGGCTGTTCCACGAATCTTGACTAGTAAGTATCTTCTGGGGAACCATGGATTTTTAATACTCAGATGAATCTCTTCATGGGCTCACAGTTCCCAACTTTGCTTATTTACCATTCTAGCCACTTCTCTTAAAAATTAACTGGAAAAAAGTGGAAGAAGCTGTCAGGGACATCATCTACTTAGCAATTACATTCTCTTTAAGAGAATTCCTAATTTTGATAACATAAAATCAAAAATCCCTACCTAATATGGGGCAGAATGAGAAGGCTATAAAAACTTATAAATAGGTAACAGACTGACTCAGTGGCTTATGATGACTTGTTATGAAATTCATGAGAATTAAATGTGTGATTTTAATTTATCTACAAAGAAATCCAAATAATATTAGTTCCCCCGCTTTATGAAAAATTAAGCTATATTTAGAAACAAATTTAATACTAGTTTTCTTTAATGTTTTTCTTTAAGTGTTATAAGAGAAAATTATTTTACTTAATTTGTGATGTGTTTTCTTCTCTGGTGCCCCTTTAGGTCTTTTTAGTCTTGAGTCATCTGAAAAATGCAAAAAGATAGTATCATAAGCAATGGCTCTTAATTCCATGTTGATAAAGTATGTCATTTGCCAACTTAAGTGTAAATATTTTAAATACAGCCCAATACATTTTATTAGATTCTACTTTCATTACAAAGAAATAAAAACTAAGAAAAAACAGTGCTACCATAAACACATCTTGAAAGTGTAACATTTCAAAATAACAAAAACCAGGGCTGGGGTTGTGGCTCAGAGGTAGAGTGCTCCCCTGGGAAGTGTGAGGCACTGGGTTTGATCCTCAACACTACATAAAAATAAATAAATAAAATAAAGGTTAAAAAACAAACAAGTTTTCTACTGTTTATGGACAAAGGGAATAAGCCATTGGTGGATAAAAACACAGGGCATGATAATAAAATTAATAATATGCTAATTATGTCACCTATGACTTATCTGCAACTTTCTCTTTAAAATTCCAAAACAGTACAAATGTCCTTAGTTTACCAGTGTGTCAAAGAATTCTGGGGTTCCCAATTTTAAGTATGATAAATAGCACTAAAGATAGTTACTATCAATTCTTTTCCTTCCTATGCACAAATATTCTTTTTTAAAAAAATATTTTTATTAGCTGTTGATGGACCTTTATTTTATTTACTTATTTATATGTGGTACTGAGAATTGAACCCAATACTTCACACATGGTAGGCAATCACTCTACCACTGTGCCACAACCCCATCTCCCAAGTATTCTTCATCAACAAGCAAAGACTCATTTCTTTCTTGACCTTCTATAGCACTTAAGACTTGCTTGAATAATAGAATGCAATATAAATGATTTTCTAGGACTCTGAAAACTAAGTCCTCATAAAATATAGAGGTTCCCCGGGGGATCTCACTTTGAGGGAAGAATAACATTATATGAAGGTTAACTACCAAAGGTTGCCATGCTGTGAGGAAACCCAAGATGGCCATGTGAAAGAAAAGAGATGGCAGGCTTCATCATTCCAGCAGTTCTATCTGGATGCCAAATACAGAATTGAGGAAGTCATCTTCAAGGTTCAGCCCATGTGAACTTTCAGATGACTCCAGTTCAGCAGCTTACATCTAACTATAAAATTGTGAAAGTGCTATTGGACTTTGACCTTAGGAACCAGATTCAGGATCTCCATAGGTGGAAGATGATATGAGGTGCTGTTGGGATAGTAAACATGCTTTATTTGTAGGCAGCAGCAGCCTTCAGCCTCTAACTCCTAGCCCCATGTGGAAATGTGATCTCCTTGTAACACCATGGGTGATTAATGAATGCCCCCACCAAGGTACATGTTAGAAGGCCAGGTCCCACAGATAGGTCACAGATTTTAAAAGGCACTTTTGGCCTCTCCCTTTGGCCAATTATGGTAACACAGAGAGCCTACTGAAGTTCAGGACTAAGTTGTACAAGTGTGGTATCTCTGCCCAGGGAAGCCACCTCAGGCAACACCTGTGCTTACCCAAGAATTCAAAGCTGACATGTATCCTACCAGATGGACGTGATTTACTTGTACTAGTGCCTATAATTCCTTTGTCTTTTTATCTATAGGTATGTCCCTGCCAAAGCCATCTTGGACTGGGCACACAAATATGCCAGAATAACAAATACTTCTGTCTGCTGGGTTTGCACCAAAGTACCTGTTCTGCTGTTGGACTATCCTGGAATAATTCAGCCTGTCCCTTAACTGGATGTAACTGGGAAGGACTTTTACAGCCACTTCAATATAGGATGCAACGCACAATGGCTTTTAGCACGTATTTGTTGTGACCGGTGGATGCAAGGCTCTGCTCTCCTCCCTAAGGGATTATTGCAGAAGACCTCAAACACAAAATACGTTAGATTGTACAGCCAAGGGCTAAATTGTAGGGCAAGCCCAAGGTGACTATTGTTAGGCTCCCTTACCAAGGCTTCATGCAGGCTATGTTTTTAGTACATAACTAAGGTCATGAACACCCTGATTCAGCGTATGTACTCAAGGTCACAAATTTTTGCTTGTGAGCATGTGCTCACGTAAGTAACCTGTTGGCAACGGGCCTTCTTTGTTTGCCCTACATATTTTTAAAAAGGCTGAAGGCTGGGGCTGGAGGCTGCCACCGTCTCCAAATAAAGCATACCTACTATCCCAATTGTGCCTTGCATCTTCTTCCATCTGCTAGGATTCTACATTTGTTTCCCAGGGTCTAAGCCTCAGTCCAACAGCACCCAACTAAGAATCGTCTAGTTAAACCAAGACAATTCACAGAACCACATAAAAGAAATCAAGTTGTATTAAGTCACTAAGTTTTGGGAGTGGTTAGTTATGAAGCAATGTGTAACTGGAACACTACATGTCCACGAACCACTTCTGTTGTATGTAATGTATGTTTTCCTATAAATTGAAAATTAGAACGTATTCCCAAATGAGACGATGAAAGCAAAGTATTGTTACGAATGACTGAAATAAAAACTTTATAAAGTTGTTGGTTTGGAAGAAAATTCAGTGATCATAAAATTGAATTTCCCTGTCTAAAACAGGCAAATTTTTCTGTAGAGATCATAAGTAGATGAGTGGTTGTCTAGCGTGGGAAGAAGGGAATGGAAGGTGGCTGCTTAAAAGGTAGAGAGTATCTTTCAGTAGGTTTCAAAAAAAAAAAAAATTCTAAAATTGACTGTAGTGATGGCTGCACATCATTGATTTGTACACTATATGTGGGTTCATTGATTATGTGTGAAATCTATCTCAATAAAAAGCTATTACCCACCCTCATCAAATTTCCCAAGCAATCCCCACCTACAAGAAATAGAGGTTTCATGTTTGTTGAAAATTTCTCATAGTAATTGGTCTTTAGAGGCAGCTGGTAAGGTCAAAAAAAGATTCAAGCAAATAAATAAATGTACTGAGGATAATGGGAGTTTGCTGTCTTGCCATCTGAAAGGGGTTTATAAAAAACAAAAAGGGGAGGGCTGGGGTTTTGGCTCAGTGGCGGAGCGCTTGCCAATCATGTGTGAGGCACTGGGTTCGATTCTCAGCACTGCATATAAATAAATGAATAAAGGTGAATAAAGGTCCATCAACAACTTAAGAGGAAAAAAAAAAAAAAAAACAGAAAGGGGGAGAGTCTGTGATGGACTGGAATTAGAGGGACTGATGTGAATTCATAGTTCCTAAATATAAACAGATACAGATATCCCTGTTACATGTGGGGTGTGTGTGTGTGTGTGTGTGTGTGTGTGTGTGTGTGTGTCTACTTCCTGCCTCTATCCACTGAGGCAGCCTAGAAACAAGGATATTCTGGTAATAGGAAATATAAGTAACCAGATATGGAATTCTAAATGCAAATGTCCATTAAAGAGAACTGGGTTCCTTCAGAGGGAAGTAATTGATTCCAGAGTTTGTGAGGGGGAAGTACTAGCCTGGAACATTATATGCTTAAAAAAAGGGGGAGAAAAAAGAGAAGAAGGAGGTAGTAGTCCAAGAATAACAGAAACATGACAAAAACCCAGAAACCAGTTCAAAAAACACCAGCTGGACATCAATCTGAGTATGAGAATAAATAATAAATATTATAACCCCACGGAATAAAATATGAACCCAGTAGTACATATGGATCTACACCAAAAAACAATTAATGAATATACAAATGGAGGAAAAGAGAATGACAACTAATTGACGGAAAAGGAATAACAGAAAATAATTTATTACCACTATTAGTAGTTGATGATTCAAGTAAAAGTCTTCAATGGATGTTAAGGTTGGTAAACAGAGGTTAGATAAAGAAAAAGTTATTGAAGCAGTACCAGAATATCACTTCACAAAAATATCAATTACCATAAAAGGTATCTTATAGGCTATTTAAGAGAAATAATACATTACAACTTCAACTGGATCTCAAATAGTTCAAAAAAAGATGAATGATAGTGAACATATAACTATGTAGAAGAGGCAGGGATAGAGATGGAACAAAAGTAAAATGTGGAACTTGTGGAATCTGGATGAAGGGGTTAAGTGATTAAGGGATTTCTGTGTAAAGTTTAAAATTACTTCAAAAAATATTTTTTAAAGCAATCAACAGAGACAACTCTGAACTTCAAAGATTAAAGAATCCTAATAAGCATGAAGATGAAAGAAAACAGGTTATCTGTAAAGAAAAAATATTAGTCTAAAGACAGCAGAATGCCCTCAAATTTCTACTCATAACCATTACCTCATAAAGCAAAATAGAAATAAATGAATAGTTCAAAGGGAAAAAAATAATACCTCAAGATTAATTTTCTATTTGGTGTCGTTATATTTAAAAGAAAGGAGGGGGGGGGGGGGGAAAGGATACTGAGTCCTTTTTAACACATATGAGAATGTCTACCACCCTTACAAGTATCAGGTATGTTTGTTGCTAATAAATGTAAATATGTTAAACCTATTTGTTAAGGGAAAAAATAAGTAAAAAAAATTCAATCATGTTGTTTCTAAGCCACTTTCAGTATTCTCAGGAAGATTGAATAAAAGGATGAAAATATAAGAAACAATAACAAACCCAAAGTAGAGATCATAATATTAATATTAATCAGACTGCAAAGTAAAAACATTTAATAGGATCAAGAAACATGTGACCAAGTACCTTGCATATGAAGACTTATCTGCTCAATAACTGCACTGAAATGTATGTAATAAAGATTGCGGGAAAAACAAGGAGAAACAGACAATTGCAGTGGAACATTTTATTTCAACTCTAGCAGTCCTTAACAGAATTCCAAGTCCAAAGAAGAATACAATCAGAATATCAAGCTTTAACATGTCTAAATCTGAGATTCTGTCCCCTATCCCACCCGACCCTCCCAAAAATATGTTTGTTCCCCAAGAGTCCAAAAATCAGGTAATTACAATACCATTCTCCCAGATGCTCAGGCCAAAATCATTTTCCCTGGTACTTCTCTAATGCCCTACATCCCATTCATCAGGAAATTCTATTGATTCTACCTTTTAAAATTCCTAAAAATCCTACCACTGTTCTCCACTTTCCATTTCTATCACCCACTATCTTTTGTCAGGATTCCATGTCTCACCAATTAGTCTCCCTGCTTTCCAAACTTCCCTGTGTTCCCTCAACCCTATTTCATCCACTCTTAACAGTGGCCACAGTGATTTATGTCTATATAAATTCCTCCAATGGTTTATCATCTCTCAGCAAAAGCCAAAATTCCTTAATAATATCCTTCAAAGTACTACATGAGCTTTGATTCTCTGTGACATCATAACCTACTGCTATCTCCCTCTGGTTGAGCCCCCAGTCTTGATATTCCTTGATCAGGACAGAATCTTTACTACATCAGAAGCTTCGCTCTTGATCTTCCCTCTGGAACAGTATTTACTCAAACAGATATATGGTTTGCTGTCTCATTCTGATCACACCTTTACTCAAATGATCACTTTATCAGTGAGGCCCTCTCTGTATATTAACCAAAAGAATGTAACTTCTGTTTCCTACCCTAAAATTTCTGCTTTATTTTTCCATTCTCAACATCTAACAAATAAAAAATTTTGTTATCTCCATACTGCCAGACTGTCCCTCCAGAAAGTGAGGTCTAAGGAAGACATATTTTCCCAGTTTTATCTACTGTCACATCTCTAGCCGCTAACAGAATATCTAATAAGTATTCAATAATACGCTACAAATATTTAAGAATTTCAAGAATATTCAAAGTATATTTAAAAAATACAACACATATATTATCAACAAAATAATGACACTATTTTTAAAGTATTTATAGAAAAACTGTAAAAAAAAACTGAGCACTGTGGTGGCACACACCTGTAATCCCAGCAGCTCAAGAGGCTAAGGCAGACGATCTTGAATTCAAAGCCAGCCTCAGCAATTTAGTGAGGCCCTGTCTCAAAATAAAACATAAAAAGGTCTGGGGATGTGGCTCAGTGGTTAAGAGCCCCTGGGTTCAATCTCTGGTACCAAAAATTTAAAGAAAACAAAAACAAATACATACACTTAGAACACAAAAAAGCCTAAATAAATCCAAACAATAAATAATACAAGCCAAGTTTTCCAAAACAGTAAAATAAAACTGAAAAACATAAACAAACGAACAAAACAAAACTTCTTAGAATAATACCAACACTGAGAATAATAGCCAGCATATACTAGATAAATCAACCTACAGAATTGGAATTGATACCACCATTTTCCAGATAAGAAAACTGAAGTTTAAAACATTGAAACTTCTTACTCAAGATAACACAGGTGGTAAATAATATTAAGGGGTTTAATCCCAGGTCTCTAGACACCAACATCTTGACTATTTACCCCCTAAGTAAATCCACTGTCAAAGGAAAATTATCATGGTAAATTAAGAGTACATCTCACTACATAGCATAACATGTAAAATGAAGCAAAAATTTTACAAGAATAGTCATTGTTTCTTCTTTACCAAACTAAAAAAAAAAAAAAAAAAAAAAAAAAAAAAAAAAAAAAAAACATAGTGCTCAAGTTAAAAGAGAAAAATAATAAAATAAATCTAATGGGGGGGATTAAAAAGTAAAAAAGGATTAGTGAATTGAGAAAGAAAAATGCCAAAACATTATATTCTCTATGAGCATGAAAAAAAATTATAAAGCTCTCTATTAAGAGGCATCTAAGGAAACAAGATGGTGGGCTAGAGTAAGGTCATATTTCTTATCAGTCTGTGTACCATGATTCAAACGAAGGAATACTGCTTCTTTGTGAGAACTCTGCAGCAGCCCCACCCTGGGAGTGCATAAAATTGGTCTATGCAGACCAAACTCCAGCTAACAGTACTTTCCCTCCCATTCTACCTCATACTGCTGAGAAGGGAAGCTGAGAATTTTTGAACTCCACTGGCAATTTGGTGAGCAATACAGAAAGAGAAAGTGTTTAACAACCCTTGACCCCTACTCTTGTGCTCAGTACATACAAGAAGAAACATAACAAAAGACAGGCATAGACAGGAAATATATATTCTCACTGACTATTCTGATGCTCAGTGGAAACGATTCCTTAATTTTTTCATTAAGAATCTCCCTTTTTTTTTCTTTCCTCATTTTTTTTTTTTGGTGTGTGTGTGTATGTGTATGTGTGTTCACGCACATGCACACTGCATGGTCCATGGCCATTTATACATATACAGAGGTATACATTTTTTTTCCTCATTTCTAGAATTGTTGGAATATAGTTATTTTTCCTTGCTGGGATTTGAGGGTTAGGACTTTTGATTAGTATATTTAGGTTTTGTTTTGTATAGGTTTTTCATTTGACTGTTTCTCGTTTCTCATTTCTTTCTCTCTTTTCTCATGGTCAAATTCAGTTGTTCTCTCTTTCACTATTCTTTTAATTTTTTACTTCTATTTTTTCTCCTCCTTCCTCATAAACATCACATTCCCACATCTCTGCATTCTGTTTGCTCACCTTATGAAATTGTAAACTCTTTTCTACCCACCTATCACATTTTTTTCCCTCTCAATTAACTCTGTTCTCACCATCTTTTATCACTAATTGTTTTATATAATGCTTTCTCCTACCATTAATGCTATTTCAATTATTTCTGGAGTGGATTCCATAGTTGACACCTGTTACTTGATTTAATGCCAGATATAATACATGATTACTTACTGTTTTTATGGATGGCAATTGCTGGCCCTACCACTTCTGTTTATTATGCCAATTAACAGTACAGATGTCATAACAGCAGTCAAGTATTTTGTTTAATGCTGTATACTGTTTGCACTGATTGTTGCCATTATGTCTCCTCATAATCTCTGAGGTACTAGAAACCTACAGAGACACTACACATTCACGGGGTAGAAATTCTGTTGCTTCAGAACCACACTGGTAAATGCATAGACACACAAACGACATGAAAAAGCAAGGAAACAAACCATCCCAAACAACCCCAAATGCCTCAACAATAGACACCATTGACACCACAGTAGAAGAAATGTCAGAGAAGGAATTTTAGAAAGTTCATAGTTAAACTATTCTATAAGATAAAGGACAATGGAAGGAATGAAATTTAAAAAAAAAAAAAAACTACAAGTTAAAGATCATGTCAATAGTTCTGAAAAAGAATCAGTAAATCTACAAAATGAAGGAATCAATAAGCCAAATTAAAAAATACAACGGAAAGCACTACCAATAGACTAGACCATTTGGAAGACAGATTTTCAGGTGTCCAAGACAAGTTATATAATCTTGAAAATAAAGTTGACCATAGAAGAAGGATGTTAAGAGACCATGAGCAGATTATTCAGAAATATGGGATGGCATTAAAAGGCCAAATTTAATAGTCACTGGGATAGATGAAGACTCTGAAACACAAACTGACGGGATGCAAAATATTTTCAATGACATAATATTAGAAAATGTAAGAATGAAATGGAAATTGAAATATAGAACTCAAAATACACAAAATTACAACAGATCCACTTTAAGACACATTTTTATGAAAACACCTAACATACATAATAAAGATAGATTTCAAAAGCAGCTAGAGAAAAACTACGGGTCACATTTAGAGGTAAACCAATCTGGATCTCAACTGATTTCTCAAACCAGACATTCAAGGCTAGGAGATCTTAGAATAATATGTACCACCTGTGAAAGAACACTATACACAGCAAATTTAAGCTTCGGAATTAAAGATGAAATAAAAACCTCCCCTGATAAACAAAAGTTAAAAGAATTCACAACCAGAAAGCCCATACTATAAAACAAACTCAAAAAAATATTTCATGAAGAAGAAATAAAAGATAAAACTGAAAACCAGCAGAGGGAGAAACTACACTCAAAGAATAATTAATAAAAGGAGAATCAAATTCAATTTAAAAACCTGAAATAAATCAAAATGCCAGGGAATAAAAATAATTTCTCAATAATAACAATGAAGATAAATAGCCTAAACTCATCAATCAAAAGACATAAACTGGCAGACTGGATTAAGAAACAAGACCCAACAATATGCTGTGACCACGAGACTCACCTCATAGGCAAAGACATCTACAGACTGAAGGTGAAAGGGTGGAAAAAAACATACCATTCACATGGATCTCATAAACAACCAGAGATTACTATTTTCAATTACTATTGTAGATAAAGTAGACTTCAAGCCAAAATTAATCAGAAGAAACAAAGAGCATTTCATACTGCTTAAGTGAATATACAACAAGAAATAACAATCATAAATATTTATGCCCCAAACAATGGAGCATCTATGTACATCAAACATACCCTTCCCAATATTAAGAATCAAATAAATCAGAACAGAATAATACTGGGTGACTTTAAAACACCTCCCTCACCATTGGACAGACTGTTCAAACAAAACTAAATAAAAATGATATGGAATTTTAAAATACAATAAATAATTCACACTTCACAGACATCTACTGAATATTTCATTCATCAATGATTGAATACACTTTGTTCACAGAAGCACATGGAACATTTTCTAAAACAGACCTTATATTTTAAGGCTACAAAGCAAATCTTAGCAAATAAAAAAAAAATAGAGATAATACCTTGCATTCTAGCAGGTCATAATGGAATGAAATTACAAATCCATAAGATAAAAAGTAGAAACCACTATAACACCTGGAGACATTAAATAAGACACTCTAGAATAATGAATGGATAGCAGAAGAAATCAGGGGTGAAACAAAAAAAAAAAAATTCTTAAGAAGTAAATGAGAATAATGATGCAACACATCAAAATTTCTGGAAACTATGAAGGCAGTTCTAAGAGGACAGTTCATACCATGGAGGTCATATATTAAAAGAATAGAAAGATACCAAACAAATAATTGAACGTTATATCTCAAGGCCCTAGAAAAAGAACAAATCAATATAAAAAGCAGTAGAATGTAGGAATACCAAAAAATTTTTAAAATTTTTAAGTTTGTTCTTTGAAAAAATAAATAAAACTGATAAACCTTAGCCAAACCAAAAGAAAGGAAAAAACTCAAGCTAATAAAACCCATGATGAAAAAGAAAATATTACCACAAACACTACTCAAATACCGAGGATTATCAGAAACTATTTCAAAAATTTATACTCCAATAAAGAAGAAAATCTTGAAGACATCAACAAATTCATGGATTCATATGTGACCTATGCAATTTGAACCAGGAAGATAAAGAAAATTTAAACAGATCAATTTCAAGTAATGAAATTAAAGAAGCCATCAAAAGCCTACCAAAAAGAAAAAAGTGCAGGACCACATGGGTTCTCAGCAGAGGTCTAACAGACCTTTAAGAAAGAACTAAAACCAATCCTCCTCAAATTATTCTATGAAACAGAAAAGGAGAGAAATGTTCCAAACTCATTCTATAAAGCCAATACTACCCTGATACCAAAACTAAACAAAAACACACCAAGGAAAGAAAACTTCAGACCAGTATCCTTTATGAACACAGATGCAAAAATCCTTAATAGTGACAAATCACATTAAAAAGATAGTGCACCATGATCAAGTAGGCTTCATCCTTAGGGATGCAAGGGAGGTTCAACATACCAAAATCAATAAATGTGATTCATCCCATAAATGGACTTAAATACAAGAATGACATGATTACCTCAAAGATGCAGAAAAAGCATTTGACAAAATAGAACACCCATTCATATTTAAAACAGCAGAAAAACTAGGGATAGAAGAAACTTCCCTCAACATCATAAAAGCTATATAAAACAACCCAAGGCTAACATCATTGTGAATGGAGAAAATCTGAAAGTATTCATTCTAAAAACAGGAACAAGACAGGATGCCCTCTTTCACCATTTCTATTCAACATAGTCCTTGAAATTCTAGCCAGAGCAATTAGGCAAAAGAAAAAAAATCAAAGGGATACAAATAGGAAAAGAAAAACTCAAACTATTTGCCAACAACATAATCCTATATTTAGAAGACCGAAAAAAACACCACCAAAAAAGCTGCAGAACACATAAGTGATTTCAGCAAAGTAGCAGTATTATAAAATCAACACCCATAAATCAATCACATTCCTAAACTTCAATGATGAATCAGCTGAAAGAGAAATTAGGAAAACTATCCCATTCAAAATTGCCTCAAAAAATAAAATACTTGGGAAGACCAATGGTACAGGAAGATAGACAAACCCACATAAATATATTTATCTCAGAGCCTCTTCAACAAACAGTGCCATGAAAACTGAAAATTCATATGTAGGAAAATGAAATTTAACTCTATCTCTTACCCTCCACAAAACTTAACTCAAAATGGATCCAAGACCTGCAATTAGCACAATTCACAATAGCTAAGCTAAAGAGCCAACCTAGGAGCCTTTCAACAGATGAATAAAGAAAATGTAGTATACAGAAAGAATGGAATATCACTCAGCCATAAGGAAGAATGAGTTTATATCATTTGCTGGTAAATGGATAAATGTGAAGATTTTCATGCTAAATGAAATAAGCCAATTCCAAAAAACCAAAAGTCAAATGTTTTCTCTGATATGTGGAAGCTAAGCCACAATAAGGTGCAGTGGGGGAGTGGATAGAAGTTCAGTGAAACAGACGAAGGGGAATGAAGGGAAGTGAGAGGAGTGAGGGAAGATAGGAAAAGGAAAAACAGTGGAATGAATCTGACATAACCCTCCTATATACATATATGAATATATCACAGTAAATCTCATGGTGCATATCCACTAGAAATTAAAAAAAATAAATAAGGTAAGTGGCAGAAAGATCAATAGAGACGGGAAGCAGGAGGTGATAAAAGGGAAGGGGAAGGAGTGGTACTGGGGTCCGAATTAGAACAAAATATATTCTATGCTTATACAATTATGTCAAAATGGATTCTATTGTCATGTATAACTAAAAAAGAACCAATTTTTAAAAATAAGGTATTTAAAAAACCTATATGGAAAATTTCAGAACTATTCAAAAAAGAAGAAAACATTATGAACCTCAAAAACCCATAACCCAACTTCAGTAACCACCAATAGACAGTTAATTTTGCTTCACCTGTCCTCTTATCAACTTAAACTTACATGCCAACATTTTATTATGCCCTACTTAAAAGAAAGAACTTTCTCTTACAAATTTCTAAATATATTGTTAAGTTTCTAAGGATACTCAATACATATTTCCCATCAGTGAAAGTTTAAATAAATAAAACACAGCATACCTTATAATATATACATAATTCCATAAAAATCAATATAGTAGAAAATAAACAATAACTTACCTAAATTTTCCTGAACTTCCTCATCACCCACATTAGAATTATTCTTCCCAGACATTAAATGGTTCTTGAGCCTGGATGGTCCACTTAAGAAAAAATAAATAAACCATAAAATCTGTGGTTTTATAATACATATATTTAAATTTATTTAAGCTTAATTATCATTTTTCTCCTAAAATTTTCATAACCTTTTAAGCTTGTCAGCCTATAACAAAATTAAGATTTGAGGTAAGTGGTTATATATATATAGCAATGGGTACCTAACATAAATGAGTAAAACTTATTAATCTTAGAATACATGCATACCTTTCTTCCCAAACTGAAGTTTTAGGCTCTCCAGAATCCAAATTAGACTCTGTTGGTGTCTTAAAAGTATGATCACTGGTCTGAGACTTTAAATGAACATTTTGTGCAGTTATAACACCACACTGATCCTTGGAGCACCCTGTAGTTCTACAAAAATAAAAAGTTTAAAACTGTTCACACATCTTCAAAAAATATTTCTCCCAGAAACAATACATAGTGGGTATATAAACAATGTATTATAAGCTATAACAAATATCATCTCACCATGTTTAGGCCCTAAGACCTACAACTGGCTCAGGTAAAAAACTGATTCTAAGCCGGGCTCGGTGGCGCACGCCTGTAATCCCAGCACTTTGGGAGGCTGAGGCAGGAGGATGGCGAGTTCAAAGCCAGCCTCAGCAACGGCGAGGCACTTAGCAACTCAGTGAGACCCTGTCTCTAAATAAAATACAAAAAAGGTCTGGGGATGTGACCCAGTGGTCGAGTGCCCCTGAGTTCAATCCCCGGTACCACAAAAAAAAAAAAAAAAAAAAAAAAAAAAAAAAACTGATTCTAGGGCTGGGGTTGTGGCTCAGCGGTAAAGCGCTCGCCTAGCACGTGCGCGGCCCGGGTTTGATCCTCAGTACCACGTAAACATAAATGCATTGCATTGTGTACAACTAAAGCAAATAAATAAATGTTAAAAAAAAAAAAAAAAAAACCGATTCTAGAACCCATCAAGATTTCCGAGTTGAAAAATTCCAGTGAGAGAACTAGCGCAAACCTGGTCTAACTAGGATGGGAGTAATAACAGAAGGACATCAGAAGACATTACCTATAGCCAGCTTATAATGTATATTCTAAAATTAGTCTAATATCACAGTTTACTGGATAAACAATAAGCAACTTAAGTCATTTTATTTGATACTCTTAGTCAGTAGTAGGGTCCTCAGAAGGACAAAGCTTATGCAATTGATCAATTTACCCCAAATATATGCAAAAAGATACCCTATTCCTTTTGAAAATTTATTTCTGGAGTCTTACCATCAGAGTCAAAAGAAATAAATGCAACTGTGAGAGAATACTATGAACAACTATATAGCAACAAATATGATGAAACCAAATCTAGCAAGATTTCTTTAAAAAGAAAGTAGATATAAAAATGATCTAAAGAAATTAAACTTGGGGATATATATGGGATCTTTTTTATATACACCACCAATGACATACTCAAAATATATTTTAGGCCATTCTAATCATTTATTTCTCCATTTAATCCCCAGCACCTTGCTGTTTCTAACACTGTATGCATTTGTTGAATGCATGCTATAGCAAAAAGCAAGAATATATAAAACACCACTTAGTTCAACAGGTTATGAGGACTAATGAGTATTCATTAAAAATCATTTAGTACTTAGTATGCACTCAAAAAATGCTAACTATTATATTAAAAGGAAAATTACTGACATGTTTCAAACTGACATCACATTCATCTCACTTTAAAAGGAAAAAACTCAAACTGTCCACTTCAAAGTGATTAAGACAATAAATTTTATTGTGCATTTTTTCTTTTTTTTAAAAAAAAGTCAGCAACTCAGGCAAAAATAACACTTCATTAGATTTAATATTCATAATCCTATGTGCTATATATTATTATCTATATTAATATGAGGAAACAAGATCAGAATACTACTTTACTCTGCTAAAGGCAGAGCCTAGATTTAATACCAGATCTGTCAGATTACAGAGCCCTTTATGTTGGTACTCTTTTTCTATAAATGGTTAAATAACACAGACAAAATATTAAATGTGGAACAACAATAATTATATTGTAAACATAACAGACATTACCCAGAATGATCAAGATTTTTCTTCTCAGTCTGGTCAGCTTTGTCACTTCCTGTTGGCTTATTCTGAGAATGACTAGAAATTTTTTCATGGTTGCTAATACACTTGGAGCCTTTAACATTTAAAAATTTCTGTACTCTTGAGCTGCCTTGCATAGCTGTCTTCTGCCTTTTTAATGAAATGGTTTTCTCCCCAATATTCTTAGATGACCGATTTGTTTTCTTAGCAGATTTTTGTCTAGGGTTATGATACACTGATAATTCATTTTTTATTGAAGAATTGCTATGAACACGACCTGAAGGATTCAATGAAAATTGAAAGTTATAATGATTGTCCAGATGATTTGGCTCATTAAAATGCCAGTGTTATTCATATTTACATATAAACACATACACACAGACTAGTCTCAGGCTAAATTTGTTTCCACACTAAATTCTTTAAAAATTCTTTAAATTCTATTTAGAAAGTCATGCACCAGACCCTTTAAGTGCATCACAAGCTTCCAAAACTACCTTCTCTCTGTATTTACCTACTACTCTCTGACCATCCTTAAGATTTTGGTATTTCCCAAGGTTCCAGATATAACTTTTCACTCTATGTACTTTCTTTGGGGGACCTATCTACCCACAGCTTGAACTGATATCTATATGCTGACACCAATAATATACATCTACTACTCATCCTTAAATCTTTTTCTCTCATTTTATTTCCTATATTTATGAGAAGTATAACTATCCAGATACCTAAATGAGAAATCAGAGTAATCCAAGACTCTTGCCCTTACTCACAATCAATCCCTAAATCCCATCAATCCTATTCTTTCCCACTTTTTTTAAAAGAAAATACTTATTTATATGTTTTAGTTGTACACAATGCCTTTACTTTTACATGGTGCTAAGGATCGAACCTGGGCTGCACACTTGCGAGGCGAGCGCTCTACCGCTGAGCCACAACCCCAGCCCCCACCACTTTTTTTAAATCGGTGCATTATAATTACAGAATGATGGAATGTGTTATTACAAGTCCCACTCCATGGTTCTCAAATGTACTTCTTTCATGCTGTCCTGCCTGTTATTAGCAGAGCTTTTACCCTTTCATTTCTAGATTAATAAAACAGCTCTTTAACAGATTTCCCCTTCTGTACCCTTGTAATTCAACCTACTCTTTACATTGCTTTAAAATTATCTTTGGAAAACATAAATAGGATTGTCATAACCCTGTTTAAAATCCTTTAGTAAGAGGCTATGCATGGTGACACACACCTGTAGCCTCAGCTACTCAAGAGGATGAGGAGGAAGGATCACTTACGTTCATGAGTTGAAGACCAGCCTATGCAACAAAGGAACAAAGAAAACATAAAATCTTCTAGTGAGTATCTACAGCTTCAGGATTAAGTCTAAATACTTTAACATCAATTTATTTCTACATCTAGATTGTTTATTTCATAAACTACAACTCTCAACCATGTCCTTTCAAACAAACAAAAACAGCAGTACAGAAATATTTGCAGTTTCTCTAAAGCACTTGTTCTCAAAATGTGGTCTTTATACCATAAGATCAGCATCATCTGGGAATTTGTCTGAATTGCAAATTCTCAGGCTCTATCTTCAATCAACAGAAACAAACTTGCAGAGCAGGGCCCAGAAATGTTTTAATAAGCCTTTTAGATTATTCTGAGACACACTAAACAAACAAACAAAACAAAACAAAAAAATCACACCCTCAGGTCTAAATCCCTGTATAAGCTACTTCTGTTGAGACATGCCGTCCTTCCTTCTCACACCATCCAATTAGCTAACTTCTAATTCATCCTTCAGGAAGCTTTCACTAATTCCCAAGTCTTAGTATAACTATCTCTTAATTGTCTGATATTATTACATATATGATTGTTTACTTATCTCTATCCCTCTCCTCCAGCAGACTGGTAATTCCTGGAGATCAAGGAACTGACTGTATTTTACCTGCTTTTGTATTCCTAATGTATACCAATGGGGGTATCACTATGATAAAGCAATGGTGTACTCAGGCAGAAAATTAAAGATGGTTAAATTAAAAATTTTGATATCTAACGACACCTCAAAATTAACATATAAAAGCCTGAAATCTTAAAATCCTTCGGAAATCTTTTTCTCTCATTCCTCTCCTCATCTCAGTAAACAGTAGCTATTTCTCTCACTCTAATCCATCTGTACTTCTTTTGGGTTATCTTAAAAAAATATCCTGAATCCAACAATTCCCATCTCTTCCCTCCACCATCCTCCTAAAACTAGTCACACCAGGTTTCCATTTTTGCTCAGCCCTTGGTTTCCTCTCTCCTGAGCAGTAAAAACGATCCTTTTAAAAGATGAGTCAACTGTGTCACTTTATTATTTAAATCTTCAAGTAGTTTCTCAATATATTTTACTTAAACTGTCTATCATGGCCTGCCTATCCAAATTTATCTTCCCTAGCTCACTCAGCTCCAGCCACACTCACCCTCTTTAATGCTCCTCAGACTGGCAAGTATGCCCTACCAGGAATTACAATTACTGTTCCCTTGATTTGATATGCTCTATGTCTAGTTATTTGTATGGCTCCCTCCCTTTATTTTAATAGCCTCTTATACTACCATTATAAAAGGAGTATCACACTCTATCCTTTTGTTCACTTCTATTCCTATCACCTCCTTCCCATCTCCATATATTATCTGCTTTGTTTGTCCTTCTCATCTATCAGTGCATGAATTGTTTATCTGTATTGTCCCACTAGAATGTAAACTACATGAGCACAGGGTCTTTGTTCACAGCTTTGTTTTTCCACAGCTGTTTCCCCACACCTAGGAATTTCTGTATAATTGATTTAAAGAAAATGTCTATTAATGACCCAATTAAATTTTGTTCTCAAGATTTTTCTGTATAATAGGAGTATAAATCAAACATAAAACCCCTTACACAGTAATTTTTTAGAACCTTTTAATGAATATTATTTAAATAAAAATACTTACTCTCCTCTGATTTCACCACCCACCAATCAGATGGACGCCTGGAAAGCCTACGACTTCTCATGACAGTAACAGTCACTTCTTCAGGTACAGATTTATTCTTCTTGGACTCACTTGAAAAACACTTCTTTCTAGATTCTTCCTTATTGTTTTTGGTGCCTTGCTTTTCTTTCTTATCTCCTAAAATTAAAAGAAATAAATAAAGATAATTCAAAATCTCAGCATTTTCAAAAAAAAAAAAATTGTACAAAACATTAAGAAAAATAAAACTCTAAATCATCGTAACTTCTTAAATTGAAACTATAGACTTCATCTCAAGTTTTTAAAAGTTACATGTTTTCAAAAGATTTCTAACTTTGTCATTAAATGCAAGCTTTCACTTGGCTTGATAATTCTGATCTACTACTAAATCAAAAAATAAATTAGCTTACAAAAGGAAAAAAATATATTGTTCCTTATTACCACTTACCAATGTCTCAAGTTAAAATAGGTAATTACTGTTTTTCATTTTGAAATAATGATTTTGCAATCTATTTTTTGGAAGATTTTAAATGTGATTAAATTATAAACTTTGAAAAGAAATTATTTTGGACTATTCAGATTGGCCCAATCCATGCATCATTAAAACCACATGCGTTATTTAATCTGTAGTCAGATACAGGATGACAGAAGAGGCAACAAAAATTCAAAACATAACAAGCCTGGCGTTGCTGGTTTTGATGATGGAGAAGGACCATAAGCCAAGAAATGTGTGTCAAGAAGAAAAGGCAAGAGAACATATTCTCTTGCAAAGTCACCAGAAGGAAATACAATTCCACCAACACACTGGGTTTAGCCCAGTGAAACTGACCCATATAACTATAAGTTATTAACATGTGTTGTTTTAAGATACTAAGTGTATGGTAATTTTTTACAACAACAGAAAATTCACAATAGCTAAGCTATGGAACCAACCTAGGTGACCTTCAACAGATGAAGGAATAAAGAAAATGTGGTACATATCACAATGGAATATTATTCAGCCATAAAGAAGAATGGAGGGGAGCTCCTGTTCACTGAATTGGACAGGAGGAAAGGCAGGGAGGAATTACAACTGATATAGTGATTAATCAAAACATCATATTCACAGAACAATCTAGACAGGACAACATGACTAAATGTCATTACAAATCCCAATCATTATACAATGATGATTTATTAAGGAGAGCAGCCAAACTCTCAGAGAGTCTGGGACAATTCTTGTTTATACTTACTGTTCTGACATTCTTATTCTCAAAAGTAGCCTAATTGGGATGACAAATTATAGGGACACATAAGATACAAATATCTATTGAGATCTTGGTTAGATAATTGCTTTTTGTGCCTCCACTTTCACCTTGTACATGTAAGTACATTTATCTGTTGGTCTACAGACTCCACTAAAATGATCTTGTTAACAGTGGAAATTGTGTTTCAGTAATCTTTTTGATTTTCATGCCAAAACTGCCTGGCATTTAATAACATATAAATTAGTGAATAATAGAAGAGTATGCATGTTTGTCTCTATAAGAAATAGCCCCACACTATACTGATATATAGTGGGTATATATGGGTATAATAGGTTTTACCCCATTTATATTTTAATAACCCTTAAGAATTTATGATTCTGTTTTATTTTTGTTTTAAAAACTAACTTATTTACTAATCTTTGCCTTTTTCTTTCCCTCTATATATGATGCAATCTTAGAAACTAAACAAAAATTAAAGTTGAAATTAAATTACATGCAAAATAAAGTGATTCTAAAAATGAACCTATAGACTTTTGAAGCTCTTTGTAGATTTAGATTTACTTTGCCTACTTCCTAAAGCTATACTGGGATGTTAAAAATGTAAATTATAAAAAAATATTCAGTTAATATTTAATATAAGTACTTACCCACAAGTGGCGTAGGTTTTTTGAAAATATTATCATTTCTTGTCCCTTCACAATCTTCTCTATTTCTGTTT
Source organism: Tamias sibiricus (assembly GCA_025594165.1). Classification (NCBI taxonomy): domain Eukaryota; kingdom Metazoa; phylum Chordata; class Mammalia; order Rodentia; family Sciuridae; genus Tamias; species Tamias sibiricus. The sequence continues at coordinate 56,709,457 of CM046665.1, forward strand.
AAATTTTTTTCGCAACTTATCTTGAGCAGAGTGTGACATATTTACCTTTTCATCTTTAGACTGTCCCAAATCAAGCTCTTCTTCAACTACGTTGGTCTTAAATTTTCTCCTCTGCTTTTGTTTTATTGTCCTTTTGTTTCCAGATGATTTTTTGGCATTCTCATATTTTGCAGATTTACCATTATTTTCCAGTTCATTTGTCAAAGCAGAACTTGTACCCAGTATTTTTTCATCACAGGGTTGGAATTCCTGTTCTGGGTGAGCTTTACATAAATGCTGGTCACTTGTCAAAGTCTTAGGTGATATACTTCGATGTTTTTCTCTTGACTTCTTACCTTGAAGGACTGCAGTACTCTCAGCAGGGGATATTGTGGGTTGTTTCAGAGGTCCACCCTTTCTTGGTATTGTAATCCAAGATCCACTGGCAAAACTTCTATCTGACTCATCAATTACAAATTCATCTTCTAACAACTTCATATCATTTGCAGGAGATGAATGAGGTAGAGCAGTTACTGCATGCCTAACAATGGGACTAAAAGAGGATTATTACTTTAACAGCTCAAAAAACTGAAGTTTTACCTTTATTTAGTGAAGAAAATAATAAAAAAATAAAATCTATGTATCTGTTAAAAGCAGTTCATATCTCTCCTTAATTTTCCCTTAATCTTATAAATTTCCCTTCCTTTTCATGTGATCACTCTCATTTATGTCACTAACAGGATCATAAAAATTTAGAGACAGCAACTAATTTGATGCCCCCCCCCATATAAACTAGAAAATGAAACCCAGAGATGTGTAATTATAACCCATAAACACTAACTTTTAATCCAAAATGAATGCCACTAGTGTGTATGTATATGTAAACACACACACACACACACACACACACACACACACAAATTGTATTAAATTATAAGTTTGAACCGATGCCTTTTAGGGTCTGAATTTCTTCATATTGAAAATGAGAGTGAACAGTATTATATCTAAAAATCCTCCAAATCTAATATTTTAATTGAACTCTACTAAATTATAAGGGACTGATTTCTTTGAATCTTTTTCTATATATCAAAGGACTTCATATATAGAACCACGAAATACAATGTAAATTTTCATTACAAGTTTGAATATTTCACATGTTCACATACATTTCAATACTATAATTATAATTGGACAATATTAAAGGTAGCATAAGCACAAATGAAATCTAATAATGTTTGAATACTTCAGCCCTCTTTTTCCACATCCCAACCTAAATTAACTTATCTTATTATATAAATATTATCATAATTTCCCACACTTGGTGCTATACAGAAATAACAAGACAATCTGAAAATATTAACTATAATCCCAATCTAACATTAAGTACAATCTACAATCTAATATTAACTCTAATACAATCTAGATTTACAAAATATGAAATATTCTAGAATGCCAATATTCATAAAAGCACATATGTTAAGTACATACAAAGCAACTCATACATTTAGTGAATTGAGGAATAAAGACTAGTGCTTCTAGTGCTTCAGGATTTAAGAGCATTTCCAATTACTTAAAAGTTTTCTAAAAAATGAATTATTCAAAGGATGGTCAACTGATGGATTCATCTTACATTTCCCTGTTTTTATGGTAACAGACATGAGCAAACCACAGACTGCAATGATATATGCAAGATCAAAACTTAGGATAAACATCCAAACTCCAAAGCTAGCACATGCGCTCCTGGTTTCTGCCTTTTTTCAATTGGATAAACATGCTTACTTATATTTAGTCAAAGCAGAAGGAAAGCTAGAATGAAAGAATTAGATTACCTTTCTTTCTCTTTTTATAAGAGGATTCTAAGATAAAAAATTCCTTCGCTACTCCTCTAATTTCAAACTCCTAATAAATCTTATAAAATAGAGAATATGTTAAGAAATACACTGTCTGCTGGTGGTAGAGTTTTACAGATTTATATAATTAGAAAACTGTATAAAAACTAATATAGATGGTACATATACACAATGCAATGTTACTCAGCCATAAAGAAAATTACATTATGGCATGTGCCAGTAAATGGATGGAACTGAAGACTATCATGATAAGTGAAATAAGCCAATCCCCAAAACCAAAGGCCTAATGTTCTCTCTAATATTCAGATGATGACTCACAATGGGGACAGATGGGACAGGTTTTGGGAGGGAGGCTGTTTACCAGATTGGATGGTGGAGTGGGGGGAAGGGAGAGGGATGGAAATGGCAAAGACAGTATAATGAATCAGATATAACTTTCCTGTGTTCATATATGAATATACCACCAGTGTAACTCCACATCATGTACAATCACAAAAATGGGAAGTATTATGGTTTGGATGTGAGGTATCCCCCAAAAGCTCATGTGAGACAATGCAAGAAGGTTCAGAGGAGAAATGATTGGATTGTGAGTCTTAACCCAATCAGTGAATTAATCGCCCAATAGGGATTAACTGAGTGGTAACTGAAGTGGAAGGGTTGGGGGCATGGTTTGGGGGTATATGTTTGTATCTGGCAAATGGAGACCTGTCTCTCTGCTTCCTGATCATCATGTGAGATGCTTCCCTCTGCCACACTCTTACACCATGATGTCCTGCCTCACCCGGAGCCTTGAGGAATGGAGTAGGACTTCTATGGACTAAGACCTCTGAAAACATGAGCCCTCAGATAAACTTTTTCTCCTCTACAATTGTTCTGGTTGGGTCCTTTAGTCACAGCGGTGAAAAAGATGACTATAATAGGAAGTTATACTCCATGTATGTATGACATGTCAAAATACATTCTACTGGGCTGGGGTTGTGGCTCAGTGGCAGAGCACTTGCCTCGCACATGCGCGGCCCAGGTTCGATCCTCAGCACCACGTAAACATAAATGCATTGCATTGTGTACAACTAAAGTAAATAAATAAATATTTTTTTAAAAATACATTCTACTGTCATGTATAACTAAACAAAATAAAAAATATTTTAAAAAAGAAAATCTCATTTATGTTAGTAACAACAAATTAAAAAAAAAAAGAAGAAAAAAAATAATGTAGAACAAAGTCAACACAAATAAAAGACCACAATGACTGAATGCTTAATGGATATATCATTTTTCGTACATTTAAGTAAATACCCAAACTGTTATAAATAAATATAATTTGCTTTATAGTATATTATTTGTAATACCTGTTAGTTTTTGTACATAAAGAGGTAAAGCTAAGAACTTTTAAATGAAGTCTTTCCAACTAGCCAATTAAGAACTGACAAATTTTCCCCTTCTACTTCAAGGGATTTCCATCTAGCCAGCTATTCAAACCAAAGATACCATTAAGAAACAACCTTGACACTATTAAAGTTCAGAATAGGCCAAGACTACTTCTGACTAAGTGGAAAAATCAAGAAAGACTTTGTGGCCTTTGAGCTGCATGAAGTTGGTCATGAGGAAATGCAAGAAATACAAACAGAAGGAAGACCTTAAGTAAAAGCAATGATATCAGAAAGCACAAGAAATAGTGTCTTGCTACACTTAGCTAAATATCAAGTAAATATAAAACTACCTTTCTTTACAAAAAGGACATTAAAAAAACACACAATTACCCTTTCAAACATGATATAATTAGCCCCAAGTGTAACGTATTGGTCTCAAATGGTGGGAAACACATACATATAAGCAATTGTGTGTGTGTAACTGGGAAATGAATTATGGGAACAGAGACTGAACAAAATGGGAATTTCATTTATTGATTCAACATGTTTTCATTAAAAAAAAAAAAAAAAAAAAAAAAAACATCCTAATGTGTTCAGTAGTACTCTAAAGACTGCACAGAAAATATAAAAGAACTCCTGGAATGGAAGACTTAAATCTTAACTAAAAAATACATACATAAAATAGCAAAACTATAATACAAAGCAAGCAACTATTTGAAAAACACAATGAAGTAAAACTTTAAAAACCTAGAAGTCTAGTATAGACCTTAAAAGAAACAGCAATTAGCCCATGAAAAAGGAAAAAGCTATGGCAAAGCAGGCACATATGCAAATATGTAAGACCAATAGATAAAACAGATAACTAGGGAGAGTGAAGGCCTTAAATACCAGCTGAAATTTATTCTATGGATCAATGGTTCTCAATCCTGATTGAAAATCACTATGCAGATATTTCAAGACCAAGGAAGGTTTTTGATCCATTTTTCCCCATTGTCCCAGATGTGGAATACCTATGAAGACTTAAATATAGTATCCAGTATATAATACAATAATATAATGTTATTATATAATGATAATATAATTGTAATTACAACATTAAATTAATGTAGCAATATAAACTCTAGTTTATGATTTCCAAACAATTTTAATAAACCTGTGTCAATCATTGAAATATGTGAAGAATTGAAAAGTTGGGACTTAGTGGGTCAAGTAGGAATGAACACATTGAATTTATTTTAGGACTATCCTTTTACAGGCACAGCAGAAGAAATAGAAAAAAATGATTTAAAACCTAAAATAGTGAAATACAAACAGTCTTATATAATTCTATTTCTAAATATTGTCTTCATTTTTTGATATCACAAACTAGAAAGCAATAATGAGCCAGAGCAATGAGAACTTAATAAACTCAGTTTTCTTCACATTTAATTTAGTATCTATTAAAGGGATGGTTTGGGAATTGATTTACTAGTTTAAAAAATGAAAAAACTAAAATTTCAATAAAAATTAGCATTAATTAGCAACCTGGGTGGCTAAGGCAGGAAAATCCTGAGTTTGGGGCCAGCCTAAGCAATATAACAAGACCCCATTTCAAAAAATAAAATAAAAATTCATCAATTAAATTATTTATTTGGGTTGGGGTTGTGGCTCAGCGGTAGAGCGCTCACCTAGCACATTCGTGGCCCTGGGTTCAATCTTCAATACCACGTAAAAATAAATAAATAAAGGTATTAAAAAATAAATTATTAGGCTGGGCGTGGTGGCGCACACCTGTAATCCCAGCACTTTGGGAGGCTGAGGCAGGAGGATCTCAAGTTCAAAGCTAGCCTCAGCAATGGCGAGGCACTTAGCAACTCAGTGAGACCCTGTCTCTAATAAAATACAAAAAAAAAAAAGGGCTGGGGATGTGGCCCAGTGGTCGAGTGCCCCTGAGTTCAATCCCCGGTACCACAAAAAAAAAAAAAAAAAAAAGAATTATTTATTTCTAGATAAATAATAGTAGGACTCCATAGTTATGGTTCATAGAAAAGAAAAAAAGTCTCAAAGAACAGTTTCTTAATAACTCACCTGAATTCACTTTTTCTTTTTACAGTTTCTAAAAACAATGTTGAAAAGCTCTTTTTAGTTTGTGGTTGAATTTCATGTTCCAAATCCTGTATCCTTTTCTGAAATGTTTCTGATGGCTTCCTTTCTTGTTGTCCTTCTGGTATTTTATTCTCTATTTCTGATACTTTATTCTCTATTTCTACTTTTTCCAAAATATCTTTATCTTCAAAGTTTAACCTAAAAGGGCAAGAGAAAAGCAAGCTAAGTGCACCCATAAAGTTTGTTATTTCAATCTTACTGAACCCACAGTACTAGTACAGACCACTTATAAAATTTTGCACTGAGCCTTACAATGGTTTAATTATTAAACAAGGAAATGTGTAGTTTAGAACACTGGTTCTCACAGTACTGTGACAGACTACACTTTGAACAGTAAAGTCTTAGAATATTAAGACATAAATATTAAGACTTAAACTCCTTAGCTCCAGGAAACACATAAGACAGATCAGATATTAGATTCATTGCAAAAGTCTACAATAACAAAGGATCTTAACAACCTACTTTTCTTCCTAAAGGTCAAAGGGACTCCAAGAAATGGACTAGATTTACAATTCATCAAGAATAACAAATATACTTTCCTAGCCTAGAAATTACCTAATATGTATCTACATTTGCAATTTTAAATAATATGATAGGAATAAGTTGTTTTTTAGGAAGTTATAGAAAACTTACACCAGAACAATAATTTTCCGTAGACTATAATATAAAAAGGTTTACTTCCTCACTTCTCTAAGTAAACTTTAAGGCCTTCTTTATCAATCATAAAATGAAGAGATAGAAAATAGACATTGTTTTTCTCATGACATGTTAATATTCATTATTAGTGCAAAACTACAGGGAAGACTGAATTACCACTGTTTAATACAAACAGTAAAATTTTTAAAGCATGATTACTACTATTTAAATAAAGGTTACCTTTTTTTGGTTTTAAGAGAAATCTCTGTACTTGAAGACAGCATATTTAATGAATTTCCAAAAGTATAAGTCTCTCTCTTTTCGGCAAGAGATGAACTAGTATTCTGTAATGCAAATGTTTTTTTGCATCTGAAAGAACAGCAGGTGAGCCAACAGATAAATAAAATTCTTCCTCAGCTTCATGGGGATGGCCACTTGGTTTTTCACTTGACATTTTTTTCAAGTCGTGTGTATTTCTAGAAGCAATATCAGTTGCCAGGGTTTTCTGAAGAACTTCATGGGCCTGTACTAGAAGAAAATTACACAAGGATTCTTGTTCATTAAAATAATATTAGAATCAAATGTGCCTTTAAAAATTCAGCAATATTTTAATTAGAAGTTTTCAAAAGACTGTTTTCAGAAGATGTTAACAACTAAATATCTATAATTAAAATACAAAAATACTTTAAAAGTTCTAATTATTAATTAATGAACTAAAACATGTTATCTAAAGCTTTGAAAAGAGAAATACTCAAAGAAAATTCACAAGTTTATTAGTAATGTCTTAAAATATGAATAAATATGAACAGCTAAACTAATGAAGTAACCTAGAGAAATCACAAAGAGTCTCCTATCTTTAAACTAAGAGCTAGTAAGCAAGGACAATTAGAAGAGCATACACATACACATACACACACACACACACACACACACACACACACAGAAGTATAAAGCAATTCATATTTATCTGTGTATATACGAAGACGGTGCCTATGTATATATCTATTAATCTATATATACATAAACAGAATATATATGCATGAATTTACAAACACACACATATATATTCTTCCTTAACACTCAATCTTCAAATATCAAGGAAAAAGAATGGCTGGATAGAATTCATACTAATTCATACCATAAAAAGCAAAGGACTGGGGATATAGACCAGTGGTAAGACACCCTAGGTTCTATCCCCAGTACTGCAAAATATTGTTAAATAAATAAAAATAAAAATAGATTTGATAATAGTATGTAAGTCAAGAATTAAAGTTGTTTTAGTTATGAGATCTGCATAGTAAATAACTCTATATAACATGGTCACATAACACCACCACTTATGTTCATGGAGCCTTTGGGCCACAAATCTGGCAGGCACAGCAAGTATAGCTTATCTCTGCTCCCACAGGGCCTGGAATCATGCTCCCAAGTATGGGGCCAGAAATCATGTGAAAGCTTGCTTAAATGTCTGATACCTGATGCTGGCTAGAGGCTGGGTTCCTATTTCTCGCCATATAGGCTAGTTTCGACTTTCATCCACAAAGGACAAATGGGAAAAGAGAAAAAAGAGGGAGAAATAGAAATCTTGATATCTCCAACAAGCCAAGGAGAGTCATATAGCCTTTGATAACCTAGTCCTGGAAGTCTGTAGTATTACATATTCCATATTCAATACAAGATATGTAGAAACAATCTCACCGAAGTGGGCTGGGGAAAATGATGCTGACCTAAGTAAATTTAGAAGTGAGTGCAATCTACAAGACCAAAGGCAATGACTACATAAACTCTGTAGTCTAGTTGATTAAAATGATTTTCACAGGGTGTGAGTCAACAATTCTGATATGGTTATATATGTAAAAGAAATTTAAAAACTAAATAAATGAATGGTAAATGATGTATGCCAAGTTTTTCACTCATAGAATGGGTACTTACAGACAAGCATGGGAATATACTAGAATAATCCACATGAGAATTCAGTCAAGTTGAAGACATCAGTATAGACTCAGATTCAGCTTAACACAGATGCAAATGGTTACATATAAAAATATTGCAGATATGTATATTTACACTTCTTAGTATTTACAGATATATTACCTTGCTCCATCAGTTAAGATGCTCTAGAAACAATCATATCTCAGGACTACTAGCACATCTAGAACCCAAATTTTGGTTCCTAATATCATTCTTCAATTAAAAAATTATTATTCCTGGGACTGGGGTTGTGGCTCAGCGGTAGAGTGCTCGCCTAGCATGTGTGCAACCCAGGTTCAATCCTCAGCACCATGTTAAAAAAAAAAGGCATTGTGTACAACTAAAACAAATAAATAAATATTTTTTTAAATTATTATTCTTTAAAGAAATGGATGTCTCTACAACAGGGTCAGGAAATACTTAAGATAAATCTGGAGCATCTTGAAGCTCCAGAAGTAATAATGTACTCAAAAACAACAACAAAAATGGGGTACAGCAAAGGGACACACAAGCTAATGAAAGAGTACATAATGGCCAAAGCTACAACCATTTGTATAACAAAATTAATAAATGCTATAGGACTATAAATCAAAGTATAAAATAAAGTTCTTACCTCAAAAACTAGAAAAAAAGAGCAAGACAAACACAAGCCAAGCAAAAGAATAGAAAAAACAAACAGCAGAAACCAACGGAACTGACAACAGGAAAATACAGAAAATTAGCAAACAAAACGTAGTTCTTTGGAAAAAGTTAATAAAATTGGTAAACCTCTACCAAAATTGACAAAGATTAAAAAAGACAGGAATCATAAACATCTGAAAGAAAACAAGGTATATCACAACAGATCCTGAAGCCATTGAAAAGATAATAGGATAATGCTATGAATAACCTTGAGCTCATAAATTAAAGTTATAAGAAATAGATGAATTCCTCAAAATCTACAAAAATATAAAAGTTCAGCAAATATGAAATAGATAACCTAAACAGTCCTGTAACTATTACAGAATTGAATTTGTAGTTTAGAACTTCTTAAAAAAGAAATTTCCTCAATCTGGTGATTTCACTGGAGAATATTACACCAAATATTCAATGAATTAATACCCATTTGGCAGTGTCTTTTAAAAATCAGAGAAGGAAATAATTTCCATTCATTTAAGGCAAATACTACCTTCTACCAAAACCATACAAACAGCATTTAAAAAAGAAATCCTCAAAAAAATTTCAGCAAATCACACTAAACAACAGGTGTGAAAAGCAATAATGCACATGGTAACTGACATTTACAGCCCAACAAGAGCAAACATTTTCAAGTGTCTACAAATCATTGATAAAGACAGACAACATCCTGTGTCATAAAATAAATTTTCACAAACTTTAAAAAAAATGAAAGCATATAGTACAGGCGGTGCCACAAAAGAATCAAGATTAGAAATTAAGGAAAAACAATGAAAAATTTTCCAAATTCTTGAAAATTAATGCACTTCTAAATAACCAGTGGGTTAAAGAAGTCCCAAAGGATATTTAAAAACATACAGAAATAAGTGAAATCAATAGAAAATACCAAAATCTACAGAATGTGGTTACAGCAGTGCTGAGGAGGAACTTTATACAAAATGCATACATTTGAAAAGAAAAGGTCTCACAAGTCAATAATACACCATGATCAATGGACATAAAATAACAGACATCTCTCCTTATTCGATGACATGGTAAAATGGCTTAAAGGAAACTAAAATCCAGATTCTAATTTATTAATGTTTAGAATTAATTTTTTTTTAAAAAATCTTGGTGTTACATTAAAATTTTTCTCTATTTAAATAATTAGCCCCTATCACTAGGAAAAGTTCTATTCAGAACAGAGCAAAAACTATAATAGAGCTAGAATTAACCTTACTAAGAAATTTAGTAACCCAAAACTAAACAGTGGAGTAGATGGGAAGCCAGGAGACAGACTAACAATTGTGAAAGGTTTTTCCATGGCAAAATATAAAATAACTAGAATTTACCACGTTAGCCATCTATAAGTACAAAAATTCAGTGATATTAGCACATTCACAGCAATATGGAGCTTTTACCATATCTAGAACTTTCATCATCCAATAAAAGTTCTGTACCCACAGTAACTCAGCATTATTTCTCACCAATCCCCAGCCAAATATAAATGGTTACAAGTGTTTAATTTTATTTCAATCAGAAATGAAATAGAAAAAAGATTTGAGTAGACACAGATAATTCATTATAATCTGATAAAATCATATTCCAATAGCCAATAGACTTAAGAAAAGATGCTCAAACTCAATGGCAATCATGGAAATGGACACTAAGGTAACAATGAAACTGCTTAACACCAACAAACTATCAAAATCTTACAAAATACTAGAATAGTCTCAGGTAAAAATTACTCTTACATTGTTGGAGTAAAAGAAAATTGTTAACAGTCTTCTTCTGAAAGAAAATAAAGACATAGACACATACCCACACATGTGCTTAGACATTGTTTTCACTTATGAGCACCAACAAAGGCATGGACGGATTCAAAAGTCAGTTACCTCACCAGGATGATGAGAGTCTTTGACTCTGTTCCCTCAAATGGAGTAGTACTCTTCTAATTTGAAAAATTTAGATAAAGAAAACTTGACTAGGAAAAGTGGCACACACCTGTAATCCCTGCAACTCGGGAGGCTAAGCAACAGCATAACAAGTTCTAGGCTAACTTCAGTAACTTAGTGAGACTATCTCAAACTACAAAATAAAAAGGGATGGGAATGTGGAGCTCAGTGATGGCGTGCCCCTGGGTTCGACTCTTAATGGTAGCAAGTTCACTGAATAAAGGATATGGAACAAAAGGAGAAAAAACAAAAAACAAAAAAACACTGACCATGACTTGAGATCCAAAAACATATCCATCGATTTCACACACAAAATACACACACACACACAGACACAAATGCACACAAAATATACCAAAAACATACCACATTTATTTCTACCAAGGCTGACCCTGACCTTTTCACTTGAGCCAATACATACTCCACCATTGGCATTTCTAACTTTTTAGAAATTAGAAATTACGTCTAGGCAAATAACATCCACAAGGATGTTACCAACCTGATTTGTTGGCAGTTTCACTTGGTTCTACAATGCTTTGCAAAGAGGCTTCTTTCTTCCTTGAAGAAACTGGAACTGACTTTGAATGTGATTTCTGGCATAGAAGAAAAACAAAAGATCTACTTTATTAAATTATCAATTCTGATTAAACACATTTGTTCTTAAAATGAGAAAAAAAGAAAAACATTTTAAAATAACAAACCAGTCATTAGAGACATAAGCTAAAGTAACTACTGGTACTGAACAAAATTATGGCACACTCATCTAATATTACATACGTAACAGTAAAACAAACCACAGTAATATGAATAGAATGAAGAAATGACTGCTAACCAATTTTACAAAGTTGCAAAAGTACATAATCCCAATTACGTAAAGTCCAGACAGATATAAGGAAATAGAAAATACTGTATTTAGGAATGCACTCTATGTAGAAAAGAGTTAAAACAGCTGATCATTTAAAGGGCCCTCTTACAGGGCTAGCTAGCTCCTAGATGGCAACTGGAGACTTGGATTTCAGAATGTTCCCTCCTTTACAAACTGTACTATGCCAGCCTAACTAGACTATCTGCATAAACTATGTGATTTATGGTAAACACCTGTTTCCTTTCTAGGTACTCCAGAATTTTTTGGTGGAAAGAAGAGTGTTTATGGTACAAGACTCCAATAAAAACAAGCTGTTTTTCCTAGGTAGAAAGATTATACACATTACTGCATTTCACTGCTGGTAGCAATGAGTGCATGGCCCCTTTAAGGAGCACAGGAAGCCTGCACATGGATTCCTCTAGAGTCTGCCTTAGGTCTCTTTCCCTTACTGATCCAGCTGTGTATCCTCACTATACAGCTATAATATATGTCAGTCATGAGGACAACTATATGCCAGTCTAATGACTCCTTCTACGTGAAGCATTAATAACTCTGTATGGTAGTATGACATCTGTCACAAGTGGTACAGATATCAGCACACATACACGTGTGGTAGAATGAAAAAGAATGAAAATGCAATTTAAAATAGTAGTTACCTCTATGCAGAGAAGAAAAAAATAGAAACAGTAAAGGTCACTAATACTTGTAAGATATTCATATTTCTTACACCAAATTATAAGTGTATATGACGGTTCACGTATATTATTTTTAATCTTACAAGTGTTACACATTTTTTTGTAAATCGGAAATATTCTAAGCCACATGTATTCAGTGATTTCATTTCAAATATGTGTATTCTAGGGAATTCAATTTATGTATACAAGGAGGTATAAACAAAGATGTTCGCTGTATCAATGAGATAATAAATAGAAACAACCTAACAATCTACCAACTGGGAAATAAATAACAATGGAATCACTGCATTATTGTTCAGTAGATACCACTATTGAATTTAATTTCATAAAGAAACAAAGGCTGGCTTTCATTTACTCTGCTCCCTCATGAGACCTTACTAATAATTTTTTAAAACATATAAACCCAGAGGGATAAAGAAGAAAGGAAGGGAGTAGATGAAAGATATCAACAACAAATTTAAGTTGAAAAGCAGATTAGTGGTAACTACTCAGACCAGAGAAAACTAAAATATGCTAGCAATGGAGAAAGCCTAGAAGCAGACAAGATTCATATTTATGGAGAAGTCCATAAAGACACTAATTGGAGGTATAAGACACCTCTAAAAGAGGAAGTACAGTTGGTGCCCGCAAACATCATTGTTAAAATCAGGCACAGAAAGGTTAATAACACAAAGAGCCCCTTCCCTCTTAACCATATCAGATTAGATATTTACTCATTTTTTTTTTTTTTTTAAAGTTTCAGCATCAGAGACTAGAACTTAGTGGCATAAGATGGTTAAAGGTAAGGGTAATGTACTTAAAAACAGAGATATTAGGTGAGAGGATTAAAACTGCACCTTTCCCTTTGTCAACAGAGCTGAGAATACTCCCAGCAGAATCACACCCCCAATCAGAAACTTCTTTTGTCACAAAAAATTACCAGGCTAAGAGAAAAAACACTATAGATATTAATACCTAGATATCCACAATGAAATGGCCCAAATGACTGATTACACTACAGTGAAATCCAACAATCTTCAAATTTTACTATGAATATAGAACTTCTCATCCATTTTAGTTTCCTACTCTTAAATAAAAGGAGATAGCTAAAGACCACTGGACATTTGACAAAAAGGGTCTTAAAAAAAAAAAAGTACTTATAGGAAACAAACTGCAAGAATAAATAAAAAGATTTCATCAAAAAAAAAATCTTAATGACTAGGGTTAGAAGAACATTTAAGGTTTTACATCCTCAGAAACCTACTAAAGGATGAGTCTCACCAAAAAGGAAAAGATCAAGAAAAAAAAAGGAACCCTAAAGATCCAAAACACATGAGCTACAATTCAGGAGAAAAGCAAAGGGACTCCCTGCAAACAGAGCAAAGGGAAATCACATGGCAACTCTTCTATGACAGGCCTAAGGGCAGATAAGGGGTGGGGGGGAATCTTCCTAGAGAGATCTAGAAAGAATATCTCCAGAAAAAAACCTAAAAATCACAAATTATTTGATATGCCTGCATATATATACTGAGAAGACATTTACACTTTTGTCACAGAAACTGTGATGAAATAGTTATAGAATTAAATTGAGAGAAAACTAACAGCTACACATAAAAAAAATTTAACCATCAATATTCTGTGACTATTTAGTCTTAAAATATAAATAATTATATATAATATTTAAAATATAATTATATAACATATATGATATTATATATGATATATAATATAGTTGTGTTGTATATATTATGTATATTATGGATAATATATATTACATACAATATATATTAGATATATAATATAAAATATAATTATATAAGATTTAATTATATACATATATATAGCATAATAATATAAATACTAAGCACTAATCCAACCAAAAATTATAAGGGATATACTAAGAAACTGAAGTGTATATGTTGGGGGGAGGGTGAAAGCAATAATGGTATAGCAAACAAAACCTAAACTGCCATAGGAGAAAGACAACAGATATAAAAGCTAAGGACGGGGGGGAAAAAAACACAATATAGTGGTATAGCATTATTTAAAAACATAGAGGGAAAATAGCCAGAAGAAATAGCTAAGAGTCAAAAAAAATAATTCAGAATTTGGGGGGGAAAGTAGGGTCTACTGTTTTTCATAATATAAGCCTTAATGGAACTATTTAAACATCTATGTACATAATACCATTGATTATAAAAATTATTCTTCCAACATTTTTTTTAAATATGAAAAAAAGAAGGAAGAATAGTGAATTAACATAAGACTACTGAATTTTTTAAAATGCTTTTGACAAAAACATCTGACAAGACCAAAACAGATGCAAATGAGCAACATGTTGAATAAAGAGATATAACTGTAGATATGAGAAGGATCATAAAAGAACAGTAATTGTAGAAAATTGTAAAAAATTGTAGAAAATTGTAAAAAATTGTAGAGAATAGAGGAAACAGATCATTTTCAGAAAAATACAAAAAGCCAAAACTGCCAAAAAAATAGGAAAAATTTCATAGATAATCATTAAATAAATTAAATTGGTCACCAATACCTCCACCAAAACAGCCCCAATTCTTTTACAGATCATCTGCTTAATCAAATTCTCACAAGAAATAGAAAAGAGAAATAATTTATGAAGCGAGGTTATGTTTAAGTTAAAAACAAAGGACTCATGTCATGTTTTTAAAATAACTAGGGCTGAAAGTATAACTCAGTGGGTAAAGTGTGTGCTTAGCATGTGCAGGGCAGTCCTGGGTATGAACCCCAGAACTGCAAAAACAAAGAGAAAAGAATCTCAATAGAAAATATACTATCTTGCATAGTTAAATCAACCTATCTTCTTAAATACATAATCAACAAAAGATAAGTTTACTTGTATAGCAATAAAAGGACTTCAGTCTTCAGAAAATTGAACTAAACTTGTCAGTTTGATCAGGAACTTTAATAGCTGCCCACTTTCCTAATGAAGAAATGTTAAATGATTGCTATAATTAGAAAAATTTCAATTCCCGACTCTCAATTTCAAACATAGGAAACATTAAATCAAAAAAAAATTTAAACTGTGAATTTTATAGAAAGTGAATGGGAATACAGGAGTCTCTTTTAATTTTTTTATTTGTTCTTTTTAGTTCTACATGACAATAGAATGTACTTTGACATATTATACATACATGGAGTATAACTTTCCATTCTCTTGGTTGCACATGATTTGGAGTTACACACAGGAAATTTATGCCTGATTCATTCCACTGTGTTTTCTATTCCTAACCCCAATCCCTTCCCTTCAATCCTTTTGTCTAATCCAAAATACTTCTATTCTTCCCTTCACCCCCACCATTGTGTGTTAGCATCCGCATATCAGAGAGAACATTCTGCCTTTGGTTTTTGGGATTGGCTTATTTCACTTAGCACAAAAGTCTCCAGTTCCATCCATTTACTGGCAAATGCCATTATTTATTTTTCTTTATGGCTGAATAATATTCCATTTTGTGTACTGATATCACATTTCCTTTATCCATTCATTTGTTGAAGGGCACCTAGGTTGGTTCCAGAGTTTAGCCATTGTGAACTGAACTGCAATAAACATTGATGTGGCTGTGTCACTAAAGTATGCTGATTTTAAAAAAGCCTGTGGGTATAGGATTCTCTTTTCAAAATAAGACAAACAACTGAAAGGTACACAAGTACACTGTCCATAGTTTCATTCATTAAAATATTAAACCTGTATCAGCTCTCCTTTTTAGCTTACCTCTTTGCTTGGAGACTGAATACAACTGTCTTTCACTCTGGGTGTCAAATAAAGCACTGATTTTGTAGAATTTATGGTAAAATCATTGGTAATACCTAAAAGAAAAGTGTAAAATTTTAAAAACAAAATGTACTATTTATTGGTTACAATTTAAAGTAGCTCTATATGACATGTGAAAAACTGTCTGTTGATTCTATATACAATAAGCCCAAAAGACATACAGACATTAATATTCAAATGTTTCTGAAAGGCATCAGAAACAGAACAGCAAACAAGATTTCTGATGAAGTATGTGCCAGTTCTTCTTTCAGAGCTCATATAGGAGTTACATTTCCAATGTCTTAGTCTGTTTTGTGCTGCAATAACAGAATTCCTGAGGCCAGGTAACTTATAAAAAACAGAGATTTATTTCTTATGGCACTGAAGATTGGGAAGTTCAAGATTAAGAAGCCTGCATCTGGCAAGGGCCTTGCTATATCATCCCAAGGCAGAAAGCATTCTTTTCCTTCCTAAAATTGTTCTTGTCAGGTCTTTTAGTCACAGCAGCGAAAAAGCTAGCTAAAACACTCATTATTTCCTTGGTTGGCCTTTTTTCTTATTCCAATAACTTCTGATGCTGATCAGCACTTAAAATTTGTTTGCCATAATTTGCTACTTCCTTAGAAAGGGATATAAACTAGCAAAAACTATCTCAAACTAGTAGATCCCAAGAATTCTGCACATTTATTTCTATCACAGCATTTCCTTTAACCAAAGTGCTTAGGCCCAGAAGTGACTTGGATTTCATAATTTCAAATTTTGGAATATCTGCAAATACATGAGATCTTGGGGACAAATCCCAGGTATTAACACAAAATTTATTTATGATTCATACACACCTCATACACTTGTTCTGAAGATGTTTAATAATTTGGGGCATAAAATAAAAGATTCTTGATATAGAATTTTCCACTTGTAACATCATGTCCACACTCAAAAATTTTGTATTTTGGAGCATTTCAGATTTGGGATTTTCAGATCAGGGATGCTCAACCCATATATGAAATACTTTCTCTTGTGTATAATAATTATGTATGGACTTCCAGATTACAAATCACTGCAAATTACTGTTTTTTTTTAATCAGTACTGTATTTAATGAAACAGTAGTCAGAAAAAGATTGTATATGTACTCAAAATTCTGAGGAAAATATTTTATATGTTTAAATACTAGAATATATTTGATGCATTTGATATTAATTAATAAGACAAATTTACATTTTCATCCATTCTAACTCTCAAAGTCTATCCAGAAATGAAGTCTTACTTTTTTCTTCAAAACAGTCTTGTAAGATTTCCAGCATGTTCTGGCCTTGCCCTGTTTTAATGTCAGGTATCCTAACAAAAAAAAAGGGGGGAAATGTATCATTACTGAAAGATACTTGTTATTCATTACCATCTACCACCCTGGCACTAGGGACTGAACCCAGAGGTGCTTTACCACTAAGCCACATCCCAGTCCTTTTTATTTTTTATTTTGAGACAGGATCCACTAAGATGCTGAGACTAGATTCAAACTTAGGATTCTTCTGCCTCAGCCTGCTGAGTCACTGGAATTACAGCCATGTACCATCATGTTCAGCTTAGAAAAAATATTTTTACTATTTTAACACAAAAAAAGTACTTGAGGGTCCAAAAGTTCCCTCAAGTGAACTACTCCCTTTATTATATGAAGAAGTACGTCATGTTACATAAACAATTATATTCTAGTTAAATATTCATTGTTTAAAATTGTTTTAGACTACAGCTATATTTCAATGAGAACATAAATTTTTTTGAATGAATACACTTAATCCTGAAATGCTTTTTTTTCTTCTTTTAAATGCTATGGTAGGGAATAAACTCAAGGCCTTGTGCAAATTCCAGGCAAGGGATCTACCACTGAGCTATTATCCCCAGCCCTGAAATGCTTCTTTAATGACGACTTTATAGTTACAAGTCCTAATAGCAACCTACTCCTCCCTACAAATTCTCAAATACACTTTTGACTCAATATCATTAATTTAACAGCTTATCAATCAGTATAAATTATTTCCATTAACAAGTATATTGATTATAGATTCACATGCAGTTATACAAAATAATGGAGTTCTTTTGTTCACTTTACCCAGTTCCCTCCAACAGTATCACTTTGCAAAACTATAGCATAATATCACATCCAGGATGTTATTGATAAAAATCTACCTATCCCGATTTCCCATTCTATATGCACTCATTTCTGTGTGTTTGTGTGTATTTAGTTCTAATACCACATACCACATCTGTAGGTTCTGATATCACAACCAGAGTCTAAATATGGTGAGTCTGATCACCATAAAGATCTCCCTATTGCCTTTTATAAATGTATCTACCTCCGTCTAACCTCCCTCTTGCCTCCTCCTAACCTCACATTCCTAACTCCTGCCAATCACAACCACTAATCTGCCCCCCATTTCTAAAGTTCTGTCATTTAAAAAATAATAATGTATAAACAATTAAAAAGCATGTAATGTTTTGCATTGAAATTTTTCACCCAGTGTAATTCTCTGGAGATCCATACATATTATATGTACTTGCACATATAGTATGTATCAATAGTTTACTCCTATTCAGTGCTAAATAGTATTCTATGCTAGGGTGTACCACAGTCTTTATAAAAATCATTTACCTGCTGAAAGACATCAGGATTTCAATCAGTATAAAATTCTGATATGCACCTCTAACAAGGGCAAACTTTGGCTCAAGGGACCAGTTCGTCAATATTTTAGACTTATAAACAATATAGTCTCTGTCACAGCTACTCAACTGTGCCATTCTAGCTCTGTTCCAATAAAACTGAACCAAAATCTGTGACAAAACATTTAGCCAGCCTATGGGCTGTAGTTTAATGACTCCTCATCTACAACATTCCTTTTATTCTTGAGTTAGAAAAGTATTATGTTATAAAGTAACTCAAGACTGTGAGCCACACTACATTAATAGGTCATCCATTGTTATTACTTAGATATGAGGTGTTCCCTAAAAGCTCATATGTGAGACAACACAAGAAAGCGTAAGAGGTGAATTGACTGGGTTATAAGAACTTAACCAAGTAAGTACGTTAATCCATTGATAGGGATTAACTGGGCCATAACTACAGGCAGGTCAAGTGTGGCTAGAGGAAATAGGTCACTGAGAGCGTGCCTTTGGGGTTTATATTTTGTCCTGGTAAGTAGTTCTCTCCCTGCTTCCTAGTGGCCTTGTCCTGAGCCACTTTCCTCCACCATACCCCTCTGACATGATGTTCTGCCTCACATCGAGCCCAGAGCTATGGAGTCAGTAATCTATCGATTGAGACCCCTGAAACTGTAAGCCAAAATTAAATTTTTCTTTTCTAATTGTTCTTGTTCGGTCTTTGGGTCACAGCCACAAAAAAAGTTGACTAAAACATCCATCATAGAATGTTATTACTGAAAGATCTCAGAAATACCTAAACCAATAATTATCATCCCAATATATGCATAAATTTTCCTTCAGAACTTTGCAGAAATACACAAAATCAGTCATTTCCCTGAGACCATTAGATCATCTTTTTTAGGGTGAATCAGATGATTATGAAGCATAAATCTGGGATAGATCAGATGACATTGCCAAAGATGATAATGCAGAGTCAGTATTAAAACATAAGTCACTATCAACCAGACTAATTATCAAACAGGAAATCTAAATGATATATTATGGATACAATCTGGCAGCTACCAAACTATTGAATAAAGTCTCTTTGAATTTTTATAAGGTAAAAACATCATTTATAGTTACCAAGTCCTAAAAATTTTGAAAATTTTTCTCCAATTCATCTCTTCTTCCCCTTCTCATTGATACCTTAATATAAAACCACTCCACCAAACCTAGATTACTACAACCCCTGCATTAAGCTATTCTACAAATACCACTCTTCTTTGCTTTTATAAAGTGTGTGTCTACATGGGTGTGTGTGTATTTACATCTGGTAGGCCTATTTCCAAAAGGTTTTTTTTGTATCTTTTTAAATATTTATTTGTACACAATGTCTTTATTTTTTACATGGTACTGAGGATCGAACCCGGGCCACACACATGCTAGGTGAGCGTTCTAACCACTAAGCCACAACCTCAGCCATCCAAGAGGATTTTTAAAAAGATTATTCAAGTCTATAAAAGAAGATACCTAATGTCTAACACATCAATCTTCTGGCTTTGCATTCATATGATCTTTTTTTTTTTTTTTTTTTTTTTTTTTTTTTAAGTTCTACCTAACATATTCACTTTTTAAAATCAGGTCTGTCTGCTACTGACAAATCATAATATATGTACACCTACTGACAAATCATAATATGTTAGAAAGTAACAGTTTTTCCTTTCTTCATTTAAAAACTACTTTCTAAAGATCAAATCAAAAATCGTCTCATGGGGCTGAGGCAATAGCTCAGTGGTAGAGCACTCATCTTCCATGTGTGAGGCCCTGGGTTCAATCCTCAGCACCACGTAAATCAAAATAAAGGTATTGTGCCCACCTACAACTAAAAAAATATTTCTTAAAAAATCATCTTATAAGGTTAAATACATATAAATTACCATAAATTACCTGGAAGGTCGGCAAAATCGTCTTCTGTAGCCATTTTTGAGATGATCCTGAAAGAAAAGTTAATTGTCAATTTACTACTTTTGCTTAAAATGTAATCAAATGCAACTTACTTTCAAAGTCATTTCATTCAAATAATGGCACGCCAAAAATGTTCATTTCTTCATTTATTAAGTATTTTTAATCACCTATCATAATGCTACAATGAGAGATTATGAATCAAGTAGAAGAGAAATATGCCTCATACCTACTATTTCCAAACCGTTTTGATATTACTTCCTCACCCCTAACCAAGTCAAATTCATTTTATTCCTCTTCTTCCTTCACCTCCACTCATACTTTTTCCATCATCAAAAAGCTAACTATATGGGCTTCCAGTAATTCAAGTTGGTTGACTAACAACATCTACTTATATTATATTCCTTCCCCACAGGAAGATCGTACTAAAATAATAAGGACTAACATGACATAAAACAACTATGAAAAAGGAGAATGAAAGATAACACCATTTATATAAACAAATTTAACAAATTACTGGAAGATAAAAAAATAGATGAAGAGTAATAAATGATGAAACAGAAATAAAAGCAACAGCAGCCTAAAGTAAGCTCAGAAGTTACTGTCACCAATGAGAAGGGATGCTGATTTGCCTAGGAAAAAGCCATTAAAAATGCATAACTAGGAAATTCAAGAACTAAAGGAGGCAAGGAGCAAGAATAAAAGCAGAACAATTAAAAGAAAACCTCTATACAGAACAGTAGACTCAAACTTCCCCTATTCTCATAAACACAGACCTCCCAAATAGTATTCGTTTGTCTCAGTCTCAAATATGATCAACAATATGGATTATCACACATGTAAGTCTCTGAAACAAAAAAGGAAACACAATCAAGATATAATTTTTTTTAAGTGAAAAAGACCCAAGAGAAAACTAATATCAATGATGGAAAAGAAAAACCTCAAAAATAAGAAAATTCTAATACTTTCAAGAGATATCTGAAATGCTGGATTCATAAAACTAAAGTGGCATACTATACACACTGAACAGAGAGCAAGAAAAATTCTTAATAATGAAAAACATAATCTCACACACATACACATACACACACACACACACACCCTATTTGAGCATTCTTCAAGCCTATCAACTCATATAGTACTAACCCCCACAACAGCACTTCCACACACTCTAGGACTCAGACTTCCCACATTCCTCTCAGTTACAGAAACTCTCCCCCTGGAACTCAACCAACTCTGTCATACATAACTCCCTCTTCACTCAGCCTAGACTCTGACACCTTAGGCAAGTCACTGTCCTGTTAAAGATGCCCTTGTGATACTACTTAGGTTCACTTATGTTAAGCCAACATTTCCCCTTTGCATAGATGCCTTCCTTACTCCACACTAAAATGTCTATCCATAGGAATGATCCCTTCACCCCACTTGGGATGCCAACACCTTCCAGAAATCCTCCTATGTGGATGTCTCCGTCTGTGCTTTAACGCATGTGCCCCACACAAGCTGCCCTCTACCCACATGGAGGCAATCTTCACCTCACTCATGCACTGGTATCCTGAAGGAGACTACCCTCTCAACCCTGCTTAAGCTCCTACATGCCTGCTCTGAGCTGCTGTAGTTCCCCATCCACAGGGATACTTGTTTTGCTTGGCCCCACTTACTAGCTTTAGGATTGAATTATTTAGGAAAGGAAGAGAAATAGAAAAACAAAAGCCTCTATTAGATTTTAAGAAACTTGAGAAGAACTTTGTCTTAAGCTAATTTATATTCTTCCCATACATTTGCCTAGTCTGTATGCCATATTAATATCAAAAAAAGATATGTAAATAAAATAAAGGTTCATCTACAACTAAAAATATATTTTTAAAAGATGTCAACAAGAAAAATTACAAAATAAAATGTCTTTCTTTAACAAAGGTGAGAGCTCATTATATTCATGAAGTATCTAAAAAATAAAAGATGGAATGTATTTTACAGATGGCAAACTAAGAAACATCTATCTGGTCTCTGGTATATTACAAGTCTTTTTGTTGTTGTTTGGTTTTCTAGTGCTAGGGATCAAACCCAGCACCCTGTGCAAGCTAGACCAAGTACTCTATTACTGTGCTATATATACCCTCAGCCCTGTTATTACAATAAAACAATAGTTTTGCTATTATTCAAAGATGAAAACTTTTTTTTTTACCTTAATGGTTAAACACCGTAGTTGGGTTCATCCCAATAAACTCACACATGCATGGAAATCAATTTCAGTTCATGATCCCCCCCCTTTTCCCTCCCGTCCTCCCTGCCTCTCCATCTTCTTCCTCTTATTAGACTTCCTTTCACTCATCTATTAATTTATATTTGATGGGTTCTTTATGTTATCCTAGTCTTCCCTCTCCCTTTCCTTTATTTTATTCTAGCTTCCACATATGAGAGAAAGCATTCGACCTTTGAGTTTCTGAGTTTGGCTTATTTCACTTAGCACAATATTCTCCATTTTCATCCATTTACCAGCAAATGTCATAATTACATTCTTTTTAATGGCTGAGAACATGTATACAATTTCTAATCCATTCATCTATTGACAGATATCTAGGTTGATTCTATAATTTAGCTATTGTGAATTGTATTGCTATAAATATTGATGTGGCTGTTCAATCCTAAAGCTATTAAGTGGGGCCAAGCAAAACAAGAATCCCTGTGGATGGGCAACTACAGCAGCTCAGAGCAGGCATGTAGGAGCTTAATAGTAGACCAATTCTAGATCTTTGGGGAAAATATCCAGGAGTAGGATAGCTGGGTCACATAGAGGTTCCATCCCTAGTTTTTTGAGGAATCTCCAAACTGCTTTCCAGAGTGGTTGTACTAGTTTGCAGTTCCACCAGCAATGTATAAATGTTCCTTTCTCCCCCACAACCTCACCAGCATTTATTATTGTTTGTATTCTTGATCTTTACCATTCTGACTAGAGTAAGATGGAAAGTTTTAATTCAAGCACCTAGGTCTCGTTCCAGTACTCAACACTGTGAAACAATAAATCTGAGACTATTACACAAACTTATAAAGTCTAATTTATGGCCACTTTTCTATTTCACTTATTAAGTGAAGGCTTCACCAATCTGTACATTGAAACTTAAAACCTGTAAAGTACTATCTGTTCCTCTTTTAAGTAAGAAAATTTTAAGTCCAAGATTCCAGGAAATTCGTTTGTCCAACAAACACTAACCTATCAGAATGCCAAGCGCTATTTAAATACACCAGAATGCCAGTGATGAACAAGATAAATAAGGTTCCTAAATTCTAAAAGTCACAACATAAAAATTTCTTATTTTCAAAATAAGTATGCACTGTCACTTTCAACTTAATTCTTCAGTTGATTTCATTATGAGTTTTTTCATTCAGAGTGAAATTATGTTTCTCAAAAAAGATAACATTGTATACCAATATTTGGGATCTGTCAACCCCCAACTACTGATATTATGTATTGGATGGGATAATTCCTTGTTGTGGGAGCCTGTGCCATTCATTAAGGATGCTTAACAGTACCCTTGTTTTCTACCCACTAGGTGCCCTGTGCACTCCTCATCCTCCACATCACCCCTACCTTGGAAAAAACAAAAATTTCTCCAATCATCACCAAATATATCCCACAGAGCATATCACCCCCTGTCCCCACCCCTGCCTTGAGAACCACTAAAGTACAGGAATGATTGAGCATAATCTCCCAATTTCTCTTTCCCCTTGTCTTTTAAATTGATTACAACGCAGTCAGATGTTACAACTAAAAGGTTCAAAAGAGTTCTAAGTTTATGACAAGCATTTGAAAAATGAACTGTAGGGATGGGATTGTAGCGCAGTGGTAGAGCACTTGTCTAGCACATGGGAGGCACTGGGTTCGATTCTCAGCACCACACACAAAAATAAATAAATAAAGTAAAGGTATTGTGTTTAACATAGTTCTTGAAACACTGGCCAGAGCAATTAGACAGACAAAAGAAATTAAAGGGATACGGATAGGAAAAGAAGAACTCAAATTAGCACTATTTGCCGACGATATGATTCTATACCTAAAAGGCCCAAAAAGTTCCACCAGAAAACTTCTAGAACTAGTAAATGAATTCAGCAAAGTAGCAGGATACAAAATCAACACCCATAAATCAAAGGCATTTCTGTATAACAGTGACAAATCTTCTGAAAGGGAAATGAGGAAAACTACCTCATTTACAATAGCCTCAAAAATAAATAAATAAATAAAATACTTAGGAATCAACCTAACAAAAGATGTGAAAGACCTCTACAATGAAAACTACAGAACACTAAAGAAAGAAATAATAGAAGACCTTAGAAGATGGAAAGATCTCCCTTGTTCTTAAATAGGCAGAATTAATATTGTCAAAATGACCATACTACCAAAAGCACTATACAGATTTAATGCAATTCCAATCAAAATCCCAATGACATTTCTTATAGAAATAGAAAAAGCAGTCATGAAATTCATCTGGAAAAATAAGAGACCCAGAATAGCTAAAGCAATCCTTAGCAAGAAGAGTGAAGCAGGTGGCATAACAATACCAGACCTTAAACTATACCACTGAGCAATAGTAACAAAAACAGCATGGTATTGGCACCAAAATAGACTGGTAGACCAATGGTACAGAATACAGGGCACAGAGACTAACCCACGTAATTATGGTTATCTTATATTAGACAAAGTCACCAAAAACATACATTGGAGAAAAGATAGCCTCTTCAACAAATGATGCTGGGAAAACTGGAAATCCACATACACAAAATGAAATTAAACCCCTATCTCTCACCGGCACAAAACTCAACTCAAAGTGGATCAAGGACCTAGGAATTAAACCAGAGATACTGCACCTATAGTAAGAAAAAATAGGCCCAAATCTCCATCATGTCGGATTAGGCTCCAACTTCCTGAATAAGACTCCTAGAGCACAAAAATTGAAATCAAGAATCAATAAATGGCAGGGCGCAGTGGCGCACGCCTGTAATCCCAGCACTTGGGAGGCTGAGGCAGGAGGATCATGAGTTCAAAGCCAGCCTTAGCAATTGCGAGGCACTTAGCAACTCAGTGAGACCCTGTCTCTAATAAAATACACAAAAGGGCTGGGGATGTGGCCCAGTGGTCCAGTGCCCCTGAGTTCAATCCCCGGTACCAAAAAAAAAAAAAGAATCAATAAATGGGATGGATTCAAACTAAAAAGCTTCTTTTCCCCAAAAGAAACAATCAGTGAGGTGAATAGAGAGCTTACATCTTGGGAGCAAATTTTTACCACTTGTACATCAGATAGAGCACATCTCTAGGGTATATAAAGAACTCAAAAAGCTAAACACCAAAAAAAAAAAAACCCCAAATAGTCCAATCAATAAATGGGCCAAGGTACTGAACAGACATTTCTCAGAAGATGATACACAATCAACCAACAAATATACGAAGAAATGTTAAACATCTCTAGCAATTACAAAAATGCAAATCAAAACTACTCTAAGATTTCATCTCACTCCAGTCAGAATGGCAGCTATTAAGAACACAAATAACAATTAAGTGTTGTCGAGGATGTGGGGGGAAAGACACACTTATACATTGCTGGTGGTACTGCAACTTGGTGCAGCCAATCTGGAAAGCAATATGGAGATTGCTTGGAAAGCTGGGAATGGAACCACCATTTGACCCAGCTATTCCACTTCTCAGTCTATACTTAAAAGGACTTAAAAACAGCATACTACAGGGACACAGCCACAGCAATGTTTATAACAGCACAATTCACAATAACTGTGGAACCAACCTAAATGCCCCTCAGTAGATGAAATGGATAAAGAAAATGTAGTACATGTACACAATGGAATATCACTCAGCAATAAAAGAGAATAAAATCATTTTGCATTTGCAGGTAAATGGATGGAGTTGAAGAATATAATGCTAAATGAAGTTAGCCAATCCCAAAAAACTAAATGTGAAATATTTTCTGATATAAGGAGGCTGATTAATAGTGGGGTTGGGAGAGGGAGTATAGGAGGATTAGAGGAACTCCAGACAGGGTAAAGGGGTAGGAGGGAATGGGGTAAAAAAGATGGTGGGATGAGATGGGTATCATTACCCTAAGTACATGTATGAAGACAAGAATTGTGTGAATATACTTTATATACAACCTGAGATATGAAAAATTGTGCTCTATATGTGTAATATAAATTGTAACACATTCTGCTGTCATATATGACAAATTAGAATAAAAAATAAAAAATAAATATTGTGTTCATCTGCAACTAAAAATATTTTAAAAAAAAGAACTGTAGTGATTTGGTAAGTTTCATTTAGTCTCCTCTTCCCCAAGAATGGCTTTTACTCTGATTATATATAACGTAAACAATGTACATGCTCTCCCTAGAAGCACACACTATGCTATCCTTTCACATATTTCTATGCATACACAACTTTACATAATGGGGGATCATCATGTTGCATATTTTCCTTAAGAAAGATAGATGAGAAAATACAAATTTAGGATAAGAAATGATGAGTTTTATAATACCATAGCAAAGTCTGAAATACACACTAGTGAATATTGAGGGTACTTAGAAACATGGAAACAAAACCCAAAAAAAAGTGTTTTGGTCCTCATTAGTCATTCAAAGTTGCACCTTTTAACTAATAGTTGGTTTTTATAAGATTCTCTCAATAAGAAATCCTCCCACAAATATTAGCCTCAACTGCATACAAGTCTCAACATTTTGACAAAAGCTAAAAAGAACGTCAGATGTTTTTTCCAGACACGTTACATAATAATCTGTTTCTCCAGACCAGCAAAACTGAAGCAAAGGTATATTTCTAATACAGATAGAACGTATTTGGAAGTCTAGGAAATACAGCTAGGCTAACAGGTAGAAATCACAAGTTTTATAGAGGAAAAATGCCGTTACAGAACCGATTACGACATGAAACCTTGAGAAAATAATAAAAGGAAATTATGGTTTTCCAGGGAAATCCCGGAGAAGACACAGTGTCCTCGGCCCAACGTTCCTTACTCCCCAGCCTTGGGCGCCCCAGCCTAGGGCGGCCTCTTTTCTACTCTCGTGCAGGGCCCAGGACCCGAACTCACCAGACCCGAAGTAGCCATCTTCCGGCCCGGCTCCGCCCACGCAGGGAGTCGGAGGAACAAGTCCAGAGAGCTACAGCTGGGGAAGGCAGAGCACAGACCCACACACGGGACTGGCGGTTAGACGGCGGCCGAAGAACACCCCCCGAATTCGCGGGTGCAAGCGGGGAGAGCCAGCCGGCAAGGGCTTCCGACGCCCCCTGCCCGGTTGGCTCCGCCCGCAACAAGCAAGAACGCCCGCGAGCTGCGGGGTTTGAAACGGCCCGCACATGCGCAAAACGGGCCGCAACACCCAATAGAAAGCAAGCTGTTATTGGACCCTCCCCCTCACGGCGCTAGCACAGTCCCTCCGGGCGCTGCCAGGTTCTTCCTTCCGCCCGCCAGCTGACAGACTGTTTCGGCGTCCCTAGCTCCGTCAGCCCTGCGCAGTTGACGGCCGCGGGACTGGACTGTGGGTTTTTTTTTTTTTTTTTTTTTTTGGAAGGCACGATCTTGAAAACCATATTTGCTCTTTGAGCCCGCTGTAAAACTTCTCAACAATTCTATCAACAATTCTATTATGGAATAATAAATAATACTTGGATAAGAAGTTGAAATTATAGAAGACGTTTTGAAGAGAAAGATTATCCTGTGCTGATTCGTCATCTCTGAAAATAATAATGGTGATGACAGGGAGGGCTTGTATTCTTTTTTCAAGTATGTAGATATTATTTTTTATGAAGTATTGCCAACAATAAATGATCCATGTAAATATATATCACTTCAGTATGATGTCGGGGGCGGACTGCTCTAACGCTGTTTGGCTTCTGTCTCACCTAGAGCCTGTCTCTGAGAATGCCCCTGAATCCGCGGGTACCAGATTCCTGACGGCGACATAGAATTGCCTCATGCTCGCCTCATACTCAGTCCGCACTCTCAGTCCATTTGCGGAGGAACATAGGTGTTACTGCAGAGGCATTTAATGAGGAACTTGATCTTATACGGAAACTATTCTGAAAAATATCAGAGAATACAAATCTAAGCGACAGGCATCTGGAGGACCTGTTGATACTACCCAGAGTATCAGCAAGTGCTGGAGAGAGCTTTTTAAGCTTAAAAAATGTGTGATAAAGCAAACATGAATATGTTCCCTAAAGTCAAATTTGGGGATCCCTAATTTGATACTATCAAAAAAAAAAAAAAAAAAAAAACAGACTTAAAGAAATAATATAAAATCAAGCTGGTAATTTGTCATAAATTAGTTGTACACTAATTAGAAGTATAAAATAAACATACGTTTCACAGCTGTCAAATATTCCTTTAATTCTGGTTCCAGATAAGCTATTTGATATTGAGTGTAATTTGAAGAAAAATATATATATGTACCAGGAGACCTGAAGTTGGCCTGTTGTCTAGCTGTCAGAGCAACATTTTGTCTCCATTCTGGATGTTTCCTTACTGATATAATAGAAATATAAATTAGGTGCTCTGAAGTTTTCTTCCCACCTTACTCGTGTAGGAATATGAAATCCTGTCTGATTTTTATGATTTAGTTAAAAATT
Organism: Tamias sibiricus; assembly: GCA_025594165.1. NCBI lineage: Eukaryota > Metazoa > Chordata > Mammalia > Rodentia > Sciuridae > Tamias > Tamias sibiricus. The sequence continues at coordinate 56,738,575 of CM046665.1, forward strand.
ACAAGAAAATTTTAATCAGGAAATAGATTACTTATTGAATAAACTCACTAATCATAAATTGAGCTAATCTTTTAAAACTTGTGATGCTGTAATAAATGCTGTCACCCATTAAAGCTAAGTTTTTATTTTTAATCATTTTTTTTGTTTATTAGTTGAGAAGAAAGAGGTTATAAACTCTGAAATCAGACAGACCTGTGTTGCACTATTACTTAATGCCTTCATGGGCAATCCAATTAAATCATCTGTTGCTCAATTTCCTTGCATATAAAATGGAAATAATAATAATGTTGTTGAGGCACTAGGGTTAAACAGTTCCTATTAAGATCTAAGCACTTTAAAACAACAAAAGCAAAAAGGGCTGGGGTTGTGGCTCAGTGGTAGAGTGCTTGCCTAGCACGTGGGCGGCCTTGGGTTCAATCCTCAGCACCACGTAAAAATAAATAAATAAGATAAAGACATTTTTTTAAAAAATCTAAGCACAATGCTTGGAAGAGAGTAAGAATTCAACAAGAAAAATATTTGTGTAGCTGGGCGCGGTGGCGCACGCCTGTAATCCCAGCACTTGGGAGGCTGAGGCAGGAGGATCGCGAGTTCAAAGCCAGCCTCAGCAATGGCGAGGCACTTAGCAACTCAGTGAGACCCTGTCTCTAATAAAATACAAAAAAAAGGGCTGGGGATGTGGCCCAGTGGTCGAGTGCCCCTGAGTTCAATCCCCGGTACCAAAAAAAAAAAAAAAATATATATATATATATATATATATATATATATATATATATATATATATATATATATATTTTGTGTGGTTATGGAAGTTTTTCATTTTACTATGTTTAAAAGTTTTCCCAATCAATCTACATTATATACAATTTGGTATTATCACATTGGTAATCCATAATAATAAAAATATTTATTGAGTGCATACCATATGCAAAGCTTTATAAATGCATCACATACATTTGAAGCATTTGGAGCATCCCTATGAGAGGACAATTATTTCCCTATTTTATAGACAAAGAGCACTGGAACACCAGAGACTTAAGTAACTTGCCCAAAATCATACCACCAATAAATAGCAGAACTGGGCATTAACCTAAAAATTCTGACTCCAGAACTGAGCTCTTTATCATTACACTCTTGGCTTCCAGTGAGAATTTTAGCAAGCACAATCACAGATGTAAAATACACATGTAAAATTATATCCTCCTGCTTCCACTGGAAACAGGAACTCCCACAATTATTTTGAGAAAACTGAAATGCAAAGGTTTGTTCTGATGTAAATGGGCACAGAGCATGGTAGAGATGGACTAGTCTAGAGAGAAATGGAAACGTGAAAACCACAGTTTCCACACAAACTTTTCAGTTCCAAATGCCATTCATATCCATCCGAGTACAGTACTTAATAGCCACAAGCATGGTTTTAATATCTTAAAATGTTAATTGATGGTAGAGTGATATCTATTTTTTTAAAAACAAATCTGTTATTATAAATCCCTTTGAAAATACATCAAGATCACTCCTTATGAACTACCATAACAACTGATTAAATCTTTAAGTTTTCTATCACTACTTCTTGGTAAAAGGTGTGTGTCTGTGCATGCATGAGCTATGTGTGTTTATATATCAGTCTATAAAAGTACATGTATATATGTAAATGAAATTTAGCCTAAAAAGGAAGTAAAAGCTTGTAGTTACCTATAATTTTAAATAATTTTAAATTTTTTATAAATGGTAAAACCTCTTCAATGAGCATTTTATTCTAGACCTTTGTTTTCCATTGAATAATTATGGGTATTTAATATCAAAGTTTCTTTAATAACAAGACTCCATAAAGAAATAGAAGTCAGAGCACAAATATATTCACAAGTGAAGTGACCACTTAAAAAATTAGTCCTGTTCAGTCCTACTCTACAGTTCAGCACAATCTTCTGTCTTTGTGAGTGGATAAATTGTATTACTTTAACATAGTGGAATACTTCTCAGCCATAAAAACAAATTAGTGAGAAATACAAGAGTATGAGTGAATCTTAGACACATTATATTAAGTAAAAGAAGCCAGACTTTAATGACTGTTTTTCAAAATATCAATGTCAAAAGTGTAAAAATTAGAAAATTACTATCATAAAATTATTTTATCAAAAAATTTACACTAAAATGAATTTATTCTAAAATTTATAGCATAGTTCCAATTATGAATTAATATGTGCTAAGATTAAATAAATATGCTTTTTTTTTTTTTTTTTTTTTTTTGTCCTGGGGATTGAACTCAGGGGCACTTTACAACTTAACTCCTTTTTTATTTTTTATTTTGAGACAAAATCTCACTAAGTTGCTGAAGCTGTACTCACACTTGATCCTTCTGTTTCAGCCTCCCCAGTAACTGGGATCACAGTGTGCACCACCATACTTGGCCTGTTTTTATTTTCTGACATAAATGTTTAGTTTTTTTTCTTACTCTTTATTGCCAAATATTGGTTCCACTGTGAAGTAGATTTACATTAAGTAGACTTTTTCTGACAAAACTACCTTCAGAAAGAAATACTGTCCTGGACCATAATCACCAAGTTAATACTGTATGCTTGCAATGTGCAGGTAGGTGGCAGCAATTTTCACAAAAACAGTTTTTCTATGTAATGAATTGTTAAGGTCTGTAATAAGTCCTTTAATTGCAAAGTGCTATGTAAGTTAAATCACCTCTTCATTTTCTAAATTATGTGTCAACCATTTGATTCTAAATTATTATTATCTTCAATTATGTATACATTGTTTCTCTCAATCTAAGAACACAACAAATAACACTATTCTGTAAGTCTCCATTCTGTATCCTATACTTTACTTGTAGTCAACATGGACCTTATAAAAAGGAAATTTTGTCATAGAAACATTTTTAGATTTTTCAAAGCTTAATAATGCGGTTCAGCATAATTTTGCCTTTCAAAGACTTAAAATTAGTTTGCACAAAAATTGGCAAATAATATAGAACACACTTTTAAATTCAGACAATCATTGCTTTGAGGGTAATTTGGGACTGTAAAAATGTAGACATGTAAAAATGACCATATAAGCTAAAACCATGCAAAGCCATCCTAATAATCAACATGAAGAATTCTGATTGTCTCGTGACCTTTAAAAATTTTGTCAAAACATTGAGAACTCTGTTACTATCATTTATAAGTTTGTAGGAAATATTTTAAAATGGTAGAACTAATATTTAGTGCATTGTAACTTAAAGCATTAGAAATGTTGAGAATTAGTAAGTGTTTGAGTTCTTTGTAAAAGGAGTTATTTGAACAGTGCCTGGATTTTTTTTCAGCTATAATTTATTATACAGAGTAAGCATATTTTGGTGAAATGTTATACTATTTCCTAAGCATTTTAAATTAAGTATATATTTGCAAATTTAATTGACTATAGAAACTCATCAAATACCCAAACTGGAGCTTTCACACTGTACCTAAGAGATTTTTTTTAAGTAAAGGAAATAGGAAGATAAACTGCCACCAAAGATATGGAACAGAAATGATGTTTTTGACACAGAGAAAATTTGTCTGATATTGAAAAGTGTCTGTGTTGGCAAAATGAAAACAGATTATGGGACATCTTCAATATTAAGATAATTTTTCACTTACTCTATAGACAATCAGTTACATACAACAGAATTTGTAATCACTAGTTTAGGTAAAAAGTGAGCCACTACCAGGCCTTTGACAATTACAGAATTACTGGAAAGGATGAAGAAACAGAGCATTTGGGGCTTCCAGGAATAATTCCCAAAGAAATACTGCAGAATTAGTGTACTGTTTCGGTAGTCAGGAAGAAAATTGAAAAATTATCCAAGACCATCTTGATACTGCAATCAGGAAGCCCCCACAGTTATAAAACTTCTACACTATGCAGAGCACCAAAAACCAGAATCCTACAATGAGCAGGAAGCCTCCTGCTTCTGGCTCCAGACCACACCCTACCTAATACAAAATGCACCAGCAAAACCAATGTTGCATGGCTTGATTATCAGCACTGGTAATCAGATATTGGGACTTCTGAAAACTGGTGATCAGATATTGTAACTTCTGACAACATTGCCAAAGAAAAATTGGACACACACAGACCACACTTACCTATCTTTTGGTTAGAATAACTGAAAACATCATAAGAATAAATTCTGCCTCCTGCCTGCCTTGCCAATCATGTAATGCTTCCTAATCCCAGTTAAAAACAAAAATGTAGTGTCTAGCTTTTCAGTTTCTGCAATAAAGAATGGCATGCTAGAAGGAGTTGGAATGAATGTGAAGCACCACTGTATTTCCTAAAGAAGCACTAAAAGATCTTAAATGAAGGGGAAGAAAAATGTACACATAATCTTTATATGTATTGAATATACATATTACACATATATACCTATATGTATATAGAATTTGAAATGATTTAAACAAAATTCATTATGACTGTACCCCCAAATTATCTCTACATTCTGAATTTTCCATATTAATATTTCCTAATTATGTAAGTAACATGCTATACTACAAAAGTAGTGTGAAATTTTAATTAGGAAAAATGTTTACATCCTAGGAGCAACTCTTTTTACTATATTGAAAATTATAAAGTTAGAAAATTAAACTACTCTGACAGAGCTACTAATATCATTCTATAGCAATGATTTTTCACCATTTTTTCCTACCCCCAAAAACTTTGGGCAAACATTTTCTGAGTAATAATGGCTTACTATGTCAGTACATTTCAGGGAAAAGGTAGAAAACCCCCATATTGAGCCTCTAAAAATCTCTGAGGTTGTGGTATTATAATTTGTATTTTCTCCATTGAAAATATTGCTTTATTCTACCAAAAGCAATAAAAATTTGACTTGTAATAAAGCTTGTTACTCAGGAGGCTGATCAGGAAAACCACAGGTTAAGTTGCCAGCCTTGATAACTTAGTAAGATTCTGTCTCAAAATAAAAATAAAAGGGATTGGGGATGGATAGGCTAAGCAGTAGAGTAGTTCAATCTCCAATACCACAAAATCAATCAATAAAGACTATTAAATTCAGAACAGTCATGGGTGAATTATAAGTACGCCACAGAATGGTTAAAATAAAAGCTGTATTCTTCATTTACGGGTAGTAAACATAAATGTATTCAGTTCAGCTGAAATCTACTATAGTGAACTGGAATGAATATGGCAATAAATCATCAATAAATAGTAAAAATAAAGGTCAGAAATTGTGACATACTAGAGAAGGATTGGCAGTCCTATTCATTGTTGATTGAATCAACTATAATAAGTGGATAGTAAAGTAATTGGGAGATCCGTAACTATTATAAACATTTGTATTCATTGACTTGAATGGTATTGAAAACAGATGACTCAAAAAAGCACCGAGAGTTTGGTTTTATGAGTTAACTTTATACACCATCCAAAGTCTTGAGTTATATTTGCCATAATACCTGACTTATACCAAACTCCTGTGACATAGATGTTCCTGATAACTATAATAATTGGGGTCTTATGAATTTACAATGGTTTGATAGTAATATGATTCTTCTACATGGCAATGAAAGAATCCTGTGTCAACAAACAGTCACACATATCTGGAAAAAGGAAACTCCTGTCACAACTTTCTAAATTGAATCCTATTTTTGAGCTGGGAGCTGTTCATTAAATAATATTGCAATCAACCTCTGCTTCAGTTTCCTGGTGATACAAAACATATACCAATGAATGATGTACAAAAGGCAAATACTGTGATAAAAAATGTGTGCAAAGTGCTATGGGAATGCAGAATTGAGAGTAATAACATTTTCCTTGTGGATTGGGAAAGTTCCAGCAAATCAGGAAATATTTGCAGTCACGGATAGAGTCACCCCGGATCCTGAAGGATGAATCAGACAATATAAACAAGTTGGAAAGAAGGACGTAGAAGCATGGAGCCCAGTAAGTGAAAAGGTATGGAATGATAGGAAAGATCATACGGTATTGAGGCAACTGGGAGTAAAAAAAATTAGTAGAGCCAAAGGCATTTTTGATTTTAAAAGATGGGACGACTAAAGACCTTGTGTGCCATAGTGGGACACATTGTTGGTACTCCGTAAGTATGTATTATTCAATGAAGAAATGAAAGCAGGAATCTCAAAAGCAATAAGAATCCATTAAAGTGTTATAAACAGGGGAGTATCTTGATTATGTTGCATTTTAAGTGAATCAGAGAAGAAAAATAGTGGAAACTAGGGAGTCTGCTTTTGAGATATCTATAAGAGAATTGTCATTGTAATGGTGCAGAATTATGATGATGTTGGAAATTGCAGACAGGTCTAACTGGCTAATAATGTTTAAACATTTTTGTGTGTTGTAGTTTGTTTTGGCAGGGACGACAATTTCATTCTTGATGCATTCAGGATTAATTTTACTTGTAAATCAGCAGACCAAGTAACTTATAGTCTTTTTTAAATGGCTTATTTCTTAACCAGATTTTTTTTTTTTTTTTTTTGATGGTGGTACTGGGGCTTGAACCCAGGGCCTTGTATATGCTAGACAAGCACCTAACCACTGAGCTATATCCCCAGCCCCCCAGATTCTTATTTCACAAAAGTTATCATGTCTTTATAGTTTTCTGCAGGCATTCTTTTTTCTTTCCCATAAAATTTTACAACCATAAAGCCAGTGACTACTTTTTTTTTCTCATAGTTCAATCACTGATGACCTCTAGCATCCTATCTCCTTCTGCTTTTATCTTTTCATTTCTCACTTCTTATCCCTCTTTTCACTTCTTCCCTGTATTACATCAGCTACCAGCTTTCCAAAAGGTGAATTTGATCATTTGTCAAATCAGGTTTTTCTATGTCATTCAACTCATTTTCTTCATATACTAAAACTAAAAGTAGTTATAATTTTGTCCTTATAAAATCCAGTTGGACTTATATTTTATTATTTGAATTTTCAGGTAACAGGAAGCAGGTTTAGACATATATTAAAACAGGGAAATAATGTGACTCTTCAATTTCCAATTTATTTTTCAAATTTCTTTTATTTTGACAATGCATCTGAATACTCTTTTCTGATTTACTGATAATCAGTATGTATGGTCCCAACTCAATTTATAGACAATTTGACTCCCCATATCTAAAGCTGCCAATTCAGTGGGACCCAAGCAGTGGGAGAAAAAATATGTGGTCTCTACATAGAAAAGGAAGCTCTCACTGATGATTTCTAGCTTGCTCTAATCTCAGAGAATAGGCTGGTCAAACTGGGACAATGCAGCCCTAAGTTTTGAAATGCTGAAGATGAAATAGGCAAAGGTAGAAATTCTCAGAACCCCTGTAAGACAAATTAAAATTCCTTCTAAGACAAGTCAAATTTCCTTGTAACATTCCCTTCTCCTATTATTCTCTGTGCTGTGCTGGGCCAAATGGCATATCTCTGAGATCATTTTTCACATGAAACTATTGAGTTCTTATTGGCCCCAGTGTAGCTCTATGAATCTTATTAATATCATACTATTAGTGATCCACAGCTCAAAAAGCATAAAATAACAAACTATAAATTTGAGAATTTAAGCTCTCTTTACTGGCTCCCCCTGCCTCCCAAATACTGATCCACATACTCAAAATACCTAAGGACACAAATGTGAAAATTTCTGTGTTCCCATAATATAAGGATTTTAGTGAACTTGAAGAATGAGCACGGTGTAAGGAAAATCATGTTGTATTATTTTAAAATTTAAACAAAGTTTGGCCCTGAAATATTTAACCAATGGAATCAGCACTAATATAATTATCCTATGAAGTAATTTTTAATGAAGCAGAGTTTATTCATGCCATGTCTTTTGGAAATAAAGATGGACAGCAATAAACAACCACCATGAAAAAGGTGGGAAATACAAATGTGTCCTTGATGTCTCCCCTAAAGCCCACGATCTCTATGCCTATTTCTTTCACCCCCAGGTGGTATTAATCTTCTGTTTATTTTCCTGTTATAAATCTAAGTACATGTTGTTTACTCAGAGACTGCCCTCTAAAAGTTGCTCTATGACTATTCTTTCTTACTTCACAAAATGTAAAGGGAAAAAAGTGTGTGGGGGGAGGAGAAGAGGGTGGGGAATTGTGTGTCTCCTGTTGGTGGTAGAATTTGTAGTTTAAAAAGCAAGTCAGGACTTCCTCTCTGAACAGTTGCCTTTTCCTCTCACGCAAGGGAGATTTCATTTTGTTTGAGACTGGATACAGTTGAAACCAAACCACATACCAGAGAGGGTATGATGGCTAAGAAACCCCCGAAACCAGCCCCTCGAAGGATCTTCCAGGAAAGATTAAAGATTACTGCTTTGCCTATGTATTTTGAAGGTTTTTTATCAGTTAAGAGGGCAGCATATCAGGTAAGTGTACAGATAATAATGGTAAACATGATACTTCGATTTTAATATAAAAGTCCTCTCATGGTGATGTGATGTGTTAAAGCATCCTTATTTCTATTTGGATTATCCTCTTTTTGTCCTTGAACTCAGAAAATTGATTTTAATTTTGCATAATTTAAATACAATGTATAGCTTACATATGCATATGTGTGTGTATAATGTATATAATACTGTTTCTAGTATTAGGCCACTAATACAAAAGTCAATAAGCCAAATTTAGAGCAAAAAACGTTGATTTAAACATCACAAAAGATATCAGCTTTGAAGATAGTTTCTTTATATTTTCTCCACGGTTTACTACTACACTTCACTGATGATGTATATCATTAAAAATGATATTTTGATTAAATTAAACTTTTTACTTCTATTCTCAGTTATATTTAAATTTATAATGATCAAATTAAGTGGTAAACCTTTTTGAAATGGTAAAATTGATACTGTTTAATATGTTTAGTTATACATCCTAAAAACACTATTCAACATAGTGACTTTAAAAGATAATATTTATAGTGCTAGTATGAGTAGTAAGTTACAAAAATATTTTTTAAAGCAAAATTTTAACAAAGCACTCCATATTTCTAAAATATAAAAAATTAAAACCTATAATTAGTTAAAATAATTTCCTTTAAAATAATAATTGTGGATAACTTAAAAATAATAAAAGAAATAAACACGAAATTGCCTGTTACTAAAGAAAGAAATAATTAATTTAGGCCAAATATTATGAAATGTTTGTATTGACTGAAACTGAAAAAACTTTAAATGTTTTCAGAGATGCCATTAAGAAATGTTCAGTGATGATATGAAGATATATTTTTGAGGCTTCATTAGTTCTTATGGAAAAATTATGTATATGAAAATATCTGTAATAAGACATTGATATTTCCCACATATGTAATCAGATCATTTAGTATTTGAGGGTAAAGAAATGGTAATTTGTATTGTCATGGTTGTTAAATGTGTATTAGTATATTTTTCAGTTACATGGAAATATTTTTATTGATTGTATATGCATTCAAAGTTAATTCAGTCTTGTGACCACAGTTTAGTTATATTGCTATACTGTGTCAAGAAAGTAAATTTCAAAACAGAAATTTCTAATTTGTAATTTAAATTTGGCTATTAATATTGGTATTTTCATGACTATTTTTGGTAGCAAGTTCTTTTAATATTTAAAGGAGGCATACCATTGGTATGGTTAGCAGAAAGAACAAGAACTTTAGTGTTAGTAAAACACATCTTTACCTAGTGGTTTTTTACCACTTAGGGCTTATGATCTTGTGCAAATTACTCCCCAGCCTTCAGACTCAGTTTCCCTCAACTATAAAATGAAGAGAATATATACTACTTGTTTCAAATACAATATGTGATCACTTACAATGTATTATCTATTATGTCTAAGATAAGTAGGTGCTGAATCAATTTATTCATTCAACCAACATTTATTCGCCTCTACTGCATGAAGCATTGCACACAGTTCTGGAAAATATGAACGAACACAAAGACCCTAACTTCAAGAGGCTTAGCTTAGTAGTGGTAATGACTTCCTACCGCATTGCTACTTTTTGACTTTTCTTGGAAAGCATGCTTTGAATTATAATTAAGTTGGGCCTAGTGGCACATAGCTGTAATCCCAGCAACTCAGAAGACGGAGTCTAGAGGATCATAAGTCAAAGCCAAATGTGGCAATTTAGTGAAACCTTCTCTCAAAATTTAAAATAAAACGAGGGGTCAGGAATGTATCTCAGTGTTAGAGTACCTGTGGATTCAATCCCCAGTACCATCAAAAAAAAAAAAAAAAAAAAAAAAAAAAAAAGAAAGAAAAGAAACTAAATAGAATTAATAAACTATATGCATTCATTTCTAATGAAGTTTGGGAATGTAGCTCAGCCTTAGCACACTTAACATGTGCAAGGTCCTGGGTTCAATCCCCAGCACTACAAAACACACACACACACACACACACACACACTCACACACAACCACGCACCTGTGCATGTATTTCTGATGAAATCAACCTCTTTTTCATTTGAATTCATAGCAAAGTACTTTTTCTTGTCTCTCAGGAGGAATCTCAGAGAGCAAGTGGATGATAGTAATGCCTACTTATAGGGTGGTTTCAAGGATAAAAGGGATAAATGTGTAAAACACCTGGCTCACACTAAAGGTTAGATTCATTGTTTTCCCATTACATTATATATGATATAGCTATTAACTTCCTAAAATCAGTTTGGGTTCCACAAATAATATAGCTCAAAGGAGAGCCACAGTGATAGAGTGTTTGAAATGAGAAGCTATTAGAGAAAAAAGGAAAATAAGTGGGATTTTCATGCAACTGGCAGCAAAATGCCAGGGAACATTTGTAAGTCAGGTGGGCCAAGGGTATTGTAACTAGGTCATCTTTGGTGTCAGTGGAATAAATGACATCGAGAGGCTCTTCAGAATGCTAAGTCTACTGAAGGAATTCAGAACACTTAAGATAGAGAAAATATAACCAAGGAGTAACATTATTTACAGAGGGATGACATGTTGAGAGGTAAATCTTAGAAGTTTAAAATAAATTTTATATATATATATAGATAGATACATTTTTAGTTGTAGATGGTTTTGTGTTGGGGCATTTTTAAGAATTTAAGGAGATCTGCTGGGAGGAGTGGTGCATACCTGTAATCCCAGCCACTCAGAGGCTGAGGCAAGTGGATCACAAGTTTAAGGACAGGTTCAGCAACTTAGCAAGATCCTTAGTAACTTAGTGAGACCCTGTCTCAAAATAAAATTAAAAGGACTGGGAGCCGGGCGCGGTGGCACACGCCTGTAATCCCAGCACTTGGGAGGCTGAGGCAGGAGGATCACCAGTTCAAAGCCAGCCTCAGCAATGGCGAGGCACTTAGCAACTCAGTGAGGCCCTGTCTCTAAATAAAATACAAAAAAGGGCTGGGGATGTGGCCCAATGGTCGAGTGCCCCTGAGTTCAATCCCCAGTACCAAAAAAAAAAAAAAAAAAAAAGGACTGGGGATGTAGCTTAGTGGTAAAACTACATGAGACCAATCCCCAATAACCCCCCCCCCCCCCGCAAAAAAAAAAGACGATGAAGAAGAAGTTAAGGAGCTTTACGTGCAAAATGCAAAATGCTGTACATTTTACATGCAATGCTGAAAAAGACTGGATCTCAGTTCAAGAATCCATGAAAAACACGTGATCTTCATGGAAAAGATAATGTGGTAAGATTTGCTTCATTTGCAGCATTAGGATTCTGAATTGACCAAGAAGTTGTATTTGATAATAAAATGTATTAAATGCCACAGTGGGTTACCAATGGCATCACAGTTCTTACAAATAGGATTCTAAGTGTTTCTGGAATTATTTGAAAATGAGAGAGTTTTGGCAACAACTCATAGTTCCTTCTTTATGTGATACACTAAAGTTTCTAAAATGTGTGTAATGTGTTCTATTAACCTGAACATATGAATGGAATGTACTCATTATAATTGTATCAATATAATATTTCCCTGTCTAATCCTCTATTTGCCTCTATTTCATTTAGAAAAGTTTTAGTTATCTCATTTGTGCTCTCACAGTTCTCTATACCAGAAATCTACAAATCATTAAATAACACACTTCTTTCACCAAAACATTTTGAATACCGATTCCTAATATAAGAATATCAATTTATTTAGAAATTATGTGTATGTGATCCTGTACTAATACTATGCATAAATTAATAAATATATGTTAAAAGATTAAATAAATAAGATATAATTATATATTCCAAAAGTTTCTTTCCGAGTGGACCATCTTGCATACCTTTGCACCCTACTCTGGAGAACCACTATACAACATCCCTTCTTGGGCAAGTGCACTTTATTTGCTCACAGAAAAAAAGAATAGGAGAATTTTGGGAGATGAAATATAGAAATTTAGCTAGAAATTCCAGTTTTCCAGTTTTTCTACTTACAGTAGGTTACCTTGTAACCCATTTTTACCTGTTACATTAATGAGGGGGAAAAATGCTGCAAAGTCAAGAGAAAAGTTATCAGCCCTACTCTGGAATTTGGGGAATTCCTTTAAATTTCTTAATTTGGTTCCTCCTTTACAAAATGGATAATTACTCTCTTGCATAACTAAATGTATATCTGTGATGATCAAGTAGAATACATAATGGTATATTCTCTTACAGTGTGATATATGGTAGATATCATGCTTGGCTCATAGTCTTATCCTGCTGTTCCTTAACTCTTCTGGGTAGAAATGATCTTACCTACTTCACAGGTGAGTAGGTGTGGCCCACAGATGTTATGTTCAAGATTCCTTACCCATTAGGGAGCATAACTTGGATTTGATAATGCAGTGTACTGGACGTAATGATTCCTTACAAACTCAAGTTCTAATTCCATTTCATTGTAACCTCCCAAAGGTTTGAGAAGTCAAATTGCAAGATACTTTATCATATTGGGCTCAACAGCAAGTTCAGTAGACTTCAAAATCTTTTGTTTAATTGAATAAAAATGAGGCAATGATTGAGGGCCATGGTGCACACCTGTAATTCCAGCTGCCTGGAGGCTGGGGCAGGAGGATCACCAGTTCAAAGCCAGCCTCAGCAAAAGCGAGGTGCTAAGCAACTCAGTGAGACCCTGTCTCTAAATAAAATACAAAATAGGGCTGGGAATGTGTCCGTGGTTGAGTGCCCCTAAGTTCAATTCCCAGTACCCCCCCCAAAAAAAATGAGACAGTGATCTTAGATTCTAAATATCAGGTCACCCAATGGTTATGAAGCTAGTGATACATTTGAAAGGTGTATTCAGTCTCTTTCCTTACTTCCTTACTTCAATAATATAACAAATGATTGTTAAAAAAAATAAGGATCTTAAGGCTAAACTTATTTCATTGAAAGATATAGCCTTCAAAATTAATTTTTAAAAATATTTAAGTATCTCTACAGCTAAATATGTATACCTAGGTATTAATTATTTATTGCTATTTACAGATGACTCAGGTTATACTGGTATTCATGAGTTCTTATCAGAAACTAAATCAAGACTGTGACCTGAAGGTCTCTATGTATTGAATGCAAGTTTGCTTTGTCCTTTCATATTACATGTAAAAAGCACAGTTTTCCAAGTCATTGGTTTTACACAAAATATTTTCATACCATTTGAGTTTTATACACGCACTTAGTATATTGATGTCAAACTCCTTCTGCCATTGTTTCTATCCCCTTGCCCCTTCCATCCCCCCTTTTTTTTCCTTAACATTCCTTCATTCCTCTCATACCCCCTCCCTTGCCACTATAATTCAGTATCATCCTAGCAAAGGCATTAATCGACTTTTGGTTTTCTGGGATAGGCTGATTTCACTTAGCATTATTTTCTCCAACTCCATCCATTTACCTGCAAATGCCATAATTTTATTCTCTTTTAGTGCTGAGTAATGTTCCATTGTGTATATATACCACAGTTTCCCTATCCATTCATCTATTGATGGGCATCAGGTTGTTTCCACAATCTAGCTATTGTGAATTTTGCTGCTATGAACATTGATGTGGCTGTGTCCCTGTAGTATGCTTTTTTTAAGTCCTTTGGGTATAGACCCAGGAGTGGGATAGTGGGGTCAAATGGTGGTTCCATTCCAAGTTTTCCTAGGAATCTCCATACTGCTTTCCAAATTGGCTGCACCAATTTGCAGCCCCACCAGCAATGTAAGAATGTGCCCTTTTCCCCACATCCTCGCCAGAATTTATTGTTGTTTGTGTTTTTGATAGCTGTAAGGCTAACATTTTAGCCAAGGTTTAGGTAGTCTTGAACTACCTCAAGTCATGACTCAGTTTGAGAGGCATAAAACCTTCACTTCTTAGAGGTCCTTTGTCACCCGGCAAGGAATGGAACAGAACACCCACTGTCTCCATGTGGACTGAGCTGAGGGAGGACAGGAAGGGGCTGAGCAGAGCATGCTGCCTCCCCAACTCACCAATCCTACTCTCTTCAGAGGAGATAATTCATTCTGGCAGTATTCAATAATGCAGTGTAGATTGGAGAGTGTAGGCAGCAGAAATGCCAGGCAAGGGGCAATGTACTTTGCATACTATATGAAAAGAATAAATAAAAATCTTCTAATGGGGTTGAAATTAAGATTTGTTCTCTTGGCCAGGCGTGCTGGGATATGCCTATAACCCCAGCAACTTTCAAGGCCGAGGCAAGAGGATTACAAATGTGAGGTCAGCCTGGGTAACTTAGTGAGACCCATCTTAAAATTAAAAAATAGAAAAAGACTGAGGATGTAGCTCAGTGGTTGAGTGCTCCCCGGGTTCAATCTCCAATACCGAGGGTGGTGGGGAAGAGACAGAGAAAGAGAGAGAGAGAGAAAAAAAAATCTGTCCTCTTGTCTTATTGAACTGCTTGACTCTATCAACTATACACATTGGGAATCTGGATTTCAGACAAGATGAATAAACCTCTTTGCCTAGTTTTGTAATTGCACCATTGAGGACTATATATTGACAGATTCCTCAATCATATGGACTTTTGAATTTTTCTTTTCTATGGTGATTTGTTATTGTTTAAGTAGTACATGCAGATGTATTACATTTTTTTATAGCCAGATCCTAATTAGGGATGTAAATTGGAGTGAAATCACCACAAAAAGATACCTTGTCCCAAGATTCATTTTTGCGCCTGAGGTGGATTGTTGCATCTACAGATGTGTTTAACCCTCACCATATCCACATCCCATTGAAATTTGACTTTCCTTTCCTCTCTCAAAGTGTTTGAGTCTATTTTTTATACCCTTTGCTCCTGGACTGGTTCATATGACATACTTTGGTAAATGTGATGAAAGCAGAAGCTTAGAAAATGCTTCTGCATTGGGCTTTGCTCTCTTTCTCCTGGGAATCCTTCTACTAGCATGTGAACGAATCTGGGGTAGCTGACTGGAGGACAAGAGATCGTAAGGAGTTAAGAATTAAGTTGTCTCAATCTTCCCCACTAGTTCTACTTTCACAACCCAGACCTAAACAATAAATGAGGCCACTCTAGACCATTCAGCCACAGCCACACACACCCAGATCAGAAAAATAATTAGCCAGCCACAGAATGGCAAGAAATAGAAAACATTTGCTGTTTTAGTTCAGTAAGTACACTTGGGTATTGGTTTGTTTTGGAGAATGGCTTGTTTTATAGAAAAAAATAATAAAGCAGCTTATTAAAAGGTGAAAATAGTTCTATCAAGAACACAGGAAAATACAATAGTTGTAAAACAGAATTATTATTTTATTATTATATTATATTATTTTCCTATTAGCTAGGTAAAAAAAAAAACAAGATGAAGTTGTAGAGTTTCTATTATTTGAGAAAATAAATGCACAAATTCTGAAGAGGTGACAAATGTTGTCCTAGGTCAAAATAAGAATAAATGATAAGTCAATATGGAAAGGGCAAAAAATATTAGAGTAGAAAGTATCTTCACATGTAGGAAAAAATGAAGAAAATTATTTATGTGGCTTTCTTAGCTTTATCCTCAACATCTAAGCCATGATGGCTCAACAAATTGCAAAAATTCAACTTACTAAATCCTAAAAGAAGGGTGGAGCAACATGTCTCTTAAACTTACTAGGATTCTTAAAAAGATACTTTTGGAAAGAAGTAGATATGAAGGTAAGTCTTTAGATGTAGAAATATTTTATTCTTTATTCTTTAAACTCACTTGTTATTCTTTTGTAATACAGCCAATCTTCATAATTATTCAAGTAGGCTTTCACTCGAGTAAAATGAGAGTCTGGTGATGTTATTTAAATTTCTTAAAACTTAAAATATTGTATTTCTATAGAGTTCATAGTAATGTGAATTTGTTAATGATTAATTATCAGATGAATGAAATTTAATCTTCAGAGTTTAACTTTAATGATATTATTGTTTCTGTCATTATCAATTTCTCAAATTTCCTTGATCTATACCAGTAATATATAATATTTATTGAGCCTAAACTATGAACGAGTACTCTGCTAAGTGCTTTGCATTTACTAATTCATTTAATCTTTTCATCTATTCTAAAAGTTAGATATCATACCCTTGTCCTTTTCTGGGTCCTTAAACAGCCTCTTTCACATGTGCAAGCTTCCACTGAAACTGCATAAACAGTCTAAAATCATTGAGAAGAGTTTGGAAAATTATCTAAATACAAATCAAATTGTATTCTTACCTCAAATATTATGCTAAACTAAATTTGAGAAGAATTTAATTGAGAACAAAATTTAAAATCATGTCATTAAAAATTAGGGGAATTATTTAGTATGAAAGAGAACCTTCACAAACAATTAAAAAAAGCTAAAAAGAAAATAGTTGAATGTACACTAAGAAATAATGCCTATGATTTCTTTCCCACAGGAGTATAAACGTTATTGGACAGAGTTGAGAGGAACTACACTTTTCTTTTATACTGACAAGAAAAATACAGTAGTAAGTAGTTAAACAAATTTAGTTGATTCAATTTTTCCCAATATGCCCTTGTCACACAGTCTATTATTTGTTTTGGATTTTCTGCCATCCAAAAATAAAGATGATCTAGTAAATCCAAGTCAGCTGAGAAAGTTTAAATCTGATGGCTATAAATTATGATAAGTTCAAGGTAAAATTTCCTGAGCAACTCAGAAGGTATTAACTCTTGTTTTAAACTCAGCATTCTCTTCTTTTGATCCTGATAATTAGACCTTAGTTTAAAGGTGGAAATTTTGGGTGTCTGGATATAAATTGCCTAATACCAAGTGATAGCCTCAATTTCCTCACTTCTTATCTTGCTGGAGCATGCAGTTATAATCTGAAACACAATGATACCCAGAGCATAACAACATATAATGTCACAAGTTAATTTTTTAAAAAATATTTATTTATTTGTTTTTTTAGTTGTACACAATGCCTTTATTTTTATGTGGTGCTGAGGATCGAACCCGGGCCACGCACGTACTAGGTGTGCACTTTACCGCTGAGCCACAACCCCAGCCCCACAGTTAATTTTTTTTTATAAAGACAAAAACATACCCCCCAAAGCATGAGAGCAACACAAGGGATTTATTTGTTTTAATTTCAAATTTTGATTGTGGGTTTCATTTATTTCATGAATAAGATATTTTAGTGCAAGTGTTTGCCTGCCTTGGAATGCTGTACTTATAAGAAATTTTATGGGCCAGTAACTTACTCAGATATAAATTTATTTAGATATAAACCTTTTAAATCACGAATATAGTAGCCTGTACTTCTTAGAACATCATTATAAGAGCTGTCATACCCTGATTTAATAAAAGAAACAAAAGACAGCTGTGTGATGTATCCCACGTTTAGGCATTTCAGCACCGTTAGCAGTGAACTAGCTGAAGACCATTTGAAACAAAAACAAAAAAAAAATAAACTTAAAATGGTTGTCTTTCACCAGAGCTCTGGATAAATAAGATTTATACAAGGGTGTTGTCAGAAACCACAATAAATTGTTGAAAAATGAAGTTCTCTGCTGTGCATTTCAACTTCCCACTGATGTTAGTAAATCAAAAGCTCATCATCTAAAACCTTGTATGGTGCACAGCAAAGGAGTGTGTTAACAGTTCTTGTTCACTTACTACAATGTGGCAGAGGCAGTACAGCTTGGTGACTGAAAGCCTGGTGTGCTCAGACATATTGCCTATCCTGCCACTTTTAACTATGGGGTCTTGGGGCTAATTACCTAATCTCTCTGTGTCTTTGAGCATCAAAGAGGGAATGGATAGGAAAATGATGACATCTCAAATTGCACAATGTGAAGAAAATATAATAAAGTTTTAATAAATATTCAAAGCAGTGGGCACAGTACAGACATAACAAAGGATAGTACAGAACCCCAAGGCTAATAATATTGCTTTGTTACCAAGAAAAAGGAGAAAAAGAGAAGAAACGGAGAGATCATACTTGAGAGAGGTAAGATCTTTGATTGAGGGAACAACTACACAGAGTAAGGAATATCCAACTTCACTCTCCTCACCCCTCTGATCCCCTGCCAGTGTTCCTCAGTGGTCCAACAGAACAAGTCAATGAATAAGGGATGTCCTTAATGTCATCCTTAAAGGTCCCTCTCCTGGTACAGAGTTGAGTAGTAAAAGGATAAGTGAATCTAGAGAAGCAAACTACAAAAAAGAGTCGTAAAGGAGATATCCATACTCTCAGTCTTCAAAACTCTAAATGTAGGAAGAAACATGGTCAATTTATAAGACTATCAAAAGAATTACATGAGATGGGTCATGCAAGAATGTAAGCAGGTACATGGCAGATAATGAGCATTATAACATTTTAATATGTGCATTATCTAGTCACTTCTCACAGCAACTCTGCAGAGTTGGTACATTTTAAATCTCTACTTTATAGATGAGAATAATGACATTTAAGGATTAGGAAATTGTACAAGATCAGACAGCTAATAAAAGGGGTACAATCCAGATCTTGCTCATGTGCCAGCCTTCTGAACTACTCTGGCATGAAAAGGCTGTTAAAATGAAATGTTGCTGAATTACTCATTTACCAGTTTTGATATTTTTGATATTCAAAAGAGGATACAGACCTTTTGGGAAGATTTTTTTTTTTTTTTTTTTTTTTTTTTTTTTTTTGGTACGAGGGATTGAACTCAGGGGCACTTGACCACTGGGTCACATCCCCAGCCCTTTTTTGTATTTTATTAAAGACGGGGTCTCACTGAGTTGCTAAGTGCCTCGCCATTGCTGAGGCTGGCTTTGAACTCGCCATCCTCCTGCCTCAGCCTCCCAAGTGCTGGGATTACAGGCGTGTGCCACCGTGCCCAGCTGGGAAGATTTTTTAGGTAATAGTCTCAGAAGATAAAACTGCCATAGACCAGGAGAGAATTGTAGGTATTTATTTAGCTTACAACAGGGCAGTATTTAAAACTGTCTTTACATGTCTGTAAGACTGTAAGTAAGTCATGTGAAAGAGTCACTGAATTTGTCTAGTGTTATTCTAGAGAAAATGGACAAACACCAATGGATGGAAATTACCTGGAGAAAAACTGTAGCTAACTACATGCAAAAACTTGCTAATAGGCAGAGTGGCTTAGGAGACATGAACTCCCTGTTATTGAAGATGTTCAACCATAGGCTGAAGGACTACTGGAAGGAGACCCTAGAGCAGAGTCAAGCATCAGGTGGCAGCCATGTTAGACAGCTGACCTTTAAGACTCTTTGTGACACTACAATTAAAAACAAAACATACGACTTCCTTTCTTCTAATCAATGGATCAGCCCACAGCACTCTATCTAACTCTACCACTTCTTCCTTTTTTGCTTCCTCTTTTTTGCTGCAAAACTCTCTGAGCTTGATCTAGACTGTTCATCAGAAAAAAAAAAAAAATTTTTGTTTAATTTTAAAATCTGACTTCATTTCTTTGTACCTCTTTTATTTTTAAGTCTTCTTTGTTCTTTGAACATAAATAGACCAACCCAAATTTATTCTCAACCTCATCAATGAAGAAATGGCTCTGGAAAAAATTTATTTTCCTATTTTCATGCCCTACCTGACTCAAAAAAAAAAAAAATGACATTTATAAGAATACAGTAAAGCAAGTTACATTAGGCATAGCCAAGAGAATGAAGCTAGTTTAACAAAAACAAGCACACACATTTAAAAAAACCTTGCCACAGTTGGTTTTTTTCTAATACTAGAAGGCAAAGCTGTCTCATTGCATGCAGATCAGTCCATATAGACCAATTGCTCTGAAGAAATATTTTTTGTTTCACTTAGATAAGATAGGAACTATTTACTAGTTTCTCATAACTAGTGGTGTGTGGTAAAGGTTAAAAATTGCTTTCTGGAAAAAAATGTATGTATGAATATATGTACATAAACATATAAATATTATTGATATAAAAATGTACAGCAGGGCTGGGATTGTGGCTCAGCGGTAGAGCGCTAGCCTAGCACGTGCACGGCCCGGGTTCGATCCTCAGCACCACGTACAAATAAAACGCATTGAATAAAACACATTGTGTACAACTAAAGCAAATAAATAAATATTTTTAAAGAAGCCCTCTGTTTAAAAAAAAAAATGTACAGCATACAATTAGAACAATGCACAATTCCCTTTATTGTAATTTCTATTTATAGCAAATTGATTCTTACAGAATGCTTTTCTTGATTTTTGCTGAATCAGCTTCTTCAATGAATTAGGTAATAAATATTTCATCAATTTTTTCTCATTTACATTGAAACAACTTTGCCTACAACAAACTTAGAAGAAGTCAGTGGACCTTGGACCAAACCTGCCAAATCTGGCCTTGATTTTATACAGTCTGCACTATGAATTTGTTTTACATTTTAAAGTTTTATAAAGAAAAAACAGAAACAAAAACAAGAATATGCAACAGAGACTTTATGCCTAAGTATTTACTGTGTGATCTTTTACCAAAAACAAACAAACAAAAACTGCCCCTGGACCAATCAAGCCCTGATTTGTAAGGAGTTTACCAATTCCCATCATATAAATACTCCTGCCATGGCTGATTTCAACCTATCAATGTGACCTCACTTACTGAACATGAAATTGAGAATAAAAGCACAGTAGCACCACTATACGTGTTAACCACACAGAACAAAGATATAAATAACCACAAAGGTATAAAGCATAGTAAAATGTAGTAATATAATTAGAAAATAATAGATTAAGTTTTAGTTATAATTTTGTTTTTAACATAATTACTTACAAATTATATTTATATAATTTAATTAAAAATATTTTTTGTTTTTGATGGACATTTATTTTATTTATTTATTTTTATGTGGTGCTGAGGATCGAACCCAGTGCCTCACACATGCTAGGCAAGCACTCTGCCACTAAGCCACAACCCCAGACCCATATAATTTAATTTTTAATAGTGCCTATGTTCAACAACTCACTTGCAAAATTTAGGAAAACTTACTAATTTTGCAAACATGAATGAGTCAGGTCCAGCAGACCACCACATAAGCATTTCCAAATACCCTCTGGAGGTGGGAAAACCAGGTATCATGCAAATTACTAATCAGTTGAAAGTTCCTTCTAGAACAAATATGTATGACCCATGAAATAATGAGATTTTCTTTTATCTTTGTAGTATGTGGACAAATTAGACATAATAGACCTTACATGCCTTACTGACCAAAATTCAACTGAAAAGAATTGTGCAAAATTCATCCTTGTTTTGCCAGAAGAGGAAGTGCAGCTGAAGGTGAGTGAGGAGACACAGTCTGTAAAGAGTTGTGGTTATAATAGCATTCACCTCTAAACACCCAGTGGATGAAATAAAGAAGAAATAAAAGAGGGGCTGAGTTTATATTTTGTTAATATTTCTTGCCCTTTACTAAGAAGTACACTTTTCTTAACTGGATTTTAGAAGAGTATGTTCATTTATTTAGTATACAAACACAATGAAACCTTATACTTCTATTCTTTGACAAAGTCAGGGATCCCACCTGGTGTTTTTAAAAAATTGTTCTTGAATCATCAAAGTAAGCTGATTAATAATAAGCCAATGACTGTAGTAATAACATAAACATAAAAAGAACAACTTGGAATTGAATAAGATGTAATAGGAGATCCTGCCAAGAGATTACTGATTGACCTTGAAATCAACAGTTTTTTAAAATTTAGCATTATAAGAATTACCTGGATTTAAGAAACAGACCCCACGTAAACCTGAGACCCAGAATCTACATTTTAAGCACGTTCCCCAGCTGATAAAGTGTTTAAGAGCACAAAATTAGAGTCTGGTGTTGTGTTAGCTTTTTGTTGCCATGACCAAAAATACATGACAAGAACAACTTAGAGGAGGAAAAGTGTACTTTGGATTCACAGTTTCAGAGTTTCAGTCCATGGTCAACTGGCTCCATTGCTCTAGGCTTGATGTGAAGCCCATCATGGTGGAAGGCATAGCTTATGGCTGCTGCTGGGAAGCAGAGAGAGAGAGAGAGAGAGTGAGAGAGAGAGAGAGAGAGAGAACGCACAGGAAGCCAGGGACATGGTATAATCCCCAATGGCACACACCCCCAGTGACCTATTTCCTCCAGCTACACCCTCACCTATCTATAGTTACCATTGAGTAGTAGTCCCTTTAAAATTTAACCCATCATATGGATTAATACACTGATGAGGTTATAGTTTTCATAATTTAATCATTTTACCTCTCAACATTCCTGCATTGCCTACCATATGAACTTTCTAGGGTACACCTCATATCCAAACCATAACAGGTGCCTGCATTTCAATTTGATTTAGGTAGTAGTTGTGTGATTGTAGGCAAGTTATTTAAACTCTCTATGCACTTGTTTTTTCACCTAGAAATATGTTTACTCAGATGTAATCCTTTGACTGGGGCCTATCTAAACCACTTTATTAAAATTGTAACATTGTTCCCCTCCCCTATCCACTAGTCAGATAACAACTTAGTTTTGGATTAGTGATGTGGAAATTATGTTGCATGAGTGACTCCATTTTGATTTTTAATCTGGTCTTTTGGGACTTAGAGCAGAAGCCTAGTCCAAACAGTGGCCTCCTATTATGTTTGTTTAACAATATTAAACAAAGAGGTACCTGTGGCATGCTTAGAACAGTAGCTGCCATTATAAGCACTCCAAAGATGTTGGGTGTTGATACTGTTATTATTAATAATAGTGCTAATAGTAGTGGTATTTGAAGTTAAGAATTCAGTTTCTACATTGGTTGCCCCAAACTTTAAGCTGGTTAATGCTAAATAGCAATAGAGAAAGTAAGCATTAATTGATATACTGCAGAAATAAGTTTGCCAATATTTGATTTTTTTGAACTAAGTATAAATTTGTACAATTTTACTTGTTTAGTAAGCAAAGAGATTAAAGGTTCATAGTTCTTTTTCTGATAAAAAAGAAAACAGTGTTGAAATATTTTGTAAGAAATACACATTAATAGAACTAAAAAAGAAAAATGATTTATTTCTGCCTTTCAGCTGAATTTAAGTGTTTTAGAAAAATTACAACTGTTTTCCTAAACAATGTGCTTTGATAGAAGAATATGCATTTTGTAAATCTTGCTGTTTTGTTGGATTATGTATCTTGTCACAATATAACCTTATGAAAGTCTAAAGTTATTTGAAGTTAACAAAATATTAATGCACATAAGTCACTATGTGTTTCCTTTGTCTTCATCTTTAGACAGAAAATACAGAAAGTGGGGAAGAATGGAGAGGCTTCATTCTTACAGTAACAGAGGTGGGAAGTCATTACTATTAATTGATTCATTTATTCAACACATATTTGCTGAACACCTACTCTGAACCATGTAGAATGAAAGTGGCAGAATATATAACAATTGAAAAAGACAGACCTAAAACCTTGCACTTGCTCCTGAAAGTCACATTTTTATCAGGTGGGTAGAGAGGAGAAAGAAAATAAACAAGTAAACAAACAGAATCATTTCACATTGTGATAACTGTTTCAAGGAAAATAAACCAGTCAATATGCTAGTGACTAACAGGTGGTCAGAAAATCTACTTTTTCCATCTTATCTTTTCGACACAGAGGTTCTTTGTATATTCTAACACTTGTAGCTTACATAGCACTCTCTAAAATAATTTCCAATTCCTTTCTTATTCATTTACAAAATATTTACTGAGATGCATTTTATGGATAACAGAAAACACAAAAGAGAGAAATCAAAATTAAAACTCACCTTTAAGCATTTAAATGTTCAGTGAATCTTAAAGAGATGGGATGCTTATCTGTTTAATTGGATGGCATCTTATCAGAGGCAAATAATAAGATCTACTATGTAGAGTTAGCAGTTGTAACAAGATAACTACCGTTAATTTGAATAAAACCACTATAGCAACTGACTTAAAAACAAGAGATACTTTGATAACCAGCCCCCTCAAAAACACTATGCTCTCTAATACTTTTAAAGGTTATGAAAAATACCCATGCTTATTACAGTCAGTTAAACACAGACTCTATCCAAATCTAGTTTCTAAGAAAACCTTGGAGTCACATGATATAAGCACTGCACTTTACCCAGATGTTGGATGCTAGTTCTTTATCTTAGCCACTAACAGGTAAAGCTTGGAGGTTCATCTTCCATGTAAGGAAGTCATGAGAGGCTAGAAAAGTAGACCAGTTTAAGATGAGAAATATATGTTGACTTGTGGGCATGGGGAAGGAACTCTTGGGGGAAATGTACTTTCTCCCTCAGTCATAGATATAAGGAAAGAGCTGAATGACAGAAATAGAGAGGAGGCTCAATAGTAACACAGGTTTATTCAGGACAAACTCACAGAGGGGGACCCAGTGGAGACTGAGATACGCTTGGGGTATGAGTGGATTTTTGCAGTTAGGCCAATGCTAAGGGGCGATCAGGAAAGGGTCCTTGTGGTCTTCACCTCTATTCTTTGAGGAGGTCACTGTTCCAGGTAGAACCAGGTGTTTTCAGAATTCCAGTCCCAGGTAACAATTTCCTTTCTTTGCATGATAATGGAGTGTTGTCTGGGGTTTAAGTCAGGCTGAATCAGAGTGACCTTGAGGTGAGTCTTGTTCAAAGATGGAGGATTTGTTTCAAAAGGGCATTGCCTGTATCAAGTTCTTCCTAATAATGAAAGATGTCATGGTGTGCCTCTGTGCTTCTTATGCTGGGGTGCGAGTATTCCAAGGATATGAGAGGAGGCCTCGGGGAGAACACTAAAAACACTAGAAGAAACTCGGTACATCTTCCAATACATTAATTATACTTACTTATTGAGGTAAGGATAAAAAAAAACATTATTTTTCCATTAAAACATGCAGAGGTATATTATAGACTATAAAATAAAATTTGTATGAATTTTAGAGAAGACAAGTTCTCTTGACTTTTGTGCTCTATAAATGTTTTGTGCTGTGGTCCCAGATCACCATATGTGGAGAGTCATACTTATGTTGTTGGAATTATAGTAGAGAAGTGTGAGACACACAGACCAGCTGAAGAGTTTAGAGATGGTTTTTGAGTCAAATAAATAAACACAAATTGGAGTCCAGTTTCCATAGCTTCCTAGGTATGTGACTCTGGACTAATTATTTAATCTTTCCAAGAATTGTTGTTGTTGTCTTTGTTTTTTCACTTGTAAAGTGGGGGCAATAAAACCTGTCTTATAACAATGTTGTATTTATAATGCTTGAGAATAGTAGTAAAAAGTAGTTGAAAGGAAAAAAATTAAAATAACATTTAAAATTTAAGGAGTAAGCCGGGCGCGGTGGCGCACGCCTGTAATCCCAGCACTTTGGGAGGCTGAGTCAGGAGGATTGAGAGTTCAAAGCCAGCCTCAGCAATGGCGAGGCACTTAGCAACTCAGTGAGACCATGTCTCTAATAAAATACCAAAAAAAAAAAAAAAAAAAATTTAAGGAATAACTATTTTAATAGTTTAAAAAAAAAAAAACCCTAAATTTGTTTCTTCTAGTTTGGTATATAAAGAAATAGCTTTGCTGGTTGTTTTTTTGTTTGTTTGTTTGTTTTTTTTGTGGTACCGGGGATTGAACTCAGGGGCACTCGACCACTGGGTCACATCCCCAGACCTTTTTTGTATTTTATTTAGAGACAGGGTCTCACTGAGTTGCTAAGTGCCTCGCCATTGCTGAGGTTGGCTTTGAACTCACTATCCTCCTGCCTCAGCCTCCCAAAGTGCTGGGATTACAGGCGTGCGCCACCGCGCCCGGCTCTTTGCTGGTTATTAAGTAGCTTAGTTACCTAGGAGAATGATCTCTAAATGTGTTTGATTGTGTACCTCTATTGGTAAATTTTATTTAAGTTTTATATTTACAGATGTACATAATAGATAATAAATGAAGCAACAAAACTGTATACAAAGTGCAGCTCTGTTTGTTTTCTTCCCACATTCACATGGACTATCTTGTATACCACTGGAAAAGTATGCATTTCCCTTTGGTTACAAAGATTATAATCAGTTACGGCTGCCTCTACATGTGGACTAGTAAGTGTCACATATAAAAAAATATTCTGACATACAGACTATACCCCCAAGAGAACACAGCTGGTCATAACGTGGTACTAAACTGGAGGTACAGATACACTTCAGGAGGACATATGCAGGTGAATCCATCCAAACTATATCTCTAGAAAACAACAAAACTGATAAAAATAGTAAAAGTACCTTAATTCTAATATATGAATGAATGTTTGAAACACCCAGAGAAACACACCAAAATAGAGACCTCTGATTGCTGATCTTTTGTCATCTACTGGGTAGCTCCATCTCAATCCTATGTTGCATGATAAAATGGAATGTATTTTAATATGTGAGAGGTGCTCTTCAACTTTCCTGCATCATGTACTAGTGAGCTCACGATGAAAATTGAGAGGTCGTTACTTAAATTAACTTTTAGTACAAGGTAGATGTAGCTTGCTTTGGGACCAGATCATAAGGTTGATTTATTGGAAGACAGATGTCACCCTGCACAGGTTCTAGTTGGTTTAGGGGCAGTTCTAAGATCTTCTCTCCATGATTCTACCCATTCTTCTCTGTCAGGTAACTATAGTTCCTTAGGACCATAACAGGATAATCTGTACTAAATAAATGTTATGTAACTGTCTTTCTAATCTTCCTATTGTTTTAACTGGTTTCAGCTGTCAGTTCCACAACATGTGTCACTTTTACCTGGGCAAGTTATTAGACTGCATGAAGTCCTAGAGAGAGAAAAGAAAAGGAGGACTGAGACACAGCAACTACCAATTACATCTCTGGAAAAAGAGAAGGAACCAATTGAAGATTATGTGGATGTGCTGAACCCTATGCCAGTGTAAGTACACGATAAATTCCAGTTTATTCATTCACGTAAGACTTATTAAAATCTAGTTATTAAGTAAAGCTACCCACTTGGCCTTATTAAAACAAGGACAATAAAAAACTCTTGAGGATAAGCTGTGTATTTTTGAGTACCTGCCACATTTCCTCTTCTATGTTATGCTCAACATAATGCAGATTTGAACCAATCTTCTTACCACACAGGAAATCCCCTTCTACCCACACCTTTAGACCAAACAGAGTTGGTCTTTCCGGAGTTATTCTTTCCGGAGCTCAGACCTAAATAAAAGTTCCTATGAAGGAGGAAGGAAAAGATATTTTCACCATACAACTCTATAATTGACTTGTCTTCTTTCATAAATTATACTAAAGAATTTTAAATACTTGGAATGTGTTCAATTGATTAATCAGTAAGTAGTCATTGAGTTTGTACTAAGGAAAGCCATTTTCAAAGTATGTGTGGTATTGTTGGGAAAACGAAAGGGCACAGAACATGCTGAATTGAACATCATCGTCCATTTTTCTTCTGTATAGTTGAAAAGGTTGTGAGCTTTTTCCTCCTAGAACCTTGGTGTTCTTGTCAGTGAAACTTGTCCTGGTACCATCTTTGACATTAGATTCTGATAAATTGTCTATATATACTATATAATCACTGAAACCCACCAACCATTACTTTTACCGAAAATCAAGAACAACTGATGGACTAACAGGTTAAAAGTCACAGACTGCTTTTTCTTTTTGCTCAACTAAACAAGTAATATATTTATTACAGATAAATAAAGAGAAAATTAAGATCATTCCTTGCCCCACTATTCAGAGATATTTACCATTACTGTTTTTGGTTTATTGCATATCCAGCCTGATTTTTTTTCAATGATTTTGACTATATATTTCACTGATTACAATACACGTTATAAAATGGGAAGTGTTTTATTTTTTATTTGATGCACAAAAATATCACCAGTGTCATATAAAGACATATTATGCCAAAAAAGAATGAGTTCAGAAATAACCTTAATATCAGTTATTTAAAGCAGAGATTAAGTAAGAGAAGCATTTAGAGAAGTATTGTGCCCCTGAAAGGAAACCACCATCAGATATTTATCCAAGATCTTGTTTGTCAACTAAAACTGAGAATATATTGTTAACTGTTGTCTTAGATTTTCAAATGGTAATGGTCAGTATATGCTGATCAGCTATCCTAAAAAAAAAAGAGGCTTTGGAAGAATGAAGGAAGGAAGGCCTTGGCATTAGTTCACTCAGAGTGGCACAAACTTGTAATAATAGTTATAATTATATAATTGTTACATAATATATAACTAGAAGTTTTAAGAAAATCTAATAACTAAAGCTCTCAAAGGTATTTGGTAGTATTACTTTTAAGTAGTTGTATTTATCAGTGAAAAACAAAGTCTGTTTTCTATCTTACCTCTTTAGATGTTTTTATACAGTTTCCCGGAAAGAAGCCACTGAGATGCTGGAGAAGAATCCTTCCTTGGGAAATATGATCCTGAGGCCTGGTAGTGACAGTAGAAACTACTCCATCACTATCCGGCAGGAGATAGAGTATGTTTAATTTTTTAATTAATTAATTAATTAATGTAAGAAATTGTTAAAAGCATGACACCACTTTAGAAAGCAAAGTCATATAAATTCAGATCAGTCATTATCCTAAATGCATGATTGAAGACTTGAATAGTACGATATACTTTGTATACAAACAGTGTTATGTAAAAAGAGGCTCTATATGTGTATTATTAATTGTAATGCATACTACTATTACAAATACAACAACTTTGAATTAAAAAAAAGATTAAAAAAATTCAGATCAGTACCTGCTACATGTTTTGTTGGAGCCAAAATATAAACATAAGAATAGGGAGGGAATATCATCTAAAATATATTCTTTCAACTCAACAAAATATAGTTGTATTCATTCTTTCAAATCAACAAATATTTATTGAGCAGCTACCATGTGCAAAGTAACTCTCTGAGCACCAAGGAAACAGAAGTGGAAAAAAAAAAAAAAAAACACCCCAGTGAAGCTTCATTCACTTGCCTGTTACTCCATATAAATAGATACTTTTCTTTATATACTTGTCATGTGCACTGAATAGATGGCAAGAATGTTAGATGGTAAATCAGATCCTGGTTCTGTGTGTGTGTGTGTGTGTGTGTGTGTGCACGCGCACGTGTGCGTGCACATCTGTACATGTATTTTTTCACAAGGAATAGCTGTCAACCTTCTTGTGACTTCCTTATGTTTTTTGTTTACTATAAGTCAATATTTGTTAGCTGATAACATGCTATAATAACAAATTATCATAAGCTAAACATTAACATTGGACTTTCAACTCCAATGAAATATAGTAGAATATCATAGATATTTTAGTTCAAAGTATTTGGTTTATAACTTAATTGACTATCTTGAAACAAAAAAAAAAATAAAGTTAAGATTGCTGTTAAATGTCAGTGAGCAGCCGGGCGCGGTGGCACACGCCTGTAATCCCAGCATTTTGGGAGGCTGAGGCAGGAGGATCGCGAGTTCAAAGCCAGCCTCAGCAATGGCAAGGCACTTAGCAACTCAGTGAGACCCTGTCTCTAATAAAATACAAAAAAAAAAAAAAAAAAAAAAAAGGGCTGGGGATGTGGCCCAGTGGTCGAGTGCCCCTGAGTTCAATCCCTGGTACCAAAAAAAAAAAAAAAAAAAAAAAAAAGTCAGTGAGCTTAGAAGCCCTGAGAAAAAAAGTGGATTTTTTTGTTTTGTGTCTCCTGGCCAAGGAGTTTGACATTTTTCAAGGTTTAGGAAATTGAGTAATCTCCCAAAGTATAGAATGTCTTTAACTATTATCTTCCACTTTAAAAAAATAAGAGGATATAAAACTGAATTAAAATTTACATACATATTCTTTTCTTAAAGAAACAATCTAAATGCTTAAAAGCAAAATTAGGTCACATAAGACTAATTTTTTTCCCTCATATTCTTTCTTGGTCTAATTGTTTTTGATCCATTTTTAAAATATGTATATTTTCTGCACAATAGAATATTTTAAGATAGTCTACATCCAACTTTTGCAATGCATTTTCCATACAATTGAGCTATGAGAAACAACACTGTTTTCAGTTAATGATCAAACAGTGTTTGTATGCTTAGGATATGAACTTAACATCACAATTTTGCTTACATTTGTATTGTATTTAAGCTATATTTTACAATCATAGGAAACAGTTTGGCAAAGAAGTTCATATCAAAGTTACATAATTCTAATTTTAGTAAACTCAGTCCTAGTTTGAAATCAGCTTGATGGTCATAAAAACTTATACAAGATTGGATAAAGCTAACTCCCACACCCAGTTCATATTTAGAAATCCAGCACTGAGGTAGAATGGTCTTACTAAAGCATTATTTATTTCAGTATGTGCTTATTTAGGATTTGGAGGCTATTTTATACATAGAAGTGGCTTAGAAAATTTTAACTCTTATCACATAAATTTCCCTTGTGACCCAAATAGATACATTATGTTTAGGATCATTACCTTTGTTCTCTAATGTATCAAATAGACCTTTTAGAATGTCTGAATTTACTACCTTTTATTTAACATGTTACTTAATTTTTAAGGATAGCAATTATAGAGAATATATGAATTTTAGCTTAAAGAATTTGGCAGAAATATAGACTATTATGGAGCACCTGTGCTTCCCACAAACCAATTCATTCTTTTACAGGAAGGTTATAGAAGAAATGTTCAGTCATGCAAGTTAGAAGAGTGTGTCTGGTAAAACATGAGCTGAAAAGAACAAGTTGGTTTACAAAGCAGTACTTGAAAGTAAAATGTTTTCCATCTGTTACCAGATCAGCTATGGGAAAAGACTATTCTCACAAATAAACAAAAGTCATTGAAAGCCAAAATACCAGGAGACTCCTCTTTTGGTGGAGAATACCATCCATCTCTACCCAGCCTCCTGGCAAATGAATTCATAAGACATAAAGCTATTCTTGCAACAACCTCATGTTCTTGGAATTGTTACAGCCTGGTGCCAATGCTTGTATTATAGACACTTTGAAAGGCCATTAGTTAAGCAAGCAGTAAAAAATATTTAGCCAAAGTTTTATTTTCTTTTTGGCCAAAATTGAGATCAGAAACTAGGAATGAGTACTTATAACCACATTTAAGGCCACACATTTCTTTCTTTCTTTTATTTTTTGGTACTGGGGCACTCGAACTCTGGGCCACATCCCCAGACCTTTTTTTGTATTTTATTAGAGACAGGGTCTCACTGAGTTGCTAAGTGCCTCGCCATTGCTGAGGCTGGCTTTGAACTCGCGATTCTCCTGCCTCAGCCTCCCAAGTGCTGGGATTACAGGCATGCACCACTGCGCCTGGCTCACACATTTCTTTTTTAAAAAGACTAGTTGCTTCATTTTTAGGTTATAATCAGGAAACTTAAACAGCAAATTTTATTGATCTTGACTTTTTCTCTATCTTTGTGCCTGTGGAAAACTAAAACAAAACAACGTATGAAAGAAAACAAAGTTTAAAATGAGTGAAAGCCTATATGACTTCAATGAAATTTTCTACCTTATTTTTGCTTAAGAATCTAGTTTTGTTTCTCAAAATTTCCAAGAGACTCTGTTGACTGCCATCACTTTTCCTCTCACAGCTTTGCCATGAATGGTGATAATATTATGGCTATTACTAACAATCATTGTCTTCTCCTTACATAATACCATTCCTGGGTCCTGTGTTGAGTGATGGCAAAAACTTCCTTCAGGCATAATAAAAATATTGAGACATTGCTGGGGATAGAGTTCAGTGGTAGAGTGCTTGCCTAGCATGCAAGACCCTAGGTTTGATTCTCAGTACCACGGGGGGTAGAAAACAGTTTTAAGAAAAACATTGAGACAAGACAGTTTTTTCCATGTTTTACAAATGAAGAGATGGACACTCACAGAAAATGCCAAGTTAAAACAATACATTTAAAGTGTTGTAAAAAGTAGTTATAATATACTGAATGCTTAAATGTGTCAGACACTGTACCAAGAGCTTTGCAAGCATTAACCCACGAAAGTCCTGTAGGTAAAGTATCACCATCTGTTATATTTTATAGGTGAAAAATGAAGGCTTACAGAGTGCACATGATAGAACCAGAATTTGAAACAAGTTTTCTATCAATCTTCCAAGAAATAGCAATCACTTATTTTACAGAACTCAAGAATTCTAATTGAAATTGAAGAGAGTTTTCAAAAGTAACAGATTATGAAGATCTTTTCATGGTAGGGGTAAATATAGAGTCAGAGTCAATCACCCTAAAAGGGTGCATGTAAGATTCTCTGTCCAAGATTGTTTCTTTCACTAGTCTGTAACTGACTCCTGAAGTATCAGCATTAAGGAAGGGGAAAGTTTGGTTAGATTTTGTCCCATTTTATGACAGTAGCACACTGGAATTAATTTATTAGTTGTTTTTCAGTATGTTATTTAGTTGAAAGGAACATTGGATTTAATGGTATATTAGGAGAGAGACTCCTGATTAGAAGGCTTCTTTATACTTCAGTCATAGAGAAGTATGAAATAGAAATGGATAAAGAAGTACTTAAAAAAAAAAAAGAGGTGAAAAGCCCATGTAGACCAGATTAATATGATGAACAATTTTGCTTTAGACAGCTTCTGAACATAGGACAAATGTTGAATTAGTTTGTCATTTAAGCAAATGACATCCTAATGAATGCTGTTGACTTTTTTAAAAAAATATTTATTTATTTGCTTTTGTTGTACACAATGCCTTTATTTTTATGTGGTGCTGAGGATCGAACCCAGGCCACACATGTGCTAGGCAAGAGCTCTACCGCTGAGCCACAATCCCAGCCCCAATGCTGTTAACTTTTGAACATTAGAAAAAGTTTTGGTCCTAAACACTCTTGCCATGCAAATCAAAGGAATTCAAGACAAACATGCTATTATTATTCAAAACTAAATGGCATGGTCACTGACTTCTGTTTTCTGTATAAATTTGTTTAGTTCTAGATAGCAGCGGGATATGAAATTCAACTTCATAAATATTTATTGTGTGCCTAATTCTGTAATACAAAGATGAATAGAATGTATATTTTGTTCTTAAGCAGTTCATAATCTATAAAATGCCATGAATTTAGGGGGATAGTAATTTAGAGTGTTATTTGACAATAGAAAAGGAAAGTGTTAGGATTCATCTGCTATACATTTCCTTTCTCTTAGACTGCTCTGGAGTTAGCAGATTACCAAGTGGTATTTGAGTTAGGAGGATAAAATATATGGAGGGCTGTCTGGTTAGATTAGTGATGAGGCAGAGGAGAAAGCAATTTGCTTTCAATAATTTTCTTTACTCCTTTAACAAAGAGATCTGTATATACCTACATACGATTTTATGTCTACTTTGTGGTTTACTGACATTTAAAAAATTACTTTGACCTGAATGATTTTTAGTTCTTAAATTCTTTTTTCCTTTTATTCTTTCTCATTTACTTTCTCATTCTTTTTATTTTATTCTTTCTCATTCACTTACTCAATAAGCTAGATTTCCTGTACCTATTGTGTGTAGCCTCCCAAAAGAGATGCAGTAAATCAGCTTAAAAAAATAAACAACCCAGCAGGGATGGTTTCCCCCCACCCCAACTATAGTCATGGGCACATAGGTTTAGCAGATAGGTCATATTTTATATTCACTTGAATTTGCATTGGCTCAGTCATATAATCAAATGGAGATTAACCATTTCTTTCATTTTAGCATGCCAAGAATCAAGCACTACAAAGTGATGAGCATAGGGAAAAAACTACACAATTGAACTGGAAAAAAACCTGTAAGTAGATATTTCTTTGTTATTGATGAACTTTTTCCCTGATTCTTCTCAAACTTATCTTTATAGAATATAAAGAAGAGTGGAAAAGCAGATTATTTTTCTCCCTTAGGGACATAGTACTGGCAAAAACAGGCAAGTTAAGGAGCCCTGCAGGTGGCGGATATGTAGGGTGAAAAGTGAGATGCAAGGACAGGTGGTGGAAGCAGAGTAGAAGATAATCTGCTTCTAAAAATTCCACTGTTTTCCTGTGCAAGTCTTTATCGATATAATTGTTTCAGTGTTTCAGGGAGAGAAAATATTTGTATTAAGCATCTATTTTACATACAAGTATTAAAATGGTGCTATGGGAAGAAATTTGCAAATGACTGATCTTCTAAAACTTGCAATGCAAAAGTTCAGAAATCCCTTCTTAATAGCAACATACCAGTAAAGAAAGAGTTTCTTCCTTGTCTTCAACCTTTTTCCCATCCTAGCTGACTTATCACGTGGCTAAAGATACCAAATCTTAACCACCCAATACCATGTTGGGCATGGAGCTAAGTAACTTACATATACAATTTAATTTAATCTTTTGCATTTGTCTGAGGTAGATATTGTTATACCTGTCATACAGGTGAGAAAATTTATTTACACTGGTCTCAACTGACGAAAATGTGGTGGTATATCCTATGTTCAAGGATGCTAATAAAAAGGAATATAGCCTATGGCTTTAGGAAAGAAAAGGTGAGCCAGGAAAGATGTCTCTGAATAGCACTTAAATGGAATTGGTGCATCTTAAAGAGTTTCTTTGCCTCTACAGGCCCATTTGTGTTGATCAAACAGAAAAAGGATAGTATGATCGAATTTTTTATACTTCACCCATTACCCTTATAAAGCAAGGCAGCTGCTGACTCCTATAACTTGCTTATATCTTCACCATAAATGCCTCCCAGAGCCTCTCATGTCTAAGATCCATGCCTATGGGGCTTTAAAAACAAAGTTCTAGCGAAGGAGGTAGAGAACTCATTGCTAAAGGGTCATCCAAATAATCAAGTGACTACAGTTATGGTCAGGGAAGAACAATATAACTGGTACATCTTTGTGACTGGTGGGCTGGGGCTCGTTTCTGTCATTAGTCTCCACAGTATATGGTGGAAGGAAAAGTAACAGCCCAAAGTCTGCTTTCTCCTTTCACTCTCTCCAACCCTATCACTCAACCAGATTGCATTTTTATGAATTCTTTTCCTCTTCAAGTTTACTTGCAATATTCGCATGTAATCAGATTTCACTTGTATAAAAATTTTGGTTGGGGGTAAAGATATATTTCAATTACTCCTAGACCAGTTAAATTATTCTTTCACAATGAGATATTAAAATGCTTAAATTCTCTGCCTTTAAGTGTTCTTTAGTTTCAAGTAGAGGAAACTAACTATACCTAATTTAGGCCAAAGTGAATTTATTACAAGAATATAAAATGTTGTTGTGATAAACATTCTGAAGGCTAGGAAATCCTCAGGGATTGACTAGGAATTAGTTACTTTTACTAATAACCATTTTATTAGGAAGCTGCTATCCTGTTTTGTTCCTCTACTCAAGTTCAAATTTCAGGAAGGGAATATTTTCTGGCCTAACTTCAGTGATTCTTATGTCTTAATTGAGGGATAGAAAGGTAGCTAATTATTGTCCACCAGACTGTATTCAATAGGTAAGAGGTAATTCCTCAGCAGAGAACTGCAACATGCTTATCAGAAAGGAGAAATAAGACACAGGGGTAAGAAAAACTATGGTCAGTCAGTAAGCTACTGAAGTAAGTTACTGACATGAGTTTCAGGAAATACACAGGAATTCTCATCAAATTACAGTTGAGTGTATCTTACTTATTACCTGGGTGACTCTGAGCCTTCTCTCACTTTCTCTTTGTACAGGTAACACTCCCAAACCTTTTCAGTGTCATCGATTATTTTGTGAAGGAGACTCGAGGAAATTTAAGACCATTTATATATTCAATTGAAGACAACCTTGGTATGTTCTTTACTTTGTTGCTGTATTAAGGAAATCACAGGAAACCAAAAATCTCTGATATGATTTGTAACACCAGCCAGGTAGGAAGTGTAGTTAAGCTTTTAAATTAATCCATTTGGCAATTATTTTGTCACTGAGTCTCTGAAAATAAGGGAGTACCAATATAAGCTTGTGAAAGGAGTATAAATTCATTCTGGGAAATGAGAAATCTTGGGGCATTATGACTATTCCATCATTCTGCTTGGCTTTATCAAACAGGTTCAGAGATAAAAGAAAAACATAATCATATAGAGTCATGGAAACCAAACAAGTAAAGGAATGATCTGATGCTTCAGACAGGATAAAATGGATGAGGATTGAGGAGAGAATATGGGAATCGGTCATTAGGCAGCACTAAGAGAGAACTTTATATTAGACTATAAAGGCAGATGTCAGATGGTAACATAATAAGAAATGAGTAGGTGTTGAGGAACTACAGATAAAGATTGTAGTTAGGACCAGCTACAAAATTTGTGGACCCCTTGTGCATAAATTAAGAATTTCAAAACAATGATAGAAGACCATTAAACCTAGCAATACAATAGCACAGTTCAATACCCATGACATTCGAGAGAGTGGAAAATCCAATGTAACTTTCCTGCTGCATGGATTATACTGTATAGTTATGTAATGCTGTGTAACAAGCTGCCCACAAAACATGATGGTTATTTTCAACAAGTATTTTATTTTATCATGATTCTATGGGTCAGAAATTTGGATTTGATTCAGTTGGGCAGTTCTTCTACTTTTACTCAATGTCACTCATATGACTTGAAGTAACCAGTGGTTTGAGTGGGGCTGGATTGTCCCAGTGAGCCTTGGTCACACATCTGGTACTGTCAGCTAGGGGTGGCTTGACCTCTCTTCATCTGGTCTCTAATCCTTAAAGATGATAATCCAAGCTCTAATGATGGAGGCAGAGAACTTGACTGCCTAGATCATCCAAATAATCAAGTGACTCCAGGTAATTATCAGGGAAGAATATATTAGCTGGTAATGTAACTCTCACACGAGACCTCAGAGCAGCCAGGAGAGAATGGTAGCTTCGTGTTCTTGGACTAGCATTTATTTATTTATTTTATGATTTTTTTATTGGTGCTTTATAATTAATTGTTCATAATCATGTGCTTCCTTGTTACATATTCATATATGCACATTAACATAATTTGGTCAATTTCATCCCTCAGTATCTCATCTTTCCCTCTTCTCCTCCCTCTCCCTGGTCTCCATCCTCTACTCTACATATCTCCCTTCTGATTTCATGAGATCCTCCCCCAACAATCCTCAATCCCTGGGCTACAAATTCTTAATGCTGGGATAAAGTACAGTCCTCTTGGAACTTTTAGTATAGGAGATATGAATTGAATTCCTACTTCCATGTGTGATGTGTCTAATGTATAGGGTCTACTATTCCAATTGTTCCTTCTTAAACAAAAAAAATCCTATTTTTAAAATTTACATACAACAAAATTTTGCTCTTTTGGTGTAAAGTCCTATAAATTTCAACAAGTATAAATTTCATCAAGATAAAGAGATACATGACCTCAAAAAGTGCCCTCCTGTTCTTCCTTTATAGTCAACCTTTCTCATCAGCAACAATCCTTGATCTGCTTTCCATACATATAGTTCTGGTTTTTCCAGACTATCATACACTTGGTATCACAATATGGAACCTTTGTTTTTGAGATTCATACAACACATTCTTTTTTACTACTGAATAGTATTTCACTGTATGGATTAGGGTTATTTCCAGTTTTTGGTAATTATTAAACTATATAAACATTAATGTACAGGTTTTTGTGTGAATATAAGTCTTCATTTTAATTGGGTAAAATATCTAAAATTGAGATTACTGGGCTATGTAATAAATGTATGTCTAAATTTATGAGAAACTACCAAATTGTTTTCAAAAGTGGTCCTGTTTTTGGCATTGTTGCAATCAGTTGGACAGTTCCAGATCCTACATCTTTGCCAGAACTGGTGTCAACACACACACACTCACACATTCTAATAGTATGCATGTAACTCTTTGTAGTTTTAACTTCTGTTGAATAATGATGTTGAGAAACTTTTTGTGTGCTGCCATTTATATACTTTATCTGATAAGGAATCTGATTAAATATTTTGCCCATATTTTTATTGTTGTTTGTTCTCTTAGAGTTAAGTTTTGAGAGCTCTGTACATATTGTGAATACAGGTCCTTTGTCAAATATTTGACTTGTAAATATTTTCTTGTAGCCTGTATTTAGTCTTTTCATTTCACAATGTTTTTGGCAGTTTTAAATTTGATGAACAACAAATTATCAATTTTGTTCCTATACACTTTTGGTATTGTATCTGAGAACTTTTCACCTAACCTAAGATCACAAGAATACACACACACACACACACACACACACACACACACACACATATATATATATATATATATATATATATATATATGCTGACTACAGGGTTTTATAAAGATTTTTTAGAGTGAGGAATTTCCCTTTATAATTACTACTTTGCTGGGAGGCATTATGTGTCTGTTTTTTTTTTTTAATAATATAGATATCATTTGTTTTTACTTGAGCATTATAGTCATACATAGTAGTTGAGCTCATTTTGACAAAATCATACATACATGGAATTTCATGTACTCCATATATATATATTTGCATTTAGGTCTATGATCCATTTTGAATTTTTGTTTAAATTCAAACAAAAATATGAGGGATAGGTCAAGCATCATTTCATCTGCATTAAGGTTTGTTATATCTAAAATTAAAAGAGACCATCCTTTATTGCATTGCCTTCTAACCTCATTTTTTTTTTAAATTGTGTTAATGGTTATTGAAACTGGGCCTGAAATTGGTGAAGCATGTGCTATGCCACTGATCTATACCTCAGCTCATCATTCTAAAACAATTATTGATTATATTTATGTGGATCAATTTCCATTGAAATATGTTCTTTTTAAAAAATATTTATTTGCTTTAGTTGTACACAATGCGTTTATTTGTACGTGGTGCTGAGGATCGACCCCGGGCTGCGCATGTGCTAGGCACGTGCTCTACCGCTGAGCCACAATCCCAGCCCCCTGATATATGTTCTCACCCTTTTGCCAATATCACACTATCTTTGTTGGTATAACTTTATGGTAATTCTTCAAGTCAGAAAAATTATTTTGTTTTTCATTTTTAAGATTATTTGAACTAGCTTCTTTGCCTTTTGGTATAAGATTTAGAATCACCATGCTGCTATCTACACAAAAATTTTCCTAGGACTTTTATTGGATTTTGTTAAATTGGCACACCAGTTTAGGGAAAATTGACATCCTGAGTCTTCCAATTAAGGAATGCATTACATTGGGTCCATTTATTTGGGTTGTCTTTTTTTCATAGTGCTTTGTATTTTTCAGCATGTTAATCCTGCACATATTTTGTTAGATTTAAAACTTTAAAATTTTTCAGTGTTGTAAATGATGCTTTAAAAAAACTTGTAATTCCAATTGTGCATCATTAGTATATAGAAATATATGGAGTTTGGTATTCTAAGACTTTGAAAACCTCACTTGTTATAAATGTTTTTAATTTTTTGGTGGAATCTTGGAATTTTCTATGTATATCACGGTATCTGTAAATAGACAGCTTTGGTTCATATTTTTTCCAATCCATGTGCATTTATTTTACTTGCCCTGTGGCATTGGATGGAGTGTCCAGAGCAATTCTAAATGTTGGTGGTGAGATGGGACATCTTTTCCTTTCTCCCAGTTTTAGAGGGAAAATATCCCATTTTTTCACTACTGTGTATGATACTGACTACAGGGCTTTTATAAAGATTTTTTAGAGTGAGGACGTTCCCTTTATAATTATTACTTTGCTGGGAGGCATTATGTGTCTGTTTTTTTTAATCATATAGATATAATTTGTTTTTATTTGAGCATTATAGTCATACATAGTAGTTGAGTTCATTTTGACAAAATCATATATACATGGAACTTTATGTACTCCATTTCAATCCCTGTTTCCTACCCCATTATCCTTCCTCTACTGATCTTCCTACCCCACATTCCCTCCCCTATTTCCTACCCCATTATCCTTCCTCTACTCTACTGATCTTCCTTTCACTAGTTTATTTTTTATTGGTGCTTTCTACATATACATAACAGTGGGATTTCCTGTGGTATATTTATAAATGCACATAGCATGATTTTAAGTTCATTATGCATTTCCTCTTCTTTCTCATCCTTCTACCTCTCTATCTCCTTGTTCTACTCTATTGATCTTCCCTATATCTGTATGATATCTGATTCCCCACCTCATCTTTTTTCTTTTCATTTTTATTTTTTAGCTGTAGTTGGACACAATACCTTTATTTTATTTATTTATTTTTTATGTGGTGCTGAGGCTCGAACCCAGGGTCTTGCTTGTGCTAGGCGAGTGCTCTACCACTGAGCCACAATACCAGACCTCATCTTTTTTTTTTTTTTTTTAAATCTTATTTCACTTTAGCTTCTGCATATGAAAGAAAACATTTGACCCTTAATTTTCTGAGTCTGGCATGATTTCTCCATTTTCATCCATTTACTGGAAAATGCCATACTTTCATTTTTATTTACAGCTGAGTAAAATTCCATTGTGTATATCTGCCACATTTTCTTAATCCATTCATCTATTAATGGATGAATTAATAACTTGGCTATTGTTAATTATGCTGCTATAAACACTGATGTGGCTGTATTGCTATAGTATGCTGATTTTACTTATTTAGGATGAATATCAAGAAGTGAGATAACTGGGTGGTTTCATTCCTAACCCCCTCCCTCGCTCTCCCCCCACCCCGGGTAATGGGGATTGAACTCAGGGGCATTCAACCACTGAGCCACATCCCCAGCCCTATTTTGTATTTTATTTAGAGACAGGGTCTCACTGAGTTGCTTAGCATCTCACTTTTGCTGAGGCTAGCTTTGAACTTGTGATCCTGCTGCCTTAGCCTCCAGAGCCTCTGGGATTACAGGCTTGTGACACTGCGTCCAGCTTCGTTCCTGACCTTATTTTTTAATTTTTTTTTTTTTTTTTGAGGTACTGGGGGTTTAACCCAGGAGCACTTCAACACTGAGAACACTGAGCTATACTCCCATCACTTTTTAGTTTTTGAGACAGGGTCTTACTAAGTTGCTTAGGGCTTCTCTAAATTGCTAAGGCTGGCCTTGAACTTGTGATTCTTCTGTCTTAGCCTCCTGAGTCTCTCTGGGTTTATAGGTGTGTGCACCATGCCTGGCCTCCATTTTTAGTGTTTTGAAGTACCTCCATACTGCTTTACAGAGTAGTTGAACTAAGTTGCAGTCCCACCAATAATATATGAATGCACATTTCCCCCCACATCCTTGCCAGAAATTACTATTTGTAATCTCTATAATTGCCACTCTGGTGTGAAATCAAATCTTAGTGTAGTTTTGACTTGCATTTTCCTGATTGCTAGAGATGTTGAACACTTTTTTCATATATTTGTTGGCCATTTGTGTTTCCTCTTTTGAGAAATGTTTGTTTAGTTCTTATGGCCAGTTTTTGATTCACTTATTTGTTTTTGGTGGCAAGCTTTTTCATTTCTATATTTATTCTGGATATTAATCCCCTGTCAGAGGAGAAACTGGAAAATATTTCTCCCATTCTGTAGGTTCTCTCTTCACACTCTTATTAATCATTTTCTTTACTG
The DNA here is from genome assembly GCA_025594165.1 of Tamias sibiricus. Taxonomy (NCBI): domain Eukaryota; kingdom Metazoa; phylum Chordata; class Mammalia; order Rodentia; family Sciuridae; genus Tamias; species Tamias sibiricus. Next base: position 56,780,362 of record CM046665.1, read on the forward strand.
TGCAGAAGGTTTTTAGTTTGATGGCCTCCCACTTCTTGATTCTTGGTTTTATTTCCTATGCTTTGGGGATCTTGTTAAAGAAGAAGTCGTGTTGTTTGTTATATTTAATTCTGTCTGAATTTTCATTTAGTTGGTTGCACTTCTAGTAATCTTCATCTATTTGGGAGCTTTGGAGTTTGTTTCTGGGTTCTTCTGTGTGCAATATATCTTTGAGTGTCCTTTGTAGTGATGGCCTGTTGGTCATAAATTCTTTTAGTTCATCCTTGCCATGGAAAGTTATTATTTTTTTTTCATCAATTTTGAAAGGGAGCTTTGCTGGACACAGAAATCTTGGTAGGCAACTGTTTTCTTTTAGGTAATGGAATACTTCTTTCCAGGCCCTTTTTGATTTTAGGATCTGGGTTCAGAAGTCCAAAGTGAGTCTTGTTGGTTTGCCTCTAAGTGACCTTACATTTTTCTCTTGCAGCTTTTAATATTTTTTTTTCTTATTTTCTATGTTAGGCATTTTGGTTATGAGTTTCTGTTCTGATCTTGATCTGCTCTGTCACTGATCTCAATTTGGTGTCCAGTTTGTCTCCTGCATATGAATATCTATCTCATTTCTAATATAGGGGAAAATTTCTGTTACTATCTCATTGAAGATGCTTTCAATGCCTTTAGCATATATCTTTATGTTCTCTCCTATCCCAGTGATTCTCAGGTTTGTTATCTTGATGCTGTTCCAGAGTTCTTGTCTATTCTGTTCAAGGTCTTTTATTTATTTATTTTTCCTTATTACATACTGAGTGTTCAAGATCATATACCCTGTCCCCAAGGCCTGAAGTTTTATTTTCTATGCAACCTAATTTATGATGATTTTAAGTGAATTTTTAATTTGATTCATGTGTCTTGAATTTCTAGGCGTTCTGATTGGTTTCTTTTCATTATTTCCATTTCTTTATTGAAATGGTCTTTCATCTTCTGTTTTTATCTCTTAATTCATTCCTTATATCTTCTTTTAGTTCATTGAACATTTTAACAATCAGTTTCTTTATAATCATTCTCTGGCATTTCATCTACTTCCATGTCTGTGGGGTCCTTTGCCAGGGGACTGAATCTGGGAAGAGATTTGTTTGCCTCTTCCTTCATGTTTTCACAAATCTTGGACTTCTGCATCAATTGAGATGTATTCCCCTTCCTCTTTTATATACATCCTTTTGTGTGTAGTTATCCTTTCTGTTCTGTGACTTCTGTCTCGTGTATGAGTAGATTTCCAAAAGTAGGATCTGAGGTCTCCCTCTTTGTTTTTCCTTGTGGCCTGGTTGTGGTCCTCCTCCCTCCCTAATTCTATATGTTGATGTACTGTTAAGGCTCAGTGGGGCTAGGTCATGTGTGGGTGAGATTTGCTGTTACTTGGCTGTTACGAATATTCTCAGCAGCAGGATTTTTACTCTGTGAACTTGAAGTGCCCTTATCACTTTCCAGACCCCTTTAGAGGAATGGGGAGCCAAGAATAATACCAATGTTAGCAACCGATGTGCAGACTTATGATAAATGGTGAGTGTCTACTTTGACATCTGTAACACTAATTGCTACCTGTAAAGGAATGGTGGGGTCAGCATTTGACATCAGCACCAACAATAAAAAAATGTGAACTAGATCAGGCATTAAACAGCAGGTATCTATTGTGTTGTCCACTGTATTAATAATCAGAGCAACATGAATGGTGTAGTAATTTTATAAACTATATAATTCTCAGTGGGAGTTCAGTTTCTTAAGAGAAAATAGAGTAACAAGGCAAGAGAAAGTTTAAAATATTTAAAAAGTGAACAGAGTAGAGGCAGAAGATAGGTAGCAGTTGATAGCTATAAAGGAGGAGAATAACTAAAAGTAATAAAAAATGAATGAGAGGAAGAGGGAACAGGAAAATTTGGCTATTAGTTGGGGAAGAGAGTGAAAGAGCAATAAGAGGGACAAAAACCAAAGGAAAAACAAATATAAGATAAAAAAAATTTCAAACCCATGTGTAATTATACCTCGTCTAAGTCAAACCAAGGCTAAATAATAAATGAAGAAGAAAGCAATAAAATGAAGGTAAGATTATATGAATATTTAAACCTATCTGCAGCAAGAACATCTACATTGACAAACCCACATACACACAATCTTGCAGCATAGGAAAAAGCAAAAAATGATAATGAAACATTTGAAAAAATCTAAAAAATTGAATGTAAAATATTAGGGAGGGGAAATGTAGAAAAAGTTCTTAATGAGAGACAAAGGGCTCCCCCCCCCCAACATAGGAGGTCAAAACTATAGGCAAGGAGGGATTTTCATCCTTTATATTTTTATGTTTGGGCTCTGTGACCCTTGGGTAAAGGGCTGGGGTTTGTTAAATCCAATGTCTTTGTGGTCCTCGCTTAGTTGTCAGCCATTGTGGCTAGGAGCCAGAGCTGCTGTAGTAGCTCTCAGCTTCCTGTCTCCCAGTGCATGGTGGGATAGACTGTTGAATGTGGACAAATTGTGCATTTTTGTAGCAGAGTTGGTGCACAGTTCTAAATTGGAAGTTCCAGTAACTGGGGATTGGTCTTGGTTGACCCTTTGAACTCGTCAGTGGATATGAGATTTGATCCACACACTCCGTTGCTTGGGAGATGTCCATCTCTGTCGGATGTTTGAGTCTCTTGTCTCCTGTAAATTCCACTTTTGGGGTGTGAAATCTAAACCTCCACAGGTTTCACATTCACTACTATTAGTTGGGGAAGAGAGTGAATTACCCAGTAGCAGCCCTGGAGTGCAGTTGCTCCTGTATGGCTGCTATAGGTTATCTCCTCAATAGCTCTTATGGGGTGCCAGCAACAAAGAGAGCTCTCTCTTCTTGCTCCCTGGAGCCTGGATACCCTGGGCACAATTTTCTTCACACTTATTTCAGTCATACTGTGGGGCACACAATAGGTGACTGCTGGGTCAGATGGCAACTTCCTTTATAAGTTGCTTATCTCCTGCCTCTGCTGTGGCTGTACAGTGCTTAAAAATCATTCCTGCACCAGTGATCCCGTTTCCCTCTAAACTGTCTGGCCCATGAGCTGAGTGATTTTGGTTGCTTTTCACTCAACAACTTCTCCCATTGACTCCGGGTCCATTAAGATCAGCCTCCCTCTCTATTCACAGCTACCCCCAAGCCAATTCCCCCTCCCTGTCCCCCCCTCCAACTGTCCTTTCTCTCCATAGCACTCCCTCTCCCCTCAGCAGCCATGGCTGCTTTATCTCTTATTTTTTATATTATGTTCAGCGTTTATGATTTTCTGTGTGTCTATGGTTTCTTTTGCTGTCCAGTGTTGAATTTCAGTGAGTTCCCATAGTTACCTACCTGAGGAGCAATCTTCCTACTTTTTAATCTGGTGCTAAGGAGTTCCGGGAAGTGCACTCTTCCTCTAATTCACTATCTTCTTTGTTCTGTGAATGTTAAATTTTGTCAAATGATCCTTCTGCATCTATTGAGACGATCATATGTTTTTTCCTTTTAGGTGTTAATATGGTGAGTTATATTGATTTTCCGTTTTTGTCCAAATCTTACATAAACTCATTTGGTTATAATGCATTGTTGGATTTGATAATTTAAAATTTTATGACTACCTCAGGAACCATACTAATAATTCCAACATCTTGGAAATATTAGTATTGGCTTGTGTTGCATTTTCCCTTGAAAACTGGAAAATTAAGAGAATTGGCAATATTTCTCTGACCTTTTGAATATCAAATAATTTTGGATTGCATCTTGAGCATTTTGACTATCATTTTCATGGCTTTTTGTGGTCTGTTGAAATCCTCTAGAGCATTTATTTAAGGAGGCAATTAAATTGAACTAGTTCTATTTCACTTACTGTGGGAAGTGTTTCCTAATCAGTTTACAAAGTCTTTATTATGCTACTTTGGGTTTAAATACCTCAGGGATTATTAGCATTGAACTTGGGCAATGGTTTATATCTTAATTCTCAAAGCCTTTGGTATTTTGTGCATGCACAACTGAAACGAATCTGGAACTTGTGTAATATCACATATAAAACTAGGGGATGCTCTTTTCCAGCTCTTATGTTTCCAGGATTTACCTTACTGCCTAGCTACATCAAGGATCATTTTTCCTGGTCTTCTAGCTAGAAAGAAGGGGCTTTTGATGGGTGCGGTGGTGCATGCCTGTAATCCCAGCACTTTGGGAGGCTGAGGCAGGAGGATCGCGAGTTCAAAGCCAGCCTCAGCAATGGCGAGGCACTTAGCAACTCAGTGAGATCCCATCTTTAAGTAAAATACAAAAAAAAAAAAAAAAAAAAAAAGGGTCTGGGGATGTGACCCAGTGGTCGAGTGCCCCTGAGTTCAATCCCCGGTACCACACACACACACACACACACACACACACAAAAAAAAAAAAAAAAAAAAAAAAAAAAAAAGAAAAAAAAAAAAAAAAAAAAAAAAAAAAGAAAAAAAAAAAAAGAAAAGAAAGAAAGGGGCTTTTGTGTTGCAGACTGGGGATTGAACCCAGAGCCTTGATAGCCCCAATCTTTTGTATTTCTGAGACGGGGTCTTGCTAAGTTGCCCAAGCTGACCTTGAACTTGCAGTATTCCTGCTTCAGTCTCCCCAATAGTTTAAATTATAGGCATGTATCACCAGTTTGCCAAGATGGGAATTCTTGAAGAGTTGGAGCCACCTGTGCTGTCATGCAGTTCTGTGAGACTGGGGCTGCCCAATCTCTCTAAAGAGAGAGAAAATAAAAATAATTCCAATTCTTTCCTTGCTTCCCTGAACTGACTCTTCCTTGTTTCCAAGAATATTCTCTTGAGGTTTTAAGTGCTCATACAACAGTACAGCACAATGAGTAGGGAAAACCCTCAGAGTAGGACCAGGAAAGAGAAAATAGACAACAGAAAGAAATAACTGAACAAACAAGCAGGCTTTTGATGTAAAATGTCAATGACTTTCAGAAACAGACAACCAGATGGCTTTGGCTATATGACTGACTGACCGGGTTCTATTTGCTTAGTGTTCAGGAACAAACTACCCAATTTTGCTGCACTTCAGATTTGTTTGTTATAAGAATTATGGAATGATGTAAAATGAAATTAAGCATGTGAAAAAAAATTTCAAATAATCAGAGTCTTCTGTAGAATAACATTTATTTTCAAGAACAGAGGATGGAAAACTAAAATACAATGAAAATGAATACAGAACTTTCTAGAAAAGCTACAAAAATTGAAACTTGACAAATAGTGCTGAAGTATTAAGAAAATGTTGTCGACCTCTAAAATTATTTCAGGAATATGAACTCAGCTTCAGTGGGACTTCAAAGCACTTAACTTTGTTTTCCTTGAGCTGGGAAATGGGAATTGGAGAGCATATAAAGTTTTAAATCTGGAGATTTGGGAAAAGTTACTATGTTGACAATAAAATATTAAATAAAATACTATGGAATTTTCTTTGATCTTTGTTAACTCATGTCAGCATTCAACTGACACCAGAAGGCAAGAGCAATGATGGAACTAGAATGGTCATAGATACTTCCCTGACTTATTTTTCTCAACTTCAGAAATTAGCACTTTCAAAGACACTTCAAAATATAGTAGGGCAGATGAGGACATTAAGAGAAGGAAAATAATTTTTCCTAGGCAAATATTTATTGGCAACCAAGTTACAGGTCTAGGATTAAAACAAAACAAAAAACAAAAACCTGAGTATTCAGAATCTTATTACATTACAATGATGAAACACACACCACCAATGTTTCAGGTATAAGCCAAAAACTCCCACTGAAAATATAAAGCACTTTGTTATTCCATATTGGTTAATTAATCAAGTTTTTCTACCTGTAATTTCTAGGCCAAGAATACAACATAGAAGGGAGAAGTGAGAAGCTGAAGAAAAATCCACACACTGAATGAAAATAAATGTGAAAACTGCTTTCATGTAACTTGATAATTTGTTTTCAAAAGGAAGATCTCACTTTTAAAGAAAATTACCTCTGTTATCCTGATTGTTAATTTCCAAGTCACTCACTTGGACACTAGAATTAAACAAAGTAGCACACAATTTCATTATTTTATCAGAATGAAACCCAGGGAAAAACCATAGGCTGTGGTTGTGGAGTAATTTGTAGATACATGTGTTTCAATGTACTGATATAATGTACTAATATATGCCCAAAATGTGTAATTCTTTCTAAATGGAGGTTTTATATTTCTACGCTTCAAATAGATACTTAACTCTATGCAATCTTCGCAACAGATTTTCTAGTTCTCAATTCCAAAAAAAAAAACCTCAAAAGGCTATTTAAAAAAATCTGATTTGACCAATTTATCAAATATGTCATTTAAACTAACTAGCTGGAAGCTAGACACATGAAGTGAATCAGAAGCCCTTTTTCAATGGTAATAATATATGCCACATATTTTGTTACTGGAAATAAATGAAATTGATTCATTTCTGTATTTTCCCAATTTCATCTTTTTGCTAGTTCAAATCTTACCCATCAATCTTTGCATCATCTTGTTTTACAAATACAATGCAATGGCTGGGAATGGTGGTACATGCTTGTAATCCTAGTGACTCGGGAGGCTAAGGCAGGAGGATTGCAATTTCAAGACCAGCCTGGACAACTTAGTGAGACCTTGTCTCAAAATGAAAAATAAAAAGACTGGGGGCATGGCTCAGTGGGAGAATGCCCTTGAGTTCAATCCCTAGTACCAAGAAAAAAACAAAAAATAAAAGCAAATAAATAAACCAAGTATGATGCACTATGAGCTGATTATAATCAGAATTTCTTAAAAATATGGACACCTCTGTTCCACACTATATCTGCTGAATCAAAATCTCAAGTGATATTATTTCATTTAAAAAAAAAAAAAACCCAAATTTTGATGGAGTTTTAGGAATCATTTATAAAACCAACATATGACCTATATTATAGTCTTGGGATAATTATGTGGATGTTTGGCTTCTTTGATTTCCTCAGCTGAAAAAGATGAATGGGTTAGAATAGATTCTTAAGGTTCTCTTAGCTCCAACATCTTATAAAGATGTGTCTTTATAAATAAATGATTAGGATACAAACATACAAAGCAAAGACTACAAGAGTCAGAGGGAGAAGGTAGTCACCTACATACAAGTAAAGGAGATTGGCCTCAGGGGGAAAAAAAAAAATCAACCTGACATCTTAATCTAGACTTTTAGCCTTCAAAAGTGTGAGAACATTTTCAGTATTTAAACTACAAAGTATATTTGTTATAGTAGCTCTAGCAAACTAATTCAGCAAGTTGCCTGGAATATCTGAATATATACAGAGTTCTAAGCATAACTTTGACTTGCTGAATGAGAATTTCTGTGGGTTGGTCTGATAATATTTTTAGTATGCTGTACACAATAAGGTTTGAAAACCTTTAACATCTACTGTGATATTATATATGTGGAGGAATATATACAAAATTGAGTAAGGCTTTCTTTTAAACGGAGAGGCAAGTTCAATTAATGAGGAGTCTTAGATATAATGAGAGCTGGGACATAAAATCTGAGCAGTAATGTAAGTATTGAAATTTACTGAATACTATAGGCCTCCTTGTGTTAACTGACATAAAGATACATATCTGTGTTATTTTCAATGATCTCTAAATATGGATAAGAAACAAGAGACTAGAAAGTTTCAATTTTTAATTTACTTCAAACTATTTGGTGAATTCTTGTATTCTTTTAAGAAAATATAATGCTTAAGGTAAAAAACAGACTTGTGAAGTTGGTGCAACAACATGATTGACTGCAATTAAGGGAAAAGGAATAGACAAGGAAAACGGGAATCAAAGTGCAGGCCTAACCAAGCTGAAGAGTCTAATAAGAGATTGCTAACACATTTAGCTGGAAGAAGCAAAAGAAACAGCTCCACAGCTGACCCAACAGCAACAAGGAAAGTGACAAGACAGTGGAAAATTATCTCCAATATGCTGAAGATATTAAAGGCCAAATAAGAATTCTGTATTCAGCACAAATATCTATGCAGGGCTGGGGTTATAATTCCTTGGTAGAGCACGAGTGAGGCAATGGGTTTGATCCCCAGTATGGGTGAAATTTTTTTTTTTGGGGGGGGGCAGAATTAGGTGAAAATAGAGATATTTTCAGAAAACATGAATAAGCACATCACCAAGCAGACTCACACAAAATTAAATTCTAAAGGAAGTATGTCAAGAATTTATCTTAGATGGTGTCTTCTTAGGCCATTTAGGCTACTGTAACAAATGACTATAAACTGGGCAACTTATATAAGTAGAAAAATTATTTCTCCCTGTTCCATGTGTTAGGAAGATACTGGCAGGCTTGGCATCTGGTGAGGGCACATTTTCTGACTCAAAAGATGGTATCCTCTCACTGTGACTACACAAGATAGCGGCAAGTAGTCCCTCAGTTCTCATTTGTAAAGGCTCTGCCCCCATGACCTACTCACCTCTCAAAAGGTCCACTCTCCTAATACCACTGCCCCAGGGGTTAGGATTTCAACATAGGCATTATGGGGAGACATCAAGGTTCAGATCAAGTATTTAGCTTCAGATACAAAAAAAAGAACAAGGAAGAAAGAGCTAAAAAAGTGATAAATATAAATACATATGCACACACATGTATGTTTGTAAAAATATAAATACTGACTATTAAAGTCTTTCAGAATCTTCCAGAATTGAAGACGTTGAAGTACATGACAACTGAATTAAAACACCAACAGAACTAAAATATATGATACTAGTACATAAGTTGGAAATTTGAGTGATTTGTAGTTATTATATTTGTATAATAAATAATTCCAAAGCTTATATAGTACATAAATGATCCAGTTTATGAATTTAGTGAATATTTGATATGGCATAGCACAGGCAAGAATGGCTTGTCTTTCTATTCCACAAAGTCTAGTGCCTGGAATCAACAGAGGACTTGCTTACTCACATGTTTGATACTTGATTATAGCTACAGATTGGTAGGCTCTGTTTTGCTCCATGTGGGCTACTTTGGATTCTGTGGGTAAGCTTTTCAAGATAAAGAATATGCAAGAGAGTGAAAGACAGGAAAGAGGAAGTGTAAGTATGATTCATTCTTGGATATGTTGAAGGAGACTGAAGAGTAGTAAACTTCTAGAAAAGAATGCAGACTGGAAATATTGCTGTTGGCCATTTTTGGAATATATAATCTGCCAAAAGGCAAAGGTAATGATTAACTTTGGTCTTATTTTGTCTGTATGTGGAATAATCATTAAAAGATAGAAACAGGTCAAGAGAAAAATGCTTATAGCTCAGGAAAACAGAAACCATATAATTTAAGAAATAACAGCAAGGAACTGGTAAACAGGTTTTGAAGAACTGAAAATGTCCACAAGGGAAAGAATCATTAAAAGGAAGAAGGTACACAATGGAATTTTACTCAGCAATAAAAGAAAATAAAATAATGGCACTCACAGGTAAATGGATGAAGCTGGAGAACACAATGCTAAGTGAAGTTAGTCAATCTCAAAAATCCAAATACTGAATGTTTTCTCTGATATAAGGAGGCTGATTCACGGTGGTGTTGGGTCAGGGTACATAGGAGGATTAGAGGAACGCTAGAAAGGTCAAAGGGGAGGGAGGGGAAGAAAGGGAGCAAGGGGGGATGGAGGGAGAAAAAAGAAAAGGTGGTTGAATAAGATGGATGTCATTATCCTAAATGCATGATTGAAGATTTGAATGGTACGAATATACATGGTATACAAACAGTGTTTTGTAAAAAGATCCTCTATATGTTTATTATGAACTATAATGCATACTACTATTATAAATGCAACAACTTTGAATAAAAAAAAAAAAAGGAAGAAGGTAGAATTACTAGACCCTAGAAGCTTAGAAGAGACATACTGCAAAATGACAGAGAAAAGCTAAAACCTGGGGGACTATCAAAGTTGTTAGCAGGAGAGCCATTGCGAAGGTGATGCTGACAATACTGGGAGGCAAATGGGAAGGGGGAAAGTTTCTTCTGTCTCCAGTATTCCAGTATCATTATAGTACCCCTTATTTGTAGAACTTAAAAGGAAGCCACATGGCAAGGAGAAATGAGTTTGTAAAATTCCAGCCACACAGTTCCTGAACACAGAAGAGTAAATTTGGAGTTGAGAGATAACACCCCCCCCCAACCAAATAAAATGGTAGAAGCAAAACTAAATGTATTGGTAATTACATTAAATGTAAATGGTCTAAGTGTTCCAGTGACAAGACAAATATTATCAGGTTGGATTGATAAAAACCCATCAAAATCCAAACTTTATGCTATGTATCTGACAAACATCTAAAAAATAAAAACATAGAAAAATTAAAAGTAAATGGAAAAATTATCCCATGAAAATATTAACCAAAACTTTAAGGCAAAATATATTACCAAGATATGAGTCATAGTGAGAGAATATAATTCACCAGGAAAATATACAAGTTAAAAATTTACATGTAATTCAGCCTTTGTATAAAACAGAAAAAAATACTAGGAGAAATTAATAAAATCATTGGGTGATTTTTAATTTACCTAGTTTAATAACTGACATAATAGGTTTATTAAAAACCAGTAAGATTTAAATTATATAATTAATAATTGACATATGCAACAAAGTGCCCTTAATGGCTACATAATGCATTTTTTAAAATGCATAACAATTACTAAAAAATAGGACCTTAAGTAAATTTAAAGTATTAAAAATCAGAAAGGTCATTTTTTTCTCCTGAACTAAATTCAATTAAGCTACAAATCAAGATTTGTAGTAAAGATTATTAGTAAAGCTGTACATTTGGAAATTAAACACTCTCCTAAAAAACCCTAGGGATGCGCCCGGCGCAGTGGCGCACACCTGTAATCCCAGCACTTTGGGAGGCCGAGACAGGAGGATCGTGAGTTCAAAGCCAGCCTCAACAATGGCGAGGCACTTAGCAACTCAGTGAGACCCTGTCTCTAAATAAAATACAAAAAAAAAAAGGGCTGGGGATGTGACCCAGTGGACGAGTACCCCTGAGTTCAATCCCTGGTACCACAAACAAAAACAAAAACAAACAACAACAACAACAACAACAAAAAAAAACCCTAGGGATGAAGAGAAAATGCTAATGAAAATTCAAAAGTATTTTAGTTAAATATGAACAATATTATGCACCAAATCTTCTGGACTATGGTTAGAATAATAGAATATAATGTAATAGTATTACAATAGTTTAGAGATAACTTTTAAATACATAATATTGGAAAAGACAAGTTGAAAATGAATGAGGTAACACCCATTTCAGGAGGTTACAAATAATAACAGTACAAAACTCTTAATAAAATGGAAAAAATAAGTACTATTGACAGGAGCAGAAATTAATCAGTGAGAATTAAGCATAAAATGTGGAGCAAGAAAACCAAATTTGGAATGTAGAAGACTAAACTGTCAGTATGCTTTTTGTGTGTGTGGTACTGGGATTGTACCCAGAGGCACTTTACTACGTCCCCAGGTCTCCCCCCCCCCCCCCCCCGCCCCCAAACATTTTGTCTTGCCAAGTTGTCTTGAACTGGCCTCATCTTGAAATTTCAATCCTTCTGTCTCAGCCTCCAGAGTCACTGATTATAGGCGTGCACCACTGTACCTGACTAAACCGTCCTTTTTGAAGTTAAGGTCATACAGAAAAAAAAAAAAGTACTACAAATAATTTACAAGAATAACTAAAGAGTTTAGACATTTTCAGATAAAAAAAGCGATACAAAGAAATCAACTATAATTTACACATAATCAAGTTATGAAATAATGTGGGCTAGATAATTTGCATTAACATTCTAATTAGAATGCTTTACAAATTTGGATACAGTATATTTCTTAAAAAAAACATGGGAAATCATTGGAGTTGATGTTACTAAACAAGTTCCCAGGCTAATACAGGGGAGAAGACAAATATTTAGAATTGTAAGCCTTTGATTTGGGATTATTGTGTCCTGAGATCACTTACATATATATACATTTGTGAGAAATCACTGAGAAGCTGCAAGGAGCCTTGGTTCTAGTTTAGGGATTCAAAGGTAGATCATAGGTCAGTCAAGAGGCAGGGGCTCTGGTAACCTCAACTGATCCTACGGAATGGGATAAGAGTAAGGGTGAATAGGAAGGAAGTCACAGTGCAAGTATAGTCTAGTAGTTCATGTTTGAGTCACACTGCAGGCCCAGAAAAATCTTAAGTCTCTGGAACTGGATCAACATGGTCCTAAGTAATCAGTGCTCAAGTATCTGGCAAAAACAGAAAATATCATCCTGGGCATCAAATTATTTCTATAGGTTTTCAAATACAATATTGGCAAGTAACTGAACATAACAAGACACAAGATGCAAGACAATAAGAATGAAGAATAAAAGAAACAAAAGATTTAGAGGAAGGTTTTAGATTCTGGGATTATTAGACACGGACTATAATTTTCATGTTCAAGTAAATAAAAGATTAAAAATTTTGGCAAGATCACTGTAAACTCCAAGAATGACAGGTTTGTATGTTTACAAATTTGAGAACTGAAAATGCAAAGGGCTAAGAATAACCAAGACACTATTACGTAACAATAAGTTGGGAGTACTTGTTTTGCCAAATATAAAAATTATATCAGATATAGTATGATATCTAGGGTGTGTGAGGAACATGGATGTGATTGGGAAGGAGTACAGAGGGTGTTTCTGGGCTGCTATCAATGTTTTATTAAATAAAAGTATTGGTTATATATGTAGTTACTTCAAAATTATTCCTTACACTCATGCTTATTATTATTATTTTTAATGAACACAATACCTTTATTTTATTTTTATGTGGTGCTGAGGATGGATCCCAGTGCCTTCCACATGTGAGGTGAGCACTCTACCACTGAGCTACAACCACAGCCTGCATGCTTATGTTTTATGTACTTTTTAAAATATATATTCTCAATTTAAATAAGAAAAATTTTAAGACATGAAGAGAGCAGTGAATACAAATTACCTATTGATACTTACTCTGTTCTCCAAGATCCCAATGCCTGATTTGTTTTTGAATCTATGAAAAGTAAAATAGTTATGCCCATTCTACAGGCATGCATACTAAATGATCAGATAGTTGCAGTCACAATGAATTTATGATTATATAGAATATAATTGAAATAATTAGGTCAAGAGTTTTTTCTTTTTCCATCAAATTTCAAGAACAATTTTCTGTTTTCTTTTTTACTAATTATGAATTGTGGACTCTATGGCTGAACTTAAAACAGTTGCCACCAGAATGTGCCATAATAGATACAATACAAAAATAAAGATATATATTTATTTCCAAGTTCTACCTTTGGGATAACTTATGAGAAACTTAAATAACATAACTGCTTTGAACTCTAAAAAGGAATGGATTTTTGAAATTCCCACTCTATGGTCTGGGATTTATCAGACCTAGGTTTTACATGGTAATGCCTGACTGACTGACTGACTATTCATCTATTTTTTGATGTTGGAGATTGAACTTAGGGCCTTGTGCATGCTAAGTGCACACACTACCACTGAGCTACACCCATGATCCTTCCCCAGCTGTTTTTATTTTCCCTTCGGCAGTGCTGGCCTAACACATGCTGGGCAAGCGCTTTGCCACTGAGCTACATCCCCAACCCCTCCCCAAAAGTTTTAACAGAATTTCCAGGAGCCTAAAGCACTTGAAGTAATGTCCCTTCACTTCCATGAATGTTTATCTCCATAACTGCAAAACATAAATGTTAGGAAATATAAAACAACATTTATCACACAATTAAGAGCAAAATCAGAATATGTGGAGCCAATTGTTGAGCATGGTTTAGAAAGAGATTCTCAAATTTCTTAATTTATTTTTAATAAACAAAAAAATTATTCAGTGAAATTGTACAAAATCATTTTGCACCTGGTATTGCAATCATCAACAGTGATTTTATGGTACAGAAATAATCAAAACAATGATAAATATTGTCATTAACTTCACCCTGGCTTTCTAGTTTAGAACTAACTAGAAGAAAGGATGGTAACAGCTATTAACTAACAGGAAAAAAAAAAAAAAGTAATAACGAAATGGTTGCAAGTTTAATCACAAAATGAAATTAATCCTTACTGATTTTGTTTATGTTGGCTACAGCACAGATGTCTGTAAACATGAATTTATAGCATGGCTCTAAATTTACTTCTAAAGAGATGGGGTGACTTAAGTAAAATATTAGCAAGCTGATATTTGATCATACTGAGGATTGCTGAATGGCTACCTGGAAAACATCAATTACTGTCAAAGAATATAAGACAAAGTGAAAGTGGAAAAAAGGTTTCTTACACAAAAGTCCTTTTATTCCTACCATCTAAAGTTCCAAGCCATAGAGCCTTGATATTTCTGGATTCAAATTTATATAACATGAATTTTCAGACAATGGGAGAATGTAGTACATGGTGAACAAAAATTGCTCATTTCAATGGTACCCCTTTCCTTAAAACTCATCCTTTACTTTTCTCTCTCTCCCAATGAACAGATTATCATTTAATTAATCAAATTCACTCTCCACTCCCAAATACATTTTCTAATTGGATACTTTTATAAAAGAAAACAAAATACCTGGGTGACAAAGCAATTTAAACTATTTGTAAATAGAAAAGGAAAGTAAATACAGAGTATACAGAGATACCAAACTGGAGTAATATTGATGTGAATCTAATTTCTAGTTTATCAAAGTAACTATTAATGTTGTAAACAGGACAGTAGAAGAAAAAGGGCTAGAGGAAATGACTTCCTGAGGTTATAAAATGCCAGTTGCTTTAGAATGCATGATAGTCTTAGTAATAAAAGAATCACCTGCTGTTTTTACTGAGTTTACAGTGTTGAGTACTATTACATCATTTTAATGAAAGCATTTATATGAACATCTGCCATAGAAAACAAGTTTCTCTTGATAAAGACTTAAAAAAATAATTTTTTATCCTTGTCAATTCCCTTTCTGGGAATGGGGAATAAAGCAACATGTTTCCTTTTAAAGCAAAAATACTCTTTCTATCCATTAGGTCACTGGAAGAAAAAAAAAAAAAAGAAATCAAGACTCTACTAGTGATGATTATTTTTAATTTCTAACACTCCCTTTACAAAACCTTTTAGTCTTATATACTATGACAATCAAGTTTAGAGTTCCAAATAAATAAAATACCCACATTAGAAGGTATATTTAAAAATCAAATGATTAGCCACATTTATCTGTTCACATTATTGGATTTTCTAAGAGGGCTGTCAAGAGCCTGTATAATACTATTAACGTTTATTTCAAGTTAACATATGTCATCTGACCTACTGCTCATGGTTTACAACACTGACGACATCAACAAAAATCCTGATTTTGGGGAGACAGTGATATAACAAATTCTGTTTAAACTAGTAGGGGTAACAGGACACTAAACTATAACTACACAATTTAAAATTTCTACTCTTTCTCTACCACTACCATCTCTCCTCTCACCGTGGTATTAAATTTTCAAAGCCTAATTATATAAGAGGTGCAGGGTGCTAAACACTATTTGTATTGAAAAATGGATCTCAAATACTAAACAAAAAAATAAATTTATAAAGTAGAATTAAACTTCTGGATGGCTGCATTCACTACTTTTCATTTCTTGATTCTTTTCTCTTCTGATCACAAATATTTTGTTCCTTCTTTTCATCCAGAAAGCTTAATACACCAATTTGTTGTAAGCATTATAAAATGGTATTCCAGTTCACAAGTGCTTGTGAAGCATTAGACAAGTGTACAGTATACAAAATGTTTCATAATTCTTCGGTGTAGTTTTCTACTGATGTTTCCCTTAAATTAAGGCTTCATCAAAGAGAAATCCATAATATTGTAAGTTCATTTTTTTTTAAGCTTCTGAATTAAGTGCACTCTTTCCAAAATCAAGTAGTCTTGGAGGAACTCTAAGACAACTTCTATTAATCAGTATCATGACTGAAGTAGTATCTTACAGGAGGTCCTGGCAAATCTTCATCTCCATCAATGTCTGGGGCAAATGACACAGTAAGATCCACATATTTTTTTTCAGTAGAAGGTTTCACAAGTTTGTGCATTCTAAGAAAAATAAGCAAAGATGAATACTTCGGTAAATTCTGTAAAATCCAAAAATGATTTGCTAACTAATGCTATCCAAAGAATAAGAACTTCAAAGAATAAGAACTTGTATCTAGACTTTATTTTAAAATCAAATATTTCTTTTGTTGTTATATATTCATTTTTCTTTACTGAAAGCTCTGAATTAAAAAATACTCCTTTTACCTAACAGAGAAACAATGTGGAAACAAAGTGGACCACTGCTGGTAATGATAAAAGAATACTGGGCATTTACTAAGAGACCAAAACAAATGAACAAACAAACAAACAAACAAACAAAACAAAAACAAAAAAGTAAGCAATAAGTTTGAAAAATTCTTTTCCCATACTCTCTTACAAAGTTTGGACACATCATATATTCTTTAGCATCTCTCTTGTTTAAAAAAAAGTAAGAAATCTATGCAAGTTATTTTCAGTCTTTATTCTCCCTCTCCTTTACAGAGCTGCCAGAATTCTCTTAAAATATAAGTTTGATGTTGTTCTGTTGCCTTATATTATCTATCAGATAATGTGTACCAACTTCAAGCCAGGCTCTGAACTATGTAATCGAAACAAGTAAATAACTGTGTAAGCAATGTGAACCCAAGGTTTTTCTAAAGCCAACCTCATGCCCTGAGGCACAGCCTCACTGAGTGCATTCAGCTGCTTGATAAGTAACTAAAATATCTGCTAAATGAACAATGTAATAAGAAATACTGTTCAAAAGCACATCATGCTGGAGATACTGGTCAATTCTCAATTTTCCTTATTTGAAGCAAATTTTAAATTCCATTAATCAATACACTTCATAACCATATCCACTCATGTCTTGGTAGCACATAACAAAAGAATTCTAAATAGTACTATGAATTTATCATGAATTTATCCAAAAGTCACTTTGAGATCCTGATGAAAAACAATAAGGCAAGTTAATGCCTTAGCTGATATAATAATTTTGTTTTTAAAATAAAAAATAATTAGGATGATTATAGTAACCTTAATTGATAAACATAGTTAAGGCTGACAAGTATGTTAAAGAAAACCATCATGTAGAGATTTATTGAGTCATGACAAATATGCACTGATACCTATTGTATGTCAGATATTGGCCTAAGTGCTTGAGATAA
Organism: Tamias sibiricus; assembly: GCA_025594165.1. Taxonomy (NCBI): domain Eukaryota; kingdom Metazoa; phylum Chordata; class Mammalia; order Rodentia; family Sciuridae; genus Tamias; species Tamias sibiricus. The sequence continues at coordinate 56,797,603 of CM046665.1, forward strand.
AACAATGACCAGATCAAATAAAGATTTCTGCCCTTGTGATACTTATATTGTAGTGTTGGTGTGGGAAGAGGACACAAGATAAACAATAAATATAAGCAAAATTTACAGTAGCCATAAAACAATTATTAGTGCTATATAAAAGAGAAAAAGTAGAAAAAAGGGGGTTGGGCAAACTAGATTGAAGTCAGCACTGGTTATAGTATTAAATACAGTTGAGAAAAGACTTTTTAGACCATGGCTAGAATAATCATAGAAAATTAAGGAGGCCAGGTTATCTGTAATATTGTGAACAAGAAAAGTAGGAAAATAACTTAGGGAGAAAACTAAGAACCAGATCATTTAGGACCTTGCAGACTATTTTAAAAAACTCAGCTTTCTTTGGTGTCCCCTTCCCCACTTCCTTCCTTTTCTCTCTGCTCTTATGTCATCTTACAAGGTAAGAATATGAGCTGCACAGGGACTATCTAGACTAACTTTAACTCAAAATCCCACATTCCACATTTCCTTTTCTGTTTTTTTTTCTTCTTTATTTTCTCCATAGCACTTATCATCATCTGACAATTGTATAAGAAGGGACTCTGCTTTGCTTATTGATGTAAATCTAATGCTTACAGCAGAACCTGGCACACACCACATATCTTTAACAAAAACATGTCAAATAAAGGAATAAAACTAAAAGACATTTTATTTCTTTTTCTTCTTCTTCTTCTTTTTTTTTGTAGTACTGGGCATTGAAACCAGGGGATTACATACACTAGGCAAGTACTCAATCACTGAGCTGCATCCCCAGCTCTTTTTCTTGAGACAAGGTCTTGCTAAATTGCCCAAGCTGGCTGAAACTTGCAATCTTCCTACCTCAGCCTCCTTAGTAGCTAAGATTAGACATGTGTGCCACTATGGTCAGATTGGCATTTTTATTTTACACTTCAGTCATCACTGCATTTCTGTATGAGATGGATCTACTTTTACTTAGTGTACTGACCACATCAATTTCTAAGCCTGTGAGCAGAAGACCCAATTGATCTACAAGAACTTTACAAGGGTACTGTAATTCTATGATTTTCTTTTGAGAAATTGTTGGCCTTCCTCTGGCAGATTTGCTGTCTTTACCAATGCCATTAGACAAGAGTAATGCTTTTATTTGGATTTCAAAATCTTTTATATTTAGTTTTTCAATCTGCATCCAGCTTATGTTTGACTCTTGTATATATCTGATACTTACGTTAACTTCAACCTTTTTGCATGACCAGGCATTACAGGAACATAGAGCATCTTTACTCCTTGTACCACCATTGTTGGCTCAATTCCATACTTCTCCTAAAAGTAAACACCCAAAAGGGAAAAATGAAATACTTGAGTAAAAATGTTACATTACCACTAAAAATAGAGCAAGCTTATGATAAATAATATTTGTAACCTCCAATAAAGTTAGGGATAAAACATAGTTGTCCCACTAATCCATGGTTTTGCTTTCTACAGTTAACCAGTTTGAAACTATTAAATGAAAAATCCAGAAAAAAAAAAAAAAAGTTTTAAATTGTGTTGAGTAGCATGATGAAATCCCAAGCTGTCCTGCTCTAACTCACTCAGGACTGGAATCATCCTTTGGTTCAGCATATACCTGTTGTAGATGCTATCCACTCACTAAGTGCTTAGTAGGTGTCCTGGTTATCAGATTATTTGCTGCAGTGCTAGTGTTCAAGTAACCCTTATTTTATATAATAATGAGCCTCAAAGTGCAATAATATCGATGCTGGCAATTCAGCCATGCCAAAGAGAAGCTGTAAAATGCTTCCTTTAAGTGAAATGGTAGAAATTCTATAATTCATAAGGAAATAAAAAATCCTATGCCAAGGTTACTAAGATCTACTCTATAAAAACCATTTTGAAAGAAAGATATTGTCATTACACTATATATTATAATTGTCCTATTTTACTATTATTGTTAATCTTTACTGTACCTAATTTACAAATTAAACAATAGATAAAAGAGTTCAGTGTTGTTTGTAGTTTCAGGCATCCACTGAGGGTCCTGGAATACTGAATAAGGAGGGATTACTAAACTCAAAACTGCTAATGAATTAAAAGAATAAAAAGTAGCTCACCTTAACTGCATTTATGAAATCCAAGAGTGTGAAATCTTCTTTTCCATGTATGGTCCATCTGTCCCAAATTGTAAATGATATTCCATTTCTGTTGCAAAAAAATATTCAGAACAGAAACATTCAAATTTTCTTCCCTTTAATAATAATAATAATAATAATAATAATAATAATAATAAATCCCCTGCAGTCCATTATTTGTGATTTACTTAGAAATTAACATGAGGAAAAAAGAAAAATACAATTGCTAAAATACTCCACCGCTTATTTCCCTATACATCACACATATAACCACTTTTGTCCATATCTTATTGATCCTTTCAGTGTCCTGTTAACAATCAATATGTTTTACTTAAGAGAGTGGTGGCTGTCTTTTTTAACAGCTGGATGGGTTTCATTGTGTGGACATTCTAGTTCCTTATTACAAGACATCTGAGTTGTTCCAATCATTGGTTATCATATAAACAATATCAGAATGATTATTTTGCATATATATAATTTAAGATATGTGCAAATGTACCTGCAAATATAAAATACAGGGCCATATTTCTGTTATGTATTAATACTATTTTGTATTCTCATCAGCAATGTATAACAGTGCTTACTTTTGCACATCTTTGCAAAAGCCTTTTTTTTTAAGTCTTTGGTTATTGACAACCAGAAATGTGAAAAATGGAGGGAATTGTTTTTCACTGTCACAAGTTTGTGGAATTAGATTCTAAACCTAAGGATCCACAGATAGCAGAGTGCCTTCTAATTTATGTAGGTTAGGCAGACATTGATGAAGCCATAAAGTATAATGCTAAACAGAGTGGCAGATCAAGTGCTGTGAGAGTTTTCTGGCTAGTTTAGTCAGAAATGATTCAAGAAGGTAACGTTTAATCTGGTCTTGAAGTGATTATAAGGATTTATATATCAGAAAGAGGGGTGAAACCTGTATTTTCCCTTTGAAATGATAGAATCTTTTATTTCATTCTTTTTCTGCAAGAGAAATAGACCCTTCATACATACCTGATTTCAGTCTTTCTTACTTCAGATGTCTCTGTAAATACTATAATTGGAATGGCTAAGTTAAGGAAACAATTTTTGTAAGCTTCAAAAGGATAGCCACCAGTTACTTTGATCATCTCCAAGGCAACCTAGATGAAAGAAGGTGATTTGATCATATAAATAGCTTAAAAATATTCATGGCTATAATTGGATCTATTCAGTTTTCCCAAGTTCTTCTCAAATACTTCTTTGTAATGAGTAACAGCAGCTATAAGATAGGAATAATGATTTTTTTCTTTTGGGGGGTGGGGGGTTACCAGGGATTGAACACAGGGACACTCAACAACTGAGCCATATCCTCAGCCCTATTTTGTATTTTATTTAGAGACAAGGTCTCACTGAGTTGCTTAGTGCCTTGCCATTGCTGAGGCTGGCTTTGAACTTGAGATCCTCTTGCCTCAGCCTCCCGAGCTGCTGGAATTACAGTGTGTGCCAACGTGCCTGGCTGAATTTCATATTTTTAGGGCTTCACATTTTTAGTATATTTTATTTGTAAATTTTCAATCTATTCCTTACTTAGTAAGCAAAATTATTAAAAAATATTAATTTGACTATGGAATATTCTTACTTTGAAAACAGATGGCAGAACTCGAAAAATACAGCAGTCTAAAACTACTCAATACAGGGGCAGATAATTAACTACATTATTTGGAAAAATATTTTGAGAACAATGATATAATGCAGTATAATAACTAGGGTATACTAAAGATTCTGAATTACTTAAAGATAAGAAAGTTTATTTTATTCAAGAAAAAAGAGTACCTGTTTTATAAGGGGGATAGAATGATGACTGATCACAATCTATTCTGAGCTATTTTTTCTTAAAATGTTTATACACATAAAATCCCAAAGTGTAGATTATTGTGTATTCAAAAAATCTTGAGAATTTTAATTGCAAGATGCAATATTTATTCTACTCTCTAACATCTGAGTGACTAGCTAGGGTTACAACAGAAACAGGCAACGAAAAAGGAGCATTTTATTTGAAGAATAAACTTACCAAGCCAGAAACTGCAGCAGTGGATGTAGCTATTGCCGGTATAATTTTACCAGCTATGCGCTTTGTTTTGAAACGGTCAGCTGGTTCGATGCTATACATTTTGGCACGAAGATTGGATGCAGCTGTGATGAAATCTATGTGTCCATTACTATCATCATCTTTTTCAAATGAAAGCACTGCCATCTGAAGGTCACCTAATCATAGTGAACAGAAGAACAAAATTCTCAGTAAGTGGTAAAGTTATTGCTAGGCAAAATAATATGTTTACTTTTAAATATTTGCTTTTATATTTTTAAATGATTGAGAAATATAAGAAAAATCCAGGCAACTGAAGTTATAGAGGATATGAAAATGAAATTGATGGCTTTAGTACCAAAAAACTAGAAGTTTCTTTCTTTCAAATCCCCTTCTAGTAAAAAGCAAAATAAGAAAGCTAAAACCACATATCTGTTGCCAAATGGCTTATAATAAAAACATCAATATTTGATATTATTCAAAATATACTCCATAAATCCTACTCTGGAATATTTTCCCTCTGACAACTATTTGGGTCAGTTGGTCAAGTAAAAATATGTATCTTTTTGGAAGATTTCTAGATCAGTGCTTTCCAGTCATTCTAGTGATTATTCTAAATTATTTTTCCTGAAATTTTACTGATGCATACACAGAATCCCCAAAGTCTCGGAACCACTGGTTTATGTAACAAAAGATAGTTAGGAGGTCTAAACAGATGAGCAAATGGTTCTGTGTATAAAAAATTGAAAGTTCTGTTTTCCTGTATTTTGATATATAAGACCATTTATCAAGTATGTACACAGGTCAGTTTATATTCCCTGGCAGAAATTATGGAGGATAAGAAGAATTTTGTATGATTCTTTATCCTAAAGTGATTTAAATGGGTCTATCTAAACATTAGTCTCAATAAGGACTCCATTAACCTAAATTTTTAATCTCTTAAAATCAAGAGCTCTTCCCTCATCACTTTAGACTGCTTACCATCTGAATAACTAAAACAATAAGAACTACAACAAAGCAGTTAATGTGATTTGGAGAATTAGATTTCAACATCTGAAGTAGATTCATAGAAGGGAAAATGAGGAATTTAGTCAAGAGTTAAAGAAAAATAGTCACTTTCATATGATTATAAAATCAACCAATATACTACTGTTATTATTTAATCCTACAAACTTTTTGGTATGGAGCTTAGTGAAAAATAAAAAAAAAAAAAACACCTTTATATAGAGTTTTGCTTACTTTTGGTAGCTTCATTAGATGAAATAGCCTTTTCTAGTTGAAAAATAGCATTCCTCTCATCTTCACTACTAATAGGAACATGATCTGGTTTCCTTGCAGTTTCATCTGTTTGAACAACCTTTAAATAGACATATTTATATTTATTAACATTACCACATCCTGCATCTAAGTTTGGTTATCATTTATCTGTTTTGTCAAATAGATCAATAATAAAAAATATCTCTTCCATGTATTTTAATCAGATTATTAATTGTTATGGTTTAATGTATGTTACATATTCCCTTAGTACTATTGGTATTTATATATTTGTTTTGTGGTAATAGGTGCATGCAGTATTATGGTACTCATGCATGCTAGGCCAGTTCTCCACCACAGAGCTATATCTCTGGCTCTTTTTAAAAAATTTTTTATTTTGAGACAGGACCTTGCTAAATTGCCCAGGCTGTTCTCCAACTTCCTCTTACCTCAGTCTTCCAAGAGTTAGGATTGCAGGTGTGTGTCACCATGCCTGTATTTTTGTTTAGTTTATTATCTCTCTTCTCACACTGGCATGTACATTGTGAGAGAACAGGGCTCTTTATTTATCTTGTTCACTGAGAGACCTCCAATATATCTAAAATGAATCTTTTCATACTAGGTGTTAAAAATATTTTAACTGAATAGCTTATGTAGTTCTTTCAAAATTTCACACTAAAACGAAGTTAATATTAAAACAATTTTTAAAATATTTATTTATTTGCTTTTAGTTGTACACAATGCATTTGTTTATAAGTGGTGCTGAGGATCGAACCCAGGCCGAGCACATGCTAGGTGAGTGCTCTACTGCTGAGCCACAACCCCAGCCCCTTAAAACAATTTTGATTCTGACAAATCTACTTTTAATTACAACTGCCTAAGTTAGTGCAGAGCTGTTTTGTGTAGTAAAGAAAACTGAAGAATAAAATAACATATAAAAGTATATAAATATAAAATGCATATGTATAATATAAATAGGGGTATACTTTAAATACATGTTGATTGCTGAAAAAACGTTTTTTTCCTAAAGAATGTCTTCCTTCATAATACAATAAGTTTATCATGTTAAAAGTGGTATATGTCACAAATAATTATCCTTAGGAAATTATTAAATATTCCATAGAATAGTGAATAGTTTCAAATAAAAATCTAGCTTCATAATTACTTAATAAAGTACTATTTCTCATTTAAAAATACATCCAATTCATGTTTTCAAAGATTAAACATTATTACAAATATTTAACATATATTAAAAGAGTCAAGAAAGCAGAAACTTTTGTAAGCCAGCATTTCTAATTGATACTTTTGGTATAAACTACTTTAAGAAATTGTAAAAATGACCATAATTCATGTTAAAACCCTGGCTTAACTGCTTAGGAAAATTTATTATCCTTGAACTTTGATACACATAGAAGCAATGCAAGCCAGAAACATATTGAAGGAAGAGCAATTAAGGCCAGTAAAGTTAATGAAGCATGTTTCCTTGGCTTCTCTCTAGTTTCATCCATGAGAGAAACATGGGCTAGGAACCTTCTTCATATGAAACTTCTGCTAATCTTTATTGCACTTCTATTCTTTATAGGCTACATGTCATGAACATTTCATATAGCACAACTGCCTAAGAGACTTCATTTTCCCTAAAGTAAAAAGCAGAATGAAGACTGCACACACTACTTCTTCCTTGAATTTTGCAGGAAGCCAGTCATTACTCCACTTTATCTCACATAGCTAAAGGGTAAAAGTGGATGACTTTTAGAGTGCATACAAGAAATGTACACACTAAATTTGTGAAAAAGAAAAATGCTTGATATTTTCAAACTTTCCTATTTATGTTGCCTAAATTTCATGATCCATCTTTAATATATTTCTTTTCTCTGTGTTTTTTAAAATATTTGTTTAGTTGTAGATGGACATAATATCTTTATTTATTTACCTTTATGTGGTACTGAGGATCGAACCCAGGGACTCATGCCTGCGAGGCAAGCTCTCTACCACTTAGCTCCAGCCCTGTTTGTTTATTTTTGTGGTGCTGGTGATCAAATGCAGGGCTTTGTACATGCTAGAGTGCTCTACCACTGAACCATATTCCTAGAACCCCTCACCCCAACATATTTGCTAAACAAAATCACAGTCTTAGTTATATCTAATTTTCCATGTACATTGCAGTATAATAGCACCCCAACAGCTAATTGTGACTGAAAAATGGTAATAATCTTTTCTCCACCCATATTTAGTAGAATATGTTAAGCACAGTTGGTCTTTAGTGTTGACTTGCAATTTTACTACATTTTTTAATTAAGTGGCTTTTCCACTCTGCTGGGCAATTATTTCAAACCTTCTTTTCTCTGTACTAACTTCCTTTATCTTCCTATCTCCTTAAGTCTGAGCATCTAAGCTTGCTTCTAATTTCAACCAAGAATGTAATCTTTTTTTCCTCTCACACTCCACTTTAAATCCCTTAGAAATCCTCTCAGAACTACAGTAAATTATATAGAGAATCCAATTCTTTCCAAACACTCTCCATTAACCTACTACACTTCATTTAAACCATCATCTTCTGCCTGTGTTCTTGCAATAACCTTTGAACAGCTTTTCTTGCTTCTTCTCTGTGTGTCCTAACATTCATTTTTTTTTTTTTTTTTAATATTTATTTATTTGCTTTAGTTGTACACAATGCGTTTATTTGTACGTGGTGCTGAGGATCGAACCCGGGCCGCGCACCGTGCTAGGCAAGTGCTCTACCACTGAGCCACAATCCCAGCCCCCTAACATTCGTTCTTAATAAATAGTCAGTTATCCTTTTAACATATTGTGTTATTCCTCTGCTTAAAACCATCCACTAGCTTCTTATCTCACAGTGAAACACAAAATATTTACCTGTTCAAAATGTTTTTGTTGTCAGAAGTTTTCTCCTTCCATCTTATATAAAATGACACCAGTTCCACTACTCTTCATTATTTCTTTCCCCTATTAATTTTTTCTTAGCATTTCTGTCTACACTGTGATATTATATGCTTATTGGCATTTCTGTTTATGGTACATCTCTGTCCCACTGAAATATAGCATCTGCAAGGGTTTACTGTTGTATTCTCCAGGTTTAGAATGAAACTATTGTTAAATGACTTAATTTCTAAATTTACCTTGTTGGAAGGTTTGAATTCCTGAATCTTTACTTCTGAAAGAATATCCACAAGGGCATCTGCTGACAAGTCCTGTTTTTTAAAAAAGTAATAAACAAATATATTTCTCTAATTCTGAATTCTAAAGCTAACAACATGCAAAAAGTCCTTTATCCAAATATGTAAATAATTTATCATCTGAATATTTAGGCTACATCCAGTTGAGATACTTACGTTTATTTCTATAAAATTATCACCCATAATGGCTATAGGGGGAGGAGGAATTGGGGTGAAAAAGCACTTATTTGTCAACAAACCTGAAATTTTAGTTCTTTTTGCAAATTTTTAAAAAGGGGACAATCTTTATCATTTTTAACATCAGTGTTTTTACAAGGTCCCTTGCACAACATTGTGCTCAATAGATAAGCAAATGGATTTCATACTTTAAAAAACAGAAAAATATTCAAATGACTCAAGATGAACTTAGATCAATATAAGGTTTTTGGAGCCATATTCACTATTAAAAAGCTGCTTGGACACACAGCTTTTCTTTCTTTCTTTTTGGTACTAGGGATTGAACTCATGGGCACTTTACCACTGAGCTACATCCCCAAACCTTTTTATTCAGAGAGCATCTTGATAAGTTGCTAGGGGTCTCACTTAAGTTGCCAGGCTGGCCTTGAACTTCATATCTTCCTGCTGCAGCCTCCTGAGTCACTAGGATTATAGGCATGTACATACTGCTTCTGAGGTCAATTACTATTCTTATAAAACAGTTACCATATTTTTTGTAAAAAATAAAATGCTGTTATTGCTATTAGACATTTGTGATATATTTTATTTGCATTAACTCCAAAAAGGATTGATAATAGGCAATTACGTATCCAGTATAATATAGATCCAGTTCATATTTCATTTGGCCTACATGAAAGTACAGCAATTTATTTAGCTGTAATATGCATTTCTGAAGAAAAGTCATCCAATGCACATTCTTCTCACAAGGTTGTATATGATCCTTCCGATATGAGTCAACAAAGATTATGTCTAGGAGAATAAGTATACTGATAAGGGTAAAAAAGTTCAATACAAGGGAGGGTTTCTGGAAACATGTAAGTTAATATTACAAAATAGGTAAAAAATAATTAATGAAGAGAATCTAAGTATTTTAAAATTGTTATGAAATGGTTCACTTTAGCTTTTTAGAATAATTAGAATAACAGAATGACAGATTAGAAATATTTTAAAAATAAAGTATGATTGTTTTTACAATAATCACTGTTTCATTATGCAAGTTCAGAAAGAAAAATTCAATTTTCTTCAATTTAGTAATACTGTAATGAATAGCTTCTGCTATGTTAGAATGGACAATACAACAAAAACTTTGTTTAAATAAATGATTCTTATAAAAACACATTTTGATTCAACCAACTATTTTTTTTTTAATTTTTTAATATCTTTATTTTATTTGGTGCTGAGGATCGAACCCATTGCCTCACACATTCTAGGCGAGTGCTCTACAACCCCAGCCCCTCAATCAACTAATTTTAACCTGGTTTTGTATGTATTTGTTAGGGACTGAAAAATATCTTACCTTTTCTAAAAACGGAACACAATATATTGTAGCATATAGTTTTGCAGCATTCTGAAGGAAACTGAGGTGCCTTTTCAAATAAAAAAGTAAAACAAAGTCTGAATTGTTTAATGAAATTCCAGTTTAGAATAAAACATTGCCAAAATTATAAAAGGGAAAATATTAAATGTTTTTTATTTTTTTAGTATTTTTTTTTTTTTTTAGTTGTAGATGGACACAATACCTTTATTTATTTTTATGTGGTGCTGAGGATTGAACCTAGCTCCTCACAAGTGCTAGAGAGTACTCTACCACTGAGCTACAACCGCAGTCCTAAGTGTTTATTCTTAAAAACACTGAACGGTAATAATATTCAGTTAGTTATAATGACTACTTTGAGGAAAGGAGTGAATGGTCAGCGTAGAAAATTTAGACTAGTGGAAGAAAATTTATTTTAATTCCTAAGAAAATATTATACACAAGGTATTAAAGAGTATACATCAGGTTCAATCCAAACAAGAGACTGTTTAACAACAAAAAAAGGTTAAACTTTATAGAAGAATAAGGATAAGGTGACTGGAGGCCTAAAAGCACCACATGAAAAAATTAAGCAAAGAGGTATTTGTAGAAAGGAAGATCAGTGAAGGCAAGATAAGTGTTTAATAAAAATATATACATGTAAGTGTGAATCTAATGTGCATCTAAAATAGTGCATCCAGATGTGCACATAGAGACCAATTCCTTTGAAAATTTATTTGAACTTATTTAGGAAGATACTCAGCAATAATTGCTTTCTCCATATAATTAAAGATTATCAGATTTATTAAGTATAAAACATTTACTATCAGTTTATTTTTTTATCAAGAAAGTTAACAAGATGATTTTGGCTTTACATTTATAGTCGACATAAATAATGAAGCTATTTACCATGTGAATAAATGGATTTACATTTATGTGAAATGAAAAGTTGTGGCTGGTTTTGTGTTCAGAATGACTTGTTAATAATTTTTTGATTAACACACATGCAATCAATTAACATTAAAGTCCTTGCAATTAAGAAATTTACACAGTTAAAATCGATATACTTACAAAGGTTCATTCAAATCAAATTTTATTGGAGAAGGTGGTCTCTTTGGTGACTGCCAAAAATAAACCTAACAAAAAGATTCAAATATTATTTTCAATATATGCTGACAGTTTAGTAGTAAGTTATATTAAAAAATTTCTTCTTCACACTTGGGTTATACTTACTGCCATCTTTTAATCGTGTATCCAGAGGAAAACAGTGAAGAAGCTGAAGAGCCTAAAGAAAAAAATAAAACAACAAAAAGCATGAACTAAAGAAACCCTCAACTTAACATTACATGAGAAACTATTTATTTATTTATTTGTTTATTTATTTATGGTACCGGGGAATGAACTCTGGGACTAAATCCCACTCTTTTAATTTTTTAAATCTTGAGATGGGATCTTGTTAAGCTGGTTTAGTTAAGTTGCTGAGGCTGGCCTCAAACTTGCAATCCTCTGTTTCAGCTTACACAGTCAATAGGATTATAGGTATGGGCCTAGCTAGCAACTAAATTTTTAAATTAAAATTAAACATTTCTATGTGTTAATATATACACATGCTTCATGAATCAAAAAACATTAAAAAGTATACTGTGAAATTCCCAGTCATCTGTATATTGCTTGTCCATTTTCCTATCATTACTCCCTATACCTGGAAAAAACCTCTATTGTCATTTTCATCAAAATCGTTTTCTAAATATGTTTAGCAAACACAAATATACATTACTCTATTCACTATTATACAAATGATGGCATATTTTACATATCACTTTGTTCTTTACAAAGAGCTAATCCTTACAACAAATAACAAGCAATAGTCCACAGTATTTTGAGATGAAATATTCGGGATTTGCTTCAAAATCATCTAGAGGAGAATGAGAATGGAAATACAGATGAAACAAAATTATCTGCAAATTGATAATGGTTAAGCTGAGGTAAAAGGTAAATGACTATAACACAGGAGGTTCATTATATTATTTCCTCTACATTTCTATGATTGAAATTTTTCCATGATAAAAAAAAGTTTTGTTTTGTTTTTTTAAAAAGCAACCCACAGAAAATAACAACTAAAAGAAGTTTTTAAAATTCTAAAACAAAGAGGGCACTGACAATCATGGTAAGAACAATTTGAACAGTACTTGGGAAAGAAGTCACATTTATGGGGCGAGGAAGTAAGACTAAACCATTTTTCTAAGAAGCAAAGCCATGAAGGCAGTTCAGACAAATATAATCAAAGATTTTTTTTTTTTTTTCAAAAAAGGTGAACTTACTTTATAGTCTTATAGGTAAGAGCCAAAAAGATAGGGAGAGACTAAAGAGAATTACGGGAAACATTCTTGCAATTATATGTAATTGCAAGTAATAACAGGTAATATTTAGTGATTTGTCACGTGCCATGTGCTGTTCTAAATATTTCTTCTGTATTAACTCATTTGATTCTCAACCCTCTAAGTAATTTATTATCCTCAATTTACAGTTGAGGTAATAGATATAAAATGTGTTTCTCCAATATAGTTGGAAAAGGTTAAAGTTGTAACAAAAATTTCTGACTGAAGATCTCTTATTTTCTCACTTCTGCTTCTATTCCAAAAACTTCTTTTAGACTACAGGCAAAATATATTCCTTATTCCCTAGAAAGGAAAACTACCTGAAACACAACTTTCCATACAGGAAGACAGGATCAGTTAAAAGCATAATAGAAAAGCCAATGAGTGGAATTTAAATGCTTTCTCTAATTAGTAACATTGAGAGAGAAATTAGTTATGTGCTCTTGTTCTTGCTTATTACTAACTTTTTTTGGTACCAGGGATTGAACTCAGGGACACTTAACCACAAGCCACATCCATAGCTCTTTTTTGTATTTTATTTAGAGATAGGTTCTCCCTGAGTTGCTTAGGCTGGCTTTGAACTTGGGAAGCTCCTGAGCCACTGGGATTATAGCTGTGTGCCACGAAGGCCCCATTGATACTAATTTCTGAAAGGCTTGACCAAAACAAACAAAAACCCAAACAAAAAAACTTAGTAGACATTTGACGTCAACAAAATTAACTTAGTAATAACTAGATGAGTCAAGGTCAGACCTTTCCTTAATGTCCCACAATGTTTACTTACCTTATGGTTAAAATATTTTTCAAACTTTAATCTTGCTAATTCTACGCACTGGGACCAATTTCTAGGTCTTCTATTAAGTAACTTAATAACTTGAAAACAGCCTTCTAAACTCTGCCCACTTTGTATTTTCTAGAATGGAAGAGAAAAAGAAAACAAAAACAAATATACTTCAAATTAAAAATACATACACACACTTTCCAAAAGTATTAGACAAACTCTGTGTTGAATGTTCTTACTATTTTTCACCTCAAGTTCCTCATCTCTACCTTTCTTTTCTGCCTCTTTATTTATTTTAAGAAGAGAATGGTAGGAGCCTACATAGAAAAACTTAACTCTAATTCACAAAATAGGAGTTTTCCTAGCTATGTTGTTATTATTATATTTGTACTTAATACAAAGAGTTCTATTAATAATATTTATAAAAAGCTGACTTTTTGGTAGTATATACTTGAGGACTACAAGGAAACATCTTCGAAGTTGCTCTCATTATGAGAGCAGGTAAGTCTGAGATTACTGTTTACTCTGAACATTTTCACTAAAACTTCCTCAATTTTTTCCCCCAAAGAGCTTAGCAAGTTCTTTTATTATTTGTTGCTTTTTTATCATTACCACACATCCTTATTATGTTGAACCATATAAATTGTTGTTTTGTGGATCAAACATAGTTAAATACTGACAATTTCATATAGTTCAATCAAACTAAAATAAGGTCATCTGTGACATAATTTCAAGATTCCTCATGTATCTTTTAAATTTTTATGTACAATAGTAATATTTTAACCACTATTTATGGAGGTAAAATAAACCACTTGTAGGCAACTTGAAATTAAAATTATAATGACAAAAAATGTTAAATTTGTGCATTCATTTTTACCTGTAAGACTTCTTCTGCTGATAGATAGGTTTGCCAAAATTTGTTAAACAATGAAGGCTTGTGTGAAAAGGAACTCTCAAACTGTAAGGAAGAACAGAAAAAAAGTTCCAAATACAAATCTTTTTTTAAAGTTGGAAATATCACATTCTCACTTCAAAGAAAATAAACTCTTTGAAAAGAAACTTTTACCTTATCTCTTGCCCACTGTATAGTGTGTTCGATAGCAGCTGGAAAGGATTTTAGAGTACAAAATGGTATTTCCTCTTCTGGAGGATCTCGCTATTATAACACATGACAAAAGATACTTACGAAAAGCAGCGGTAAATTTTTATTGATTGAACTGAGTCTTAAGACCATTATAAAAAATAAACCCTAAAATAAATAAATCAAGTCCAAGCATACATTTTAACATTTTATCTCTTAGGCAATTAAAGTTAATTCTTTCGACATTTAACCTATTTGTTAATAGCAAAGTAACCACAAACTTGAATCCTGTTATCATTTTATCATCTGTACTATCACTTGATATACCATGTAGTATTCATGGTGTATAACCACATATAGGTCACTTTTTTCTCCAAAAATAAAGGTGAGATTTAAAATTTTAGAACACTACTGCCTACATTGAAAAGTAATTCAAGAATCCAAAATATAGTATCATGAGTCCTAGCGTATCATAAGTCTCCCTAAGGAGAAAAACACTTGGAACCAAAGATGTGTGGTACAGTTTCTCACAGAAAGTGTGTATTAAATAAATGGCAAAAGATTAAGTTGTCTCATGCAGATGAAGGAGCACTGAAGAAATCTATCTATTATAGGGTATAATAGGCTAGGCTTATTAGTTTATCCAATCTAAAGTGACTCCCGTTGTCTCTTTTTTACTTAGAGATTTGTATTTGAGTTTTTTGATCTATAAAACAAATATTTTTTAAATTAAAGAGTGAAGCCAGGAGAGTATTACATTCTTGTTCTCATGAGTTTGAAGCCAAAACAGAGGAAAAGGTCTAGGAAAGATTTATAGAGGAAATCTTAAAAATGACAACAGCATATCAATGACTTTTTCCATCTAATTGCCTTAAAATTAAACTTCTTAAATTTAGTCTATTATAACATTTTTATTACATATAAACTTCTGATTTCATGAGAGGACATGGGAAAACAATAAACCTTATAAAAATTTTAAAAATTTAGTAAACCAAACATATCCATTAAATAAAGGGATACTAATTCTTGAAAAAAAATATATATTTTTTCACCTTGTTTTAAAATGGGATTTTAAAACTTACACTTACATCATTATGTAAAATATATGCACACACAACGACTATCCTTGCCTTCTTTATTCCTTAGATACCAGCTGATGTCTAACACAATAAAATCCAAGCATTAGCAGATGAAAATAATTTTGTCTCTGTAGATAGCCCAATTCTCAATCTAAAAGTTTAATTGTTCTTTTCAAACAATCTTAAACTCCAAAATTGTTAGAAAACTAACCAGAAATAAATGGTATACCCATGAATACTACTATAGGCAGACTAGATATAAAATTTTGATGATTAAAAAAAGTTAAATTATCATTTTTAGAAATGTCCGTGTATATATGTATAGACATAACTGGCAGAGCAAAAACAGAAGAATTAAGAAAGCTAAATCAAATTTGCTGACTTGTGATGAAGAGAAAAACTGATGAGATATAAGTTAAACATTTATTTCAAAGTGTTGATCACTTACATGACTATTGTAAGATTCAGTCAAGTGAGGAATAATAACTTCAGTGTGTCCCTTGGTGCCCATTGTTCCAGAATCTAAGAGAGGCCGTAGATTTGCTAAGCAACGGCTGTTTGAAAACATAATATGTACAAAACACATTGGACATTTTGCATATAGATAACTTTTTGTGAATATATTAGGAAACAAAATATATGACCACCAAAAACCTCATGGAAAATTTCTACTTCCCAGATCTGTCATGCATGCAAATTTTGTTGCTTTTTCTAGTTATTTTTGTTTTTCCCTTCTACTATTAACACCAAATCTTGGGCTGTGTTGGTTTTTATCTCTAGGTTAATTCTTAACTTATCCTTTCTTCTGTTGCTTTCTATTTATTCTTTGATTTCTGACAACAAGTGCTATCCCACTATATATTCTCAATATTTGCTTTATTTCAAACAGTATCAACTTTATCTCAAACAGTATCATACTTATATTACTTACATTCTACACATTTTAATTTCTTATTTTTTTTTTTTTTTCTGTTTTCTGCTTAAGACCACAATCTTTTCATTATATTTCTTGATTGGTAAAATTTTCCTCTGTTAATTTATCTGCTCTAGCATCCTAACATGAAGAAGTCATATAATGATGTAAGAAAGAATATGTAAGGTTTATACATGTATAATCATTCATTTATGTACTTACTTCACAAATATTTATTTTTTTAAAAAATATTTATTTATTTGCTTTAGTTGTACACAACGGGTTTTTTATTTGTACGTGGTGCTGAGGATTGAACCTGGGCTGCACATGGGCTAGACGAGTGCTCTACTGCTGAGCCACAACCCCAGCCCCTCACAAATATTTATGAATGATATCATGTGTTGGGCACTGAGGATACAGTGATGAAAAATAAATGGTTTCTAAGAATGACTTACTGAGGCAATAAACATTAAATAAATATACATGTCAAGAAAAGTGTCATGAAGGAAAAGTATAGAAAAAAGTATATCGGGGAGAAAGTCTGTTTTAAGACAGACATTTAGGCTAAAACAGGATGAGGAAAAAACTTAAACTGAAAAGTGATATAAAAATTCAGGAACAAGAGTTTTGGAGAAAGATAAATAGCAACTTCCTGAGGTTTTAAAAAAAAGTGCTAAAGCTATGGGCTGGGGATGCAGCTCAGTGGTAGAGCCTATGCCCTAATGCTTGAGGCCCTGGGTTTTACCCCATATACTGGAGAAAAAAGTGGGGGTAGAGGGGGTGCTTAAGGCCTTGGCAGAACTGAAAGAAGACACATATAACTAGAGTAAGAGGAGCCAAGAAGACCGGGTATATTTTACACCAGTAATGGTGGACGAGTGGCAGGTACTGCATGAAAAGACATTTAGGCTAGTTCCAATTTTCAATTTTATTCTAAGTATAATGGGAAATCATCATACAGTTTGGGTTTGACGAATACTATAGGAACATAAAGAATAATCAGAAAATTTGGTTATTTTTCAATAAGTAGGTATGAGAAATAGAAGTAAATATGAAAGATAATGCTTCATGAACCTGAATTTCAAGAACATACCTGTCTACATATCTCCTGGCTTCCACATTATCTAATGCTGTAATAATTATATCTTGTTTAGTGTAAAACTCATCATTGTAAATGGTCTCAGTGGCCGGACATACTTTGTTCAGGTGTGCATCTATCTTTAACTGAGGATTTATTTTCATAGTTGCATCAGCAGCAGTATAGCTTTTAGGCTTCTAAACAAATAACAAATAGAAGAAATAATGTTAAAGGAAAAAGATGAACTATGAACTTACACATTCTAATTTCTTCTAAATAGATATGTAAGATGAAAGTAAAGCAATGAGACATTTTCATTTTTGGTTTGTGAAAATTATAGTCATTGTAGTCACTATATTTAATAATGCACATTAGTTCTAATAATATATACATTAATGAAAAAAATCTAAAGATCCTTTATTTCACGGTTAAGTGGTTTAGAATTCTTAAAATAATAGTTAAAAGTCTAATTAGTACTTTATTTATTTTTTAAGTTCTTGGGATTGACCTTGAGAATGCTAGGTAAGTGTGTACCACTGAACTACATTCTGAGCTCCTTTTTTTCAAATTTTATTTTCAGATAGGAGCTTGCTAAATTGCCCAGGCTAGTCTTGAACTTGTGCCTCTCTCTTGAGTAGATGGAATTAGTGACTGCACCACCACACCCCAGCTCAATTAGTATATTTTCCCCCCACAGTAATATTTGACTTCCTAGAGACTAGAAAATAATAATACATTCAATAAAATATTGTAAATCCAGATTCTGCAGAAAATAAGCTCGTAGATGTGTGAAATTTTAATGCTTTGATACTTAATCTTTCAAAATTCTTACTTTTTTTTTTTTTTTTTTGGATACTGGGGATTGAACTCAAGGGTGGGTACTTTAACCACCAATTTCCCCCCCCCTTCCCCCTTGCTCCCTCCTTTCCCCTCCCTTTTCTTTGACCATTCTAGTGTTCCTCTAATCCTCCTATGTACCCCCGTCCAACAACACTGTGAACTAGCCTCCTTATATCAGAGAAAACGTTCGGTATTTAGATTTTTGAGACTGACTAATTTCACTTAGCATTATATTCTCCAACTTCATTCATGTACCTGCAAATGCCATTATTTTATTCTCTTTTATTGCTGAGTAAAATTCCATTTTGTATATATACCAGGGGTGGGTACTTTATCAGTGAGCTGCATCCCTTGCCCCCCCCACCCCCCATACACACCCTGCCAGTTTTTATTTTGAGACATGGTCTCACTAAATTGCTTAAGGACCTCCCTAAGTTGTTGAGGCTGGCCTTGAGCTTGTGATCCTTCTGTGATCCTCCTGAGCTGCTGAGATGCTGAGGCATGCACCACTGTGTCCTGCTTATGTTTCAGTTTTATAAAAAGACTAACTCTAAATGAAAATTCAATCTTTGATGCCATTTCAGGTGTTACCACAGTTCATTTGTGAGTACTAGCTCTGACACTAAATTTCTCTAGACCATTCTGAGTTTATGCATTTTAATGATATTTCTGCATCTTCTCACATTGTTAAGTTTACATGTTTCATGTCTCACTGTTCTTAGTATACAAATCAGAAACTTTTGTTATAACTCAGTAAAATAATAATCAGGAGTTTTTAGTTCTTCTGTAAGTAAAATGCACAAAGTGCTTAAACTTTGTGACCTATTTTAGCTTATGAAAGGCCCTTTATAACTGTGTAAGTGAGGCAATTAGGGTAACTATGCTGTTATAGTCACTTTCTGTTCATGACACTCCTAAGCTTAATATACTAAGACTGTTAATGAGTTGTTGAACAATAAAAGGAAAAAGCTCCTAAAATAAAAGCACATCTGCTTAACTAAAACTCCTTCATTCCCTAACTTAAATATTTTGATCTCAATAAATAAGACTGAGAACAAACAATATTTTACAACAAGTGGGGATGTTAAACAGCTCAAGAAGATTAGAAGTACACAAAAGTTCTAAGTGCTAAGCTTTACCTATTTCATAACAAAGACTGAAAAAAGAGGATAGCTCCAAATTTGTGATTTGTCAGAACATCAAATTATAAAATTGTTTCAATATATTTACTTTCTAAAATTAAATATGAACACTTACCTAGGTGATCACAAAAAAAAAAAATACTCTTGATATTTCACATTTCAAATTAATATCCAAAATCAATGCAAAAACCAATCTTTAATATTAAAAGATAATTTTATATTTTCCCTTTTGTCTGAGTGGTAACAAAATTCTAAAATATATATTGAATTTAAAAACATTTTGTCTATTCAATCACCATTTTCTATTTACAAAAATGAAACTCTCTTTTCTGTATAACAGATGACTTAAATTTGAAACAGAACATCAACATACCTGTATGTGATGAGGACGAAATAGGAACTGTCGATTTAAGTTGGATTTTTCTATCAAGTCAGGATCTGTAACTGTAACCTAACATGGAAAGGAAAACATAAGTAAATTTATCTTACATTTCTTGGAATGACTAAAACAGCTTCTGCAAATTGTTCTAAATTATTTTGGCTGCTAAAAGTCATAACAGTATCAATATTCCAAAGTGCTTACCAATACTATGTTTTTACGCCTATATTTAATTATAATTGATATTCAATATAGGAGTACCTTAAACAAGGTAGTAGAATACAATTGTAATTATTATTCAAAATTTTTCTTGAATTGTTTATAACAAAAAATAGAGGGTGAAAACATCTCTATCACCTTTTAGAACCATGCAATTAATTACCCATAGAAGACCTTGCTCTTCCTTCTAAATTTATATTTATTCTTTGGGAATTATAGTTTGGGAAGAATACTTGCACATTTTAATTTGAAAGGAACTTCAGCTAATGAGGTCTACAAACTACAGTGTAGGCTGCCTGTTTTTGTAAATAAAGTTTTATTGGCACACTGTCACACTGTGTATTATCTATGGCTATTTTCATTCTCTGAGGGCAGAGCTGAGTAGTTGTGACAGATACCTGGTCAAACCAAAATGTGCAATCTGGTCCTTTAGAAAAAGTTTACAGACTTATCTTGAAGGATGAAAAAAAAAAAAAAAACCTGACAGACTCAGATTAATCTGAAAAGAATCCAAAATAATTTGCCATTTAAGCCAATAATTTTAAACACAATTTGTCTAGGTATAATTACCTCTCAGACCATGTTCCAGTTGTTATGTGTTGAATAGTATTCACAGATGTTCATTTTCTTTTATGGATATCTTGCAGATATTTTAATATTTCTGTCTAATTATATATTAGAAGATAGTCTCTTTCAATGGGAATAACAACAAAAAGCCAAGCAGAAAATGACCTTTAATAAAAAAACTTACTCAAGGCCAAGTGCTGTGGTACACGACTGTAATCCCAGTGACTCAGGAGACTGAGTCAGGAGGATCTGAAGTTCAAGGCCAGCCTAAGCAATTTAGTGAGGAGGCCCTAAGCACTTTAGTGAGACCCTGTCTCAAAATAAAAAAATAAATAAAAAGAGCTAAGTGGTAAAGCACCCCTGGGTTCAATCCCCCAGTTCCAAAACAAAATTGAAAAACAAAAAAACAAACCCTTAACTCACAATAATTACTGATTATGGATATACCTCTTTGTCTTTCTACCTTTTCCAAACTCACTTTTTATTCTCCCCATTTTGCCTTCTACCACATTGATCAGTTTCTTAATTCCAACTGGTTTAGAAGCTAAACATCTATTTTTATACGGTTATGTTCAAAATTTAACAGGTATATGTAACTTAAGATCTAAAATTAATTAAACTCTTTTCTTCCTGAACAATCTGAGAATACAGGAACTTATTTACCTTGCAATTCTTCCTTCTACTTTCCATGACATCAATGTACAACATTTTAGTTATATTATTTTGAACCACACTCCTAAATCAGTACATATTTTAACTTAGGATTTTTTAAAATCAATGCTTATATTAACCTAAGAATGCTGATAAATGCCTCTGCTTATCCTTCAAGCAGTACCCACATTACCTACTCTCAGGAAGAACCAATGGTGGTAGTTATCTTTCATCATTTTACTGGTTAAATAGCTTTACTTTGTCCTCCCTCTTGAAAGATTAGTTGAGTATAGAAATTTATATTTGTAGTCATTTTCCCTTTAACTATAAACTTCTATTACCTTCTAACATTTTTTGCGGGACAGAAGTCTATTATACAACCTCCTTTTTGAATCTTCATCTTTTTAATTTGAACATACTTGTCTTGCTTCAACTCCAGAAAGTTTTGTCATTATCTTTGAAATACACTGCTTCTTCCCCAGCATGTTTATTCTCTCTGGAAATTCCACTAGATTTACGTTGGACATTGCAAATGAATCTGCTTTCATTTTAAAAAAGACAGTTTTTCTGGGCTGGGATTGTGGCTCAGCGGTAGAGCGCTTGCCTACCAAGCGCGCGGCCCGGGTTCGATCCTCAGCACCACGTAAAAATAAATGCATTGTGTACAACTAAAGCAAATAAATAAATATTTTTTTTTTAAAAAAGACAGTTTTTCTATACTACTTTCTGAGTACTTATATTTATCTTCTATTGAGTACTTACAGTATTTGTCAAATTTCACTTTCAGTTGCATCTGAATTTTAGGTTTACTGATTAGACAAATTCTTATATGACATTTTGGAAAAATCTTAGTGCTGTTTTTTTATGTTTCTATCTCTTTTTATCTTCTGTCATTTTTAAATGTAGATTTTTCTATTATTAGAATCACATCTCCTACCTATGGCTTTTAGGAGATGAATTTTCCTATTTGTCTTGACTGATTCTTCTATGAAGTGGGTCCTTTTTTCTAGTGTACTGTCATTTCTTAATGTGAATTGTCTTGAATGGATGTTGATTGTTCAACATCATCCCATGTACTCTGGTGTGTAAGTATCATCATGACACAGCTTTACATTTGCTTTATAAATTTACAGCACTGGAAGTTTCAAAAGGTTACATACTCTTGAGATTCATTTTCTCATTAGTGATTTCCCTTTCTTCTTAAGATTTTGGACAGACATTCGTGATAGACACAACACCTATGAATCACTATGGCTTTTCATTCAGGATTTTATTTCTCTCTTGGTTCTTGGTACCTGAAGATTTCTCTTTCCACCTTGGCTATCTATGCAAATAGTTAAAAAAAAAAAAAAATTCCTACAGTAAGTCTATGTGTTTGCAGTATGACAGGGGTCTGTCCACATTAATTTACTCCATTTTGTTGCCTGAAGTCAATTGGTTTCTTCACCAGTTATTTTTTGATCTTTATACGCTGATATGCATTATGAATTTAGGTATTCAGGTGATCCCCAAACTTAGGCAACCAAGTATTTATTTATTTATTTATTTATTTATTTATTTATACATACCTTTTAAAACAACAGAACTAATAGCAGTGTATGGAACAAAATTTAGAAAATGCTAAGCAGAAATAATAAAAAATTATAATATCTACCTGTAGCTATGAAAGTAATAAATGTCCTTTTAAAGTGGAATAATAAGTTGTTAAACTATAAAATGTGAACTATCATATAAATTTTAGGTATTTAGTCATTTTGCTAGTCAGCATGATAAATCTATGAAATCACTAACAAAAGCTAGTTTATATCTTAAAAGGGGAAACACCACCAATGAAATCTATTTTTATTTAAATATATGGCATGGCTTTGCAATTAACTCACATTTAGTACTAAAAATTTAAATTATATTCTAAAATTTCTATTATTCCCACTACTGTTGATACTCATTAATTGAAACTACATCTAAACTACTACTCTGCAAAATTTTAATGTATTCTTTCATCTTAAAAGTTTATTTAACAATTAATAGTATCTAAAAGAAGTAACAATAATGTGTGTTTTTTGTTTTTTGTTTTTAGTTTGCAAAACCTTTTTATATTTTGTCTTCACCATAATGTTATGAGGTAGGTAACAGAGATTTCAGTTTCAGACATTAGATAAAGGAACTGAGGAGCAGAGAATTAAAGTAATTAGTCACAAGGACACAGAACTTGATTAGTGGTTAGAAGATATCAGATTCTTCCAATTTCAAAAAATAGTAGCCTCAAAAAATACTTCAGATCTACATAGTCAAATAATACAGTTCAAAAAAGGCAAAAGAGAAATATAAACTTTTAACTCTCAAAGATTTATATCTTACCACTCCCTTTTCCTTGCCTGTGCCAACACCAAGTAAAGCAAAATTTTTTAACATTTCACAGCCTATGGCTCCACATCCTACCTATGGAAGAGAAAAATGATATGTACCAGATTAAAATAAAACAACAGTATCTACTTAAGAAGGAAGAATTTCAACCTAAGTTTTCTACAAATGCTAAGTTATGATAACACATACTTTTGAAAAAACTACTGGCCATTTGTGACTCATTTTAGTTCAAAATATTTAACATTTATTATGTCTTTTCAAGTTTCTCAAAGAGGAAAAAAGTATAAACCAAATAAGGAAAAGCAAAATATTCGTAACTTATTTAAACAGAAGACATTAAAAAATTCCAAACAAAAGCAAAATACTGAGTTCAGTTTTTGTAAGACAGACATGAACACCACAAAACATCTGTACAACATTTTAATGAAAAAAAAATCATCACAATTCCCATCACTATTCACTTACTAAAAAGACATTCAAATTCTGTAGCTTTTGACACAAAGTATCTCCAATGCAGGCTCTTAAGGCATCATATCTATCTCCTCTGAAGAAAACAACATTTATCAGAAAAATAGAAAAGCATAAATATTAGTTTCATTGTCATTAATACCAATTTCATGGGTTTTTAAACAGAATAAACTGAAAGAGTATCCTCCAACTTATCACAACTACCTTACTTACATTACATACAATTTTTTTCCTTTCTTTAGGTTGAGAACTTTCACATTTTCACTTACACATAAGTGAAATATATATATATATTTACACATATGTATTTATATAAAATATAAATAAAGATAGTACTTTATTTCTTGTTTTTGGTGTATCCAAATTGCTAGGATCACTACTCTTGCATTTTGGGGCCATTACTGAGTAACATAGGGTTTACCTGAACAAAACCAACTGTGATACTGATGGTTGATCTAATCACAGCTACAAAGTGATTAAGAGGTATTCAACAAATACTCTGGATAAAGGGGTGATTCGGGTCCTAGGTAGAATGGTGAGATTTCATCATGACAGTCAGAAGTGCATGCAATTTGAATCTTATAAACTGCTTATTTCTGGAATTTTCATTTTGTATTTTCAGATCATAGGTTATTGAAACCTCAGACAATTAAATTGCAGATAGGGGGACTAATGTATCTTGAAAAATAATTTGGTAAGCCAGTGATTTTTAAGAAAAGTTCTTAGAGGAACCCATATATGGGCTTTAGAGTTGTTAAGCCACTTAAACTGTTGGCAGAATTTTGGGTTATGTTTATTTTAGAGAGAATGAAATCTCAACTTTTATCAAATTCTGAAAGAGATTTACAACCCAAAAAAGGTGAAGAGTGACTGACAGAAAGACTGCATAGAGCAATTTTTTCATCTAATATTATTCTGATATTTTGAATGCTAACCATTCTCATGATGTAAAGTTTAAACCTTTATATTCATTATTTACCAAGTGGTAAAAGGATATATTATGACATTTATCTAAGGAGATAAGAAACAATAACTAATGAGAGAAAAGACATCTAAAATAAATCTATGTTTAGACAAAAACTTTCAATCTCTTATTTCTCATAAACATACAAGTAAGAAAAAGTAACAGAAATTTCAGTATTACCGTGGGAGAAATTCTTCACATTCAGGTTTGCCTAAGGATTCGACAACGTCTGCTGCTTCAAGATATAACTTAAAGTAGATTAAAAACATAATTACTATGTATATAACATAAATTATAAAAAGGAAGCTCTTATCTAGTTATTTAACAATCATCATTGAAAAAATAATGAAAAATGTCAATTTGGAGTAAAGTAATATTAAAACAATTTTTTATAACACCATATCTATTCCTATATTTTCTCTTTAAAACAATGATAAGAGTTGAAAGAACTATTAAAAGATATATAATTTAATTCATATCATTTAGTCATCTAAAGATAGTATTTTCAAACCTTAGAAACAAACGTAAAATTTACCAAGATGTTAACAGTTGCAACCAAACCAGATTTTCTACTAATCAAATTGTATCCCATGCTAAAAGAAACAATTTAGCAGTAAATTTGCCTTATGTGGGTTCTTTTTATAATATACACAGTGAATATTATATTCAAATTATTTAAACTGTTTCAAAACAGAAAGGGCAAGAAGAATGTGTCCTTTGATACTTTCTGCCAATTATTCCTTCTGATGACAAAAATTAGGATTTTTATTCCATCTTGTGATGTTTGTAATTGATATAATTCTCAAACCTGTATTATTCCTATGTTTTTCAACTTTAGAATTTTATACCCAGGAAGGGAACCTGAGGATCTATAATGGCAAAAATTTTCATAGAACAAGTTCGAGAGAACCCAAGAATGCTTAGCTATTAGTACTGAAGAACAACTAACTGTAAGGATAGAAAATTCATTCACTTCTTTACTTTCACAACAGAGGGAAATACTACTAAGAAGAGAACTTTGGGTTATTTTCCAATAGTCCTAACATAAGATCCTGTTAGTTTCAGCTACAAATTTAATAAGCTTTGGAGGCATATTACTTGCCTCTCTCATGCATCAAATGATATGTTAAGGTAGCTTTTCTAGTACATTAGTACTATTATAATACATTTAATACATTATACATTCATTTTATGCATGAAAAATTAAAACTTAAATGTTAAAAAAATAGTAAAATTCAGAACTAACCCACTGGCACAAAGGAGAAAACTTTCCTGTCACAGCTTTCAGTACTTCTTGGCTGGCAACACCTCCTACTGCTGCAGCAAGTGGGGATAAAAAGCCTCGAGCAGTCCAAGAAAGCCAATGTACAATATCAGCATTTACTTCAGGCTGAAACACAAACCATGAAAGACAATAATACTATTGATAATATTAACAGTATTCACATAGTGCCCTTAAAATTTCAGTGACTAAATTGAGAATTATTAGAACTTCCAACTTCTAAAAAAGTTCAATTTCTCTACTAAGTCAATTTTAAGTTCTAAACTATCTCAAACTCATAATAAAAAGACCCATTTGCCTGTTACCTTATGCAGTATTTCTGTTTACCAGTACCTGTTCATTTTTGCTATCTGAGTCTTTACACTAGCCTAGGGTAACATTCAGAATTAACAGAAATATCTTCCATTTACAGTTTTTGTTAAAGAACAGTTTCTTTTTTTTTGGTACCGGGGATTGAACTCAGGGGCACCTGATCACTAAGTCACATCCCCAACCCTATTTTGTATTATATTTAGAATCAGGATCTCCTGAGTTGCTTAGCGCCTTGCTTTTGCTGAGGCTGGCTTTGAACTTGGGATCCTCCTGCCTCAGCCTCCTGAGTCACTGGGATTACAGGCGAAAGAATAGTTCTTTGATGTCAAGTTATATTTATGAACAACCAGAATTTACAAAAAAGATTAATAAAAATTACAAAAAAATCCCGACCCTAAACAAAAATAAGATTTGTAAAAAATAAGAAGCTATTAATTTATGTGAGAAGTGATAAGTAAAAAGTATGATTATGATAAATAATGGGACAATACATTGTTAAAGATAAAAAGTTCTCAATAACAACAATTACAAACAACTTACATTTCTCAAAATAATATAATTATATAATATAATATAATAATAATAATATATTATTATTTTAAAAGAAACAGTGAAGAATTGGATTTTGGAGCTATTATTTTAGCACAACTTTTTTGTAACAAAGATCTTTTCAAAAAGCTCTAGTTTTTCCTTTCTCTTCCTATGCTTTCAAGATAAGTAACCATAATTTTGACTTGAAGCTTCCAGTAACGCTCAACTGATCTCCTGAAATCCTAAGTACACTAACAATTATTGAATATTTTGTAAGGGAGAGAGTTGGGTTTTAGTACATTCTCAAATATATGTAAGATAAAATAATGGTAAATAATTACTTATTATTCTACCCCTCCAGTTCAATTTTCTATTTCATAATTTTCAACTATTTAGCATTCCCCTTAACTCAGAAGAACTATGATTTAAGTTGTGCCATTTTTAAATGTTGAGATATTGGTGGTGATAAGGTTAAAAGTAATGATGAGCATAAGAAAAGCAGTTAGATTGAGTAAGTACCTACTGTGCCAAGTTTTATACTAAGTTCCTATAAAATTTTCCAAATAATCCTAGGAAATATAATTTTTATTATGTAAATGAAAAACCAAAACTTTGAAAGAATAAGTAACTTAAAATTGTATAGTTAGTAAAACTGATAAGCCAGGATTATCAGTGCAAAATGTCCAACTTCATAACTTAATTTTTATCAGTATGTTATACTATTTCCCAAGATTCTATTATTTTTCAGTAAAAAACATTAAAAAAATTCAAATCTTGAGAATTTTCGGTTACCCAAGGACAGTAATAGCATTCTAAATTTAATTTTCTCAATCACCAAAAACATTCATAGACACAAAAGCAAAAATAAAAATGTGATAGGTCTTTAGTATTACTAGGAAAAAGGATATTATAAAACTTTAAATTACTTCTAAGTAGAGCAGACGCTAAACTCCAACAGAGCTAACTGTGGACTTGACATGGCTATAGGCCTGTCATGAGGCAGTAAATAAGAGACATAGTGCATATAGTGGAAGCCTAATGATCACTAAGCATAGTCAAAATCATCCTGAGAAAAAGAAAAAGTCTCACACACTAAATTCCACAAACTGAACATAGTTATAAAGTTTGAAAGATCTCAGTACTGGCTAGGGTGAGAAACCCTGAGAGAATATTTTTGTTCTCTTAAGAGAATATTAATCTATTAATATAATTATTATTTACTAATTATAAATAGAAACATTTATTAAAATGTTTATAAAAAATGGGAAGACATATTTTTATAGAAACTGCTAAGAGAAAAAAGGTATAAAGATTTGGCAAAAGTCAAAGAGATCTTCAACATACACCAACGTCTTTCCATCAATAACAACAAAAAGTTATCCATTAAGGAAACTCCTTTTCACCATCCCCAGAGAAGAGTGTTACAGAAATAAGAATCTGAAAAGTACAAAAATACTTCCCTGTTCAAAAGTTAAGCAAAAAGGCAATCTACAACATAAAGCTAATGTAAAAGGAAAACAGAAAATTAAAATCAAAACATTTCAGCTAATGAAATTTTTTCTCCCTCAAACTACTGATAAGTAAAAATAAATATGAATGAATTACATATCCTCAACAAGCCCTTGGGAGATTTGGAGGGGATAAAAACCAACAACAAAACACTTTCAATTGGAAATTTAAAAACTAAGAACAGAAATGATCCACTCTACACTCCCCAAAAGCGGAAGAATTTGTTGGTAAAAATGCTAAGATATTTCAATATGAAAAGATGGTCTTTTCAACAAATGGACTAGAAATACTGGACATTCATATACAACAAGATTAGTGTTGATCTCTACTATGCACTGTATATAAAATGAACTCAGAATACTATAAAAATTAGTGTATTAATAAGGTATACTTGATTTGTACTCCACATTGTCATGTCTTGATCCTTTATTTTTGCACAGTACACAAAGATGAAGTTAAAATTTAACTACAAAATTATAATCTTTTAGAAAAAAACAATGGAGAAAAGTTTTGTTAACTTGGGTAAAAAAAAGTTCTAAGGGCTAAGAACAAGCTCAGATGTAGGAGTTTGCCTAGTATGTGCTAAGTCTTGGGCCCAATTCCTAGCACTGCAAAACAAATAATAAAATAAAATTTTAGGAGAAGATGGGCACAAGCCACAAAAAGAAAAATAGAAAAATTAAACATAAGAGAACACTTATAAAACATGCAGCTGATTAAAACCTCATATTCAAAACATGTAAGAATGTATAAAGAACTCTACAATAAGAAAATAAATGCATAATCAGACACAATTATACATGTTAAACCGGTTGAAAATCAAAAAGCCAAAACAGAATGTAGAAGAAATATATAGCAACTGAAACTCTCATACATTTCTGATGGAATACAAAATGGTACAACTGCTTTGTACAACAGCTTGGCAATTTCTCATTGAATTAAACATATCTCATTTTATGCCTATCATATAAATCTGAAACATACTTCAGGTATCCACACAAGAGAAATGAAAATATATGTCCATCAAAATCTGTATGCAAATATGTGAAGCAGCTATATTCCTAATTGCTCAAACTGGAAACAAACCATATGTCTATCAATTGATGCAAGGACAAATTGTGTACCTCTACACAATGTGATAGTACTTAGAAATAAAATGAAATGATCATGTACCAACATAAATCAAACTCAAATTTGTTATACTTATTGAATGAATTTCTCCAATGTACATTTATGGTGCCTTTGTCTAGAATGAGATTCTAACTGTATATATGTGGATTTGTTTCTGTGTCTTCTATTCCAGTGGTCATCTTGTCTGTTTTTGTGCCACTATCATGCTGTTTTTGTTACTATAGCTCTGTAGTATAATTTAAGGTCTGGTATTATGATGATTCCTGCTTCACTTTTCTTGCTAACGATTCCTTTGGCTATTCTTGGCCTCTTATTTTTCCAAAATGAATTTCATAACTGCCTTTTCTATTTCTATGAATAACGTCACTGGAATTTTCATAGGAACTGCATTCAATCAGTAGAGATAGTACTTTGGGTAGTATGCCCCATTTTGACAATATTAATTTTGCCTATCCAAGAACACGGAAAAACTTTCTATCTTCTAATGTCTTCTTCAATTTCTTCCTTTATTACTCTGTAGTTTTCACTGTAGAGGTCTTTCACCTCTTTTGTTAGATTGATTCCCAAGTCTTTTTTTTTAGGCTACGAATGGGATAGTTTTCCTAATTTCTCTTTCAATTGATTTTATCATTGGTGTACAGAAATGCAATTGATTTATGGGTGTTAATTTTATATCCTGCTACTTTGCTGAATTCATTTATGAGTTCTGTAAGTTTTCTGTGGAGTTTTTTGGGTCTTCTAAAAGAAGCATTATGTCTTCATCAAATAGGCATAGTTTGAGCTCTTCTTTTCTATTTGCATCACTTTAATCTCTTTGTCTAATTGCTCTGGCTAGAGTTTCAAGGAGTATGTTGAATAGGAATGGTGAAAGAGGGCATTCCTATCTTGTTCCAGTAATTAGAAGGAATGCTTTCAATTTTTCTCTGTTCGGAATGATATTGGCCTTGGATTTAACATACATAGCTTTTACAATGTTGAGGTTATGTTCCTACTTTCCCTAGCTTTTAAGTGTTTTGAACATGAATGGATGCTGTATTTTGTCAAATGCTTTTTCTGCATCCATTGAGATAATCATGTAATTCTTGTCTTTAAGTCTACTGAAGTGATGAATTATATTTATTGATTTCCAAATGCTGAAGCAACCTTGCATCCTTGAGGACGAACACCACTTGAACATGGTGTACTATCTACTCCTAAAGTACAAGTAGTAAAATCAAGAATCAATCAATGGGACAACTAAAACAAAAAGCTTATCAGAGAAAACAATCAAGAACGTGAAGAGAGAGCCTACAGAATGGAGAAAATCTTTGCCACCTGTACCTCAGATTGAACATTAATCTCTAGGATATACAAAGAACTCAAAAAATTTATCCCCCCCAAAAATCCAATAATCTAATAAATAAATGGAAAAAGGAACTAAACAGGCAATTCAAAGAAGAAATACAAATGGTCAACAAATATATAAAAAATAAATTTCACATCGCTAGCAATTAGAGAAAAGCAAATTAAAGCCACACCAAGATTCTATTCACTCCAGTCAGAATGACAATTATCAAGAGAATACAAGTAACAATAAATGTTGGTGAGGATGAGTGGAAAAGGGTACATACATACATTGCTAGTGGGACTACAAACTGGTGCAACCACTCTGGAAAGCAGTATGAAGACTCCTCAAAAAACTTGAAATGGAACCATTTGACCCAGGTATACCACTCCTCAGTATATATCCGAAGGACTTAAAATCAGCATACTACAATGATGCAACTACTTCAATGTTCAAAGCAGCTGGATTCACAATAGCTAAGCTATGGAATCAACCTAGGTGCCCTTCAACAGATAAATGGATAAAGACAATGTGGCATATATACACAATGAAATATTACTCAGCCATAAAGAAGAATGACTTTATGGCATTTGCTAGTAAATGGATGAATCTGGAGGCTATCAAACTAAGTGAAATAAGCGAATCCCAGAAAACCAAAGGCTGAATATTCTTTTTGCTATGTGGATGCTAATACACAACAAGGAAGGGGAAGAACAGAGAAGTTCAGCGGATTAGACAAAGGGAATGAAAGGAAGGAGGATGGGAATAGAAAAGACAATAGAATAAATCGGACATAATTTTCCTAAGTTCATATATGAATACTTGACCAGTAAAACTCAGTATCATGTACAACCATAAGAATGAGATCCAAAGTTATACTCCATATATGTACAATATGTCAAAATATATCCTACTATTATGTATTTCTGAAAAGAATAAAGAAAGATTTTTGAGACAAAAATAAAATGCTATGTACTACATGATTCCACTGAGACATTCTGGAAAAGGCAAAACAATAGTGGCTACCAAGATTTGGCTGTAGGCTTCAGAGATGATCATAAAGAGGTGTAAGGGAACATTTTGGCCTTTTGGGAATGTTTTACATTTTGGCAGTGGTGGATATGGGTCTGTACACTTTGAATTCATGGGGTACACTGAATTAGTTGTGTAAAGAATTTTGTTTACACCTAAAATGGGTCAAATTTACTTTATATAAATTGTTATCAGCCGGATAAATTCTTAATCATATTCTCTTTCATCACAAACTTCAATAATCTATTTTTTATTTTTAAAAAACTTTTGAAACAATCTATGTACAATAATCTATTTCTAATTTTTCATATTTTTTTTCTACAACCACTACATACGTAACGAATAGTCTTTCATGTATGGCTGGTGATTCATTACCTTTGGTATATTTATTATTATTTTTCTTTGTTTTAATTATATAATATATCAGATCAAAGCTTCTTATGTTAAGATCTTTACTTCCCATTTATTTTTATAAAATGAGAACAAATATTTTCAAAAAATTGCACAAACACTGCTATGTTGACAGTTGCTTAAATGAAACCTGTGGCTGGCAGGCACTAGCATCATAACATGAAAATACCATTTTCTAGGTGATATGTTCAAGTCCAAATGTGATATACAAAATACAATTATGAGATTTATATATATAACATATAAAAGAGATGGTATGTAGAAAAGTTGATGATTTTATATAGTGAGTTTGAGCAGGTTAACAAATTGAGTGAATCAGAACAGAATGATAAATAATAATGTAAACAGCATTAATCTAACAATAGCAGCAGCAAATAGTGATTATTAAAAGTTACATAGTATTCTAAGTATTTTATAAAATAAAATCATTTATGTTTATAACATAATCATTAATGTTCACTACAATCTTATGAGGTAGGTCAATCCTACTTTATAGACTCAAAAGATAAAGTAGAACAAAATGAAAAAACTACCCAGTCACAGAATCCATAACAACAAAGCTGGGATGTGGAGGAAAGGCAGTAATTTGTGTGTGTGTGTGGGGGGATGGGTCGGGGGGGGGGGGTATATGGGGATTTAACCCAGGAGTGCTCTACCACTGAGTTTTAACCTCAAAACTTTTTAATTTTTATTTTAAGACAAAAGTCTTGCTAAGTTGATGAGGCTGGCCTCCAACTTATTGTATTCCTCCTGCCTCAGCCTCCTGTGTAGTTAATATTACAGGGACGTGCTGTCCTGCCTAGTTTAGAAAAATGTTAATGTACACAACATCTACATGTTACAAACAAATCTTTTAAAAACCATAACTTTGAATATTTACCTTCTCTTCCAAGGTTTCACTTATAGATGTTGCTAGTTTCAACAGTTCTTCTGAATCTTGTTGGCACCTACAATTCAAAAAAGGTACCTCAATGTCAATTTCCAATTGCCATAAACAGAAGCTCATATTCAAAACTAAAATATAAGATATTTCTGTATGAATGTGGATTTTTTAAAAATAAAAACATACATCCAAAGGACTTAAAATCAGCATACTACAGTGATACAGCTACTTCAATGTTCAAAGCAGCTCGATTCACAATAGCTAAGCTATGGAATCAACCTAGGTGCCCTTCAACAGATAAATGGATAAAAGACAATGTGGCATATATACACAATGAAATATTACTCAGCCATAAAGAAGAATGACTTTATGGCATTTGCTAGTAAATGGATGAATCTGGAGGCTATCAAACTAAGTGAAATAAGCGAATCCCAGAAAACCAAAGGCTGAATATTCTTTTTGCTATGTGGATGCTAATACACAACAAGGAAGGGGAAGAACAGAGAAGTTCAGTGGATTAGACAAAGGGTAAAGAAAGGAAAGGGGATAGGAATACGAAAGACAGTAGAATAAACTGGACATAGTTTTCCTATGTACATATAAGAATACCTGACCAGTGAAACTCCATATCATGTACCACTACAAGAATGGGATTCTAATTATAATAAGTTATACACCATGTATGTATAATATGTCAAAATACACTCTACTGCTATGTATATCTAAAAAGAACAAATTTTTAAAAATCCCTCATCACTTAAAAAATAAAGTGATATAGGCATACTGTAGGGATATAGCTGTATCAATGTTTATAGCAGCATAGTTCACAATAGCTAATTTATATAACCAGACCACATGTCAAGAGACAAACAGATAAAGAAATTGTGGTATATTTACACAATGGCATTTTACCCTGCCGTAAAGAAATGATGACATCTGTTGATAAATGAATGGAACATCATGCTAACTGAAATAAGCCAGACTCCGAAAGTCAAGGGTCAAATGTTTCCTCTCATATGTGGAAGCTAGACCAAAATAAATGAAGAAAAAAAGGCGGGAAGATTCCCTCGAAAATAAAAAAGAAACCAGTGTATTAGAGAAGGCATTTGGGGGAAGGGAGGAGGGACGAGAAAAGGGAGGAATGGTGGAATGAAACTGATCAAACTATACTATGTACATACATGAATAAACTACAATGAAGAATGAGGAATTCTGCCAACAGTGTTTCACTGATTTAAAAGATAACTGGTTTATAAATAAATAAATTACTTTAAAGTCATGATCACCTAACAACAGTATGTAAATAAGATTTAGTTTTAAATAAAAATAGCAAAATCCTTTTGTAATAGTACTTCTATAACTAGAAAGAAAAAAGTATGATGAATAGCTCAGTAATTCTCAAGATTTTTTTGTCTTAAATGTTATAACTTTTAAAGCCTTCAAAATGGAAAAATTCACATTTACTCTATTTCAATTTTTTAAAATGAATGACCAGAAAGTCATAATAAATGTTTATATAGGTTAGTGTTTTTTACTGCTTTTGCAATTATCAGGGGCTTGCTTTAAAAAACACTAATTTTTGAAATCTTGTTTTTATATAAAGGGAAATAGTTCTTTTTAAAGAACAACAAAAAAATTACCCAATATTTGGCTTGTGGTTGTAGGTCTCCTGAAACTGGTCCAATGCAAGCATAGCTGTGTGAATCTGTAAAGGTGCCTATTTAAGAACATTAAAAATTGGCTTCATTTATTAAATGCACAGTATGTGTCAGACACTAGGCTAAATGCTTTTAAAACATCATTTAATTTTAATCCCCATGATAGACTATTCATACTGATCATCACCAGAGAAGTAAAATGACTTGCCCTCAAGGCGATAAAGGTATTTTTCAAGGAATATCTCCAAGGTGGAATAACTAGTGATTATCAGGCTATTCATATGAAACTTAAGAGTAATATCAACTGAATAACAGTAATAAAACATTTGTACAAGTTCATCTAATCTTTTTTCTTTATCAACGATAACAAATTTGGAAACTATTCATTCTTCCTTATCACAAATACATTTGTTACAAAATTATATCAAGTGATTTTTTAAAAAATGCCTAAGATTGTTTCCTTTTATATTATATAAACTCTACATGGTTAAGAAAATCTTAATAAAATCAATTTGTATAAGTTATTGAAATCATTTTGTAATAATCAAAGCTAACAAATCCTCTCAATTAAAAAACTTTAATCATTCTAACATTTTTTTCTGATACAAATTCCTGTTTCAAATCCTTCAGTCAACTTTAGATATATAAATATAACCTTAATTTAAGAAAACCTGAGAGCAAGATATATACATGGTTACTCCATTTTAACTTTATCATCACTTACCAATTCCCATCCCCCACTCTGTTGCCTCTTTCAAACCTGCAAAGTGTGTATTTACCTCAGGTTTGCTAAAATCCGCAATAAGGCACTTTGGATGTTTTATCTGCTTCTCCAATGGTTCCTAATAGGAAAAAAATTTATTACTTCACTGCAAGTGAGTGATTACTTGACAAAATACACTATTACGTGTCAGTGTAATAGATGCAACAATAGATATTTCCCAAAGCTCTGAAATAAATAATGTTGAGGAGTTTTTCTTAATTGAAATATAAAATAGCTACTATTCCCTTATTACTATAAGAAGTTACATGCAAACACCTGCTCTATGTAGTAAACTTAAGAACTAGTGAGAACATTTTTACAGTTTTGTTGTTATCATTTATAAACTATAGCATTTTTTTCTGATATTGTTATACACACTCCACATGTCTGAAAAGACCAGAATAGATATTCTAAGATAAAACCTTTGTGGACTAAAAACCACCAAAGTAAAAACAAATAAAAACCTGAAAGACAACTACCCCCAAATACCCACTCAATCTGAACTCATTTGAGGCACAAACTATTCAGTTAAAAACTGGGGACCGAGCAAGAAAGAGGGATATAGTGGCAGATCTGACTAGCTGTACTATTTTGTTATTTTAGTTTTGCCTTGAACAAGCCTTGAGGAGTACTATTACTGTTAACAGTTCTGGTAGGGGGGAAGGCAATAAAATTTCCCCAAATTCCAAATAATACCATCAAAAAACTAACCAACCAGAGATGTGTTAGACAGATTACATGGAGAAGTGGCCTAAAGACTTAAGTAGCAAGGGATCTGTTACTTTCAGGACATAGGTCTCTATATTTTATTTAGCAACTTAGATTTTCCTTTCATGGCAGGTAATTATTTTATATTTTCAATATACACATTGTTTTTTCTTTGAATTTTAAAATTCAATTAAAATTTTAATTTTTAAATTAAATTTGAATTAACAAATATGACAAAGAAATATTTCTTTACAAAATTAAACTAATAAAGCAAAACAACCTTTGCTACATCTTTTGAAAATATGTATGTTTTGATCTTTTGTCTTAGGAAGTAAATAGTATGATCAACTCTTTGACTATTCAGTAGTATATATTTCCTTTGAGGTATGGTTATATACCTTAATTATATAGTTGTTTTTTGATATCAGTTTGTTTCTTAGATTGATCCTATTTTCCTCAAAGCAGGTACAAGTTAAAAAAAATTATATAGTGTTTTTGACATCAGTTTGTTTCTTAGATTGATTCCATTTTCCTCAAAGTGGGTACAAAGTAAAAAGAAAACAAAATCTG
Organism: Tamias sibiricus; assembly: GCA_025594165.1. NCBI lineage: Eukaryota > Metazoa > Chordata > Mammalia > Rodentia > Sciuridae > Tamias > Tamias sibiricus. The sequence continues at coordinate 56,834,749 of CM046665.1, forward strand.
TTCAGCTTTTAAATTAACTGTTTGGTTAACTGAGTACTTTATTACTTTTTTCTCTTAAGTTATTCTTTTTCTAGAAGGAAATATTTTTGAAGCAAAAAAAAATTACTTACAAAGCAAAATGTTTTAGGAGTCTTAACTTGTACAGCTATGCCTCCATGTAAATATGGTTCCAGTTCTGTAGTATCACCAATACTAAAAGAAAATGGTGATACCACTAGAAGAAAAAAATAATAAAACCATTATACAGGAATATAAATATTTATATTTGAAGACTTATTTTCATAAGAATATTAATTTTCTCTAATTTATAAAATTAAGAGATTCCTATATAGATATTTTTTATAGGGCGGGGGAATGTGAGAAGCTATAGAGTATTTTTCCCAGCATAAAGTTTTTTAAAACTTAAGAAAGTTTTTTAAAAAACTTAAGATTTTTTAAAACTTAAAAAAAAAAAAAATCAAGAAAACTCAGAGAAAAAAAGAAAAAGAGAAATAAGAGGTACTCATTATTAACATTAAAATATATTATAAAGTTTCAATAATATATTCATACTGATCAATCATAACATTTATAATTAATATAGTAGGTTCTGGCTTATGAAGAGACAAATGGAATAGATCAGAGAATTTCGAACAGACTCAAGTGCACTAATAGACACAATAAAGGTGGCAAATAAAAATTGTACCTTAAACCAAGAAGTTAAGATTATGCAACATAGGAAAAGATACTCAATCTCATTCATAATATAAAAAATGTAAATTAATATTATGCTTTGGTAATATTTTCATCCATAACATTTCATCATGAAATATTACATAGTCACAAAAGAAAAAAAAGTTTAGAAAAAAGGTTGTTCTTCAAAAACTGATGTGAAGAGATCAAGAAGACATTTCATTTAATGGTAAGTCAAAGGGCAGTGCTACATATAATATGCTGTCTTCTGTGTAAAAAAGCAAAAGGAAACCATAGAAGGATAAACAATAAACTAAGAACAGTAGTTACCTGTGGTGAATGGGTGAGTTAAGGAGGTGTGTGCTTATGTATGTAAATGTATTATTTTAGCTACTTACTGTTTTTCATAAAACAGAAAATTATTGCAATAATGAAACAGTAACCAATTAATAAACATTTTAAAAAGCTTCATAACAGCTTTATTTAATTTTTTTCATTCTGAAAAAAATATTTGATATAAAATGTAGATTTTCTCTGTCTTCATTCTTTGACATCCAATTCCTTCTTCATATATAGGCAGTCTCAAGAATCTGACCACAATCCACTACTGCATGATAATCCCAAAGGATTAGTCAATTTTCACAAAAATAAATTCTTTAATACTGGTGATCTGAATCTGTACTTAAATGTTGTAATTGAGAAACAAATTCAAACAGTTGTTACCAAAGATGTTTAAACACAGATGCAAAATTGTTTATCTCTACATGTAGAGTTTGTAACAAGGACTCATTTTTTCTGTCTCTTAAGGATATATTTCACAGTCATTAAGAAAAAAGACAATACTAATAGTCTATATACTAATCACATAATTATGTTTTTCAAACATATCAGGACAAAATAGACTCACTCTTCCCTGAATTGGGGTAAATATGCCATTCAGTTGAGTTATAGGTTGTCTAGAACTGTCTTTAACTCTTTTAGGAGGAAAAACATAAACTACATAAATTAGTGTTGGTATAATTTCATTATCTCAACTTCAAATGGGCCCTATGATGGCTGATAATATTTCTATTTGTTAAAATGCTTATTCTCCTTAAACCTGTGGCCTTAGCACCTTCCCTCTAATTTGGGCAGTGACCTCATAGTCCCCAGAAAAAAAAATGACTACAACTTCTTGTCAATTAACTTACAAAATTTGCTTGCAGTCATAACCATTCATCCCTTCTTTTAAGCCACTAAACAATAACATATATCCAACCAACATGTAGTTATCTTCACTTGAATAATTCACTTCTCAAGCCTAAAGTACTCATTATCTTCTGTCCCAAAGCTACTCCCTCCTGCTTCCTTGTACTCCTTACATGAATAAGTTACCCAATTAGGAATATTTGCTCAACTACCATGACAACAAAATGTTTCCTTTTAAATGTTTTAAAAGACTCTTGGAATTTTAATTCTCACTGCTAGCCCTGTCATAGCACACTCAAGTAGTTGAGTTCTATCTTGGATCTGAGCCTTTTACTGTTTAACTCTGTATGTAACACTCTTTTTCAGTACCTTCTGAAGTCATTGCAACCTTCAGGTTTTAATCAGGATACCCTGTCCTCACTGTTTCTCTCCTCCAACCTGGCAAGGTATCCTTACTAAGTTTGGAGTTCTAAGAATGCCTGTACTTTCTTAATATCATTACATTTAATATGTCCTCACTTGAACTGAATGTTTTATGCTCAAGAGCTATGAATCAGATCTGTATCAGTTGACATCATGTTTCCAAAACTGTATCTGAATTATAAAGGTGCAGAATAATGAATAAATATAAACAAGTCAATAAAACACATCAACTTACCAGTTATTTGTTGTGTAGATCCATTTAAACCTGTCATTCCATTAACTTCTCGAAATGTTAGAAACTGTCCTGTCTCAAGTTTGTGGGGATGATTTTCAAGGCAAGTGACAATGCCAGGATTAGCCTAAAAATAAGAGTTATCTATTAAAAGTCAAGTTCACATATTTGTTTTAGTACAAATTCCAAAATTTACAGAAAAATGACAATGTTATCATAAAATTTTCAAACCCAAATTCTAAGCCTTTCTTTCCCATTAAGCTAAAGCAAGCGTTTAAAGAACTGTTACAAATGAATGATCAACTTAGTACTTTTTAAAATAAATATTGGAATATAATTTCATGTTAGGGGAAAGACATTCAGAAATTCCATAGAGTTTGGATATTTCACAGATTTGAAGATTACTGTGACTTGTAAAACATATGAAAAAACTAGGTGTTAAATATTAAGAGTCTAACTATGGATATCAAAGAAATGTATGGAAGGCAGATGGACACTTTAAAAATAAATAGCTTACAGCCTACTCAACATTCTAAAGCAAAAAAATATTATGTAGCTTATGAGCTCATTTCCTGCACTATTCCATAAGCAAAATACCAATGGAATACAAGAATGTCTACTATTTTCTGGAGCTTATTTTAGCACTTTGTTATTCTCAGGGACAAACTAAAACTAACTACAGAGGGTAAAAGGTTGACTAAGAATTAATACACGTGAAAGAATAACTAAGGTAAAATAAGAAACCACTCTAAGCAGGGATATACAAAATTATTTTCAATTAATTTTTCTTTAAAAAGGCATGAGAAAGGAAACATTATACTGAGTTTAACAATAAAGCATGAAGTCAGAAACACAACTATTATTTCACAGTATATTATTCCTTTCTAATTCGCTGCTTTTGGGTTTTAATGTACAATAACTACAAAGAGCACAAATAAATTACTTTGGTTAAAAGAAATGAGTATTAGAAAGGAATCATTTCTAGATTCTTTTAGGAAACAAACTAAGATTACATCATATCAAGGAAGCATGGTTCTAATTTACTTTTACTTTAAATTCTTAAATTTTTCTCCCTTCCAAATATTGTTTTAGAATGTAATGGATAAGAAAAGCCTTTCTCTACTTTTTTCCTATACATACAGTGTTGGACCAGGTGATTTATGACATGGTCCATCCATGATTTGACAAAGTAAAAAGTTTAGTAAATGATGAATCACAATTATATGGTATAGAACAAAACTGAAATTAAACTTTATGATATGCAAATGTTCTATCAAGTATAAAATAATGAGGAGGGCATCTAGACACTCTTAAAATTAATATTCCAATTTCAATTTAGTTTTAATATAATGCAATCAAAAACTTAACAAAATATTCCTTAATTATTTTAAAACATCATAAATGAAAATATTCATTTATTCTGCTTATTAGAATATTGTGTTACTATTTCCTTTTTAAAAGAAGCATTCATGGGCTGTGGTTGTGGCTCAGCGGTAGAGTGCTTGCCTAGTGCAGCCAGGGTTCGATCCTCAGCACCACATAAAAAGAAAGGCATTGTGTACAACTAAATCAAATAAATAAATATTAAAAACAAAAAAAGAAGCATTCACATCAACTTTAAAAATTTTTATTTAAAAAGTTCCTTAATATAATCATACTTGCGTTATATTTGAAATGAAAATTTCTTTTGGCTCTTCTCCAGTAGTATCTGAAACTTCAAATTCTTCACCAAAATCACAAAACAACCGTGACCAAATTCCATGTACATCTGCACTGATGAACTGTGAAATGGCAAAAATAAGTTTTTCAAATTTATGTGAAGGAGAAAAACACCTCAAACTTAAGTCCTTTCATGGAAATTTACATTTATAATTAAGTATATTCCTTGGAAAATAAAGTGAATCATGAATAGGATAAACTGTGTATAGATCAGGTTAGGAATCAAGAAATTTGGACATCTTGTGAATGAATTATCTGGTATAACAAAGTTAGAAGAACAATAAGTATATATCACCATTCTATATTCTATGATTTTTAAATAACAAAACTTATGGCCTCATAAAATTCAAGCACAATATATAATAGTTATCTGATTTAATGGCCTGGGAATGAATTCTTATTTGTTATTTTTAGTAAAAAAAGAAATGAGTGTACATTCACTAAAAGCAGTAGAGTTAATGAAAAATAGAACACAATGGAATGCTAACAGCAAGAAAAATGAGAGAAAGGATGAGGAACTGAAAGTGAAAAAACAAAGTCCTGAAATTAAAAATCAGATTCTTTAACAAAATCAGAAATATTTTATTAAAAGCAATGTTCTTAAACAAATGCATTGCTTCCATGCCAAGAATTTGTAAAGAAATTATTTTTGTGCTGAAAACTACTTTTAGAGCTATTGCTAACAAATAACAAATCCTTCTGTAGCATATTCAACCCAGCATAAAATATTTTTCTAACAAAAGTAAACTACAGTGATATCTGGGTATATCTCATCAAAATGATTTATACTTCCTAGTTTTCAAAGTATGAGATGGCTATTAAAGTAGATCCTTCTTGATCATGTGTTGTCTTTATTGATTAAAATGGGTATATACAGTTTTTGTTGTTGGTCTTTTAATGAGACATAAAGCTGGGCAGAAATTTATACGCAGCTGCTGTTGCTGCTTCTTTTTTTAATTTTTTTAAGTTTAAAAGCTTCAAACTCCAGGATAATTTACGTATTTTTTTCCAAAACAATTCTGAAGTATAGATATGTGTAACAGTTACATAAACAAAGATTTTAGTTTATAATCTAGTGTAATTATTTAGTAAAAATTCTGTCCCCTGTTGTAAGTTTACAGACTATACTTACTGAACTAAATTGTGAACTAAAATAATTGTGAACTAAAATACAAATTGAACTAAAATAATTGTGAGCTAAAATACAAATTTCCCACAGAGAAAACGAATAGCCTATGAAAATACCCAAACTCAAAAAATTTTCCACACTTGTATTATACAGAATGATTTGGCTTAATGCCTTTCTTAAAGGAACAGTTTTTTTTTTCTTTCCAAAGAAAATAGTAACCTCCAAAACAAGAAAGTAGAGTTAGTTGTGTATATTCAATTACAAGAGAAGGATTATGATTTTTCTTTCTTTCCAGTGTCACCACCAAGAATCTAACTATGCTAGACCAAAAAAAAAAAAAAAAAAACAAAAAAAACAAAAAACAAAAACAAAAAAAACAACCCAGGAGCCATTCTTGCTTACTCTTTAAAAACTGACATCCAGTCATTCACAAGTTCTATCAGCCTTTTTTCTTTTCTTTTTTTGGTGCTGGGGATGAACCCATGGCCTTGAGCATGCAAGGCAAGCATTCCACCAACTGAGCTATAGCCCCACCCCCTCATCCTTTTATTTATTTATTTATTTTTAAACTTCACAAGTTCTATCAGCCTTTTTTTTAAAACTTACCTCAAACTCAATAGTTTTCTCTATTCTCAATTCTTTTTTCATCTGGGACACCAGCATCTTTCATTTAGACTACTGCAATCATTATTAACTGGTCTGTCTACCCCTATGCTACTCTTATAATCCAATAGTTCTCTTTCTTTGGGATTACTTTCATAACTATTTCATACTCAAATATTATTAAAAACTCAAAAGGCTTTTGTTTATGTGAGTTATACCTACTGCTATTTAAAACAAAGCTCGGGAAGTAGGACAGCTAGATCAATGGTACAGTGCTTTCCTAGCCAAGTGTGAGGCCCTGGGTACTATAAAAAATAAAATAAATAAATAAACAAAAGGAATTAAAACAGAAAAATTTAAAACACAAAAATAGACAATTTCCACAAAGTGTCAGAGAAATGACATCAAAACAAAAACCAAAGCTTGAATGATCTCTTTGATATGAAGATCCTAACTTATAAAGGCAAGAGAGAGGGGATTAGAGGAATGAAAGAGTTTTAAATAGAACAAAGTGGGAGGAGAGGGGGCAGGGGATAGGAATAATGGCAGACTGAGTTATCCATGATTACCCTAAATACATGTATGAAGTCACAATTGTTGTAAAAATACTTTATATAAAACCAGCAACTTGAAAAATTGTGCTCTTTATATGTAATATGAAATGAAATGTACTCTGCAAACATGTATAACAAATTAGAATAATAAAAAATTAAAAAACACACACACTTTCATGCAAACTAAAAACAGCTTACAAATTAAAGACACACATTAGCTGGCATAACTTTCTATTATCTGAAATTCAACAGATTCAAAAGATAAACTTTTTTTAATGACAATATTATTAGTGAAAACACTGGAAAAATCCACTGTACCCCATAAGATTGAAAAAGTAATATTACGTAGCATTATGAAAACAGTTTGTGAAGGGCTTTGGAGACTATGCTAAGACCACACTTTGGAAATCACTGCTACAGTCCACTCTCCACAGAACAAGCTAAAGTGATCTTTTAAAAATGTAAGTCATATCAAAGTTTCAAGGGCTTAAAACTCAAATATCCTCAAAGATCTCATAAGATATGGCCTTCTACCTACTTCTCTACACCTAATACACTAGTTTTGTTTACTCCTACCAACCTTTCCTCTCTTTTTCTGACTCCATTTTAATGATCTTGGTTTGCCTCTTATTGCTCAAACACACCAAGTTAATTTTTAAACTTGCAGGTTTTTATACATCCCTCTGCTCCAAATGCTTTTTCCCAGATCCTTAAATAGCTGATTCTTGCTCATTCCTCAAAGTTCTAGTTAAATGGTATCACCTCAAAGAGGACTTCCTTGACTTTCTAATCTAATAGCAATGGCACTGGGTGTTCTCTCAACCTCATGCAGATATTGTTTTTTCATTCTTTGCCTAGATTTTTTTCTTTGCTTGTTTATTGTACATTTTCCTTAGCAGATGGTAAGTTTCATGAATATGAAAATCTGTTTGTCCTATTCACTAATGTATTCCTAGGGCCCAGAACTGTACCTGGTACCTAGATGTTCAATGAATATTTGTTGAATGAAATAATGCACCTCTTGAAAACCATCATCACATCATATTTAAAACTGGATAATATACTTACTGTTTATCATTCTTTCCATTTCTAATCTTAACTCTCCCTTAATTCTGCCAACTTGTCTATAAACCAAACTTAGATCCTTGTTTTAAAAACAGGAAATGAATATACCATAATTAAAGAGAGACATCTTATGTGATTGTCCTCATGGAGAAAGAGTTTCCTTGTAACTCAATGAATAGCTACAAATTCTAACAGTAAAAGTGCTCCTCCTTTGATTAACTGTATGTCATTATGAAATAAAAATATTATTACCTTAATTGGAGGGTATTGACAACGGCAAAACTCATCGATCTTCTTTTGCAATGTAAGTCTCATCTCAGTCACCACCACACACTGTTGACAATAAAAGAAATTACAGACTACAAAATGCATAATTCTTTTAGTAAAGTACAAGTTCTTAAAAGTTAGAAGCACATCAGTTTGAACTGTTATCCCTGCTAAGAAAATTATTACCCTATTATATTTTGCTCTAAGGTTAACACCTTCAGAAACAGAAAATATTAAAAGTAAAAACATATGCAGAGGAAATCTACCATTACATTCAATTACTATTAGACTTCTAGTAGAAGAAACCCTAATATCCTATGTGGTATCTGTGCACTGACCAAGTGGTTAGAGCATTGTTTTACCTGTTACTATCATGAAAATACCAATCTAGGGCTGGGGTTGTGGCTCAATGGCAGAGCACTTGCCTAGCATGTTTGAGGCACTGGATTCTTTCCTCATCACCACATATAAATAAATAAAAAATGAAGGTACACGAACAACTAAAAAATATTAAAAAATAAAGAAAGGAAAATACCAATCTAGTCACCAGAATACTATTTTCATGCAAACTAAAAACACCTTACAAATTAAAAACACACATTAGCTGGCATAACTTTCTTTTACTTCTGAAATTCAACAGATTCAAAAAATAAACTTTTTTAATGACAATATTATTTGTGAAACCACTCAATTCTACAGCAAACAATAATTTTCAATGTGTACTTATGTGTACTTAATCTTTTATGTTTAACTTAAAAGTAGATGGTTTTAAAATCAGATTTTATTATAATTACCTTAGATTCTAAGAGGTCAAATGCTTGCTCCTTAAGATCATTTGTCTATGAAGTAGTAAAGAACAAGATTCTCAGTCTTGTGTTTCCTCTTTGCTGGTCTAAGTGAATTGGGCGATAGTTTTTACTAGCAATATTCAGGTATAAATTTAGTTTTATTTACCTATGTCAGAATATAGTATGCTACCTGCAATGAGATCTCTCACTTTTCATACATATCTCATTTGGAAATTCATAACTTTAACCTTATGTGTGGGTATGCCATAAATGTAAGATCTTAACTTGGGGCTGTATCTCTGGATTATATATGCAAACTAAAAACTTGAGGGATAAGGTAATGTCTCCTTCAAGGGAAAAGAGAATACTTATCTACTGCATGTTATAAAACAGCAGATTTCCCAACTTCAGTGTTTTCTTTCAAAGCAATGCGCTATGTGCACAGGCATCCATTGAGCCCTTTGTGTTACACTGTTGAGATTGGGTGATGGTGATGATGGTGATAAAATAAAACCTAATTTCCACATATAAAAAAATTTACTTTAGCTTGATTTATGTGTATTACTTAATATGTACATATTAAAGGGGTTCAGTGTGATATGTCAATACATGCATATGGTGTGCATTGACCAAATTCAGCCTCCCTTTACCCACCTCCTTTTCACTTCCCAAACTCTAGTAATCATCATTGTATACTGTCAACTTTTTTTTTTTTAATTTCCATGAGAGAAAAACTTGGTATTTGTCTTTTTATGTCTAGCTTATGTCACTCAGAATGATGTCCTCAAATTCCATCCATTTTGTTGCAAAGGATAGTATTTCATTCTTTTTTTATGGCTGAAAAACATTTGTGTGTATTTGTGAAATTTTCTTTACCCATTCATATGTTAAAGGGCACCTATGTTGATTCCATATTTTCATAATTGTGAACTATGCTGCAGTAAAGATGGGTGTGCAGGTATATCTTTGATATGATTTCATTTACTCTGGATATACACCCAGAAATAGGACTGCTAGATCATATGGTAGATTATTTTCCAACTTTTAAAGGAATCTCCATACTGCTTTCCATAATGGTTTTACTAGTCTACATTCCCGTCAACAGTTTGAGAATGTCTTTTTTAAAATTTTCCACATCCTTGCCACTTTTGGTTTTCTGACAACAGCTGTTCTAACTGGGGTGAGATACTTCATTTTAGTTTTGATTTGCATTTCCCTGATGGCTAATGATATTTTTTTGTTGTTTCATGTCTTTTGAAAAGTGTCTATTCAGATCATTTTCCCATTTTCTAATTGGGTTACTTGTTTTACATCAGGTTTTTTGAGTTCCTTATGTATCATGGCTCCTTTGACCAATGGGTAGTTGGCAAATATTTCCTCCCATTCTGTAGGTTATATCTTCACTACTTTTTCTTTTACTGTGTAGAAGATTTTTACTTTGATGTAATGCCACTTTTTGCTTTTATTTGTCCTCTTAGAGTCACAGCCAGAAAATCATTGCCTATAACAATGTCTTAAAGTGTTTCTCCCCTATTTTTCTTTTCTTTCTTTTTTTTGGTACCGGGGATTGGACTCAGGGGCACTTGACCACTGGGCCACATCCCCAGCCCTTTTTTTTGTATTTTATTTAGAGACAGGGTCTCACTGAGTTGCTAAGTGCCTCGCCGTTGCTGAGGCTGGCTTTGAACTCGCGATCCTCCTGCCTCAGCCTCCCAAAGTGTTGGGATTACAGGCGTGCGCCACCGCGCCCGGCTTCCCCTATTTTTCTTCTAGTAGAATCATAGCTTCAGTTTTTACATTCAGGGCTTTTACAAATTTTGAGTTGATTTTACTATAGGGTGAGAGATAAGGGTCAAGTTTCAGTCTTCTGTATATGAATATCCAGTTTTCCTAGCACCATTTGAAAGACTGGCTTGTCTCTGATGTATGTTTTTAGTGCTTTTGTTGAGAATCAGTTGGCTGTAGATGTATGGGTTTATTTCTGGGATCTCTATTCTGTTCCACTGTTTGTGCATCTGTTTTTATGCCACTACCATGGGGTTGTTACTATGGCTCTGTGGTTTGTCTTGAAATCAGGTATTTTGATGTCTCCAGTACTTTTTGTTTTCTTGTTGTTCTTTTTGTTTAAGACTATTTTGGCTATCTACTTCCATATACATTTTATAATTGTTTTTGTCTAGTTTTGGAAAGAATATCACTGGTATTTTGATGATAATTACACTGAATCTATATATTACTTTGGTAGTAATAACATTTTAGTAACATTAATTTTTTCAATACAAGAACACAAGAGGGCTCTCCATTTTTTGTGTTTTAATTTTTTAAAATATTTTTTAGTTGTAGCTGTACTCAATACCTTTATTTATTTTTATGTGGTGCTGAGGATCGAACCCAGGGCCTTGCACATGCTAGGTGAGTGCTCTACTGCTGAGCCACAACCCCAGCTCCTGTGTGTTTTAATTTTTTTATCAGTATCTTATAATTTTCATTGTAGAGGTCTTTTACCCCCTTGGTTAAATTTATTCCTTGATATTTTATTTGATTTAAAGCTATTGTGAATGGGACTGCTTTTATGATATCTTTCTTAGCAATCTCATTATTAGTGTATAAAAATGTCATTGATTTTTATATGTTGGTTTTGTATTCTGCAACATTACTGAATTTGTTCATTGGTTCTAATAGGCTTTTGTTTGAACTTTAGGTTTTTCTATGTATAGTACCTTCTGCCAATAGGGATATTTTTACTTTCTCATTTCCTATTTTTATGTCCTCTATTTCTTTCTCATGCCTAAATGCTCTGGTTAAAACTTCTGGTACTACACTGAATAAGAATGGTAAGAATGGACACCTTTATCTTGTTCCAGATCTTAGATGGGACAGTTTCAGCTCTTCCTCATTCAGTATGATGGTTGTAGGAATCATTTTTGTCTTTACGATGTTGAATTATGATTCTTCTACACCTATTTGTTCGGGGTTTTTATTTTGAAGGACTACTGAATTTTATCAAATGATTTCTCTCTCTCTCTTTTTTTTTTTTTGTTGGTACTAGGATTGAATGCAGGGCCTTGTGCATACTAGGGAAATGCTCTATCATTGAAGTGCATCCCTAACCCTTTTCATTTTGACACAGGATCTTGCTCAGTTGCCCAGGCTGGCCTGGAATTTATAATCCTCCTGCCTCAGCCTCAGGAGTAGCTGGGATTATAGGCATGTGCTACCACACTGAGGACAAATACTTTTTCTGTGTCTAAGGGATGTTTAATGGATGATTTTTAACCTTCATTCTATTCATATCACATTTACTGGTTTGTATATGTTGAACTATCCTTGTGACCATGGGATAAATCCAACTTGATCATGGTGAATTATCTTTTTGATGTGCTGTTAGATGTGATTTGCTAGAATTGTGTTGAGAATTTTTACATCATTGATTAGTGACAACATTGATATATACATACGGTTGTTGTGTCCTTGTCTGGTTTTGGTAATGGGGTAATCCTGGCCTTACAGAATGATAATGTAAGGATTCCCTCCATTTCAATCCTTTGGAATAGATTGAGAATAACTGGCATTAGGTCTTCTTTAAAAAAAAAAAAAAAAAAAAAATTCTATCTAGCAGTGAAACCATCTGGTCCTGGACTTTTCTTTGTTGGAAGACTTAATTATTGATTCAATATCACTATTTGTCATTGATCTATTTGGATTTTCATTCTTTGCATTTTTGTAGTATAAGTTGTAATACCTCCTTTTTATCTCTATTTATTTGGTCTTATTAGCCTGTAAGTAATATAAAATCTAACAAAAAAACCCATACATATTGAATCTGAGGATTTGTATTTTATCAGTACTGAAAAAGATTTAGCCATAATTTCCTCAAGTATTGTTTTTCTTAATGCTCCCTTTCTAGAAATCCAATCCCCAAAATTAGAGCTTTCCATTCAAGCTTTCATTTCTTTTACTACTCATATTTTTCTCTTATTTCTATATTCTGTAGTCTCAATAATTTCCTCAGAGATATTATTCAATTATCTAATATCTATGTACCCATTGCTTAATCTATCAACTAATTTCTGATTTTTATGACTACATTTTCATTTCTAAAATTTCTACTTAATTCTTTACCACATCTGTTTTTTTAAGTACTGTCTCATTTTTATGTTATATATTTACTCCCTTTTCTCAAGATTTATTCAGTTTGAAAACTATATTTATAGCTTTTATCTAACAATTCTATTCTCTGAAATACTTAGGTTTAACTCCAATTTGTTATATCCATCAACTCTTGATCAATTGAACTGCTTTTTATTATCTTGTTTTGGATTGTTAATTCCTCAAAGGGGCTTTAAATACTAGAATGCAAAGTGGCCTAACAGAGAGTATATTATCTAAATTTGTTTAGCTTCTGTCTGGCATTCTAGGGCATAGTCAAGTACTACTACTTCAATTTCTAGACCACAAAAATTACTGTGCTGATTTCTAAACTTGTGTGGGTATAGGCCAAATTTCTAGGGAAGATCTTTATTTTTCATCCAGAGCTCAATAAAAAAACAGACAAGTTTACTGTTCTGATAGGCAAGGAGAAATATTATCTGCCCTTTCACTAATGTTGTAGGTCTCTGAGATTTCAGTTCCATGAAGAGAGGGAGTTTGATCTCATTTCCATTTCTCTATCACATGTAGATCTAAATCTGCATCTCATATTTTCCTCTAACCATTAATTCCCAAGAACAACAAGTATTACAACAAGTATCTCTGTCCCTGAGAGTGACGAACAGTGTGTTCACTTGTCCTCTAACCACTTACTTTATTTTTAGGTTAGATAGTAATTTAAATGGAAGTATGTTAGTAATTCTTGGGTGGAATTCTAGGTACTAGAATAGATTTTAAGTTGTTTGGTCCAGAACAGAAGTCTATATACTGATATTTAAATAAGTAATGGCATAATTTAATCAAAGAAAAATGAAACAAAATAAATAATAAAACAAGGTCAACCTAGTTACTTTTAGAATATTCAATATTCTAGAAGATTTTATTTCTCCTGTTATTTAAGTAATTAGTATGTAAGGTAGATTGAATTATTGATCCACGTTTACTCCCTGTAACTGTAATGTTTCTTTATGGCTCCTTAGGAAGAGAACAGTATACTTTCTTGCTTCTTGATTTTGACCTTGACAATGTGACTTGATTTGGACAATGAAGTATTAGTGGAAGTAATGTGAATAAGGGCTTAAAATGTTCTTGAGAGGTTGGCTTGCCTTTTGTTTTTCTGTTAATAAAATGAGAACATGAATGGTGTAGTCTCCTGGTCCAAGAAGAGATATATGAAGATACTCAGAGTCTGGAGTTTAAGCTAAGTTTAGTCTATAGCAGCAGAAACCCTAAATAACATGCAGATACACAAGGAAGAAATAAATACATGCTGGTATAAATGAATTTTAGTAGTTTTTATGCACATTACTATTAAAATAGCCAAATGAATTGCCATGTCATTAGTTCTTAGGTCCTCTCTTGAAAAATGGAATATCTGATTAGTATTATTCCAATAATTCTAATGTGAATTTTTTTGTTTTTGTTTTGCTCAATACACTAAGCAGTTATGCTGTATTAATACTTCATGATTTTCCTGGCAATCAGTCAATAACATTTAATACAAATTGTTCACTAACCTGGTATTTATTTAAGAAGGAGAGATCTGTAGATTCATTAAAAGGTATGGAAGATAATGTGACGTGAACGTATGGATTTAGTTCTGCAATATGATTAAGTACAGCTTCAGCCCTAAAAAAAATAATTAACCATCTTTCATTCAATATATTCAATCTCTCAAAGTTGGACACTTAATGACATCATAAGAACTTAATATATTATGAAATTTTAATTGAAACAATAAATTACATAAGAAAAACTAATTTGTTTCATAAAATTATATAATTTTAAAAATATATTGCCATAATTTATAGTAAGCCAAATAATCTCAAAGTGTATGCTTACAGTTCTAAATTCCATGCTCTAGAAGTCTGAATGATTCAATAATACTAAAGATATGGTTCAATAATTACAAAGAAATTATTTTCTAGATAGCAAGGACTATATCAAAACTTTGATAATACAAATAATTAAATAAGCATACAATAATACTTAACTATGGTAATGAGTTAAACAACTGACTGAACTGGTGCTCCAGACACAGAAAATATTCTAAATAACTGAGAGTTAATAATTCTAAAAACTATGATAAGACATCAAAATATCTTCACCTGTTTCTTCCATTCACAATGTCCTCTTCGCAGAGAAAGAAGTTGGTTCCTAGATCCCATGCCCGGCATTTTTCTGTATCATGGATTGTAAGTGCCTTCAGAAAAGAGGAAAGTATCTATTGAAATCTAGAATAGAACAAAGATACTCACTTTCTCTAATATTATTTACACTATAAAGTAAGTATTTTTATGTGTAAATGCAACAAAAGTAATTATAGGTGTAAAAATTGGAAAAGGTATAAAACTAGATCTATATGCAGATGATACATGACTATATAACATCTGGAAACCCCAATACACTGATAGAAAAAAATTAAACATTTAAGAGAATTTAAGTTTATCAAACAAATACATTGTAAAAAAACCCAATATATAAAAATTCAAAAAATTCTTATAAATATTTAAAAATATGCAATGTTCCAAGTCATAAAGGTAATTCACAAGTTAGAAAAACAGTACTTGCAACCCATATCAGGTGCTTTCAAACCTTATAGAAAAAAAGGGCAAGATTAATTTATAAGGAATATACTGAAAAAGATGCATATATGGCCCTTGGGAATATATAAAGATGCTTGGCATTACTCAGGAAAGAAATACCTTTTCTCCCTCATTAGACTGGTATAAGTCCCAAAAGTTTGACAATATGCTGTACTGATGAAGGTGAGGTAATCAGCCACTCGCATAATTACTAATGGGGATGTGAAGTGACTCAACCTCAATGGAAAGAAATTTAGCAATTTCTTTCAAGAAGACAAATGCATTGTCCCTTGACACAGCAATTCCACTCTAGGACTATCCAAAAGACAGTCTGGAAAACATGCAAAAATGACATATGTACGAGGGTTTTAAATGCAGCACTATTAAAAAATAAATAATCAAAATGTCCAAGTTTTCCAATATGGAAAACTTCATATATGTGATATATCCACATAATGTATATCCATGCAACTATAAAAAAGTATGATATATATTTGTCATTATGTAGAAATTTTCAGGATATGCCACTAAATGAAAAAAAGGAAGATGGAGAAAAGCAAGTCACTATAAGAAAGAAAGAAGAGATAAATACACATACATATATAAAGATACACATTTATGTGTGCACACATTTGCTTATATTGGAAAACAAATGAAGAGAATATCAAAGAAAGGGCGTAATCTAATAAGTGAAGAAAGGAACAGGGTCAAGAAAAGATACTGAAAATATAATGCTTTGTAAATATGACTTTGAATCAAATAAATCTCACATAATAGCACAATTGAATTAAATTAAAAGCAATTCCTAAAAAATCCAAAGCAAAATGAATAAATGAAATAAACCATTAATATTGAGTCACTTGCCTAACTACCCAGAGGAATTAAAGTGACTTAAGAAAACCGTTAATTTGTCTGTCAAATCCAAGTAGGAATTAAGAAAGGATAAAATAACTTGAATTGTTAATAACATTTTATTAATAATACTGAAATGGCATTCTGAAACTATGTCATATATATGAACACCTACAAGTAATCAGGTTAATTTCATTAGAAACTAAGACCCTACAGTAAGAGAAAAAAGCTTAAAATATAAAATCACAGTAGTAAATATCCAACAATCCTAAATGTGAATTAGAAAATTTTAGTAATCCCTTATAATCCTAAACTTGAAAATCAGAAATCTCAGTGCTTATTAGACCACTAAGATGGTCTAATTCTATCCACCAAAAAAACTTTATAGTGACAAACACTACTGGGGTTGTATCGAAAGAACTCAAAAACTTGCAAAGAATTCCAATAACCAAAGATGAAACAATTTTAGCATCAATGAAAATAACCTCTACAGTGGATCAAAACACATCAAATATGCTTAAATCCTTGCATTTATCATAACATATCCATAAACACATACATACTGAGTTCACAGATCTCTGTTGGGAATGACAGGAACCTACTGCGTTTTTTTGTTTGTTTGTTTTTTCTTTTTCTTTTTTTTTTTTTTGTAGGGGGAGTTTGGTACCATGGACTGAACCCACGGTGTTTAACCGCTAAGCTACATCCCCTCGTCTTGCTAAGTTGCTTAGGGCCTTGCTAAGTTGCTAAGGCTGGCTTAAAACTTTTGATCCTTCTGGCTCAGACTCCACAGTAGCTGAGATTACAGGCATGCACCACCACGGCTGGCTGAATCCACTGATTTTTGAAGCTGGTAATTAAAGAAGAAAAATTCAAGTATTATCTTGCCCTTCATACATGTATGATCTATACTTTTATGAAACTAAATAAGTGATGAATGGAAAATTTTATCCCAGCTAATAAATAAGAACATAACTGTGGTCCCTAATGAAACAATGAATCTAGGCAATGATCATTAATGGCTAATAATAATCATGAAAAGAGGGACAACAGGATATTACTGACTCCTGGTGGGAGAACACAACATTACCTATGAAATAGTCTTGCTAAAAGAATAAAATCTCTCTCTCTCTCTCTCTCTTTTTTTTTTTTTTTTTGTGGTGCTGAGGATTGAATACAGGGCCTTATGCATGCAAAGGCAAGCACTTTACCAACTGAGCCATATCCCCAGCCCAAGAATCCAATCTGATTCTGATTCTCTGCATATAACTACCAGTTTACAGGGAATGAAGAAATAGGGGAACACATTACCAGTAACTAGTTTCTTCAACAAATAAATTCCAAGATAAAATTTAATTCAGGAAGAAAAATCTACAGATTAAAACAAAACACGTTCAGTATATGAATTTTACTTGAATCCCTATAAGAACCAAAGAAGCCTTAAAAAAGATTTAAGAAAACTAGGAAAATCTAAACTCTAGGTAATTTATGATTATGCTAAACAGACTTTAAAGATGACCCCAATGCTTCCAATTTCCTATATTCATGTCTTTGGGTAATCCCTTCCTCTTGAGTATAGGCTGCACCTACTTCTAACATTAGGTTAGAAAAGACTATTAACTTGATTTATTAGCATAATCCCTTTCTTGTCTTCTCCTTGCTTACACTGATGAAGCAAGCTGGTAGCTTGTGGTCAGTATGAGCTGCGCTATGGAGAATATGACAGCAATGAACTGACATAGCAATGCCAAGAGCCAGCAAGGAACTGAGGTCCTCAGTCCAATAATCTAACCCATGAAGACCCAAACGCTGCCAAAAAGAAGAGCACGTTTGCAAAGTAGATCCTTCACCAGCCAGCCTCAAGATGACTACAATTCCTACAATTATGAGAGATCTTCACATAAAGGAACCAGCTAACTCATGCCTGAATCCTTACCCACAGAAACTGGAGATAAGAAATGTTGTTTAAGTTATTGAACTTTGAGGTAAATGGTTACATAGCAAGAGGTAACTAATACAAACAACATTTAGAACTTGTTACATTTTTAGGTGTGAAAATGGTATTAATATTTACAAAAGGTACCTCACTAAAGTGTTTAAGAATACTATATCCAAGATTTACACTAAAATAATATGGCAGTTGCAGGCTGTCAGAAATAGGAAGGAAACAGATGGAAATGGAAATGTATCTCTGAGTTGGTAAATGAAGCTATGTCATACATACATGGGGTTTTGTTAAACTATTCTATTTTACAACATTTTTGAAATTTCCTAAGTTTGTTTATAAAGGATAGGAGAGCATTAAAACAATTTTGCTATTAAACAAAACCACAATAAGTCAAAGTATAAACAATACTACCTCTATAAATGAACAAAAAAAACATAAGCATATTTTTTCTTACTAAAGGACATATATTCACTTACCTTAATCCCTGCAAGAACAAGGTTCTTTGCTATAAAGAAAAAAAAAAAAAAAAGAAATAGTTTAAATACTAGGAAATCATATTAGGTATGTCTTCATGGAGCTTAGACACAACTCTAGGTAACTGTGACTTTTTTTTTTTTTTAATTACACAAGAAATATAAGTTCCTTGAAAAAAAAAGTTAGAAAATACAGATTAACAACAACAACAAAAATACAATTTTGTATAATAATCATTCCACCCAGAGGCAACTACTTTTAAATTTTTAGTATATTCTTACAAACATGTTTTTATGACTACATATATAAATGGATATAGCAATTGATTATTAATAGCTATTAACATCACAAAACTAGAAGCAAAGAGAGTCATTATTGGTTCCTTGTGAAAGTACATAACAATGTCATGAAATAATCTTGCCAAAAGAATCAAAATTTAATTCAAGCCGGGTGTGGTGGCACACACCTGTAATCCAAGCTGCTCAGGAGGCTAAGGCAGGAGGATCTTGAGTACAAAGCCAGCCTCAGCAACAGAAAGGCACTAAGCAACTCATTGAGACCCTGTATCTAAATAAAATACAAAACAGGGCTGGGGATGTGGCTCAGTGGTCGAGTGCTGCTGAGTTCAATCCCCAGAACCAAAAAAAAATTGAATTCAATCAAGCTCGTGGATCTAATTTCCTTATAGGATGTACAAGGGGCAAGAGTTAAATTCTTTAAAGTAAACTTATGTTGCTCAAAAGTACTACATAAAATTATAATAAAATATTGCTTACCAATTTCCAAACCAAGACCACCCATACCACTTAAGAAAACATGGGACTTGGCCATCTTCTGCATTGCTGTGTCTCCAAGAACATATCTCTGTCGACTACGTAAAACACAATGAAAAAAGATTAACTTGTGTTAAATTTACATATCCCTTAAAGTTGTTTGCAAACTAACAGCTGGGGGAATGTCCAAAACTATAGAATGGAGAATAGCTAAGTTATGATATTTTACAATAATTAAATATTGCAGTGAAGTAGATAAAGAATTTTTTTTTTTTTTTTGTGGTGCTAGGGATTGAACCAAGGGCCTTGTGTATGTGAGGCAAGCACGCTATATCCCCAGCCCTAAGAAATTTCATAAATTGTCAATGTGGATTTTTTTGAACTATAATTGTATTTACTGACATAAACAAATACCATAAATTTCATTCAAAGAAACAAGACACACAAGAAGACATTCAAAGCAAGCTTATTTGTATTTTTAAATATTAAACTTGATGGGGAATATTTTTAGTTATATTTTGTACTGACTTCTAGCTTAAACAGACTATGAACAGATATCACAATCTGTATGGCTTCATATTTTAATATCTGAACATTTATTTGGTCAATTTAAGACATGTTCCACGTGTTCCTGAAAAGAATGTATACTTTACAGCTGTTTAAGACACAGTGTCTTATCATGCGGTTCTAGTAGCTCAGTGGTAGAACACTTGTCTAGCATGTGCTAGGGTCTACACTCAAAATCCCCCCCAAAACTCACTAAAAACCAATTATGGCATTTGTAAATGGATGGAACTAGAGAACATTATGCTAAGTGAATATGCCAATCCCAAAGAACCAAAGGCCAAATGTCTTTGATACGTGGATGCTAATTCACAATAAGGAGGTGGCTAGGGAAGAATAGAGGTCCTTTGGATTAGACAGAGTGAAAGGAGGGAGGGGGTGTAGGGGGGTATAGGGGTAGGAAGAATAATAGAATAAATCAGAGACATCATTACCCTACGTACAT
This sequence comes from Tamias sibiricus, assembly GCA_025594165.1. Taxonomy (NCBI): domain Eukaryota; kingdom Metazoa; phylum Chordata; class Mammalia; order Rodentia; family Sciuridae; genus Tamias; species Tamias sibiricus. Next base: position 56,855,179 of record CM046665.1, read on the forward strand.
ATGTAATTACACTACCAGTGTAATTCAACATATGTACAACTATAAGAATAAGACGTTATACTCCATTTACGTTTCAAAATGCACTCTGTCATGTATAACTAATCAGAACAAATAAAAAACAAACAAAAAACCACCACAACATTCTCTATATGTACATTAGGTTTATTTTAATAATCAGGTTGATAAAATTACCTATACCAGTTCTGGTTTTTCTTCTGTTTGTATTCTCAATCAGTAAAAGCAACATTTCAAAAAACTACTACTAAGCCAGGCGCAGTGCAGCACGCCTGTAATCCCAGCACTTGGGACACTGAGGCAGGAGGACTGAGTTCAAAGCCAGCCTCAGCAATGGAGAGGCACTTAGCAACTCAGTGAGACCCTGTCTCTAATAAATTACAAAAAAGGGCTGGGGATGTGGCCCAGAGGTTCAGTGCCCCTGAGTTCAATTCCCAGTACCAAAAGAAAAAAAAAAACAAAAAACAAAAAAACAAAAACCCCAACTCCTACTACACTTGTTAAAAGTGTCTATGTGTCTTGTATCTAAGCACCTAAATAGTGACTGGCATACAGTAAGAGTAGCTAACACTGAAGTTTTTATTATGCATCATCACCATAATATAAAACAATAGAAAAATTTAAGCACAGAGAGGTTAAATAACATAAGAACTGGGGGGTAAAATTTAACTGAGGTAGTTAAGACTTAGCATTTACTCTTAATTCCTATGCCACAATACACGTAGATTGAGGAAAAAAATAATCCTAGAAAGTTTAAAATGGGGGGGGGGCACCAAACCCAACAATCAGTTTCTCTGACGTAATTCTTCCCTATACTGATTCCTACTCCCTAAGCACAGCCATTCGCAAATTTTTTAAATTTATTTTTTCCTAATATTTGTGCTCTTTATCTCTAAATGACATATTTTAATTTCTTGATTCCCTCCCAGTTTTATATATTACCTATTATCTTCCTAAGAAAGATGAATAATCTTTCTAAAATACAAATATTAGCAAATAATTCTCTTACTTTTAAAATCCCAATGGTTTTCTATTTCCCTTACTGTAAAAGTCTAAGTTCTTTAAAATTTTTCACAAGGCAACTCATAATCTAGTTCTTGCTTAACTCTCCAACCTTATCTTGTCACCCTTTGTGAAACTCCATGTTCCTGTGTAATAAAGATTTTCAGTTCTCCAAATGTGGTATGTTCCTTTGAGTGTAGACTACTCCTTTCCTCTAGTATTCTAGGCCTGACTAGCTTCTATTCATCCATAAGTCTCAGCTTATACATTACTTTCCTATATTATACCTCTTTTAATCCTATCCTTTCTCAATACAGTGGTGGACCCCTGTTTATGTGCATCTGCAACACCTTATTACAGTGTATTTTCATTGTTTGTCTGCTTTTCTAGGAGATATATAGATTCAGTAAGGCAGGGTCTTTGCCTTATTTGTCACTGGTTCCTCAGTGATGAATAAGGTCTTGTCATGTAGAGACACAAAAAACCAATTTGCTAATTTAATGAAAGAAATGAATTGGCTGTTACACAAGAACAACACTTCTATGTTCTAAAGGGCTTGAATCCTCTTTTCTATGTTTATAGTCACAAGAACTATGCTTAAAATGTTTTCCATCTTGTTCTTGCCTTTCTTATAAATTATTTTAAAGTTTACTTAGGCAAATAATAACCATATGAATGCAGTTATAAATGACAAAAACATGCAGATAAAAAAAAAAACCCAAACTCCAAATAATCCAATCAATAAATGGCAAAGAAACTGAAAAGGTACTTCACAGTAGAAGAAATATGAACAGTTAGCAAATATATGAAAAAATGTTCACTATCTCTAGCAATTAGAGACATGCAAATTAAAACCACACTGAGATTCCATCTCATTCCAGTCAGAATGGCTATTATCAAGAATACAAGTAACAATAAGTGTTGGCAAGGGTGTGGGAAAAAAAGGATACACTCATACACATTGCTGGTGGGAATGAAAAGTGGTGCAACTACTCTGGAAAGCAGTATGGAGATTCCTCAAAAAACTAGGAATGGAACCACCATTCAACCAGTTATTCCACTCCTTGGTATTTATCCAAAGGAGTTAAAATCTGCATATTACATAGTGATGCAGCCACATCAATATTTATAGCAGCCCAACTCATAACAGCTAAGCTGTGGAACCAACCTAGGTACCATTCAACTGATGAATATGAAATTGTATATATACACAATAAAGTATTACTCAGCCATAAGAAGAAATGATTTAATTACTTTCGCCAGTAAATAGATGGATCTAGAGACTATCATGCTAAGTGAAATAAGCCAATCCCCAAAAAACCAAAGGTCACATTTTCTCTTTGATATGCAGATGCTAACACACAGCAAGGGGGTGGGGAGGAGAAGATTATACAAAGGGGAATGAAGGGAAGAGAGGGGGTATAGAATAGGAAAGACAGAAGAATGAATCTACATAACTTTCCTATGTTCATATATGAATACATTACCAGTGAAACTATACATCATATACAAGAATGGGATCCTAACTAGAATAAGTTGTACTCCATGTATGTATGTATGTCAAAATATACTCTAGTGTCATACATATCTAAAAAGAAAAAATTAAATAAAAGAATAAAACCAAGATACATGAACTAAGGTTTTCCAAAGAACCACAGAATCTCTGTTTCTCACCAGTCACTAGGATCTCTCCCACCTTTCAATGTTTAGCCACTTAAGGGAAGGTTACCATTTAAATACCTATTTTATGCAAGCTAATATGTCAGGTACTTTGCAATTTAATGACACTGAAATGCTTTGAAGTTGTTACTGTTAGGAAGCAGTAGAGATGGGATCTAAATTTAAGTTACTCAAGTCCAGCATTATTATATTATAGTTGACTCTATTAAGTAGGCATGCCACTTAACATTGAAATACCAAGTGAACAGATATCACTATTATCTACTTTCAGAAAGCCTTTTCTACAAAAAATGTTCCCATTTTTGAAGGAACAATATTCCCCTATAATTTTCACAGACTATGTCCTAATTTTATCTCCTTGAAGCCATAGAGAACTCACCCAATGCCCTTTTGATATCACAGTCTTCCAAATATTTGAAGATGTTACCCAAGATCCAGTGTCTTCTCTTTCCAGGTAACCCTTCCATTTCCTTAATTCCAACAAGACATCATTTGTGAGTTCCCCTAAACACTCTAATCACTTTCTTCTGGATGAACTTCAGTCTCTTTCCAGGTAACCCTTCCATTTCCTTAATTCCAACAAGACATCATTTGTGAGTTCCCCTAAACACTCTAATCACTTTCTTCTGGATGAACTTCAGTTATCTTTGCATATGTTTATTAAAACACTGTTTTGAGCCAGGTACTGGCTGGGATTCTCTGTGCAAAGATCACAACAGAAACAATTTCATATGAGTTCTATATAGTAAATGAAATAAAGCACACAAAATACCTAGCAAAATGCATGTCATATGCTACTAGGAGAGAGACAGATAATCATATAATTATATAAGATTAAGTACTATACATAAGTACCAAAAAGTATATAAACCTGAAATACAGAAGAAGCTATTCTCTACATCAATGGAAGAAAAGGAAAGTTTTCAAATGAGGGCCCATCCAAGATGAATTCTGAAGAAGTAATATGAGTTCAAAGATGAATCACGAAAGGAAATGTGTCCTAGACTACTAAACCAGGGAAAAGGCAGGCATAAAGAAAAATGGCTTATCAGAGACAGATCATATATTTACAGGACTTCTACTGCTGGCCACAGTGATGTAATAAGGATGAGATTTATTCTCTTTCCTTAAACAACTGAAAACTGAACAAAATAAATGAAATAACAGGTTTTAGACACCAAATAATGGCAACTCAGAAGAGTAGTATCAGAAAAGAGAAAAACAAATGAAGTGAACTTTGTTTTATTTTTATTTATTATTTGCAAAGTTTTCAGATTGCAATGGAGGGAGGGGAATGCAAAGAGAATCTGGCAGTCTCCCTGAGTTAAAGAAACAGCTAAAAATTCAAGAAAGCTAGGATTTACAAGCTAAGCAAGAGAGTGGAGAGATGCAGAACAAGTGCCAGGAATCTGCAGATGGTTCCCCTCTTTTTAAGGTCTTCTTTCTTTTCTTTAGTGTTGTGTAGTTTTCATTGTAGGTCTTTTTTTTTTTTTTTTTTTTTTTTTGAGGATATTGTAAATGGGGTAGTTTTCCTAGTTTCTCTTTCAGAGAATTTGTTACTGATATATAGAAATGCATATTGATTTTATATCCTGCTACCTTGCTGAATTCATTTACTAGTTCTAGAAGTTTTCTGGTAGAATTTTTCATACCCTCTAAGTGTAGATTCATGTCACTGGCAAATAGTGATAGTTTGAGTTCTCTTTTCCTATTGGTACCCCTTTAATTTCTTTGTCTAATTGCTCTGGCTAGAGTTTCAATGACTATATTAAATAGAAGTGGTGAAAGAGGGCAGCTCTGTCTTATTCCAGTTTTTAGAGGGAATGCTTTCAATTTTTCTCAATTTAGAATGTTAGCCTTGGGTTTACCATAGATAGCTTTTACAATGTTGAGATATGTTCCCATTATCCCTAGTTTTTTGAACATGAAGGGGTGCTGCATTTTGTTGAATGCTTTATCTGCATCTATTGAGATGATCATATGATTCTTATCTTTAAGTCTATTAATGTGATGAATTACATTTACTGATTTCCATATGTTGAACCAATCTTGCATCCCTGGGATTAAACCCCACTTGATCATGGTGAGCTGTCTTTTTAACATGCTTTTGTATGCGATTTGCCAGAATTTTATTGAGAATTTTTGCATCTATGTTCATTAGAGATATTGGTCTGAAGTTGTCTTTCTTTGATGTGTCTTTGGTTTTGGAATCAGGGTGATACTGGCCTCATAGAATGAGTTTGGAAGTATTCCCTCTTTTTCTATTTCATGGAATAATTTGAGGAGTATTGGTATTAGTTCTTCTTTGAAGGTCTTTTGAACTCAGCTGTGTATCTTGTCCTGTGCTTTTCTTGGTTGGTGGGTGTTATAGGCCAGGCTATATGGACAAACAGTATCCATTTTACCCTGAGACTCCATATCATATAAGAAATACATACTTCTCCCATGGTAAAGCCCCGCCTCTATACCCATTAGTAGTTACCTAGCAACAAACGCAAAATGGCAATTCTTACACAATAAAATTGTTCTCTCTTTGGTTCCCATTTTTCTTGGGCAATGTACCCTGTCAGAGATTGACTGTCTAGATGTTAGTAACCATTCTCTAACTTGTACTCAACCGGGGTCATTTTGACCCAATTCCCTTCTGCTTGCTTGCTGCTACGCCAAACTGGAAAGCCCTGTGGGAAATACCAATGTACCCACTGCATTGTTTCCCTAACTGCTTGATTCAGCTTCTGTACCCCTGGTCAACCTGGATGTGGTTTTTGCAGGTTTTACCTTTAAATACCCTAAAATGTTGAAGCTCGAGGCTGTTCTCCTGCAGAGATAACTTGGTCCTTTAGGAAGCAGTCCTGGCCAGTTGGACAATAAAGACTCTTCAGTTTGGACGAAACTGGGACTTGGTGTGTTTTTCTGAGCAACCCGCCACACAACAGTATGCTTTTTTTGTTTTTTGGGTACCAGTGATTGAACTCAGGGATACTCAACCACTGAGCCACATCCCAAGCCCTATTTTGTATTTTATTTGGAGACAAAGTCTCACTGAGATAGATGCTTAGTGCCTCGCTTTTACTGAGGAACAGTATGCTTTTGATGGCGTCTTCTATTTCATTGCTTGAAACTGATCTGTTTAACTGTGTATATAATCTTGATTCAGTTTGGATAAGTCATATGACTAGAAATTTGCCAATATTTTCTATTTCATTGGAGTACAAATTTTCAAAATAATTTCTAATTATCTTCTATATTTCTGTAGTGTCTGTTGTGATATTTCCTTTTTCATTTTGGATTTTAGTAATTTGAGTTTTCTCTTTCCTTCCCTTCGTTAGCTTGGTTAAAGGTTTATCAATTTTATTTATTTTTTCAAAGAACCAACTTTTCGTATTGTCATTTTTTCCCAATTGTTTCTTTTGTTTCAATTTCATTGATTTCAGCACTGATTTTAATTATTTCCTGTCTTCTACTACTTTTGGTGTTGATTTTCAGCTTAGTGTAGATTAACATGCATGGGAGGAAACAATCTGTTTGGGGGAAAATTACCACCTGAAAGGGCAAGTGCAAGTACAGCCTGTGGTCCTCTCCAGCTATGCACAAAACTTCATAACACAAAAGGCACTGGATGGAATATTCAGAAGAGTATTATATCAATGGGGGGTAGGGGGATTAGCCCCAAATATCTCTTCCAAACTTTAAAAGCAAACTTTGAAAAACCAAACTGTTTCAAAGCAAACTGTTTCCAAGTAACTTAACTGACCCTGAACAAAGCTCAAGAATACTTAAAGAAATCTAAAATCATCCAGCATCAAAAAAATAAATTTCACAATGCCTAGCCATATATTTATTTAAAAAAATTTTTAGAGAGCCATACGCGGTGGCGCACGCCTGTAATCCCAGCACTTGGGAGGCTGAGGCAGGAGAATTGCGAGTTCAAAGCCAGCCTCAGCAATGGGGAGGCACTTAGCAACTCAGTGAGACCCTGTCTCTAATAAAATACAAAAAAAAAGGGCTGCGGATGTGGCCCAGTGGTCGAGTGCCCCTGAGTTCAATCCCCGGTACCAAAAAAAATAAATAAATAAAATAAAAAAATAAAAAATATTTTTAGTTGTAGATGAACACAACACTTTTATTTTATTTATTTTTATGTGGTGTTGAGGATCAAACCCAATCCCTCACACATACTAGGCAAGCACTTTACTACTGAGCTACAACCCCAGCCCCTTGGCATATATTTAAAAAACTATCAGGTATGCAAAAAAGCAGGAAAACACAACCTATCATGAACTAAACTAATAAGAACACACAAAGAAATGACATAAATGACAAAACTCTAAGACAAAGACATTAAAACAATTGTAAATATGATCCATATGTTCAAGAAGATAAAGGAAAGCATAAACAAAACTTCTAGGGATTAAAACAATAAAATATTAAGATGAAAAATACACTAGATGTAATTAACAATAGATTTAACACTACAAAGAGAACTTGAAGGTACAGAAATAGAAACTGTCCAAAAAAAAAGAAAAACCACGGTAATTTCTTTTTAAAAAGGGAAAAATTAAACACACAAATAAGCTGTGGAATGTGCCTTGGCCTAATATAAGTGAAATTGGAGTCCCTGAAAGAAACTGGGGGGGGGGGGGGGGAAATATGAGTAACCAATGGCTAAAAATTTTCCAGGAATATTATAAACTCAAAGACCACAATGTAAACAAACTCCAAACTGAGAACTATAAAGCAAACTATGCCAAGGTACATCATAAAACCAGGAATGAAGAGAAATATTAAAAGTGGCTAGAGAAAATTAAGCATATTATGTATGAGAAAAGGGTAAAATGTCAGGTGATTTTCTTCCAGGAAGCAGTGTAAATCAGAAGACTATGGCACATATTTTTAAATACCCAAAATGAAACACTGTTGACATAGTATTCTACACCCAGCAAAAATACTTATTAAAATAATAAGCAAAAGTTGAAAGAATTCACAACCAGCCAACTGTCAATATAAGAAAGGTTAAAGGAAGTCTTCAGGCACAAATAAAATTATATCAGATGGTAATATGAATTTATACAAAAGCATGGAGATTATTGGAAATGATAAATATATTGAAAGGGCTTTGGAGAGGACCAGGCTAAAATTCAGCCAGTGTGTGCTACAACTGGGAAGGCCAAAGGGGCAGGGCTGCCAAAGTACTTTGGAAATAACATATCATAGCCACGTGTCCTAGATGCTGTATGCAATTATAGGATCTGTTTGCCCAGCTGGGTTTTTGCATTGTTTTGGCCCCATCCCTTCTTTCTGTGCCCCCATTCCTATTTTTTTGGAATGGGAATGCTTACCCTGTGCCACTGTATATTGGACATATATAATTTGCTTTTGATTTTCAAAGGGGTTCTGAGCCAAGAGTTTGCCTTGAGTGTCAGAGGAGACTTTGGACTTGGTCTGGGGAATGCTGAAACTGTTAAGACTATGGGACTCTTAGACATGGACTAAATGCACTTTGCATTGTGAGATGGACATGAGCTTCTAAGGGCCAGGGGTAGAATGTTATGGTTTGGATATCTCCCCAAAGCTCCTGTTAATACAGGAATATTCAGAGGTAAAATGACTGAATTGTGAGACCTGTAACCTAATCAGTTTATCCTAGTTTGAATAGACTGACTAGAAGGTAACTGTAGGCAGGTGGGGCATGGGAAGCATGCCCTGGAAGGGCTGTTCTTTCTGAGGCCCCTCCCTTTCTCTCTCAATTTCCTGACCATGTCATAAACTAAGCAGCATTCCTCCCCTGAGCCCTTCTCCCATGACATGATCCCTTATCGTAGACACAGAGCAATAGCATTGGCTGTCTATGGACTGAGACCTCTGAGACCCTGTCCTTTATTTAAATAAACTTTCCCTCCTCTAAGAAGGATATTTTTTGGGGGGAGGGTACCAGGGTTGAACTCAGTGGTACTCAACCACTGAGCCACATCCCCAGCCCTATTTTATTTTTTATTTTTTTGTATTTTATTTAGAGACAGGGTCTCACTGAGTTGCTTAGCACCTTGCTTTTGCTGAGGCTGGCTTTGAACTTGCAATCCTCCTGCCTTAGCCTCCAGAGCTGCTGGGATTACAGGCCTGCGCCACTGTGCCCATCTTGAAGGATATTTTGGACACAGTAACATAAAAGCTGACTAAAACAAACAGTAACAGACTGGACTAGACAAATAGAAAACAAATTTTTAAAAAGGCATTAATGTTTCATGGATTACGTCTCCACTGATTCAGCCAAATGTGTACTGAAAATATTTATAGAAAAAAGTGTATGGCCTGAACATGTACAGATATTTTCCCTTGTCATTACTCCATAAACAATGACGTGTAACAATTTTATGCCCAGCATTTACACTATAAGTTACATAGAGATGATTTATAGTATACCAAAGGCTATATGTAGGTTTTATACAAATAACTAAGCCATTTTACAAGGGACTGGAGCATCTGTAGACTCTGGTATCCACAGGGGTAGGGTATCATGGAATCAATCCCTATGAATACCTAGTGATTGACTGTTAAACATATATCCTATAAACGCTGCAATTATCTTCATTTTATTTTTATATGGTGCTGAGAATTGAACCCAGTGCCTCAGGCATGTTAGGCAAGCGCTCTAACACTGAGCCACAACCCCAGCAACCCTAAACACTGCAAATAAAGACAGACTGTGAGAGTGAATGAAAATAAAAGCCCACAGGATGAGGATACACACTTTCAAAACTTTTAGTCAGCATAGTATGAGAAGTCCTAGCTAGAGCTACCAGATAACAGAAAGACATAATGTGAACCCAAACTGTCCCTAATTGTTGATGACATCTTATATATAGAAACCCAAAAAGACTCCAACAACAACAGCAAAAAACTATTAGAACTAATAAATGAACTTAACAAAGTTGCAACATACAATCAGTTGTATTGCCACACACCATTAGCAAATCTCTGAAGAAATCAAGAAAGCAAATCCACTTACAATGGCTACAAAATAAATAAATAAAAATATGTAGGAATAAATTCAACCAAAGATTAAAAAAAAAAAAAAAAAAACTCCATAATAAAGACTATACAACACTGATGGAAGAAATCCAAGAAGACACAGACATACCAGGGCTGAAAGAACCAATATTGTCAAAATGTCCAGAATACCAAAAACGACCTAGCTTCAATGCAATCTCTATCAAAATACCAATGATATACTTCACAGAAGAAAAAAAAATCCTAAAATTTGTATGGAAACACAAAATCCCAAGCAATCAAAGCAATCTTGAAGAAAATGATGACAAAACAACAAAGCAGGAGGCATTACACTACTTGAATTCAAACTAAAATACAAAGCAGTAATAATCAAAACAGCATGTTATTGTCATAAAAATAGACATAGACCAAAAGGAGCAAAACAAAGAACTCTAAAGTAAAACCACGGACATATGGTTGAGTTCTGACAAAGGTACTAAAAATAAGCACTGCATAAGAATAGTCTTGGCAATATATGGTGTTAATAAAACTGGGTATCAATATCCAGGAGAATGAAACTAGAACCTATCTCCCCACCAGTTATAGAAATCAACTCAAAATGGATTAAATACTTAAATTTTACGTGTGAATTTATCAAACTATTAGATGAAAACATAGGGGAAATGCTTTAGAATATTAACAGGGCAATAGTTCAAATGGAAACAATGTAAACACAAACAAATTTCTGATTTTAAGTTTCTCCACAGCAAAAGAAACAGAAAATATTTGCAAACTATATATCTGACAAGGAGTTAAAATCCAGAATATATAGAACTCAAGAAAATCAATATAAAAAAATAAAATAAACCGATTAAAAATGTGTAACAGATCCAGAAGTTTCTCATAAGACATACAAATGGCTAACAGGTCCATGAAAAAAATGCACTTCATCACTGTTATGGTTTGGATCTTAAAATTTCCACAAGAGCTTGTGTGTTGAAAGCTTGGTTCCCAGCTAGTGGTATTATTGTGACACAGGTGGAAACCCTGGGAGGTGGAGTTGAAAGAAGTAGGTTAATGGTGACATACCACTGATGAGTTTATGGACCTTGACTTACTTTCTCTTTCTGTTTCCTGGCTGCTGTGAAGTGAGCAGCTCTGCTCTATCATGCCCTCTCCACCACGATGTTCTGTGTCACCACAGGCCAAAAAACAAAGGAGCCAAGAAACAATAAACTAAACCTCTGAATCCATGAGATGAAATAAATCTTTCCTCCTTTAAGTTTTCTCAGGTATTTTGTCACAACAACGAAAGCTAAACTTGAAACTTGGTACTGATAGGTGGGGTCATTTTTGAGACTAAAACTAACCATGTGGTTCAGAAGCCTTTGGAACTGGTTTGTTGGAGGAATTTGTAGGCTAGAAATAGCTAGATGCTATAAAAGGGCTTAATGGTTGGATTCTGGGGTAAACTCAGAAGTCCAGAATGCTGATAGGAATGAGAACAGCAAAGGGCACACTCATGAAGTTTCAGATAGAAATAAGGACAATATTGGGAATTGGATTACAAGGCTTTAATATTACTTTCTGGCAAAGAACTTAACTATTTTATCTGTGCCCTAAGACTTTCTATGAAGCTGAGTGTAAAGGTGATGGACTAATTAATTTGTCAGAGGAAATTTCAAGGCAGCACAGCATACTGGCTGTGGCATGGGCAATGCTGCCTGCTTTAAACAAGATTTACAGTGAGAATCAGGAACAAAACCAGAGCTTAAATATTTGAAAACTTGCAGCAATTTTGCCAAAACAAGAGCATGCTTAAAGTTGTGGGCAAGGAGGGTGTGGTTATTAAAGAGACTGTTGGCTTTAAAAAGAAGCCAAGTACTTTAAACAGGGACAAAAAGAAAGATGCTGTGGTGAAGGTATCTCAGAAATCAGCAAGTCCCCAGGCTTCACAGGTTCAAAGGTACAAAAATGTAAGTCTGATATATGAGAAGTGAGTACCTGAGTGTCCTGCCTTCCACAAGACTGCTGCCTAAGATGTTGTTTCCTTAGGATTCAATTTGCCATGCTCAGCTGTCCAGGTACTCAGAGGCTGCTACAGTTGTAGACCAAATAGGTCTGATTACTAATTGAGCTGGTGACAGACCCTGGTATTGTTGTGTGATGCTGGTTTTGCAAACATGCAGAATGTAAGAGCCATGGTCATGGCAGCTTCAAGGCCACAGTATATAACTGCCCTGGTGGTTTGGAGCTCACATAATGCCAAAAATGTGCCCCAGATGCCAGACTTGGAGCTATAGGATTTAATGTTTGCCCTAATTGATAAACCAGCCTAATTCCATCTTAAGACTGGGAGCCATCCTGTCAAAAAGTTATGAAAAGCCCACTTCAGTTTTCTATGAAATGCTAGGATTCTTATTTGGCTTGAGCTTATTGTCTGGCATTCATTCCCAGGCCTTGAGCTCGCTCAGGCCTGGCTTTCCTTGACCAGATAACAACTCTCTCTCTCTCAAACTAACGGTGCCTCATAAACTTTTGATGTGGGGTTTGACTTTTACTCCCCTTTTTTCTTGAAATGCAATGCCATGTAGATATTAGTTTGCTACTTGCTTTGAATTACACATGTCTGACCTTGCTAGCTGTAAGTTCCCAAGATTTTCTGTAACTCTTTGAACTATAAAAACCTTGTCTTCCCGGAGAGCGGGGCTGACCCCAAGCCCAGTGTTTGGGAGGGGCAGCCCTGGCCAGCTCTCTTTATATGTATACAATATAAGCTTGCTTTAATCTAAAATTGAAGTTGGTGGTCTTTTCTTTGTGTCTTGGATCAACACTAATGGGTTTTGGTCTTGCTTTGGTCTCATATCTCCTTTCTATGCCCTCATTCCTTCCTTTTGGAATGTGAATGTTCATCCTGAATTTCTCTCACCATTATATGTCGGAAATATATAACTTGCTTTTTGATTTTTACAGGGGCTCACAGCTAAGAGTTTGCCTTCAAGTCTGAGAGAAGACTTTGGACTTGGATTTTTGAATAATGCTGGAACTGTTAAGACTATGAGGACTCTTGGAGATAAAACACATTTTGTATTATGCCTCTGAGCCATCATGAGCCAGGGCTTGAATGTTATAGTTTGAATCTTTAATGTCCCTCTAAAACTCAAGTGTTAAAAGCTTGGTCCCCAGCTAAAGATGCTATTAGGAAGTGCTAAAAACTTTGGGAGACCTAGTATGAGAAAGCAGGTCACCGTAGGTATGCCTCTTAAGGGTATACTTTGTCTCTGTATTCTGGCTCTGTTTTCAGTTGCCATGAGGAGAGCAGTTTTGCTCTGCCATGATACACTGCCTCACAATTGGCCCAGAAATAATGGAGCCAGATGATTATGGACTGGAACCTCTGATGTCATGAGCCAAAATAAAACTTTCCTCCTTTAAGTTGTTTTTCTCAGTTTTTTCTTCTTTCTTTTTACAAAAATTGATAGCTCACTAACCACAGAAAAACACAAATCAAAATCACAATGAAAAAAAAAATAGTTAAAAAAAATCATGAGATTATTACCTTATCTCAATAAGATATCTCACAAAGACTAAAGAGTAGGTAAAAATGTGAAGTAAAGGAACTCTTGCAAACTGTCAGTAAGAACGTTTATGAGTAGAGTCACTAGGGAAGATAGTATGAAAGTTTCTCAAAAAATTCATTTGATTCAGCCATTCCACTACTGGGTATATATCCCAAAGAAATGAAATAAGTACATCAAAGAGACACCTACACTCACATATTTACTACAGCACTATTCACAACAGCCAAAAAATGGAAACAATCGGAGTGTCCACACATGGATAAATACCATGGAATAATATTCAGCCATTAAAAATGAATGAAATTCTCATTTGTAGCAACATGGATAGAACTGAAGATCATTACGATAAGTGAAATAAAATAGACACAGAAAAAAACAAGTACCATATAATCTCACTTGTGTAGAGTCTAAAAAAGCTCAGAGTAGAAATGGTAGTTATGAGTAGTAGGGAAACAGATGTGAAAAGGTTGATCAAAGGGCACTAAATTACTGTTAGATAGGAGCAAGAAGTTCTTTTTTTTTTTTTTTTTTTTTTTTTTTTTTGGTACCGGGGATTGAACTCAGGGGCACTCAACCACTGGGCCACATCCCCAGCCCTTTTTTGTATTTTATTAGAGACAGGGTCTCACTGCGTTACTAAGTGCCTCGCCATTGCTGAGGCTGGCTTTGAACTCGTGATCCTCCTGCCTCAGCCTCCCAAGGAGCAAGAAGTTCTGATGTGTTATTGTATAGTAGGATGACTATGGAAAACAAACATGTACAATATATTTTTAAAAACTAGTAGAAAAGATTTTGAATGTTTTCATCATCAATAAACTATATTAAACATGATTTAAATAGTATACAATATATGCTCCAAAATGTCACTGTATAATTTTTTAATGTATAATTTTTTATTTACTTGCTAAAAAATAAACTACAAGTATGAAAAAAAGCAAGAAAAATGAAAAAGCTCAACAATATGCTATCTATAAGGGGTCTAATTTAAAGACACAAAGAGCTTAAAAGTAAAAGGGTGAATATACCAAGAGGGCATAACAATTCTGTTTATGCCCTGATCAGAGAACTTCAAACTACCTGAAGTAGAAACTGATAGAAATAAAGTAAGAAACCCACGAAAACACTGTAACAGTCAATATCTCTCTCATATAAAGAGTAGACATAAAATGAATAAGCATGCAGGACATAAGAACAACACTATTACTCAATTTGCTACACATTGATAGGAAAATCCAATAAATAACAGAACACATTATTTTCAGATGTATTTTGAACACTGGTCAAGACCATATTCTGCAAAAAAAAAAAAAAATTAATAAAATTCAAGTCATACAAAGTATGTCTACTGACAATGAAATCGAATTAGAATCTTATGCTAACTATAGTTACTAAGGACAGAATTATATACTTGAACACTGCTAAGAGAGTAGTGTTACAATTTGGATATGAGCTGTCCCCCAAAAGCTCATGTGTGAGACGATGCAAGGTTTGGAAGAGAAATGACTGGGTTATAGGCTGAACCTAATCAGTGAATTAATCCCTGATGGGATTAACTGAGTGGATACTGTAGACACTTGGGGTATGGCTTGTATATAGAGATCTGGAAACAGAGAGCTTCCTGATCATCATGTGAGCTGCTTCCCTCTGCCACTCTTCTGCCATAATGTTCTGCCTCACCTTGAATCCCAAGGAATGGAGTTGGCCTTCTATGGACTAAGACCTCTGAAACCATGAGCCCCCAAATAGGCTTTTCCTCCCTTAAAATTGTTCTGGTCAGATCTTTTGATTACAGCAGTGAATAACCTGAATAAAAAAACAAGTGGACTGTTAAAAGTGTTTTTACTACCAAAAAAAAAGGCAAAATACATGAGAAAATGTTAATTTAGCTTAATTTAGTCATTGTAAAATGTACATAATAATAAAATATAATGTGGTATATACCAAAATATATGTGATATTTGTCAATTTAAAAAATTTTGAAAAATTAGAAATCATCAATACTGGGAAAAAATCCTCAGTATCTGGGAATCAAGCAACACACTTTTAAATGGCTCAGTGGTCAAAGAAAGATATAGTTCTCTGATCTGGATGAATATGGAAACAACATATAAATGGGATACATGTAAAGCAGAGTTTAGAGGGAAATTTTTAGCATGTAATGGATATACAGACATATGTCTAATAATGATATTTAGGTTAATAATGGGCTACATATAATATTGTGGTTCCATAAGTTTACAGTGCTTAATAATGACGTAGCTATCTTACTTTGTGTAAGCACACTTCATTAATGTTCATATAACAAAATAGCCGAATGTTTATTTCTCAGAATGCACCAGAGTCCTTAAGCAATGCACAACAGTATTAGTAAAAAAGGCTCAAACATCAATGATATTAAATTCTACCTTAAAAAAACTAAGAAAGGTAAATTAAGCTCAAAATAAGCAGAAGAAAAAACTCAAAATAGAAAAAAAAAAAAATCAATGAGATGTAAAACAGAAAACTAATACAGAAAAGAAGAAGAAGAAAAAAAAAAATCAATGAAACTTAGAGTTAGTTCTTGGAGAAAACCATAACTACTAAATCTCTAGACAGAATGTTCCAGAAAAGAGAAAAAATAGAAAAATTACCATTATCAGAACTGATGAGGGACCACCATCTTAAATCCTATAGACATTAAAAAGAACATTCAAGGAGTATTACAAACTATTGTTAGAGTCAACTGTTAACTCATGTCATTAAAATCAACCCCTAAGATAACCAACGTGTTCTCTGAATGATACTACTACCAAGTGCCATTCAACATGAAATATATACCCTGAATATCCCTATATCTATTAAAAGAACTGAATTGCAGTTGAAACTTTCCCACAAAGACAACACCAATGACAGATATTTCTGAAAACTTAAAGAAAACTTCTCAATTCATCCTATGAGATAGTATTACCCTGATACCAAACTAGAGAAAAAATCATTGAAGAAATACTCTATATCAATATTTTTCACATGCATAGACACAAAAATTTCTGAAACTGAGACACACACACATGTGAGCATGTAAAAATACAACATGAGCACTATGGTCTGAATGTTTCTGTTACCCTAAAACTCACCTGTTAAAACCAAATTCCCTATATGATGGTTTTCAGATGGGGGAGGGCTTTTTGGAATTAGTTTTAGGAACTGATTTAGGAAGAGCCCCCAAGAATAAGATAGTGCCCTTATAAAAAGAGATCTGGCAGAGTACATTTGCTCCTTCTGCCATGTGAAGACCACAGCAAGAAGCATCATCCAGAAGCAAAGAGAAAGCCCTCTAAACACCAAATCTGCTGGCATCTTAATCTTGGACTCCCTCAGTCCACAGTACTGTGAGCAATATTATGTCCATTATTTACATCATATAAGGTATTTTGTTATAGCAGCCTGAACAAACTAAGACAATGACTAAATTGGATTTATCCCCTACATAGAATGCAAGAGTAATATAATGTTCCAAAACTAATCATGTAGTTTACAAAATTAAGAAACCAAAAATAGAAAGGGGGGGAGAAGCCATGTGATTATCTCAGTGAATTCATAAAGTACAAGTCATGAGTCACTTAACGACACAGGTACATTCTGAGAAATATGTCATTTGAGCAATCTTGTCATTTTGTGAACACAATGTAAATAGTCCCTAAAGAGTATAATCATACAAACCTAGATGGTATAGCTTATTACCATCTCAATTATATGGTATAGCATTTATTTCCAGACTAGGGAGTTTCATGCATTGAAGATTTGCTCTGGGCAAGTAATTTTCTTTCAAAATCAGAGTAACCAAAAGTTCTTCAAATGTCTTTCACATCAGCATGTATAGATTCACCATCCACTTTTATATTATGTAATAAATAACAATTCTTAAATCATTAAAAACCATCCAGAGCTAGCAGTAAATGTAAAATCAAAGATGGGTTTGTCTAAATGCATGTTTGAAGACATGAATGATATGAATATACTTCATATACTAACAGTGATATATATGTAAAAAGGTGCTCATTATGTGTATTGAGAATTGTAAAGCATGCTACTGTTATATATATACAACAACACTGAATAAAATAAAATAAAATAAAATAAAAACAAAGATGGGTTTGGTTTTTAATTTCTGTAATTATCATAGTGTTGAGAGGAATATTTCTGTATCTGGCTTTCAATCTAGGTCATTAGAAGTTTCTCCAAATCTCATAAGGGCCCACCTTGAATTTCTGTTATTCTCAATGCCTTCAATGAAGCAGATTCTCTAACAGTTACTGTCCCTGTGTTCTTACCCTTCGAGATCATAACTATGGTGGAATGTGACATGCTTAACAGGGGAGCAATAATCACTGATTTTCCATCTTTGTAGTCCTCAATAAGTTTTCATTTCATTTCCAGATAAACTGATCAACACTGTCTCTTTCTGACATTAGCAGTGTATTTTTTATGCTTAGGGGCTTATTGTTTTTTTTTTTTTTTTTTTTTTTTTTTTTTTTTTTTTTTTTTTTTTTTGTGGTACCAGGGATTGAACTCAGGGGCACTCGACCACTGGGCCACATCCCAGCCCTTTTTTGTATTTTATTAGAGACAGGGTCTCACTGAGTTGCTAAGTGCCTCGCCATTGCTGAGGCTGGCTTTGAACTCGCGATCCTCCTGCCTCAGCCTCCCAAAGTGCTGGGATTACAGGCGTGCGCCACCGCGCCCGGCTGGGGCTTATTGTTTTTTCTTTGCTGTGAACAAAATACCCAAAAAGAACAACTTAGAGAAGGAAAAGTTTATTCTGGCTTATGGTTCCAGAGATTTTAGTCCTTGGTGAGCCAACTCCATTGCTTTGGACCCAAGATGAGGGAATACATCATGGTGGAAGGATGTGGCAGAGGCGCATTGCTCAATTCATGACTGGTCAAGAAGCAAAGACAGGAAAGCAGGAAGGGGACTGTAGCTAAAACGAACCCATCCAGGGCATGCCCCCTGGTGACCTATTTCCTTCAGCCATTTTCACCTGCTACAGTTACCACCCAGTGCATTCAAACCAGGATGGACTGATTAGTAGATTATAGTTCTCACAATCCAATCATTTCAGCTCCAAACATTCCTGCATTAACACAGAGCTTTTGAGGACACCTCATATGCAAACCATAACATGTGCCATGATGAATAAAACAAGACACGATTAAATCATGCACAAGAGAAAATGACAAGAGAAATGGTAAATTAGATATGTGACGCTGCTGTTGGTATAACACAACATACTATACACAGTAAATTTTTTTTAATAAGTAGAAGGAACGCACTCTAAAATATTGCAGTAAAAAAAAAGTATAATAAATACATATACCAGAACACAGATGCTCATTTATCATTACTGATATTATGTACTGTCTGTAATCATATGTGCTATGCTTTTATACAACTAGCAGTGCAAGAGGTGTGTTTACAATAGCATCACCACAAATAGGAGTAATGTGTTGCACTAAGATATTGCAATAGGTATAATGACCTCAATAGGTAAAAGAATTTTCAGCGCAATTATACTCTTACCTATATGTCATCAGTAGCTGACAAAAATGTCATTATGTGGCACGACTATATTTGACAAATCTTATACTACTGATCAAAAACCTAACCCCAAACCCAAACTCAAACCAAGACAAACCCACAGCTAATATCATACACCATCATGAAAGAATATTTTCCATCAAACATTAGGAATAAGGCAAGGATGTTCACCTTTACCATGCCAATGATGAATGAATGTGGTATGCAGTATATACATGCAATGGAAAATTATTCAGCCTTAAGAAAAGAAATTTTATCATTTGGTACAACATGCATGAACATGGAAGGACAAATACCGTATGATTCCACTTATTGAGGAAGCTAAGCAGAAAGTAGAATGGAGGTTGTCAGAGACTAGGGAAAGGGGGGTTGGGGTAGTTGCTACGCAAATGGTACAGTTTCAGTCATGGAAGATGAAAAATTTCCAGTGCTCTTCCATATAACAATGTACATAGTGTTAACAATATGAGGCTGTACACTTAAAAATTTGCTAATAGGGAAGGTTCATACTGTGTTTTTACTCCAATAATAATTTTTTAAAAGGTAGTTTGTGACCTTATTCTAAAATACCATGTAAGGTATAACATCTGGACTTGCACAATGAGACAAAATGGTTAGAACTATGGCTGTGTGTACAAACAGAAAGAGCCACTTCTGGAATCCATCTTTATCATACCCTACATTCACTCAACTTACTTCTGAATCTATATTCCTAAAATGGTAAGAGATTAAGGATTCTTAAAAGAGACAAAAGAACACTTTATGTTTCTCATATTAAAATTATATTACAGATTATCTCCTGATTATAAAATTTGTTTCAGAAGGCACCTTAAGTTTGGGTTCCTAATTTGTAATTATATTCTTAGTGTCCTTTTGGTTTTGTTTGTCAGGTTAAAAAAAAAAATGGCTTACCTTAATAAGAGCTGAAATGCTATGTTCTATAATTTTTAGTCAAGCAAACTACAACCTACTTATTTACATAGCATTATAAACAAAAATTTAGTCACTGTCTATTATATATTGTGTTTCTTACATCAGCTTTACAAGGTTGGAAGGACATAAAAAACAGAAAATAAAATTAGCCAATATGATGTTAAGGAGTTCCTAGTTGCTATTCCAAGAAAAAAATGACTAAAAAGGACACTAAGAATATAATTACATTTTAATTTAGACTAAGAGTCTAAATTTAAGATACCTTCATTTTGTGATCAGGAGACCATTTACAGATCACCTGTTCATTCTTTTCTTCTAAAAGTACTGTACAAAACAGAATTTGGAATCAATATCTCAGGTGGTATATATTAACTCCTAAAAAAGTGCTCATAACTGACTCTGCATCCCAAATAAAAATAAATATATATAAAGAGTAATTCAAAATACATAATGAGCCTATCTTTCCAAATTCTATATACATAAAATGTATTTTTATGACTATATAGAGGAAATTTAATAGCTTTTATACAGAGACCATACAGGTATATTTTGTAGTGGATAACAAAATCTCTCTTAGTCCTATCACTCAAGTCTAAAAAAACTGATATTTAATTTTATAAAAGCTTTCAGACTACATATAGTACAAAATCAAACAAACAAACACAGAAGCCCTAATTTTAACCTTATAGGAACTCTTAGGATATACATACAAAATTCTGCCTAACCCAAATGGCATTACTTGAGGACAATGGGGAAAATAAGTTTCCATGAGGTTCATACCTGTATAATGCATCATCAATCTCCACAGATTCTGTTGACATCATGGGCAAATTTTTATTTGCACTGGGAGGAAAAAAACAAAAAACAAAAACCAAACCTTTAAGTATGGTAATTAAATACTCACAATTTACAACATAATACTCAGTTATGCATGGCATCAGATTCATGATTTACCAAAAAGTTTTAGATATCAAATATATCTATCATTATCTATCACTGATTTTTAAAATGTATTAATTAAAATTTACTAATTGCTTGCTTTATCTTTTGTGTATTAAATTGTACAGCCCGTGATTGTTTTATTCTGAGGTGTTTTGTTATTGCTCATTTATTTTCATGGATCTATATTTTTAGCAATTTTGTCCCACGAACCTTTTCTATAAGCACACTCTTCCTACATACATTTAGTCCCACAGAATTAACCATATGCTAATAACAAAAAAACCTATTTCTTTATGTATGATTTTTTCCTGTCCTACAAGTGTAATTTTATACACTTGCCAAAACAATAACTCTATTGTGATATTTAACTGGTTTCCCAAACATTATGAACTCAAACAGAATTCAATTCCCCCTGCCTCTCAAAATAGGAATAAAGGAAGCACTTAAAAAAACATCTGTTGAATGAATTTTAAAATTTTTTAAAAAAGGAACTAAACAACTTGTTAGTGTGATAAAGTATATATACTTCAGTGACATATTATTTATAGTGGTGTGTCCCAATTTTTCCACTGTACAGTACACAAAGAAAAATCATATTTGTAGGAAACATGGGAAGCAGAAATGGCTTGTAGTTACCCAGTCTGGGGTATTTGGGCCTGAGCCATAGTGAAAACTGAGATTAATATCATCTTGGCAAAAGTGCAATCCAAACCTGGATCTGGGAAGGAAAACTATTATTAATTACGGGGTTCTGAAAATAATGTGATAGCAGGAAATTTGAGTCTTATTTTTAAAGACTGACATTGTTAATAAGCCAAGGAGATTGCAAACACACGTGATTAAAATGTTATCAATTACCTTACTAAACACTGATTAGTATCTTCAAAAGATATCAGCTTCTAGTTAATTACATGGATATGAAACTCTTGATTGCACTCATGAAAGCAAGCCAGAAGATAGCTGTATTCTAAGAGATCACCTAATAAAAACAATGTACATGCACCATATACTGTTTGGGCATTCTAATAAAATATACAAATAAAATTTCTTATTATACAGTTTCCTATTATAGCTACTACACTTGCATTTGAGTCTTCCTTGCATGGGGCACAATTAGTTTAGTGGGTAAACTTTCTGAGTAAAAATAAGAACCATATTCTAACCAGCCTGATTCTTAATGTTTATGACTGCCATTTACTTTTTAGAAAGTTCTCTTTCGAGAGCCGGGCGTGGTAGCACGCCTGTAATTCTAGCACTTGGGAGGCTGAGGCAGGAGGATCTCGAGTTCAAAGCCAGCCTCAGCAATGGCGAGGCACTTAGCAACTCGGTGAGACCCTGTCTCTAAATAAAATATAAAAAAAAGGGCTGGGGATGTGCCCCAGTGGTTGAGTGCCCCTGAGTTCAATCCTCAGTACCAAAAAAAAAAAAAAAAAAGAGAGGAAGAAAGTTCTCTGTCACTGAACATTTTAAGAATATTTTTTAGAATAGTAAAGATTTGTAAGACAATAAAAAATATTTCACCTTAAGGGGCAGCTTTGTTTTTATTACCTATTATCTCCCAAGTAAATCTGACCGGACAAGGGGAGGCAATATCATGGTACTTAACCCATCCTTCAGTCTGAAAGTAGTGGAAACGCTACAGGTATATGAACAGTCTCATACTGCCTAAAATTCATACATCCATCATTTCTATCCTTGATATGTAGTATTATGACAACGGGCAGGATACATGCTTCATGAAAGAGGAACTACTTACTAAAACATTGGCAAGGGCCTAGGCAGGGACATCCCCGCCTTAATTCTGCAGGGGCGGGAATGATGCATAGGAGTACAAGATTACCAACCGGGATATATGAATAGGTATCTTATATATTTTTTCCCTGGCTTCCCCCAACCCCCTTTCGCTATAGTCAACAGAGGTTTCAGGGTGCCCTGACTGCTACTGATTCATCCTTACTTGTTCCCTCCGGCAACAGTTTTCAAAGGATGATCCCAGCGGAGGATAATGCTCCTTGGCGCTCTTAGCTTTCATTTAACGTAAAAGGAAAAGGAAGGTGATTGGCACCTGGCAGGAAAGCTCACAGCAAGCGACACGGGCCAGGCTAGCTCTGGTCAGAGCCCCTCACAACAGTTAACCAGGAGGAAGGAGGATGTTGGACCCCAACCGGAACTGAGAAATCCCTGAAAGAGGAGGGACGTGGACTTTCGCCTCACGAAAAGTCCGGGGCCGCAGAGGCCCAAGCCCGCGCCGCCACACCCACTCCGCACGCTCCCCTGGCCTCCCAAGACCGGCTCAGCCCGGCCCGTGGCCTCCCGCGCGCTCGCTGCCCGCCCGAGGGGAAGTAGAGTGCTAGAGACCAGGTCCTGTAGCCCAGCAGCCACATCATCTTCTCACCTGCTGGTTCCCCAGGAAGAGCAGGAAGCCTCTTCCCCACGAGGTGCGGCCACCAGCTCGGATCCTTCCATACTCCGCCAAAAACGCCACCGCCGCCTGCTAAGGGAGGGAGGCGAGGGGGCGGGACCGCGGGGGGTCAAGGGGCGTGCAGTGATGTCATCAGAGGGGGCGGGCCCGGAGAAGCTCTGAGCCCGGCGGCGTTTTCCCGTCAACCCCAGGGACGTCCTGGTTTCCGGTTTGGGTGTGGCCGCAGGGCGGGCTTTGCGCAGGTGAGTGAAGTGGCCAGCACTACTGAGCCCCGGACCTGCTTCACGCAAACGTAACCAAAACACTGAAGTTGCTTGTCACCGCTGGCTCTAGAAGCTACATATACAGGACTTTAGCGATCCGCGCAATTTGGGGACTGCATTGCAAATCCTTGATTTTATAGCAAGTAGAGGAAACTCCTTTATTTTATAAACAAAAAATAGAAAGCTGGTAATAGCTCCAGATTTTTGGGATTCCACTTGAATAATTTTGGCCTGCATGTGAGGTGGCTTTTAGAGATGTGAAGTTTGCCCCCTTTATTTTATGGGTGAAGGAAAGGAACTTCTTGATCATTGTGACTTGTACAAGATCGTAAAGCTGATCACTTGTCAGTTTACCAGACCACATGTTTTAATAAGGACTGCTCATTTAATTCTCTTTCCATTTCATTCTTTTTTGGAAAATAGTTGGACACAAAAACATAATTGAAAAGTCTGCAGGATTTTAAAAGTGGGCATATACTGGATATTAATAGAATTTTATGGAATGTATAATAGTTTTACTTAATTAGAATGCCTTCCTCTCATGAAAATGAGGGGAAAGGTAAAACTGTTTTATCCTTTGGACCTGTCAATTCTGTTTTCAAAATTGCATACCTGCAAAACTTGGAAACTTCATGTTGTTCATCTTTGGCATGATGGATACTCACTTATGGAATAGATTTCTCAATTCAGTTGTGGACCTTTTCCACATAACCACTAAGGTGAAATTGGTTTATGTCCTATTCTGTTAAGGTTCTGCTCTAGCACTAAGTTTATCCCTGTCTTTTCTCCTTATTGTAAAGTTAGCAAGTATAAATATTTTTGGCTAAACCATCCCCACAGATACTGTTTCCCCATTCTAATTTCCCTTTTCTATTTCATTTCTTCCTGAATATTTACTCAATGCCTATTAAACATTAGGGCCTAGTGAGTAGATAGGTAATCAGGAAATAGTACACCCTAATTTCATCAGTATCCTTATGGGAAGCCAAAAATAGAAAATAAATGGAAACATAGAAAGTGGTAAGTATGATAAAGAAAATAAAGGATAAGGATATGGAGATAGACTTGGAGGAGGAATGGAGAGGAGGAGACAATTTTAGATAGAGTAGTAATGGATGACTTCTTGAGAGAATGTCATTTGAGCCAAATGGTAAATAATGTGAGCCATGTGAAGATCTAGCAGAAGAGAATTTAAGCAGAGAATGAAGTAAATATAACTTTCTTTTCTTTTTAGCATTTTATAATTTCCCGATATATATTTATTTGTGTATTGTCTCTCTTTTGAGAGGACTGATTTTTTTTTCCTGGAGAAAGATTTACAGTATGAGGGGGATCAATGTGAGAAAGATTTTCTATTGTTGGATTTGGAGAGGGAAAAAGGGGGCCATGTATTATGGCCAGTAGGAGCTGAGTGTGACCTCTAGCTAATAGCCAAGAAAAGAAATGGGAGTCTTGGTCTACAACAGTAGAAACTAAATTTGTCAACAAGCTGCATGTTATTGAGGAAGACTCTGAAACTTCAGATCATTATGTAGTCAGATGATACCTTGATTTCAGTCTTTTGAGACTCTGAACAAACACACTATCTATGCTATGCCTGCATTCTGAGATAGAACTATGAGCTAATAGATTTGTGAGGTTTTTTTTTTTTTTTAGTTGCTAAGTTTATTGCTAAGTTTATGGTAATTTGTTATGCAGCAATAGAAATCAAGTATAATGTACTTTGTATAAGAGCCACATTTCTTCACAGTTTAACATCCCTGAAATTGAAATATATATTTTCTCATTTATCAGTACAGAATATGGTGGTATATTTTATTAGTCAGTTTTCCATTGTTGTAACAAATACCTGAGATAATCAACTTAAATGGAGTAAAGTTTCAGAGGTTGTATTTCATGGTAACTTGGCATTGTTGCTTTGGATCCTTATCAGCACAGTGCATCATGGTGGGAAGGTGGTAGAAAAGTCCTGGTCATCTCATGGCAGCCGAGAAGCAAAGAGAAAAGAAGGGTCCAGGATCCCAATATACCCTTAAAACTCATGCCTTCAGTGACCTAATTTTCTTCAATTAGGCCCCACAGCTTAAAGATTCTACTATGTTCCAATATCATAAGGGGCTAGGAACAAAGCTTTTAACACATGGGCTTTGGGGGGACATTTATGATCCAAACCATAGCAGAAAGATTTGATGGAATATGGTATGAATTATTGGAAACATACAATATAATAGGAACCTGGGTTTCACAGATTTTAATGTTTTGTCACATTTCCAAGTGGGAAAATAATTAGAATATCACCAGCCTGTTTGATAGTGAAGTTTTATGCCACAAAGAGTAAGATAACATATTTAGGATATTGAAGGGAAAAAACTTTAAGTCAAGGATTTTATGTCTAGTAAAACCAACTCTTATGTTCAAAGAGTACAAACATTTATCCACAATTGATGTGATATCAACATTTGATTAGACTGTCCTTTTAATGAGCCTCTCTTAAATGATTATTACAAAATGAATTTTAGCAACCAAAAGAACTTGACAAATATTGGCATGGGCATTGCATCAAGTTCTTCACAGCAAATCTATTGTGTTTATTAGCTTTTGTATTTCTCCTACTTTATTTTTGCTTACTAATTCTCCTGTGTTGTCATCTTATTTCCAAGTTTTTATAATTCTGAATCATAATTCTTCCATGTCTTGTACCATATTCTTAATGTCATTTACCCAGTTTCCAAAGAGTAACTTATAATTTAGTTCTATTTTGTGGTAACTCTTTCAGGCATGTTTTTATTGTCTGTGATAATGATATTATGCTCCTCATTGTCTTTTTCCATGTAACTTTGCATGAGATTTGTACTGATGCTCTTTATTGTTATTATTATTTCTCACTTATTATGTGAAATTAGTGTTCTTGAATTTTTAGTATGAAGCAGACTTCTTACTTCAATAAGCCTAATCCACCAAGGAATAAACTGTATTTTGAGAAAATCAGGTATATGGCAAGAAGGGA
Source organism: Tamias sibiricus (assembly GCA_025594165.1). Lineage (NCBI taxonomy): Eukaryota > Metazoa > Chordata > Mammalia > Rodentia > Sciuridae > Tamias > Tamias sibiricus. Next base: position 56,881,588 of record CM046665.1, read on the forward strand.
GTCCACATTCCTAAGGAATCATGGGATACCTCACCAAACAAAGGAAAAGATAGATTTATTGAAGGAATTTGGAGAAGTGTGGAGTTTAGGAGATATTAAAATGAAGTAGCATTTTGATAGGCTCAAAAGATTGTATCTAAAGGAGTCTTCTTTAGATCTGAACTGCAAAATGGACAAAAGACTCTGTATTCATGGAAACAATTAAGTTAAAATAGAAGTAGAATGTGTCCACAAACATCTTGTGCTGGGGTTGCTGAGTTATGAATGGAGCCGGGCTCTAAGTTGCGCTTCCCTTTTTGGGCCCTAAAAGGGAATTTTTCCTGCCTGTCTGCAGGAAAAATTGCAACTCACCCGGCGGGGTGATCTTAAGGACAGAAATCGCTAGGTGCCTTACCTCTGTTTATTTGAACAGAAAACACGCCACACCCAGGGAGTCTTGTATAGCACGCGGGATGCCCGAAGAACTCAGATTTATTGAACAAGCATTGACTTAAATAGGCCTAGAACTAACCAATCAGCAAGCAAGGCGGTTCAGTCTCTCACGCTAAGTCATAGCCACACCCCTTGGTTTAGCCCCGGTCCTTTAGGGCGTGGTAAGCAGTCAAAACCTTGCCCCTTGGCAGACATAGTCCCAACAATCTTGTATGTGTGGTGGGTTGGTACTGGGGATTGAACCTCTACCACTGAGGTACAGACCCAGCCAATTTTATTTTGAGTATATACATATATATTTTTTTTTTTCTTTTTTTTTTAGTTGTAGTTGAACATGACATCTTTATTTTATTTATTAATTTTTTTATGTAGCACAAGGATCAAATCCAGTGCCTCACAGGTGCTAGGCGAGTGCTCTACCTCTGAGCCACAACCCCAGCCCTCCTTTTTATTTTTTATTTTGAGACAGGATCTCACTGAGTTGGCCAGCCTGGCCTCAAATTTGTGATCCCCCTGCCTTAGCCTCCCAAGTTGGTGGGATTACAGCCCTGTATCATGGCACCCAGAAACAAACACCTTTTTGAGGTTCTGCAACTTATTTGGAAATACAGGCTGTTTGTGTCCAAATGACTTAGATTTTCTAGCTAAGAATGAGATGTTTATCTTAATGATAGAAGTTCAAACAGTAAAATTTTTGACAATTTATGATTTTTTTTTAGAGAAAAGGGTTCTCTATGGGTGAAAACAATAACTCAAATGGAGGGTTTTAGAACTCTTGTGTTTTATAATTACATAGTATACTTAAATTTACTTATTTCACTTCATACTTCTAAATTATTGGATATTAGCCAGAAAAGATGCTTAACAGTCATCTAAATGTACAGCCCCTTTGTTTTACAAAGCATGACCCAAAAAGTTAAGAGCTTGAATAAATTCATATTATTGTAGGTAGAGAGTCAGGACTCAAACTTAGTATTGTTTCAACTCTGGTGTTTTTTTAGTGTTATGACTAGATCATGCCAGTTAAAATCCCTGCTTCATGACTATCAAAAAGATTAGGAAATACTGAGCCCTGAGGTCAGGACTCCATGAACATGTTTGGAAAGAAACCAACCTCCAGAATTTTAAGACAGGCTTCTTTGCTCAATGTTGTTGTAGTCACATTTGAATTGGTTGGAAGCTGTTTAGAAAAACTTAGAGATAATTCCTTTGTCAAGAAAACAACCCTATTAAAATATAAATAATTACTTATATTCTTTGTGAATTAGAATTTGTATGCTACATAGTATGTTTGTGTGTGACATCTTCCTTTTGATGGTGAGCAAGGCATCTCCATCATTCTACCTTGGGGGAGGCAAGGCACCCCCCTAAAAATAGGAAGATGTAACATAAATATGGTGTTGGACCTTCCTGCTATCTTGTTTTTCTGCTCATATGACCATCAGGGTCTGATGCATTAATTATTAAGAATGAAACTGGCTCTGAGAATTGTTAGCTTTGTGGAGTCTGAGCTAGGAGCATAAAAACATTTCCTTAAGTTGAACTAGTATAACAGGTTTTTAGTTAGAAATTAGCTTTTGCAGATGCTTACCACTTAATCCCTCCCTGTTGTAATCATTGAGCTCAGCAAACACCCGTTGCTTAACCTTCTCCTTGTTACAATCATGCATTCCATAGAAAAGCTTCAAATGTCTTCTTGTGTTTGATAAGGACTCCTCTTATCTTTTAAGAAGTTTTAGGAATACTTCTGAAAAAACAACCATAATCATTATATAGGGACACAAAAGGAGCCTAGAAGTCTAGGCCCAGTTGCAGTTTAAAGAAAAAATATTAGGGCAATTTAGCCATAAAACCTTATGAGTTAGGAATGCCTAGACTTGAGGAGTCATGGTATAGGTTTAGATAAAAACAAGTTTTAGAATGTTTTCTCCTGTCTATAGATAAGATTAATCAGTAGTATGTGAAGGGCAAAAATCACACCGGAGACAACTGTGCAGCCAAAAGATTTTATTCACCAGCCTTTATGGCTGGTCGGAGGTAGAAGAAGTACAGGGAGAGAGGAGTCAGGGAGAGGGAAGTGTGCAAGCTCTGGATGGAGGGTCAGTGCCTGGTCATGCCAGCTGTGGTCTCTGGAGCTGTAGGCTGGGGCAGCTGCCGTCAGGCTGGAGGCAGTGAGTCTGGAGCTGTTGCAGCAGCTGCTTCCTCTCCACAGGGACAAGCTGTTGTGTCTGAGCTCCGGGCAGGCAGGGACTTAGGGATTTCTGGTGGGGGGTGTGTCCAAGCGACTTTCAACGCTATTGGCTCTTTTCCCAGTAAACAGGGCGAACTTTAAGCCTATTGGCTCCTGCCTGGGGAACAGAGCGACCTTTAAGCTGATTGGCTCCTGCCTGGGGAAAATGAAACCAGGTTTCTCCTAATGGAAATTTCCATTGTGGAGGTGGCCTGTCGGCCCCACCTATCAGTACGTACTTAGAAAAACACCCTATTTCCCTCAGAATGTATAACCCTGAAATTCCTTGAAATTCTTTGGTGTAACCTTCAAAAGCTGTATTGTAAATCACTGTGTTTGCTGGGCTATGTAAAAACTGAACTGAAAAAGTAAAAGAAGAAGTGAAGCCTCCAAGAAAGTGTGTGTGTGCTTTTCTTCGTCTCTGACTTGTTACCCCCATGCTGCGTTACACGTGTCGCGTTGCACCCCCATGCTTTTATGCACCCCAAACATGCTATTTAGCACCCCAGCCATGCTGCCCAGCACCCCCTTCTGAGGCCGGAACTTGGCAATTTTGTACCACAAAATTCACATGTTAAAACTTAATTCCCATTGTGATGGTAGCTGAAGGTGGGGCTTTTGGGAATTGAGAGCTTAGAGATCTCCTTCTTACCTTGGGCCACATGAGGACATAGTAAGAACATGACTATCTAGGAACCAGAAAGAGCATCTTCACTAGACATCAAATCTGCCAGCACCTTGATCTTGGAATTTCTAGCCTCCAGAAACTGTAAGAAATGAATTTCTGTTTTTTACAACTATGGTAGATTGTTTTAGCAGCCTAAGCAGACCAACAATATGCATATCACATTTTCCATAAATAGTTTTGAAAAATTATATAGCATAATAAAAAAAACATCATGAATTAGAAATTGAAATATAATTTCCTAGATACTTTATTGTTTAACTTATTAAGCAACAGCAACTAGAGACAAAATATAATAAATTATGCTCCTAAGTTTAAACTTCCACTAATATAGATATAAAACAGATGAAAAGCCAGGCATGGTGGTGCACACCTGAAATCCCAGTGGCTTAGGAGGCTAAAGCAGTGGGGTCATGAGTTCAAAGCCAGCCTCAGCAACTTAGCAAGGCCCTAAGCAACTCAGTGAGACCCTATCTCTAAATAAAATACAAAATAGGGCTAGGGTTATGGCTCAGCGGTTAAGCCCCTGAGATTAAAAGAAAAAGAAAACAAAAAACGGATGAAAAACTTGAAAATCCCTAAGTGGATTTTCAAGTCTTCATGGCTTTCTAAGCAATATGCTGTAATTCTATAATTGTATTGAGATATGCTTTGCCAGGGGAGTAGAAGCACCTCAGCCCCTTTATGAAAGAAAATATTCAGATCCCTATTCCAGAGATTTGGATCTCATTTATGGTCCCTTCACAATTAAGCTAGTTGCCATCTAAACTCATTCTAGTCCATTTTACATTTTTTTTTTTTTTACTGAAACAATGTGCAGATCATCTTCCTTCTCATCTTTTCCCCCTCCCTCATTGATTTGATAGCCAAATTCTTTTTTAAAAAATATTTTTTTAGTTGAAGGTGAACACAATTCCTTTATTTGTCTTTATGTGGTGCTGACGATTGAACCCAGGGCCTCACACATACTAGGTGAGTATTCTACCCCTGAGCCATAACCCCAGCCCAATGAAAGCCAGATCCTTTAGCCCACTGGGTATCAGACTTCATCAGACATCAAGATCACCTGGTCTACTTTTCTACACACCTTTGCTGGGCATCACACTGGTATTTCTGCTTCAGTGGATGTGGCCTGAGAATTTGTATATTTAACAAGTTCTCTGATGACATAGTCCTGATATTCTAGGACCACAATTTGTACTGCTCTAACCCTCTTCCTCTCATAATTTGAATTACCTCTAACCTTATCTTTAGTCGGGTTTTCTTTATTGAATTCTGGGCTTCACTGATTATTGACTTAGTCTTTTGGTTTCTGTTTCTTGGTGTATTTGCAATCTCATTCTGCCTAGCTCTGATCTGTGATTTTCTACTCTGGATTCTGCCTTGACACATGTCTAGTGGTACCTGGGGCTCTTCTCAGTTTTAGTTTTCCATTTGACAGATTTCCATTTTTGCATGCACTGGACTAACATATTTGTTGTTCACAAATGTGCAATAAGCAGAATGCTTTGTCTTTTTATAGGAGGGAGTAATTAGTATTAACAAGAGGAGGGAAGATGACACAGAAGATGTGAAATTTTTACCCTTCTTAGAAGTTTTATACCTATAAGTTGATTGTCCCAAATCTGAAAATCCAAAATCTGAAATGCTGTAAAATTCAAAACTTTTTGAGCACAAACATTACAGTACAAGTGGAGAATTTTATACTGAACTCAAGTGATAGGTTACAGTCAAAACTGAAAGAGAAATTAGGAAAACTCCATTCACAATAGCCTAAAAAAAGAAAAAGAAAAAAAAAAAAAAAACCCTGAAAAAGAAAAAAAAAAAAAAAGAGAGAAGTTGAAGAAAACCCAGGGAATCAATCTAACAAAAGAATATTGTGAAAGACCTCTATGATGAAAACTACAGAACACTAAAGAGAGAAGTTGAAGAAAGAAGAAGTAATGACTCAGAAGGCACGGAAACAGATCCCCCTCTTATACTCCTGGATAGGCAGAATTAATATTGTCAAAATGGCCATACTACCAAAAAGCACTATCTATGTAATTCCTATTAAAATCCCACAACATTCTTCATAGAAATAGAAAAAGCAATCATAAAATTTATTTGAAAAAATAAGAGACCCAGAATAGCTAAAGCAGTTCTTAGCAAGAAAAGTGAAGCAGGAGGCATCACAATACCAGACCTTAAACTATACTATAGAACTACAGTAACAAAAACAGCATGATATTGGCACCAAAATAGACTTGAAGACCAATGGTACAGAATAGAGAACACAGAGACAAACCCACATAAATATGGTTATCTCATACTAGATAAGGGTGCCAAAAACATTCACTGGAAGAATGATAGCCTATTCAACAAACGGTGCTGGAAAAACTGGAAATCCATATGTAGCAAAATTAAATTAAGCCTTTATATCTCACCCTGCATAAAAATCAACTCAAAGTGGATCAAAGACTTAGGCACTAGAACAGAGACCTTGCGCCTAATAGAAGAAAAAATAGGCCCAAATCTTCACCACATTGGCCTAGGATCTGACTTCCTTAACAAGACTCCTAAAGTGCAAGAAGTAAATCAAGAATCAATTCATTGAATGGATTCAAACTAAAAAGTTTCTTCTCAGCAAAGGAAACAATTAATACAGTGAGGAGAGAGCCTACAGATTGGGAGAAAATCTTTACCACATGCACTTCCGATAAAACATTAATCTCTAGGATATATAAAGATCTCAAAAAACTTAACACACACACACAAAAAAATAACCCTATCAATGAATGGGCTAAGGAACTGAACAGATACTTCACAGAAGAAGAAATACAATTGATCAACAAATATATGAAAAGGCGTTCAACATCTCTGGCAATTACAGAAATGCAAATCAAAACTACTCTAAAATTTTGTCCCACTCCTGTCAGAATGGCAACCATCAAGAATACAGGCAACAATAAATGTTGGCAAGGATGTGGTAAAAGAGGCACGCTCATACATTGCTGGTGGGACTGCAAATTGGTACAACCACTATGGTAAGCAGTATGGAGATTCCTCAGAAAACTTGGAATGGAACCACCATTTGACCCAGCTATCACACTCCTTGGTTTATACCCAAAGGACTTAAAATCAGCATACCATAGTAACACAGCCACATTAATGTTTATAGCAGCTCAATATTCACAATAGCTAGACTATGGAACCAACCTAGGTGTCCCTCAATAGATTAATGGATAAAGAAAATGTGGTATATATACTCAATGGAATATTACTCAGCTTTAGAGAAGAGTGAAATTATGGCATTTGCCAGTAAATGGTTAGAGTTGGAGACTATCATGCTAAGCGAAATAAGCCAATCCCACAAAACCAAAGGCCGAATGTTTTCTCCAATATGCGGATGCTAATTCACAATAAGGCAGGGGTGGGGGCACTAGGGAAGAATAGCGTTACCTTAGATTAGGTAGAGTGAAGTGATGGGAGGGGAAGGAAGGGCATGTGGGGATAACAAAGATAGTAGAATGTAGCAGACATTATTACTGTATGTATATATATGACTACATGACCAATATGATTCTGCAACATGTACACTCAGAAAAGTGAGAAATTATATACCATCTGTGTACGACATATCAAAGTGCATAAATGCATTCTACTGTCATATATGACTAATTAAAACAAATTTAAAAATTAAAAACAAAACAAAACACAGCACACTAAAAATATTGTATAAAATTACGATCAGGCTATTTTTGTAAGATATATATGAAACAAATGAATTTCATGTTTGGACTTAGGTCCTATCCCCAAGATATTTTAATATAAATACGTGAATATCACAAAATCTGAAAAAAAATCAAAATACTTCTAGTCCCAAACATTTTGAATAAGGGATAATTAACTTGTACCACTCCCATACTAAGGTGCTTGTCTACCATACCTATGTATGCTTTGTTCCTTCACAGATTGCAAACTGCTGCTCAAATATCATTTCCTTAGGGAATATTTCTCTGACCACCCCTCATCATGTTCACTCACTAACTTCTTATCTTGCTTTAGTTTTTCAACCCATTTGTGAATATTTCAAAGTATATACTTTTTAAATTTGTATCTTTATTTTTATTTGAACTCTTCTAGGCTAATGTGGCTAGACTATAGTCAGTATGAAGGAGCATATTCAAGGTAAAGCTGGAGAGAAGACATCATCTCTCTGCATGCATGCACATGTGTGCACATGCACACACACAGAGATACATATACCTGTATCTAAATGCCTTCACTTTCATGGATAAAAATAGAAAAAAAATTATACAGGCACAACCGGATACTGGTGATTTAAGTTGAAGTCAGGTAGATATGACAAACCAAAAGGAATGGAAAATGGATATTTCTCTCCTTTGTCCCAACCTCTTAAATCCACATTGACCTTCTCATAATCTTTATCTAAGGCATGCATATTTTAGAACACTCCACTTCCTCCGTCTCCTCACCTATCTGCAAAATGCACAAAGGCACTCTTGGCATGAGGAACTAGTATAGGCAAGCCAGCTCTCAGCTATGACGATAGTGTTGTTCAATGAATCCACATCTCCTTTACTTTGGCAGTCTCCACTGTAGCTGGAAGTGGGAAGTTGGTAATAGATACCAACCTTGAAGTCAGGGAAGCACTGATCTATAATCTTATCTCAATGGTGAGTACTGCATTAATATTTGTGAAACCTGTATTACAATTATCATTGCAATGGTTACATTTCTTATCTTAATTGACTAACTGTGGGCAAGCACTAGTCATTTCTGCTATAGGAAATGTTTGTGGTAGGTTTTCCAAGCAGAGAAAACTGGGATACATGCACACACACACATCTATAAACATATATGTATATATCCCAGGTTATGGTTTATATCTCAGTTTACATGCATCTGTGTGTATACACACACATACACACACACGCAGAAGAGGGTGGATAGGAAGTAGAGAACAAGTTTGTATAGAATTCTGATATGTGGACATTTAAGACTTTATGAAATCTGAGAGAAATAGTGATAGATGATACAATCTGGTTGATAATGTGTTTAAGTTATTGCATATTAGATGCTCAATATCAAGGTTTATATACATATATAATAGGCTGCCCCTTTCTCTAATATAAAGACAATCAGAGTGCTCTAGGGTATATGGAGGTAAAGACAGACCTCAGCTATTTCAAAAGAATGCTTAAAAGTTGCATAAATGGAGAACTCTTGAGAACACATAGAATTTGGTCAACAGTAGGTAAATTAAAAACAGATTTTACCACCAACCAGCAGAAATTCAAGAAAGCCTAAAGACCTATATTTAGGTTAGGTAATTCCTGAACCTTATACATCACTAGGTCACTGCCAATGAGATAGGAGGAAAACCAGGAGGGGATGGTTTCACAGAGCTCAGCAGAGTGTTTTAAGTAGAATGTGAATTGGTGTAGGATTTCATTACTGTCCAGTGACACTCAAGTGTCCATGTTAGGCTTTCTCTTCCAAAGCACAACCACTCTTCACAGTATTGAGAAATACCTATCTCACCCCCACCCACCTCAGGAGAATAAAAAATGTACTAAACTGATGAAAAGGATGATTTACATACAGGCTCTCATTTAGATGAGAGCAACACTATTTTAGAACAATGACCATTTCAGCGAATAATCAATGGCAGATGTGCAGATATTTGAAAATGGAAGGTTATCACTATCTAGTAATAAGAAAAATAGCATAAGTCTTCTCTCAGTGAAGGGAATGTGATATACTCACTTGAAGGGGGAGGCGTAGCCTTCAGACATTGCTATGGACTCAGTTTGTGCCCACATCCAATGCATATGTTGAAGCTCTAATTCAGAAAGTGGTTTCAGAAATTGCAATGCAATGGTTTTAGGAGGTGGGTCCTTTGAAAGGTGATGAGGTTTAAATGAAGTCATTGTAGGATGTAGCATGAAGGCAGTTTCTGCAAGCCAGGAAAAGGGCCCTCCCCAGAACACTGCCATGCTGGCACCCTGAGTTTTGATTTTTTAGCCTTTAAATCTGTGAAAAGTAAATTTCTTGTGGCATTTTGTTGTTGCATTTTGTGCAAAGAAAGGCATCAATTTAGCTTTCCTATAGTTCTCTGGTGCTTGGTAATCTCCTGACCCATGTCTTTGTCCTGCGGTCTCTCTCAAGTCAGTACCTCTCCTCCCCTCTAGTTTTCACCCAGAGATGGCCCAGTCTTCCTCCACTGGAATTATAAATTCCTTACAGAAAGGATGGATGATCATCTTTTGAATCTTAATGAACATTATAGTAAATCAAAAAGAAATAAATCTCTATTAATTTAGGTGACCTTGGTGACCTTAAGAAGAATATGAGTAGCAAGATCAGCATTCAAGTTAATATGTGTTGAGGATTAAATAAGAAGTAAAAAGAAGAAGTAAAGTTGTGTAGACAACTCTTAAAATTTTTTTTATTTCATTTTTTAATGAAAAGGAATAGAGAAATGGATGGTGGAAGATGAAGCTGAAACTAAGTATATAGTTGAGGATTTTTTAAAAAGATTCAAAATAATAAAGCATTTTTATATGCCAGTGGAAACCATTTGTTAGCAAGGAGGAGATTAATGGTGTTAGGGACAGAGGGGATGTCAGAAGAAATTATGTCTTTGAAAAGTGAGAGAGAAGGATAGCCAGAGCGTGAGTAGAGGGATTTACCTTTAAGAAGTTCAAGGCCAAGTCTTTTATAGTAACATGACAATATAGAGAAAATTATAAGTTTAGGGATGTTGAAGATTTAGAGATAGGAAGTTCAGGGAACTCTCCTGTTTCCCTTGGTAAGTTTCCATGTTTTTATTTCTTTGGGATATATTTTCTATTTGGGTTTAAATAGAAAATATATCCTGTAGCCAGGTGCGGTGGCGCACGCCTATAATCCCAGCACTCGGGAGGCTGAGGCAGGAGGATCGCAAGTTCAAATCCAGCCTCAGCAATGGCGAGGCACTTAGCAACTCAGTGAGACACTGTCTCTACATAAAACACCAAAAAGAAAAACAAAACAAAACAAAAAAAGGAAAATATATCCCAAAGAAATATTTTGGTGGTTGTATTTTGTCAAACAGCTGGTCATAGAATTGCTATCTGCAGTGGACTTGGGCAGGCTTTGAGGAGTTGGTTCCAGGAATTCCATCTACTGGGGCAAACAGCTGTTGTAGAGGAACCAGCTTTAGTAAAGACAGAAAGTGCACCTTAGAAAGCAGAACAAATCAAGTGTGTTTAGTGATAGATAATGGGAAGAACTTCAGGATGGCAGCAAGTAATGGGAAAAAGATGAATGGAGTATAGTGAGATGCATCATTTTAGGTGGGTGGAGCATAGGTCTGGTATACTAATTTGGGAACTAGTCTTAGAAATAATGCAAGGCTTTAATTCCTATCAAATGGATTTGTGTTTTCTGGGGTGCCAAGATTTTACAATTTAGGGTGCTCTCTATCATTGGATTTAAAGAAAACATTTTTGTTGAATAAAAAACATAATAAATTACAAAGTCTTAACAAATACCACAAACATCATAAAATACACAAAATAATATAATTTTATCATTAGGTGCTTGACATAACTGTGAAGTACTTTTTTTTCCCTAAATTATTTTGTTTGCATACTATTTATATTAGTCTGTATAGTAATGAAATACCCAAGGCTGGGTAACTTTATAAAGAAAAAGAGGTTTATTTAGCTCACAGTTCTGAAGATTCAATGGCATGGTGCTCAGCTCTGGGGAAGGCCTTGGAAGGGTGGCATCATCTTGTTGGGATGTTGTACAGGAGGAAGAGGTCATATTGCCATACAGGATACCAAAAAAACAAGGGGAAGGGGCCAGTATTGGTCTTTTTATAATAACCCTCTCTCAAAAGCTAACTCCGTATCCCATGAAAACAAATCCCTTCTGAGGACGAGTCCTCCCAGTTACCTCCCTCTACACTCCATCTCTTCACGGTCCTACTAATTCTACTCTAAACACTAAGGACCAGGCCTTCAATACCTGAATCTTTGGAAAGATACACAAACAATATACAAACCGTAGCTCTACTTGATTATATCTTAGTATAATAATATTTTATAACATCATTTTTATAGCAATCATTTAAAAAGATTTCTTTCAGTTTTACAATTCTATATTATTAATGACATCCTAACATGAAATCTGATTGGGATTCATAAAATAAGTGTACTTTCTGTTTATATTCCTGTCATGGTTTTGTGCTGTACAGGCATAGGCATTTTGATAAATTAGATGCTATATGTTTCCAATAAAAAATGTAGGGGAGTTTATAATTTTCTGTGCTGTGGTGTTGAGTATATTTCCTTTTAGTTTAGGATTTGATGATGACCAAGCTTTTTCCTTACAATTTTGTATGTTAAGTGTACAGTTTTCTATTGCTCCATAACAAATTACCAGAAATTAGTGATATTTAGTGATTTTGTATTATATCTTTGGGTAAGGAATCTGTCCAGGCTTGAGATTGGGTCCTCTGCTCAACGTCCCACTAAGCTATAGTCCATGTGATGGCTTGACTGTACTTATCTGAAGGCTTGGGCAAGGAAGAATTAACTGACAAGCTTATACAGTTTGTGAAAATAATTCATTTCCTTCCTTATGTATGACTGAGGGTCATAGCTTCTTACTGGCTCTTCACAGGAAATTACCCTCATATTCTAATGGATGCCCCACAGTTCTTTACCACACAGTTCTGGCAAAAGCAGTTCACCTCATGGCTGTTTGCTTCTTTAAATAGCGCGGAAGTTCTTGCTCCTGTTTGGTAAGCTAGAATGATATATAACATAATGTAATCATAAGACTGACCTTTGTTTTGTTACATCACCTAATCAATGTAATGATCCCATTAACTTTCCATAGGTAAAGCAGAATTAAATCACAGCTTCCAGTTATAAAGGAAGGAGTTATACAACAATGTGACTTACTGGGAATAACCTTTGGCTGTACATACTAAGCATTGGCAGAATTTTCTGTAGACTAAGTTTTATGTTTTATATCTTGTTCCCCTCTTGCTGTCCACATAGTTCAGGATGCCATTTTTCTAAACACATATCATGATATGGCTTGTCACTGTACAAGATGAGTCAGTTTGGTGAGTATTTTATCTAGTATTATGCCTAGAAACTTACAATGATGGTTAGAAATGACTTAATTATAAATGAAATTGACCAAGAACCACATAATATCTCTCTAGCCTTTACCTAAAGATATTCCTAATTCAGCTTTCTGTTGGCTGGATCCTAAAGATTCATGGATATTCCAACACCATTTCATATGAGGGAAGAACTGTAACAGAAGGAAAATAAGAGTGGAAAGAGATAGTCTTAACTAATTGCAATTAAAATATCTTATTTTAGTAAATTTTGTAAAAAAAAAAATGTGACTGTGTAAAAATGTCTTCTGCAGGTCCTCAGGAGTGGACCGAATAAATGAGTACTTTCAAGATTAAATTTCATTAGCTTTATGAAAAATCCACATCAAGTTGCAGTTATTTATTAATTTGCTTGGCAATTTTTCTCTGAATTTGAATTAATTACCAGATTTTAAAAAAAGTATGAAAATTTCTTAGACTAGTAGACATACTAACAAATTAAAAAAGCAGGACTCATGAGTTCCTCAGAAAGTCAATAATTAAAGCCTACATTCCATGTCAGATATATATTCCAGCCAAAGTTTAAAATGCTTAGATATAGAACATGAAAAAACAATGCAAATCTATTCTTTGTCCTTAGGACCACGTTTGTTGTATAAATTACTGTGTTCCCCAAACTACATTTAGTTTTTATGCATTATATTCAAATTGCATTATATTCAAATTGCATACATTTAAATTTGTGGTACATGTAGTCTCAATTTTGTTTTGAGAAGGTGTTTTTTGGTCAGATTTTAATGCTGTGACCAAAAGACTGAAAAGAACAATTAGAGGAGGAGGTCTCAGTCCATAGACTGCTGACTCCATTCCTTGGGTCCCAAAGTGAGGCAGAAAGACCTGGTAGAAGAGTGTGGCAGGGGAAATCAGCTGGGAATGTGGCATCAGGAAGCAGAGAAAATTTCCCTCACCACAACAAAATATAAGCCCCAAGGGAATGCCCCCATAACCACCTCCTCCAGCCACACCCTACTTGCCTACAGTAACCACCCATTTAATCCCTATTAGTGTATTAATGCATTAAGCCTTTCATAACCCGATCATTTCACCACTAGATGTTCTTGCATTGTCTCACACATGAACTTTGGGGAGATATCTCACATCTAAACCTTACCAGAGGGTGACTGATGATTTTTGCAGGTACTGCAGTTTTCTGACCCAAAAGGCATCTCTCTCATTACCCTCCCCCGCCACCCCCCCCTTTAAAACACACACACACACACACACACACACACACACACACACACACACACACACGAGTGTGACTGTTTATATTTATGGAAGAAAAAGAAAACTAAAAGTCTACATTTTTTTTTTTTTTTCAGCCATCAGATCTGCTAAGTGTTCAAGGAAATTGAGCCCTGCACTAGCTAAATCATGCCCTTAGGGTGTTCAGGAGAACCCTTTTGTTCTTTGCTGGTGATTATTGTCCCCCTTTTTGTCCATTTAAGAGAAATGCTGAGGGGCCTGGGAAAGGGAGATCCACAATTAGAAGCAAGGCTTCTTACCCCTTTTGAGACTTAAATGGTAACAACCAACTTCTAGTCAGGAAAGAAAAGTTTAGTAGAAGCAGAAAAACTGATGCAAAGCTCCCAGTTAACCCTTATGCATGCCTACTTTTGAACATCGTTTGACATGAGAACGAAAAATGCCCCTCTAGTTTGATATTTCTTTTCCTTATAGCAAAAATGTTCTAACAGGAATAGTGATGCATAAAATAAGTCATAAAAACACCCACACATTTAGCATTTATTGTTTTTTTCTTATAATAAAGTCCATATATATGTATATATATTTGAGAGTTTTGAATTACAGAAATTTAAAAGGAAGAAAAAATTTTAAAATCACTCAGAGATAACTATATTTATATATTTTTGCATGTGCTTATCTATTGTTTCTATGCATGCATTTACATGCTATGGAACTTCTAAAATTAAACTAATTGTTTTCAACCTGATTTTTCATGTAATCATAAAAATGATAAGCAAAATCAAATCGAACTACATTATTTTATTAATATGGAAATACTTTATAGTAATTAGCAAAGCCTTAGACATTGATTCTGAAATTCTAAAAATATTTTAACTGCCTAAAAATGTTATTTCTGATTCAGAACTACCGTGTAAGTTCTGAGATGAAGTCACTAAGATAATTCTTAACTTATTCATGCTGATTTATATGCCCTGGAAGATAATTGTGATACTACCTCCTCACCAGACTACAGTAGTTTTTTGGCTACTTTAATAGGTTAACATTGAATTAATGTAATTATTGTTCAATTCATTGCTATTGATTTATCACTTAGCTACTAAACTGAGTTGCTGTAAGAAAACCAAATTTTAACTAGTTTATAAATTAAATAAAGAAATCAGTCTAGAATACCTGATTTATATTGGATTCACCTTATATTGTATTCACTCTGAAGAACATTTCCTCTTTTACAAAGAACCTTCATTTTTTATTATGTTGGAAAATAGAATAAATTACAGTAATATTGGAAATACTCTGGTGAGTTATAAACCTTTTGTTGAAAAGTCACATTTAAATTTTGGGCTATGAATTTTAGTTTATGTCTATATTCATATTATAATTTATGGGCTACAATACTGATTTAGAATACCTATATCTGTAAAGTTTCTCATAACATTGAATCTTAAGAGTTTCTCAGTTTAAAAAGAATGTTCAAACAATATAGTTTCAGTATTAATCCATTATTATGCATATATCAAAACAAATAAATGCATTTAAATTAATTTTTATTATAATAAACTTCCTTATAAATGTACAAAATCAAGCAGGCATTCTCAACCTTTTTGTGCCTTTTATTGACATTCTGATGTAGCCTATAAACCCCTTATCAGGATAATAAGACATCTCTGTGTGGTCAAAAATTGATTCCTGTGGCCTCCCAGGTGTTTCTTGCCATTCTTTTCTAGCCAGGAGGGTTGACTGAGTTCCAACTGGGGCAGCCCCAGATAATGGTTTTAAATTGCATAAAATAATATAAATAGGGAAACCCAAAAACAATTTTGATGAAATATAGTTCTGTTCATGGACCATAGATTAAAGACACCCTGATTCTAGATTTTGAATAGCCCTTTACTAAAGGTATTTTAAAAATGCCTGAGGGAGTACCTAAAAATGTTTCTTTAATACATAAGAACTGAACTGATATGTTCCTTAAACACATATGCAATAAAGCCCTTAAATTGCACCTTGTGCATGTGTATTATTTTTTTCCTTTATATCCAGAAGAAAGATTTATAATCAATTTAGGAATAAGTATAAAAAATCCCTGTAGAAGATTGCTTTTATTGTGAGTTATCTATATCTCTATGATGTATAACAGAATTGTAAAACCTTGATATGAGTCTACATGCAAACTTTGAACATTTCGGTACACTGCATATTTTGAATGCCCAAACTGTAGAGTTGGGTTATGGATTGGTTAATTAAAGGTACAATTGAGTAACCAAGAAGATATGAAAGAAAGAGTACAAAGAAGGAGCTCAAAAGAGACAGATTTAGGAAATAAGGTAGAATGTGAAAAAAAGAATACCACAATAAAACTACAAAACTGAAAGGATAAGAGGAGAAAAAATAAGAAAAGGAAGGACTTAAATTATTTAGCAGTTTGCTCTCCACAATTTGCCAAGCACTGGAATATTTGGAAATTATTTCCTATTTCTATCCTTTGTGTGGAATTACTTAATTCATATGAATATAGTTATATATTATTCATTTAAAAATATTAAAGAATGGTTGAATTTATTTTAAGTCCCATATAATATTTTTGTCATTATATATATTATACACCCATTATTTTCACATCCTAGCATTTTTCATGGAAGGGGTAAGTATAGGTTTGAATTAAATAAAAAATATGTTGTATGGACATATTTTGGAAGCTATATCACTTAATCTGAATATCAGTAGATATTAGTTCCACATTTACAAAGAGTTTTTCTTTTCCTTTCTTCCTCAAGTGCTTTTTGCAGTATTTGGTCTGTATAGACTGAAACTGTAGAGTTTTCTCCCCAGAATTCCGTTTATGTATCAAAACATCTTTTTTACTTGTACATTTACTTAATTTTTTTTTACTTTCTCAATGATTTATGGAGTATGCATTTAGTAAGATATCAAGAGATAAACAAAAAATTCCCACATTACTAAAACAGAGGCTATATTCTACATAGAACATAATCCATATATATATTTTCTTACTTGTATTTAAATAGTTGTGATTGCTACTCAGTCACTTTTGGAGAAAAACTCCAAAAGCATGCTGATATCAGGCTGTATTGTGGTTTCTCAGCCTTAATTTTTGGCATTTTTTTGCCTTAGGCTTAGGTTGTTTTAAATATTATTATATTTAGCAACATAATAATATTGCTCCTTTTTTATTATACAAAGATAAAGTGAAAAGAAACCCAAATAATATGTAATACAGGTCAGAAAGACAGATACTAATTTGAAAGTTCATGATTAGGAGAAAATTTTCAGTATATTTCCTGGTTATTTTTTTCTTATAATTGAGACTTTGACAATGTGGTTTCTAAAAGAAGAAGAAGAATAAATAAAACTTAAATCCTAGTTTGTTTGTATGTAATATGTTGCAGATTTGTTCTTGTCATTCCCAAGTGGAGAAATTCATTACCTTGCTTTTCTTTATATAACTTCCTATGTAGTCTGTTGATTACAGAGAGAAATATCCATATATAAGTGGATCAAAGCATGGATTTAAAAAAGCAAAGAGAAAGAAGAAATGATTTACTGGGTCTGACACCCTGTCTAACATTTCAGGATCAAACCAATACCAAATTCCTAGGACATAGTAGGGAGTCCAGCAGACAATAAATGAAGTGGCAAATGCAACTGTCATCTTGAGGGTCTTCAGCCGTGCTCTTGGTATATTGTTCTTGGATTGATTCAATTGTAGTTCTATTAGAGAAAAAGAGTAGATATTTAAAGATAGTTTTTGCACACAACCAAAAGAGAAACTCACTAATTCAACCTAATAAATATTATAGGAGAAAATTTCTAGCATTTTAAATAAGGATATTTTATTTAAAAAGCATATTTTATTGTTTTCCACTGTGTTACATAATGAATAGAAAAGATTGAAGAGGAGTGTGCTCTTTAAGTTTACACCAGACTAATCTGGATTTGAAATTTGGGGTACCCAGATAATTGAAATATAAATTTAAGAAAATAGAGGCTAAGCTGAGTTGAATTCTGACTCACTGGGTGTCCCTGCCATTAAGGATAGTAAGGATGGTGTATGGGTGAAAGTGTGCTGCTCCAAATTATCTACTTCAGCCATGTTTCTTTCTATGATACCTGAAATAAGTTCACTTTTCACATAATCCTTTAGAGTTCATAGGTTATTCTTATGAATACATTTATTGAAATCAAAGGAATTGCTGACTTTAACAGGCTGCCTCTTAGAAGTTAAAGACTTAGTTTTTAAAGTTATAAAGCTGCAGTTCTAAACGTTCAAAATCTGTCCTTGTATTTTGTAATCCAGAAGTGCTATTTTAAAATAAGGAATACTTTTCATATACCATATATTTTAAAATATTTATTTATTTGCTTTAGTTGAACATAATGCAATGCATTTATGTTTACGTGGTGCTGAGGATCAAACCCAGGCTGCACACATGCTAGGCGAGCGCTCTACCCCCCCCCAGCCCATATACTATATTTTTTGAGGGAACATATAATGCTATTTATAAATGTAGTTTACAGCTTCTTTTTCATTGATCACCCAAGAGTGGAAATATGGAGGAAAACAGTTATATTTATAATGTTATAAAGTTAATTTTGTACTAGAAATGTTAAAATAAGTATTTTATTGAATATAGACTGGCCATGATATTGTCGGTCAGACAAAACTAATTACCATTTAGTACATGCCTTGCTATGGACCTTGCTCTTTTCACACATTATTTCATTTAATCATCAATATCTGTAAATATTATTTATATGTAATAAAGCAATCCAGAATTAACCTTTTTTTTTTTTTTAAATCTTCTTGGCTTAGCACAATGGCTGAATATGATAAAATACAGACACAGGATGCTGTACTTCTTCTTTTGAAATATTATCAAACTTGATTATTGGTTTACTATTTATTCTCTGACTTTTATGCTAGACCATGGGCTCCATGAAAACAGGATAGATACTAGACCACCTAGTATGGTTTCCAGCAATATCAGATGGTATGTTTTAGTTGAGTAAATAAAAGAGTAAATGGATAAAAGTGTTAGTAAATATGTAGCTATTACTCTTTGCCCTTTATTCTATCTCTATACTACTCATATTTCTTCATATTAACCCCTATTTTTGATTCATCTTCTTATTCCACATGCCCGGTTCTTAAATAATCCTTACATAACTGAATCTCTCTTGGATAAGATTTGAAAAGCAAATTGTTTTTGCACTATTCCTTTTTTTTCTTCCAAATATCAAATACCATTTGGGGCTGGCAAGTGGAAATGTACACAACATCACTATAATTACTTCTTTTTCATAGTATCTACCAAAACTAATCATTCCTTAATAATTAAGTTGATTTACCTATTCATTTGTACCAGATATGACTTATATACTATGTCATTGGTAGCATGTCTTTGAGATGGCATGCCCATATAATTATGCTTATTTCATAAATGCATAAATTTTAGTTTTGGGAATGTACTAGATTACCGAAACAAAAAAAGAAAAAAAAATGTATAGCTACATCTATGATATTTTGGATGAAATAATTACCTATTTAATATTATTTGACTTGTGAATACACATATATATACATACAAGCACATACAATACATGTGCTAATATCTGTTTGTGGATATTAAGGGAATTTGAATCAGTTTAACAAATGTTATGGTTTAGATGTGAGGTATCTTCCAAAAGCTTTATGATGTTATTACAAAGCAAGAAGATAGGTGAAATGTTTGTATTATGAAAACCTTACCTTAATTAGTGCATTAATCCCCTCATAGAGACTAAGTAAGTTGTGACTATATTCAGGTAGGGTGTAGCTGGAGGAGGTGGTTTGATGGGAGTGTGCCCTTGGGTTTATATTTTGTCCGTTTAGGGATCTCTTTCTCTCTCTCTCTCTCTCTCTCTCTCTCTCTCTCTCTCTCTCTCTCTGCTCTTCCTGGTGTGAGGTCTTGAGCTGCATTCCACCATGCTCTTCCACTATTACGTTCTTTTTGTTTTCATAGATTTAAATTTTTTTTTACTTGTTCTTTTTAGACATATATGACAGTAGAATGTATTTTGACATATTATTCTTACATGGAGTGTAACTTCTCATTCTTGTGATTGTACGTGATATGGAGTTACACTGGTTGTGTATTCATATATTAACATAGGAAAGTTATGTCCGATTCATTCTACTGTCTTTCCTATTCCCATCCCTGACGCCATAATGTTCTGCCTCACCTCAAGCCCCAAGGAATGGAGCCTGCTATCTATGGACTGAGACCTCTGAACTCATGAGCCCCCAAATAAACTTTTCTTCCTCTAAAATTGTTTATGTCAGGTCTTTTGGTCATAGCAGTGAAAAACCTGACTAAAAAAACAAATTTATTGGCTAGCATTTAATAGGTTATTTGCTGTATTCTAGATATCAGGTGTTGGTGTATTATTTAACAGCCCAGCAGTAACAATTTTCCAATGCTTATTCTAAGTTTTAGTGGAATAATTATCCTTTTTTAAATTTCTTGATGTAAATTTAGAACATCATAAAACATTAAATTATCTCATCGGTAAATTAGAGGTATAATAAAAGTATTACCTTATGGAGTGACTGTAAATAATAAATGAGCATATATATATATATATATATATATATATATATATATTATAAAACTTTTTAGAACAGTATCTGGAACATAGTTAAGGGTAACTCTGCTTTAGTTTTGTTATTTAAAAATTGTTTGCACATATTTAACACTAAATCCGAGTAATACATACTGTGGGGATCCTGATGAAGAACCTGGGTCAGGGTGAAGATGATTTTTGCATTGCAGATCAACATGATGAGAAGAGGGATAATGAAGAGGCAGCTGAAAGTGAAGAAGTTATAAAAGGCTTGATGCCACCACTGTGGAAAACTACAGTGTGTTACACATTGAGAGAAAATTTCTGTTTGTCCAGAACCATCTGTTAGGTGGACCATCCTGAAGATATATAACTGTATGAGAAAATAAGAAAAAAAATTTTATGTTATTTTTTCCAAACACTATTGGAAACTTTTTCTCTTGCATTCTGCTATCCTTCTAACATATGTTACCTAAAACAATTTCTAGGCTTCTTGGTATTTTTCTTTGAGCATTTCTGTGATAACTTATAATTGGATATTTACTTAAAATATGTTTAAGTAACATGAGTGGAATTATAATATTTTGTATTTTCTGGAAGTTATTCAATGTTGCAGAATAATCATCACCCAAGATTTTAAACCT
The DNA here is from genome assembly GCA_025594165.1 of Tamias sibiricus. Classification (NCBI taxonomy): domain Eukaryota; kingdom Metazoa; phylum Chordata; class Mammalia; order Rodentia; family Sciuridae; genus Tamias; species Tamias sibiricus. Next base: position 56,902,599 of record CM046665.1, read on the forward strand.
TGTTCATTCTTTCATTTTCAAGTACAATTATGCTGAATAAACTTTTTGCAAGTGATTTTTGTTTAAAGTATATTCACATTGCCTAAAACAGTGTCTGGCTCTTACAATACACCCAAATACATATTTAAAATTTATTTTAGAGACTGACAGCCCTATTGAACTGACATTTTAAAAGTAAATAGTCAAAAAACACAAAAGCTTTACAAAAAAATTTTAAAAATGTCCTCAGACATAGCTAATATGTTTATCCTTATTCATAAGATTAATGCTAATTATAGTTACAGTGAAATGCCATTTTTACTATTGAGATTGGCAAAAATTAAAAATGTACAGCAATACCTTCTACTGGCAAGACTGTGGGGAAATCAGTACTCTTGTACAATGCTTCTTGGAATGCAAATTAGCACAACCATTGTGGAGGGAAATTTGATAATGACTAGTGTAACTACACATGCATTGTGATGGTTAATATTGCTTGTCAACTTGACCGAATTGAGAGCTGCCTAGAAAAGCACACTTTGGGGTGTATCTGTGTGGTGCTTTCCTGTTGCCGCCTATAGCAATGACACCGCAGGAAAGAAATCGGAGGCAGACTGGGAATGAGTGGTTTCTTTATTCTAGCTTCTTCTTCTTCTCTATCTTCTCTTACTATCTGATGCCCCCCGCCTGGTTAAATACTCTTCACCCATTAAGCATACATGTGTACAGGTGCGGCACAGAAAGATTCTTAGTCAAATTCATTAATGTCATGTGTAAACAAGTAAATGCCTCCTCTTGGCTCTCAGCCAGCTGCCATCTTAGCTACTTCCTCATTAAAGGCTCTAACAGTTTCCAGAGACGATTGGCATTTAGGTAAGACAAATAAGGGAGAAAGAACCCACCCTGAATGTGTGTGACACCATCTAATAGGCTGGGGCCCTGAATAGAACAAAAAGTGGAAGAAGGGAAAAACTTGCTCCATGCCCATGACCCACTCTTTTTGAGCACTTTGTTTTGCTGCCGTCATCTCCTGTGGACAGTGCACTACATGTATATTCTTTTTATTAGAACTTTATACATAGTAGTTGGGTTCATCTGGACAAACTCAAATATGCATGATTCCTCACTTTTTTTTTTCCTGTTGTCCCTCCCCCTCCCATTCTCCTTCTACTCTACTAGATTTCCTTTCGCTTGTCTATTAATTTATATTTCATTGGTTCTTCATGTTAACCTATCATTTATTCCCCTTTTCCTTTATTTTACTCTACCTTCTGCATGAGAGGAAATATTTGACCTTTGATTTTCTGAGTTTGGCTTATTTCACTTAGAATGATATTCTCCATTTCCATTCATTTACCAGCAAAAGCCATAATTTTATTCTTTTTTATGGCTGAGTAGAACTCAATTGTCTCTATATAACAAAATTTCTTAATCCATTTATCTATAGATGGGCGTCTGGGTTGATTTTATAATTTAGCTATTGTGAATTGTGCTGCTATAAACACTGAGGTGGTTGCCTGCCATAGTATGCTGATTTTTGATCTTTTCAGAAAATACACAAGAGTGTAAAAGCTGGGTCTTATGGTGGTTCCATCCCTACTTTTTTGAGGAATCTCCATACTGCTTTCCAGAGTGATTATACTAGTCAGTAGTCCCACTAACAAGGTACAAATGTGCCTTTTCCCCTTACATTCTTTAGCCCTTGAATGCAGACTTGTATCAGCACCTCTGCAGGGAGCTTCCAGGTCTTCACTCTAGGACTGGGCCTGCATCATTGGTCCCTCTTATTCTGAGGCTTCCAGTTTCTTGGACTGAGAAACTACTGGTTTCCTTGGCTGTGCAGCCTGCAGATGACTGTTGTGGGGCCAATCACTGCTCCTGTAAACCAATCTAATAAATCTCCTCATATTCTATTGGTTCTGCTCCTTTGGACAACTAATGCAATATTTCCTTTGATACAGCAATTCTACACCAGGCAATTACTCTGAACATACACTTATATCTCTGTTATGTGAAAATACATCTGTACAAGATTACTAGTTGCATCATTTGCCATTGAAAGATGTTGAAAATAATGTACATGACAGTTTTTAAAATAGTGGCTGAATAAATTATGGTAGACCACACTATGGAGTGCTATACAACTGTAAAAAAGTAAGGAAAAACTCTGTGTGTACACACACACACACACACACACACACACACACATCACTGCCAATAATAATGAGACCAATTCACAGCATTCTTAGATAATTCATTGAGAAGAACTTAGTGTCACTTCTTTAGTATTACTGTTTAAAGTGAATCGCATTTTGAGAAAACATTAGACAAAACCAAATTGAAGGGCATTCTACAAAGTAACTGGTCTGCACCCTTCAAAAAAAGTCAATATTATGAAACACAAAAGAAGACTGAGGAATGGTTCCAGCTAAAAGGAGACTAAGGGAGACATGCAATTGAAATCTACCACATAATCATTTAGTTTGTTAAGAGTATAAAAATTAAATGAATTTAAATACAACCATTAAGATCTAAACAGGGTACATAGATTGAATAATAGTATTGTATCAATGTTAATTTCCTTTTTAGATACTTATACTAGGGCTATGTGTAAAAGAGGTCTTAAACACTACACTGAAGTAAAGAGATATAATATCTGAAAGTTTTAAATAACTGAAAATGTATTTGAGGAAAGAAAGTTAATAAGCAAATATAGGAAAATGCTAATATTTGTGAATATCCATTTATATATGAAATATACATATTTTATATATATGAAAGAAATCCAAAATAATTTTTGTATGATTCCTGCAATCTTTCTCTGAATGAGAAATTATATTTTTAAAAGGCCTTATTCTAAAACTTATAAAAGCTCAAATAAACTTTTTTTAAAAATTTATTTGTATTAGAGCATCATAGTTAAACTCTTTAGCTATTGAAAGTAGTTTTCAAGAATAAATTCTAATGGACATTTATTTATTTTTTCTCCATTCATCAAGCACATGTTATATAGTCATTTCCAAGCTTTCACTGAGAAACTTCATTTTTGCTGTGAAACATTATTAAAATAAAAGGATAAGAGATCCCAAGTGTTTTTAAACTGATAGCAAATAATAGGAACAAAATACTTTTGTTTTAATTTAATTAGGGATAGCATTCATTTTTTTTTTTTTTTTTTTTTTTTTTTTTTTTTTGTTGAAGGCAATTTATTTAACGGATTCAGGAGTTCTATCCTTTTTGGGATTTGGGGGGATATAGTAGTAGAAGTGGAATATGATGCTTTAAAAGGTAACACAAAATATTTCTTTTCTTTTTTGAGTAGAAATATAATCCTGTTTCTTATAATCAGAAAGTTGATTTTCAGTTTCAATTTTTTCCAACTTCAAAGGGAAAATAATTTTAAACTAATCCACTAGAGGGCGGCTAGTAGTCATATTATCAATCTCCAAGTCAAGAAACAAAAATGCATTCTGCTAATTTTATCTTATGACCCAGACCAACTTTTTCCCACATTATGAAATGAGGCTTTCGGTTTTCCATACTTTTTTTTTAATTTGACCTTATTTAAAGTTTAGTATTTAATTATAACACACAGATATGTGAGTTGAAGTCTTTGGAGGGTTTAGTTCACGTAGAACCTGAGAATCTTAGATTTTTTTTTTTTTTAAGTTTACTACTTTCCTCCACACTTTTGGAATCAGATGACCTGACTTTGTCTTTCTGCTTTGCACTGTACCACATTCTTGCCTTAATAATTCATATTTAATGATGAAACTTTCAATAACCCTGACTATGATTTGAGTTACTGGTTATCATATTTATTTAAAAAAATATATATGTATATTAGTTGTTGATAGACTTTTATTTTATTTATTTATATGTGGTGCTGAGAATTGAACCCAGTGCCTCACACATGCCAGGCAAGTGTGCTACCACTGAGCCATAGCCCCAGCTCTTATCATGTTTTAAAAAGTTTTAGCCGGGCGCGGTGGCGCACGCCTGTAATCCCAGCACTTTGGGAGGCTGAGGCAGGAGGATCACAAGTTCAAAGCCAGCCTCAGCAATGGCGAGGCCCTTAGTAACTCAGTGAGACCCTGTCTCTAATAAAATACAAAAAAGGGCTGGGGATGTGGCCCAGTGGTCAAGTGCCCCTGAGTTCAATCCCCAGTACCCCCCCCCCCCCCAAAAAAAAGTTTTAAAAAGTTTAATGCTTTTAAATGTTTATTTTTATGTAGTACTGAGGATCAAATTTAACAAATGCTTATTTCTTAAGCAACCCCTTGCTAGAAATAAATATATCGGCTGCTCTCTGACGTAAAAGACAAGCCAGATATATCTTTCTATCAGGGAACTTAATTTTTGGTTGTGGATCTTATAGAATGTATATGACACCTGTGATACAAGATAGACTGATAGTTTTAAAAGAGAAACACAATAACAGTATATGGAAATTCACAGTCTTACTTGCCTATCAATTAATTTGCCTTAGTATTGCTTTGGTTTATTTTGTGCATCAAGGCCATGCTCATTTGAGTGATTGATATAGGAATCCACTTTATTTTCTGTGATTCCTTTGTCCTTGGATTATATTTCTGTAATTTCTGTATGTTTTTCCTCTATTATCCCTGATTCTAGTTCTTATCAAGGCTTGCTTTATTTTGACATAAACAAGAACATTCTGTTTTTCTTCTTCATAGGCAATTGTGGATGCTTATTTCTTTTTAGAATATTATCTTTAACCCTCGCCTACCCCACACTAATTACACAATTACCTAATTTTTCCAAAGCTAATTATCTTCAGATGGAATGCTTTAGTTTCCTCATTTATAAAGTGAAGGTAATAATATTATCTACCTCTAGGGGATGTCATGACAATTAGATGAATTGTTACATGCAAAGCAACTGGTACAGTGCCTGTGCACAGTTAGCACTATATTAATCTTAACCATTATGATAAAAATTTTCAAGGCACACAACTTTTATGTGTATCCATATGCATTTATATCTCTATCTATAAATATATGTCTATTATATATCTATAAGTACATACCATATTTTTTCCTGATGTCTTTTATCCTTCTAGTCTCACCTTAAGCTTTTCCTTAGCCTTCTACAGAAGAAAGGAAATAGCTGAATGCATAATGGAGTAGAGTGCAGTAGTTTAAAGCTCTGGCTATGGAGTTGAAATAGTTAAGGCAAAATATGCCAAATTGGTATATTGATGTTTCAAGCTGAAAAAAAAAAAAAAAACTTGAAGAACTCTATCTTTAGAGAGAGTGAGCCATTCGGCTTGATTTTCCCCACATACAGCAAGCCATAAAGATTCTTTGGGAAGGGACATCCTTGAAATACCAAGATTGGAAAATAGCCTGAATCATCAGAGACTGTAACAGGTGCTGCAGTAACCTGAATAACAAACTCTTTTTAGTAATGCTTCTCTTTCACTAGCTTGTACATTTTCCATGTGTCCTTAGTAACATCCCTAGAATTTAGTCCCTTATTCCACGCATCCATTTGTGCTATTGTTTCTAGCACAGTACTTGGCATATTGCACATATGAAGTAAATATTAATTGAACTTAAACTGCTTTTCAAATTCAGAAGTACATTTTACACCAGTGAATTCTCTCATGTGTCAAGGCAAGCCTCTACATATCTTCAGACCATACTTCTTTACACCAAAGACCAAGGAGTGGCTCATATTTCTTGCCTGCAGGCTTGAGTTAACTATAATTTTTAAAAACTGTCAATATGTAATACTCCCTATTAACTCAGATAAGCTAGGGAGGGATATGAACTGTTTCTCTAAATAATCTGCTATTCTGGAATTCTTGTGGTCTTAGATGACTCTCATTAAAAAGCATGTGATTTTTAATTAGATGTATACACACCTAAATTAGGAAATGTTCTTTTACTCAATTTATAGTTACCAGCCTAACTACAGATAGTTTAAAATCAGAGCTACTCCCAGGGTGTATGTTTGTTGCTTTTTATTTTCTTCCCTTCTTTTCTCCTTCTCTCCCTTACTTTCTCCCCTTCTCCTTTCCTCTCTCATTTCCTTTCTTCTTTCCCAACCTACTTTTGGATATGATGCTTCCAAGACTTGAATTATGCTCTGGACACATAACTTTCAGAGTGAGTAGTATAGTTTTGTGACCAGGGAGTAGTCTGACCAAATTTACTCATCAGTCAGAAGACAAGCTATAATTTTTTAAAAAATTGAAGAGATTAATCTTTATATAAGCATTTTTTTGGGGAGTTACCAGGGATTGAAATCAGGGGCACTCAACCACTAAGCCACATCCCCAGTCTTATTTTGTATTTTATTTAGAGACAGGGTATCACTGAGTTGCATAGTGCCTTGCCTTTGCTGAGGCTTTGAACTCCCAATCCTCCTGCCTCAGGTTCATGAGCCGCTGGGATTACAGTCCTGTGCCACGGCACTTGGCTTATGTAAGCATTTATTATTGTTGTTTCTTAACAAATTAATCATTTTACTATTCATATTTCTGCATTTTTCTTTCCTGACCTCAAAAACTATTATGAAGGAAAGAAATAAGGAAGTGGAGAAGAAAATGAAAAAACAAAACAAACATTAAAATTTAAACATTGAGTGTTTAAAATTAAAGTGTAAAATCTCATACTGGATTATTTTATATGTCACATAATTTATTCTTTACAGTTACTCTTTTAAACTTAGTTATTTGTTCAGTGCCCCATAGTTGGTAAGAGAGAGTACTAAGGTTTGAATGTCATTTCTATAGTCCTACTGGCTTTCAAACTTTGTTCCTGGGCAATCTGAAATCTTTAAAGGAAGTATAACTTGGGGCTAGTGAACAGCCAAGAAGAGTGGTCCTCCCTTATGCCTGTTTGAAACAGAAAGGGTCCACTTACATTTATTTAGTTTATTGGGGTTACACATAGGATTATTTTTTAAAAATTCTATTACTAGCAAGTAGTTTAAAGTGTTTATATCACACTATGCTGAAACTTCTGAGAACACATTCCCAAACTATCACAGAGATTAGCTTCTGGGGTAAATAATTAGGAAGGTAGAAAACCAAGGTGGCCAATTTAAAATAGGTCATTGTGACCTCTAGCAAAATGTCATATATCCCCAGATTTCCAGGCTTGAGTTGTGACAACTCGTGTGTTGTTTTGTTGTTGTTGTTGTTTTAATTGTGGTTTGAATTACTTAAGTAATAAACAACCAGTATACGCATCAAAGATGAAGATTTAAGCCACACTTTTAATGTAAATTGGCCACAACAGGATATGACTTTGTCAATGGGCTTATCCCTAGAGTATGGTGACACATGACACATCCTATGTGTCATAGTCTACAAATAAAAAGCTTTTGAGCTGTTTGTTTTTTAACTGCTCCCCTTCCTTTTCTTACTAAACACTTAACAATGTATTTTTACCTATATCTATGTGTTGTCTAACCCACCAACAGAATACAAGTTTCGAAAAATCTGTAATTTCCAAGTCTGTTTCTTTTCTTGTTCTGCCTTCTTTTACCTTTATTCCCTTCCTTGTTTCCCTTTCCTTTTTTTTTTTTTTTTTTTTTTTGGGGGGGGTGGTGGTATGAGTATTGAACCCAAGTTGTCACACAGGGTAAGCAATGAGCTATATTCCCAACCATTTCTTTATACATGGTCTGCTAAGTTGCCCAGGCTGGCCTCAGACTATTATCCTCCTGCCAAAGGTAACCTGGTCATTAGCATTAGAGATGTGTATCACCCTTTGGGCAAAGGAATAACTTCTAATCTGCTTGGATTAATTTCAGATGTCCAGCAGGTACACCATAGGTGCTCAATAAAGAACTACATGTTGCTCGACTCAGCTTTAGAGTGTGTGCTTAGGTGAGATGGCAACCGCCCACACATAATCTGACTCAGGGGAGCTGAGGCAAGAGAATGGCAAATTCAATCCCAGTTTGGGCAAATAAGGGAAATGCCTCAAATTTAAAAGATGCATACATAAATAAACATATACAAGAAAGAGAAGCAGCTAAGTGGTAGAGCACCTCTGGGTTCCATTTCTACTACCAAAAAAAAAAAAAAAAAAAAAAAAAGAGAGAAAGAGAGAGACAAAAAAGAAAGGGGTACAGCTCAGTGGAAGAAACTTTATGTAGCATGTGAGTATGAAGCCCTAAATTCAATCACCAGTATTGCAAAAATAGATTAATTAATTCAAGATAGAACAATCTACATAGCAACTGAAAAGGCTTACATAAACATACTGCAATATGAATTTTAAATGGCATTTATTTCCCATATAGAAAAGAATTTCTGTGTCTTGATGGGAGGGCAAGGAATTAAAAGCAAAATAATAAGCCATTTTCAATCAATTTTAATTTTAGAATTTTTATTTTTTATTTGATGGTGCATGCTTGTAATCCCAGTGACTCAGGAGGCTGAGGCAGGAGGATTTTAAATTCTATCTCAGCCTCAGCGACTTAGTGAGACTGTCTCAAAATAAAAATTTAAAAAGGTCTGTAGATGGATGTAGCTCAATGGTAGAACTCTTGACTAACAGGTGTAAGGCCCTGGGTATGTCCAGCTCAGAAGAAAGAGAAAGAAAAAAAGACAAAGAAAATGTTTACTCATGAGTTTTTTTTTTTTTTTTTTTTTTTTTTTTTTCAGGAAACTTCAGCAAAGTGCTCTATAAACTTAAAAGCGTTGTTGGAAGTAAGAATGAGTCATTTGTTATACAAAATAAAATATTACTATCATTTTTCTGTGGTCGATAGTCACATAAATCTCTGGTAGAACAATGTATTTGAGGTCAGACCATTACATGAAATTCCTAAACAATTGAAAGTTAAGTTCTTATTTTCTTTTTGCTTTGCCAAAATGGATAGATACAGTATTTGGCATTATCTTTCTATTATTGCTATAATATTACAGAAAATAGTTGAATTAATAAATCAATATTTTAGGTAGAGCTTCTGGGAGACTTCTTTCAAGGAGAAAGAAACTGGATATGTCATTCAGTTATTATCACAAACTGTCTTATTTCTATTTCTGTTTGCATTTTTGTCTACATGAGTATCTCAAATTACCAAATATTTTCCTGATAGCTATATCTATACAATAATCTTACATTGCCATTAGTCATGTCCTAAAGTCATTTTCCCCCTTTTTTTTAATTGGCTAAAGCCTCTTCCCACATTCTGCCTTCCCACTGTCTTCAAACAGACAGGCAGAAAAATACTTCTCTATCTACCTCTTTCAGTGGTTTTACTATTCAAAATTTTTGGCTGAAAATATTGGAACTTAATTTTCCTCTGCTGTATTATTAAATAGAGCCAATTCGTTGGTAAGCCTTTTTTTTGATGTTGTTATTTGAAATGTCCTTATTACTATCAATTCCATTCCTGACCTTCAATTTAATCACTTACTTGATAAATTATTTGAATAGATTCTTAGTCTTACTCTACTCTATTTGGCCCTACATGCATTTTGTTAAAATATTTTTGTTTAAAAGAAATAGCTTTGGTTTGAGGTGAAGGTTATTCTGATTTGGTCACTACTAAACGTGTTATATGGAAACATCATATTGTACCACATAAATAGGTACAATTACTTTTTTGAAAATTAAAAAAAATTGAAATGCCATTTTACTCCTTATATAGGACTCACAAAGTTTCTTCCATTAATTTTAGATTTTTTATTGCTATCAATGTCTTTTGTAATATAAATCTATCATAATCATTAATTCAGTTACCCAAACATTTTTAATGTTCAATCTTTAAAAACATTTTGTTCAATTTATTTTTTAATTGATATATAAAACACAAATTGTATATATCAATGTATCCAAGCATTTTTAATTTACAGTTTTGCTATGTATCTTAGTAGGAAAAATAAATATTAAGTTGCATACTGCAAAGTCTGTACCATGTAAAAATGTATACCTTAATGGCAAACATGGGCAGACAAACATATAGTCACAATGTTTTATAACATCATGAAGTCAAAGGAAAGGAGAAACCACCAAATCTAATTTTTCACTGTTCCTAACTCTCAGTCTTTCACTTCAAAAAAAACAAGTTTCCCATGAAAATTAATCATACCTTTTAGCCTTCACTGAAAAAATACATTTGATACTTCATTTATTTTTTCTTGCCCAAATACCATTCAGTGTTAAAAACTCACTTTATTCTACCTTTACCCTAAAACCTTTCTTCATAATTTCAACCTAAACTAACTTTTTTTATTCTTATATTTGTAATAGGTTTAAATTTTAGTATTTAGTTATATAAGTTTTTGTTGTTGTTTTAGGTTTTGTCTTTCCAAATGAATTAATTTTTTTGAGGGCTATTTTGCTTGTTGCTTCAGTATCAGGCTCTCTGATAGGGAACTAACTTGTTCTCATCTTCTCTTAGTAAACAAACCAATAAGCAGCACTCATACTTTAAAGAAATACAATGAAAATTTCAAGCTCATAGCCTTAGATAAGTAACCTAATTTCAGGTGACTTATTTGTGAAACCTAATCTTGTATATTTAGTCATTATGAGAATAATTGTAATATACTTTTCTCCAAGGTAATAAAGCTTTTCAGAAATAAAGTTTTTCAGTTTTTCTCATTTTTACTACAATTAAACATATTTATTCAATTATCTGATATCTAAAAAAGAACTAAGGGAGAAATCTGGGAAAATTTCTTGCAATGTTCAGTGAATTATTGGCAATTTTTGTTGTTGTTTAGTATTGGGGATTGAATCCAGTGGTGCTCTACCGCTGAGATATATCTTCATCCCTTTTTAGTAAGACCTGGGTTTTAAGAAATTGCTTAGGACCTTACTATTGCTGAGACTGGCCTCGGCCTTCAAACCTTCTGTCTTAACCTCCAGAGTTGCCAGGATTATAGGTGTGGACCCCCACACCTGGCCTTGTTTGTTTTATGCTTTTATTTATTTATTTATATATGGTGTTTGAGGATCGAACGCAATGCCTCACACATGCTAGGCAACCACTCTACCACTGAATCACAACCCCAGCCCATGGCCTGTTGTTTTTTAAACTATCTGGCCATGATAGATTTATTATTACTCTCATTTTTGGTGGTGCTGGGGATTGAACCCAGGGCTTCATGCATGTGAGGCAAGCACTCTACCATTGGGCCACACTCCCATCCCCTAGATTTAAAATCGTAAAGGAAATTTCTTGTAGGATCTTAGAGAACTCTGACTTTACTTCTTAACACAATTTTGCACCCTGGATTTACCATATAGTGCATTTGTAAATATAGAGACAACTGATTAATTTGTTATGAAAAGATCTTTGTTATTTGCAAGAATTTGTTATTTTCTTCAGAGATCTAATTGTTGAAAAAGCAGATTCTTCAGGTCAATCTGTTGTGCTCCCTCTATTGAAGGCAATCTGAAGAAATGTATGTCTTCTAGAGGTATGGGGAAAGGGCATGCTCCCTACACACCCATCTCCAGCTGGGAACTGGATGGTAGTGCAAACCTGTAACCACAGCAGCTTGGAAGCCCCAGGCAGGAGGATTGGGAGTTCAAAGCCAACATCAGCAAAAGCGAGGCACTGCAACTCAGTGAGACCCTGTCTCTAAATAAAATACAACATAGGACTGGGGATGTGGTTCGGTGGTTGAGTACCCCTGACTTCAATTCTCAGTGCTTCCCCGCCCCCACTGCCAAAAACAAAACAAAACAAAAAAAAAAAAAAAAAAAAAAAAAAACTAACTTGAGCCCAACTCAGGGAAGTATTCAATTTTTCCAAAGTCTAAGATTTCCCATTTTCTCTCATTGTTCAATTTTACCTAACTGCAAACTATAGAACAATATGTGTATCAAGATAATTTTCCCTTAGCTGTAGTGATGGAATTCTTAGTTTCTACTCAATAAACACCAAATAAAAAATGTAATAAAATATTTTCTGTTTATGCAATTTTCATAGTTCCTAAAAATTCTCTCAACTAATCATTAAATGTATGTCAACTAGAGGAAAAGGAAAAATGGAAGCAGCTAGGCCAGTGGTGCATGCCTGTAATCCCAGGAACTCAGGAAGATAAGGTATGGGATTATGAATTTGCAGTCATCTTAGTAGGCAACATAGTGAAAGACTCCATCTCAAAAAAAAAAAAAAAAAAAAGTTAAAAAATAAAAGGATGGGGCTGGGATGTGGCTCAACGGTAGGGCGCTCGCCTAGCACGTGCGCGACCCGGGTTTGACCCTCAGCACCACGTAAAATTAGTACATGCATTGTGTACAACTAAAAGCAAATAAATAAATATTTAAAAAAAATTAAAAAAAGGATAGGATGAGGTCAATTTCAGCACAGCTACTTTTTAGAGAACATTTACTATGTGCCAGATATTATACTAGATATTTTAATGCATTATTAATTTAATTATTATAAAGGTACATGGAGTAGGCATTACCCCATTTTATAAAGAACAGAAACCTAGAGATGTTAAGAACTTTGCTTGAGGAAACTGAACAATCAAGATTAAACTCCACTCTGACTACTAGACCCTAAATTCTTAAAGATAATGCAATATGTGCTGCCTTTGATAAGACCTTTACTCAGGCTTAGCTAGGAAATCTGTGATCACCACAATAATACAAGTTCATGAATAAAGAATTACCTGTGGTCCAGCAAGAATACTACTGAGAATCCAGGCCAGGCTGGTCATGGACTGTTCAAGCTTGCTGTTGTTTTGCACAGCTAATGGTCTGGTGATAGCCAGGGAGCGGTCCAGGCTGATCACCACCATCATGAAAGCTGGGGCATACATGGAGAAAAGCTTCAGGTAGCTGAGGACTTTGCAGAGGAACTCTCCTGCATACCATTGGACTGTAATATTCCACATGCCATCCAGTGGCATGACAATCAGAGTCTCCAACAAGTTGGCTAATGTCAAATGTTTTAAAAGCACCTTCATTCTGGAGAGTTTTTTCCCTTTTTCTTTCTTCTGAGTCCACTTCTGAAGTTTCAGTAAGAAAGAAGCATTAAAGGTGGTGGAGAGTAGAAAAAGGCAGAAAGTCACTGTCACTCGAATCTTTCCTGATAAGGTCAAAGTGGGGAGGTTACCCTGCATCAGTGGGATGCTGTTGTTGATGGCTGAGCAGTGAGTCTGATTCTGTTCAGGAGAGGCATTGTTTGCCATATTTCCCCAATGATAAAGCTTCCAGACTTGTATTTCTGGTACTTCTGATGTTTTATTGTAATCAAACCTAAAGTCCTGTTTTATTTCTGCCTTTTTTTAGATGGGAACATCATAGGTTTAGATTTATGTCAAATTTTGTCCCTGAGATACTTTAGACTTAGTGTGAAAGATCAAGGTGAACTTGTTTTGTGGGTTTGTAATCCAACAGAATACTAAAACAGAGGATTTCAAACACATTGTGAGGGCCAAATGTAACTGTACCACCTCAGCAGATGGACTGGTTTTCACAACATTTTTTCCTAAGTGAGGAAGGACACTCGAAGCCTAATTTTGAACTTAAAGGTTTCTCATAATATTATTAGAATAAATTTAATGAAGGGATTTTCTAAATGCTGTTAACTTTTTTTTTTTTCCTGTCAAACATACAGGTGCAAAATGAAAATGAAGGAAAATAGTAAAAAAACTTGATCCAATTAACATCTGTTGTCTTAAGAATTGAATACATTTCTCAAAGATGTTTCTTTGCTTTGTTTTTCAAATACACATTGTTGACTTTCAAGCACTAGGCATATATGTTAATTTAAAACTATCCCATACAAAACAAGAAATTACTACCTTTATAAATCAATCTGAACTAATACAAATGAGGCTGTATTCAAATTTATCAATCAGTCTTTATGGTCAGATTATCCATGCTTAAATTAGAACAAAAAGATTTCCATTTTAAAATTATTGCCTTGATTTTATAATTGTCTACAGATTGTACTTAAATTATTATTATGGCACAAAGTTGCATAACTACATATTGGCAAGAAGATTTGCATAAATACTGTATTGTATTTATATATACATTTATGTTCCTTCATATATAAATCTATACATATATTTATATATATTTATGTTCCTTTACATCTTATCTGATCATTTAACATTGAGACTATTTAAAATCTTTCTCTGTGGTATTATTTTAACTTTTATGACAAATGCTTGATGATGTCATTTAGGAACATTGGACTGGTTTGATTTGAATATATCATCAACTAGTTTGTTTCTGTGGCAGCCAAAGCAGGGATAAAAGTGACTCTTTTGACTTAGATGGTCCATTTTACTTGGTTTCTTTATTCATTTATTTTGTTTTATATTCACTTATTTAACAAAGAGTTACTAAATATCTACTACATATACTTTCTTTGCTTTTGCTGATTATAAAAAGTGAGCACATCATTCAGGCCCTTCAGGAGCTTGTTTGGTACTAGAATAGGTTAGATGGGTATAACCTCAGCTTCCCATTGCACCTGGCATCCTTTTGGTCATCACTATATGCCCAGAATTACTGGCTTCTTCCACTACTTTCTGACTTGGATAAAATATTATAGTAAGAACATGGGGGGCTGGGATTGTGGCTCAGCGGTAGAGCGCTTGCCTAGCACGTGCGCGGCCTGGGTTCGATCCTCAGCACCATGTAAGAAAGGCATTGTGTACAACTAAAACAAATAAATATATATTAAAAAAAAAAAGAACATGGAATTTGACTTCCCAAGTGGCTTTCTGAAGGACCTAGATGTATTTATAATAAGAGTACTTTGGTTTTGAATATATTGTTTTGGAATAACTAGTGGGAGGAATGAATAAGTTAAAAGCCATGAGAAGTATACCTTTTAGAAAAATGCAACACGTCTATTTTATCTATTCTTAAGCACAAATATGCACAAGCACCAGTAGATTATCATTATTTTCAGTTATAGCAAGTCACCACAAACACCAAATTAGTAAATATTGAATCATTGCTCCTAGAGAAAATAAAGGGTTAGATTCCTGTGACCCAAAATACCATTTGCATTATATATGGTCATTTGCCAAAGTCTTATAAGCCAGTTTCATCAACATTGAAAATCTATTTCTCCTAACTCTTTCCCTGTATACACTTAGCAAGTATTTAAAATATCTTTCCACAGTTGCAGAACCTGCCTCACTTGTAAGTTTAACATTTTCTATACCACACTGAGTAAATTAAAGTGTATTAGAAACATAAACTGTTCTTAACATTAAAAAATAGTATTTTCTCCCAGAGATTCATAGTAGCTTAAAAGATATTACTTTGTGAACCCTCCAGTATTGAGATTTTAGGGAAGAGAGTGAAATCATATTTATATCAGATATTAAAGAGAGACTATTTTTATTATATCATTATCTTTATTAACCATAAGAACAATAACAATAACACATACGCTGATGAAGACCATGGAGCTAATTCCTAGAAAACAATATTATGAAACACAGGTACTATCCTTGGAAGTTGCCCCATAAACACTATCATTTCTTTGGATAGCTTTCATTGGTGGGAGGTCCTACCCATAATCAGAATTCCAGAGGAACTTCAGGAGGGCAACACAATTGAGAAAGCAAGCTTAGGAGTTAAGGTACCTGGAAGGAGGATAGTAGACTAATTCTGTTAGCCTTTGGTTTTACACTATAATTATATACAAGAGTGCGATTCATTGTGGTATATTTGTAAATGCACATAGCATAATTTGCTGGTCCTTTTTCCCCAGTACTTCTGCATGTTCTTCCTCCTCACTCCTGCTCAATCCTCTTCCTCTATTCTATTGGTGTCCCTTCTATTTTCGTGAGATTACTTTTTTATTCCTTTTGTTTAGAGAGTTTTTTATACCAAAGATTTGTGACCATAAAATCTGTACCTATTACATTAGCTATAATGGGTTCCTTATAACAACAGTCTTGATTTATTTTTCTTAAGAACTCATGGGCTTTGTATATACATTATATCAGTTAATTTCATCAGAGCCATATGCTTGAAGCAAAACAAAACAAGATAAACACTGGATATATTTACAAGCTTGAAAAACTATCACATGTAGGTCAGCAACCAACAGAACAAAGGAAAAATGTTCATGGTAAAATCCAATTTTACTGAAATATGTTTTGCCCTTTGTCATCTCCATTTAGGCAAAGAAAAAATGAGCTTCATTATTAGTTCCTTCCCTTTCCTTTGGTTTTCCTTTTTATCCTTTATTTTTCTCTCTCCTTTTCCTCAAAACAAAACTTCTCAAGAATGATAGTGTCTGTAACAACACAGCCAAATGGGTAAAAGAGAAATGTTTTCCACATTTTTATTGGTACATGTTAATTGTATATAATGGTAAAATTTGTTATTGCATATTAATGCATGCACTCAATTTAACAATATAATTTGTCAAATATCCTTCCCTAGCACTCCCCTCTCTCTCTTCTTCTACCCCTTGGTCCTTTCCTCTATTCTACTGATATCCCTTTTTCATGTGATTACCCCCATCTTTCTTTTCTTTTTCTTCTCTAGCTTCCACATATGAGAGAGAACATTACCAATGACCTTCTGAGATTGGCTTATTTTGCTTAACATGGCCTCCAAGTCTATCCATTTTCCTGCAAATGACATAATTTCATTTTTCTTTATGGCTCAATAAAACTCTCTCTCTCTTTCTTTTTCTGTATACACACACACACACACACACACACACACACACACACTACATATATATCACATTTTATTTATTCATTTATCTGTTGATGGATACTTAGGCTGGTTCCATAGTTTGGCTATTGTGAATTGTGCTGCTATAAACATAGGTATGCATGTATCTATATAATATGCTAACATTAATTCTTTAGGATAAATACCAAGGAGTGATATAACTGGGTCATATGGTGGGTCTTAGTTTTTGAGGAAGCTCCATACTGATTTCCATAGTGGTTATACTAATTTACAATCCTACCAACAGTGTAAAAGTGTTCCTTTTTGTTCACATCCTCTCCAGTATGTATTATTGTTTGTATTTTTTTAATCTTTATTTTATTTTATTTATTTTTTATGTGGTACTGAGGATCGAACTCAGTGCCTCACATGTGTGAGGTAAGCACTCTACCATTGAGCTATAACCCCAGTCCATTTGCATTCTTGATGACTGCCATTCTGACCGGTGTGAGATGAAATCTTATGGTAGTTTTGGTTTTCATTTCTCTAATTGTAATGATGTTGAACAATTTTTCATATATCTGTTGATCATTTATACTTCTTCCTTTGAGAAGTAAGTGTCTGTTTAATTCATTTGCCTGTTTTTTGGGTGGTTTTTGTGTTCTCTATGTATTCTAGATATTAATTTTCTGTCAGAAGTGTAGCTAGCAAAGATTGTCTCCCATTCTGTAGGTTCTGTCTTCACATTCTTAATTGTTTCCTTTGCTGTGAAGAAGCTTTTTAATTTGATGCCATTCCATTTATTAACTCTTGGCATTATTTCCTGAGCTTTAGGGGTTCTATTGAGAAAGTCCTTGCCTGTGCCTATTTGCTAGAGTGTTAACCCTGTGTTTTCTTCTAGGAGTTGCATGGTTTCTGGTCTAAGTCCTTGGTCTATGATCCATTTTGAGTTGATTTTTGTGCAGAATGAGAGATAAGGGTTAAGTCTTATTCTTCTACATATGGATAATGAGTTTTCTCAGCACCGTTTATTAAAGAGGCTATCTTTTCTCTAATGTATATTTTAAGCATTTTTGTCAAGGATCAGACCATTGTGTGGGTTTTTCTCTATGTCTTCTGTTCTGTACTACCTGTCTATGTATTTGTTTTTCTACCAGTACCATGCAGTTTTTTTTGTTATAATAGCTCTGTAGTATAATTTGAAATCATGTATTATGAGGCCTCCTGAATTGTTTTCTCCTCCTCCTCCTCCTTCTTTTCTTCTTCTTTATCAGGGATTGAACCCAGGAGCATTTAACCTCTGGCCCACATCACCAGCCCCTTTTTATATTTTATTTTGAGTTAGGATCTTGCTAAATTGCTTAGGGCTTCACTAAATTACTGAGGCTGGCTTTGAACTCATGATCCTCTTGCCCCAGCTTCCCAAGCTGCTGGGATTACTCACTCCAGAATTGCTTTTCTGACTCAGAATTACTTTGGCTATTTTGGTTCTTTTGATGGACTGCTTTTTCTAGTTCTGACTGTTTTTTTCCAGTTCTAGTTGGTATTTGGTGGGTATTGCATTGAAGCTGTATGTCCCTTTTGGTAGTATGTCCATATTAACAATATTAATTCTCCCTATCCATGAATATGGGAGATCTTTCCATCTTCTCATGTCTTCTTCTTTTTCAGTGTTCTATACTTTTCATTGTAGAGTTTTTTCACCTCCTTGATTAGATTTATCCTTATGTGCTTTATTTTATTTTTTGAGGCTATTGTGAATGGGATTATTTTCCTGATTTCTTTCTCAGCAGATTCATTACTGGTATATAGGAAAGCTATTGATTTTGTATGTTGGTTTTGTAACCTGCTATTTTGCCAAATTTGTTTATTACCTCTAGAAGTCTTATTTGGAATTTTTTGGTTCTTCTAATAGGGGATCATATCTTCTACAAATGGTGATAATTTGACTTCTTCCTTTCCTACTTTTATTCCTTTCATTTTCTTCTCTTGCCTAATTGCTCTGGCTAGAATTTCTAGCACTATATTAAATAAGAGTGATGAAAGTAGACATCCTTGTTTTGTTCCAAATTTAAAAGGAAATGCTTTCAGTTTCTCCCCATTTTCTATGAGGTTGACTTTGCGTTTTTCATGTATAACCTTTTTGATGTTGAGATAGGTTCCTTCTTTCCAAGTTTCTTCAATGTTTGTATCATAAATGGGTGTTAATTTTGTTAAAGGCTTTCTCTGCATCTATTGAGATGACCAAGTGGTTTTTGCCCATAATTCTATGTATGTGATGAATTACATTTGTTGATCTGCATATGTTAAAATATCCTTGCATCTCTGGAATAAAACCAACTTGGTCATGGTGTACAATCTTCTTAATATGTTGTTGAACTCAATTTTCTTATATTGTTAAGTATTTTTGCATCTAAGTTCATCAGGGATATTGGTCTATAGTTTTCTTTCCTTGATGTGTCCCTATCTGGTTTTGGTATATGTGTAATACTGGCTTCCTAGAATGAATTTGGAAGTGTTTTGTCCCTTTCTGTTTCATGGAATAATTAGAGAAACACTGACATTAGTTCTTCTTTAAAGGTCTGGTAGAGTTCAGCTGAGAATCTATCTAGTCCTAGGCTTTTTGTTTTGTTTTGTTTTGTTTTGTTTTTGTTGGAAGGCATTTTATTACTGCTTCTCTCATTACTAGTTATTGTAGAATCCCCCTTTTTTGCCTCATTCCCTTTTTAGTTTAACCGCTTCTTTTTGCTTCTGTAAGTTGCTTGGCTTTAAGATAATAGGAGTCAATCTGCTGTGATTCCATTTTGTAATCAGCTGCCTCCACCAATGAAAACCCCCTGAGTCATTCTCCAAACAATTTAAAATATGCTTGGTGTGCACGGGCTCCCCTGACCAATTGCAATGTGACAAGACACCCTAACTGTAAGGATGGCCAATCATCTCACCTCCCTCTCCTTGCTTCAACCCCAATAAAAGGCTCGCCCCTCCTGAGTTCGGGGTTCTCAGCACGGTTCCACTGTGTTGGTGAGGTCTGGGAGTCCAAGCTTAAGCCTGAATAAAGGCTCTTTGTTTTTGAATACACTCTGGATTCCTTGGTGGTCTTTGGGGGTCCGTTCTCTGGGCGTTACAGTCATTTGTTTAGACTTTCTATGTCCTCTTGATTCCATTTTGGTGGGTTGTATGTGTCTAGAAATGTATCCATTTCTTCTAGGTTTTCCAATTGATTGGAGTATAATTTTTCAAAATAGTCCCTAATGATCTGTTAGATTTCTGGGATGTCTGTGGTGATTTCTCCTTTTCTTATCTCTAATTTTATTCATCTAGGTGTTCTCTCTTTATCTTTTGGTTATTTTGGCTAAGGGCTTATCAATCTTGTTTATCTTTTTGAAGAATCAACTCTTTGTTTCTTTGAGCCTTTGCATTGTTTCTTTTTTTTTTTTTTTTTATTTCATTGATTTTGGCTCTGATCTTTATTATTTCCTTCCTTCTGGTTTTGGAATTGGTTTGTTCTTTTTTCAAGGGCTTTGAAATGCCTCATTAGGTTGTTTATTTGGTATCTTTCTGATTTCTTATATAGGAACTCACAGCAAAAAACTCTCCTCTTAGAATCACCTTCATTGTGTCCCAAAGGTTCTTGTATGTTGTATTACTATTCTCATTTGAGTCTAAGAATTTTTTAAAATTCTCCCCGATTTCTCCTATCACTTATTTATCTTTCAAAAGTTGCTATATGTTTATAGTTTCTGTAGTTTTTTTTTTTTTTTTTTTGGTGTTGATTTGTAATTTTATTCCATTATGATGATAAAATGCAAGGAATTATATCAGTTTTTTTCATATTTGCTAAGAGTTTCCTTTTTGTCTAGAGAAGTATTTTTATTCAAGTTTAATTGATAGAATTTGAGAAAGGAATGTCAACTATTATTTATGAAGAAGTATCTGCAAAAAAATACATGGAGTCAGAATTTTTGAAGTCATAAACTTTTTAGAGCTGTGTTAAATTATGTAGAGCATGTAAAATGACAAATTCACCTTCATTTTCTTAGAATGTATCTGATTTGAAGAATTACACCGTAAGACAACTCAGAGGTAAATGATAGGAAATTTGATTTAAAATTCATGTAAGATATTTGGATATCAGATTTATTAAAAGTATATGTAATATAAATTATTAATATATGAAGTGAACAAAAGAACAAGCATAATTGTCATGTTTATTTCTCAAAAATTACATATTCACTAAATACTGAAATTACATTTTACTTTTAAAAAAATTTAATTAAGAATATATAACAAACCTAAACTAAACTAAACCTAAACTATCAAGATTATCATATTTATTAAAAAATTATGTAATGAAATATTTATTGACCATTCATATTAGGTATTGTACCTGTGGATAACAAAGAAATGCTAAAAGTTCATTTCTTTATCTTATCTTTTTAAACATATTTCATGATTATTTTATGGTGAAATTTTATTTCCATAAACTTCATGTGGGTTACTTTTATTAAATTTAGTATGATTTTAATCTTATTCTTTTTTTGATAAGCTATTGACACTTTTAGCTTTTGTATTTCATAAATTAATTAAACTCTGAAATATATCTTAATTCCAGTATTTTTAGGACTGAAAGTTTGAAAGCTAGATCTCCAATAACTGTATTATTTAAGGATTTATGATAGTATATGATAATACAAATATGGTTTAAACATGGAATTTAGAAAAATGTGCATGATTATAAATATCTATTTTATTCAAACTAAGTTTTGGTAAGGTTGAACTCACATGAAATTGATATCCTATTGATTTATGTATAATATATTTATTTCTTCTTTCTTCTTTTTCATATTCTACTCTTCAAAGTATTTCTATAAAGTCTCAATGTTTCTAAGAGAGTTTCATTTACTCATACAATTCCTTGATGCTCCTTTCAATAAGCATTTATTTAAAAATACTCAATACTTCCTGCTTTAAAATTTTAATATATTCCACAGGAAAGAATGTGGAGGTTTAAAATTTTTCTTAGCAGAATTAAAAAGATTTAATTTTATACAGTATCATAGTAAGATATAGAAACATGACATGAGTATGTTAGCCTAGAAATAATTAGTATAAGTTAACAAATATTTAAAATATAGAATGTTTTCTGGAAAAGTAATAAAGAAATGTTTCTATGATTTATTTAATTGCCTATGCTACTCCTAGAGAGAGCATGGGAAATTTCTCTGTATATGTAGGGCTGTACTTTTTCTTAATTCCTACTTTGTAGAGTGATAATAATATATCACAAACCTATACAGAATATTCCACAAGCATAAGAATATACCATCTTAAGTACTCATTTTAATATTAACACTAAGCCAGGCGCGGTGGTGCATGCCTGTAATCCCAGAATTTGGGAGGCTGAGGCAGGAAGATCACGAGTTCAAAGCCAGCCTCAGCAATGGCAAGGCACTTAGCAACTCAGTGAGACCCTGTCTCTAAATAAAATACAAAAAAGGGCTGGGGATGTGGCCCAGTTGTCAAGTGCCCCTGAGTTCAATCCCTGGTACCAAAATAATAATAATAATAATAATTAATATTAACCTTTATTATTTTGTGGTGATAGGAATCAAACCTAGTGCCTCACCCATGCAAAGCACTTGTTGTACCCCTGAGCTGTATCCCCAGTCCAAAGGTTCTCATTTTTCTAACTTGCATTCTTTTAATGAGAGGAAGTATTGTGAAATAAATCATCATTCCCATTTTCAAGTATTTTTTAATATATATTTTGTTAAACAAACACCTGTATAGAAATTATGTGCCAGGAAGTACTCTGTGTTTTATTGAAATCCTCATAACTGCCTTCTGAGGGGGGAACTATTATTACCCTAATTTTGCAAATGGGGTAATTGAGGAATAATGTTGTTAGGTGACTTGTTCAGAATCATACAGCTATCAAGTGGCAGAACCCCAAATTATTGCCTCTATAGTTAGTGCTCTTAACTTTCTGCTTTGTTACTTCATGTAAAAACCCACTCATGAACTTTTTTTTCTCTCCATAATAAATAAATATTTATTTTAGAGTTAATGAAAATGACATTCTTTTATGACAAATTAAAAAAAAGATTTTTTAATGAATTGAGTTTCAGAAAAATGAATATTACATTTTTTAAATCTGTAGGACATGAGATTAAAACAGTTGAAACCCAGAGATAACATTGTTACTTAACAAGATCTTTGAAAACTACATTTAATTAAGTAAATCACATATATACTTCTTTTATCTGGAATTTTTTCATTAATTTTTTTCCAGGATATAAAATTTGAAAATCTGGGCTGGGGTTGTGGCTTAGTGGCAGAGTGCTTGTCTAGCACGTGCGAGGTCCTGGGTTTGATCCTCAGCACCACATAAAAATAAATAAAATAAAGGTATTGTGTCCAACTACAACTAAAAAATAAATATTAAAATAATTTGAAAATCTTTTGATATTATTTTTCAAAGGTAGGATGATAACTTGAAATTGAAATATAAACAATTCTCAGCTTATTTCTTTTGGTCTAAGATGCAGATATAGGTAAGGCCTTTGTTATAAAGAGTAATTTCATAGATTGGGATGTATTTCTTTGATATAGTATTATTTATTGTATAGAATATTTCCTTATTAGATCATCAATGCATCCTTAGGGGCAAAGAAAAATATTTTAAAGCAAGAGTTTTTGAATTGTAAAATTCAGTTAACTGGAATTCTAGGGTTATGTTCAGTTAATTGAAAATATTTTTGCTTTGTCTTCCCATGAAAAGGGGGAAAGAGAAGTGAGAACAAAAGTTTTGTCAAACACAAGAATATATCCTAAAATCAATACAATTACATTTAAATACTTAAAACACCTGCTTTTAATTTACAGTATCATACAAGGAAATTTCATGTTTGGAATGATGAACTTTAGGCGATATATTTTGAAACTGTAAAGATCCAATCAGGTTTACTATACTAGATTTATTGAATTAGAAAAATACACTGAAGTATTTCAATCATTTAAAAAATGCAAGAAAACTTCCCCCTAACATTTCAATTAATCTGAAAACTAAATCAACCAGTTGAGTTATTTGGAATCATAATTGGAGATGACGATTCTTGTGCACAAGTTTGAGGGTGTACTTTAAGTTGATACCTCTAAAAGAGGAAGACAAGATGAGGCAGAGGAAGAAAGTAGATAAATGTGGGTTTAGGTAAGTTGAGACTTAGCCTGGTGCCACCTGTAGCACTGGGGCACAAATGGAATCACTAACAGAAGTCACCATTAATAGAGGAGGCTGAGCTTTTATATTCCTGTATCAGTTACCCACTGGCTGAGGTGGAGAGAAGAATAACTTCTAAAGCATGTCTGGGTTGGTGGCTTCTGTTAACAGATGGTACTTCTCAGAAGGGGGTGGCGATGAGTCATAGGCAACAACTGATGGAAGAGTGTTCTGATAATGGAGCCTGAGTAGGATACCACCATTGTTCATTACAATCAGTGTAATCTAGTAAAATAATATTCTAGGAAATCAATGATTCAGGGCAACAGCGTGCCCTGTAATAGAATTGAAACTGTTATTTTCATAATGAGTATAGTATAGAAGAAAGAAAATTATGTGGAGAATCAGGAGATCCTAGTTTTCTAGTATGAGCCCCAAGCCTCCTGGTCTTATAGTTAAAAAATTCATGACATAGTCTTTAAGTTCTCTTTCAGGAAGCTTCATAGTCATTTTCTATTATTCTCTTTTATTATGGATAGTTTTGCACTTATTAAAATGGTCTATTTTCATTTGTTGGAGATTTAATACAGCCATAAGAACTATAATTTGTAGACTTTATTCATTTACTCATTCTTCCATTCATTTATTTGATAAATATTTCTTATGTATCCGAATTTTAGATTATGGGAATATAGAATAAGACAAAGAACTCAGAATTTCATGGAGTTTATTAAGGGAATGCAATGTTACAGGAATTGAAGGTTCTGCTGCTCATCCTTCAACAAAAACTCAGGAGACAGAAGTTGTTAGATGAAAATAGGTTTATTCAAAGCAAACCTTGAGGAAGAGGGAGATTTTTCTGTCTCAAATTTCCTCCTTGGGTGTGGTGGTGCTCAGGGCTAAGAACAGCTTTTAAGAGAGGAAAATGGGTATAGTGGAACAAAAAGCAGAAGTTACATATATAGATTTAACCAGGCCTCCCTATCCAGGGAATTATAATTATGCTTTTTCAACCCTTGGTAGTATGTACGTGTCCAGGCTTTGGGGGCAGTTTTGAAACCGCTTTTTACCTGTGACGAGTTCTTGCTCCCCAAACGCTGAAGAATAGGCCGAAGAAGTACTCCGAGGCAAGCGTAGAGTGGAAAGTGGACAGCTTTATTGAAAGGATAGCAAGACTTCTCCCAGAAGGAGAAGGGGACCCGGAAACCAGGAATCCAAAGGGAGGAGAGGCTTTCTCCCTTTTATATCTGAAATCTTTCTTTTGTTCTTTTTATGTTCTCTATCTCTTTCCTGCCTGGGACCATGGTGGGTGTGGGATTTACAGGAAGGGTTTAGGGCTAGTTGATTAGCATCTCCGTTTGCTGGAGCTGTTTCATTAACATTCCATAAGATGGGCCCTAACTTGGGAACATTAACCATCTTATCTCCCTTAGAGTTGCTCTGTGTTTTTCCAGGACTCAGGCTGACTCCATTTTCCTTATGGACTCCATGCTCTTTATGAAACTTGATGTTAGACCCGATTTGCCTGACTACACTCACTACCTAGCTTTAAATCTGGCTTCAGTTTCTCTGTTTCCACTATCAGCTGGAGGAAATCAGGATGCATGAAAGATAGGTTACCAGGAAGTTAGCAACAAAAAAACAATTTGAGGCTTTTAATTTCAAAGGGACTCTATTATAATAAGACCATCCTTTTTTCCTGGAATTTGAAAATGGTGTATGTAGGACAGCTGCTTTCTGCTTCTCCTCTTCCTCTTCCTCCTCTTCCTCCTTCTTTTTATTTATTTTTTTCCATTCTTGAAAATGAAGTAAGTACCAAACTCTCTAGAAAGGCCTTTGCATTGTTTATTTGGCGAAAAGTCTTCTTGGTGAAATCATGGAGGAAGCCAGTTGTTTCTATCCAAAGTATGAGATTTTCTGAGAGGAAGTAAACACATTATGCCAAAAGATTCTGGGCCATCCTAAATGCACTTTCCAGTGGCATAAAGAAAAGCAGTGCTGGGCTTGGTGGCACACGCCTGTAATCCCAGCACTTGGGAGGCCGAGGCAGGAGGATCGCGAGTTCAAAGCCAGCCTCAGCAATGGCTAAGCACTTAGCAACTCAGTGAGACCCTGTCTCTAATAAAATACAAACAAACAAACAAACAAAAAGGGCTGGGGATGTGGCCCAGTGGTCAAGTGCCCCTGAGTTCAATCCCAGGTACCAAAAGAAAAAAAAAAAAAAAAGAAAGAAAAGCAGTAAATCCAACAAAATCAGCAAAATCAGTAGTCTGACTACAAATGAGAGAAATTAGAAATCAAAGTAAAAATGTTAGCAAGGATAGCAAATAAATTGGTCTGACTAGATATTGTATGACCTGAAGGAGTCTGTACACATAGCTGAGTATAATCACAAAGACAATGAAAGAGATGCAAGGGTACTTCGGCTGATGGCAGTCACACAGGCATGGGGTTTAAGAAGGTGAAAGAAGAAACGAACTGAGACCTTAAGCTTAAGTTCATTAAAATTTTACTCATTTTCTAGTAAGGAGAAAGTGAGAGTATATTTAAACAGGCAGAAATTATGGTGATATCTGTATGATGTTTAATTCACCTAATAAACCTGATATTTATATTCAGTGTATTGACTTTTCAAAATTCTTATTTTAGAATATTTATTGATAATACTGTATATATACAAGGTATAAAATGTAAAAAATTGATATATGTATATATTATATAATGATTATTACAATCAAAGTAACACATCTACTACCACCTTTGTATTTTAGATCCACAGAACTTGTCCATATTATAACTGAAAGTTTATATTCTTTCATGAACACTCTGTTTCTCCTAATCTCCAGCCCTTGGCAACTACCATTCTACCCTGTTTGTATGAGTTCAACTTTTTTATATTGTACATATAAAGGATATTGTTAGCACAAAAAGGACCAGGCCAGGCACAAACTTCACGGTTCAGCAAAAGCCTTTATTCAGAAATGGACCAACTTTCCTGGTGGAAAATGAGCCACTGGCCAACGAGGGAGTCTGTGCTTATCCAGGTTACGCTGAGAGGTAACTTAATAAGTGTGTCAGTTTGGGCACTCAGGAATTTGGGGTCTGTTTTACTGGGCGAGATGGGGTGGGGGGCTTCTGGGGTCAGCAGTTAGTATCTAAGATTTATCTTTACTGGGCCAGATGGAGGGTCTGGGGAAGTATTTGTTTTGTGAAGGATCGATGCCTTGCCTTCTTCCCAGAGGCTGTCATTCCAGACCTGAAGGATATATCCTTCCTGGAGCCTGTCTTGTCACTGGGAAAGAATGTATTGGGAAAGGATCAAAGTATTACCTTTTCCCTCATTCCCTCTCCCCAGTCCACACTATTTTGGGGTTTTGTCATTTTCCATATTCAATAGATAACACACAATATTTGTTTCTCTTTGTTTGGCATAATGTTTGTCCATTTTGTCATAATTGACATTATTTCCTTTTCTTTTATGGCTCAATAACATTCTATTATGTGTAGGTTTATACCACAGTTTTAAAATCCATTTTTCACTTATGGATAAATTATTTCCATATCTAGCTTAATGTTGTAGTAAACATGGGGTGCAAATATCTCTGAAATACTGATTTCAGTTCCTTTGTATATATGCCCAGTAGTGGGATTGCTGGATCATATGGTAAGTCTTTTTAAAATTTCTTTAGACAATTTACATTCCCACCAACAATGTACATGTGTCAATTTTTTCCATAACTTTGCTAACACTTTTATTTCCTGTCTTTTTGATAATAGCCATCCTAACAGTGTTAAGTGATATCTCATTATGGCTTTAATTTTCATATTTGTACCGATTAGTCATGTTGACCACTTTTCATGTACTTGGTAGGCATCTGTATGTGTGTCTTCTTTGAAAAAAGTATTATCAACTATTTGACCCTTTTAAAAATCAGGTTATTGGATTTCCTTTTTCAGTACTGCATTGTGTAAGTTCTTTATGTATTTGGACATATGGTTATTATACCATAAGATACTATGGTTTTTAGGTATTTTTTCCTCTTTTGTAGTTTGTCTTTTCAAATTTTGATTGTTTCCTTTGCAATAAAAGAAGCCTTTTGGTTTACGTTTTTAATTAATTTTTAGTTTGTTTTTGTTTATTGAATAGTGGTTCAATTTAATTCTTTTGCATGTGTTCTCATCATGAACTCTTTATATATACCATTTATAGCAGAAATACACAAATTTGAAGAGACCCATTAATTATGACACTGGTGCCCAGGTGGGGAGAAATGCTTATTACTGTCATTACTTCCTATTTTTTTTTTTTTTTTTTTTGTGGTACCGGGGATTGAACTCAGGGGCACTCGACCACTGGGCCACATCCCCAGCCCTTTTTTGTATTTTATTTAGAGACAGGGTCTCACTGAGTTGCTAAGTGCCTCGCCATTGCTGAGGCTGGCTTTGAACTCGCGATCCTCCTGCCTCAGCCTCCCAAAGTGCTGGGATTACAGGCGTGCGCCACCACGCCCGGCTACTTCCTATTTTTGACTTGTACAGAGGAAAAGGGAATCTATTATTATATAGCATATCATCATGCTGGTGGGTTCACTCAAGCCAGTTTTATCTGGAGGCACATTCTAAAATTTTGCTAACTTAATGTATCTGTTCACATGTTAAATTATTTTCTAAATAAAAAATGAAACATTTTGTACTTTTTTCTCATAGGAACTTTATACTCCTTTCATACATACATAAATTAGATAAAGAGGAGTGTTGGTTGCTTAAGTCACTAGTCCATATTGCTCTTTTCCAAGATAGCAGAATGTGAATAAGATGAAAAATCTGTTACTTATAACTTAATAACACATGAAAGTATAGAATCTGTTTATTGTGAGATTATATGATTTTTAGTAACATTTTATTCACTCAGAAGGCAGCACATTTTGCATTGGGTAATGGATAGCTATTATTTTTAAAAAGTCTACCTAGCTTTTTTTTTTTTTTTTTCTGGAAATGCCCCTTCAAGACCTCAAGTTTTGTCAATTAAGATTCCTCCACCTCCTCAATCAGAAGAGTGGTACCTGGATCCATGCTAGATCAATCTTTAGTGATGTGCACATAGTTTTATTTTGTTCATGCTCAATTTCTAAAATATCAAATGGTAGAATGCATATTCTTATGAATATATAACAAGATATGTTAAAGTATTTAATAAAACAATAGTACTAATTTATCAATTAGGTTTCTGAAAAAATGTTACATTTTAGAACACTATACTTAGTAGAGTCTTAGTTACAACAATATCACATAACATAACTTTGTTGTTACAAGTCTGAGCTTTGGGATATTGTTGTCTGATTTTGAATCTCAGATTAGTCAATTATAAACTCTGATTTTCAGAAAGTTACTTGACTTTTCTATACCTCATTTTCCTTACTAATAAAATTGATATATCAAGGGAACAATCCACCTGTTTTTTTTTTTTTTTTTTTTTTTTTTTGGGTGGGTTCAATGTAATAATACACATAAAGTGTGCCTGGTACATAGTAAGGACTCAGTAAATATTAGCTACTATTATCAATGCAATTTTGGGGTGTTATGAAAAAAATTTATATCATGATGGAAGTTATTAGTAGTAGCTGTAAATTGTTAGTGATGTAAAGGAGAAAGGAAACTTCCTATGGAGACACTGATGGACTACTGTCTAAGAAAGCACCTGGAGGAGACAATATTTTGGATAAATGGCAATGGACCTGATGATTTGGCAGAATAGTACGTTTATGGACATGTTTAGCCACAGCTAGGATGTTTCTGTATGGGCCAAAAGAGATTGAAGTGGAAGCAAAATTTTCTTATTACTTATCCTTGTGGATACTTTGTATTATTGAGAAATTTTAAGAGTTTAGAGATGTAACGTCATTATCTGCATTTTCAAGCCATATGTTGAAAACAAAGCCTACATTTCTGAGCATAATGTTACTATTGTGTGTACAAGTGAGAATCATGTACAAGCCTCACTTTCAAACTCAAAAGAGAATGTGAATAAGTCAAAAAGCATTGCAATACATGCAATGTACCATATGGCATTATCTTGTTGTTTTCTGTCACTGAACATGAAGAAGCTGAGAAGGGATCAGCGTTGGCAAAAGGACCAGAAAGAAAAGAGCTAGACAGATTTTCCTGAGTAATTCTTATAGATAGTATTACTGCAACTCACTAGACTGCAACACTACAAATATATTGATCCTGTGGAATCCACGTGCTTGTCAGCAGAGGATTGTTTCTATTTCAGAAGGGAGTTTATTGATAAAACCTATTCATTGATTTTCAAAAAGATTTGAATCTGCAAATTAGCAGAGAATAGTTCCTTAATAAACTGAAAACATATTTATTCACATAATTACTTTCAAGCTAGAAAGGACTAAAGAGGATTTTTTTTTTTTTTTTTAAGTAGCTAGCTTTATGACGAGCAAGAGATGCCATAGTGAGATCATCAAATCATACTGGTATTGGGTAAACAGACTCAAGAGAACATCTCTCTGCTAATGTTTGCTATTATCTCTACAGGTCCAGGCACTTGGAGCAATCACTGTCTTATTCCCAACCCAGGAAAAAAGAATATTATTAATATCTTAAAAATCATAAAACATAACAGCTACATAAACATAAAAAGTAGAATAAACTCTGCAAGAATACCTATTCTTGCCACAGAAACCCCAGAAGTCAAGTTAGACCCAGTCCTGTTCTCTGGGCTAAAGAGGAAAATTATTCATCCTGGTTCATAGTCTCACAAAGGAGTTTTCATAGTTCTAAAATTATATGTGTTTAAATTTGATTCATTAAGTATGCAGAAGGGGTAATATCTAAGTTAAATGTGGTCTGAAATTAGAAATGTTTTTAATAAGCACGTAATTGTTGAGCTTTGATCTACAGAGGACTTCTGCCCTACAAACCAGTTTTGGACATGATCCAGTCTCGATAGTATGTCACTCGCGTGTAGACACCAGGCTTGTTTGGAAGAGCACATTCATCTCCCCAGCTTACAATACCAGCAAGGAACCAGGTACCTTTAGAATCTGCGCTAACCAATGGTCCACCAGAATCACCCTAGAGAGAACAAGGATGTATACAATTACTATGTTTTAAAGGTGAATATTGCATATTTTTCTTTTTTAGTAAGTATAGGGAAGGACAGAAGAGGAAAAAAGAACCCTAGATATTTCAAAACTAAAAATGATTTAGTTTAGGATATTCTTTGTCATATGCTTATTTACTTAAATCCAAGATACATATTTGGATATAATAATATAATAATGGAAAACATATATGAAAGTTTCAATTCAGTCATTATCCAAAGGAGCTACTGAATGTATTATTGCTTATGCAGTTATCAGCATATTGAGGAACTCTGATTAGTTTCTCCATGTCCCTTATTTCCAGACAGATACTGGAAAAAAGGGGAGGTTCATATTTATTGAGCGCCAACACTGGACTATTGCTCTTCATTCATGTTTAAACTTTGCTTCCATTTCCAGAATTGTATAATTTGTCTAACCCCTCTCTATACTTCTTATAATTTTCATCCATTAATCTTTAGCCCATTCCCAGGATGATGGAACACCTTAGCATCTAGATTTTCCTTTCTCTAATTTTTTCTATCACCCTAGATTATTTAACATGCACTATAGGATGCATCTTGGCCCACAGTGTCTTGGCTTTCCTGGCTTTGATCATTTAAACATTTATTCACATCACTCCTTGTCATTACCCAGAACTGCTCCACTTCTGAAACACCATTATTCAGCATTATGATTGTATGTACCAACCCTTTTTTGACTTACTCCAATTATGCCCTGCATCTGCTCTTCAACCTCACTAAGAATACCAATTCTCTTTTCCCTTTCCTATTAGTATATCAGCTCTTTTCCTCCTTCCTGTCTTTATGTAGGTTACATTCCTTGATTCACCCATATCACTACTCTTATCAACAGTGTCTTCAGCTCCTTACCTTCCTCCCCATCATAGCCTGTGCTTGCCCATACACTGGGAAATAAAATCATGTTACAAAATTTCCTCTCAGAAATATTTTTTTATGTCTCCAGTCAATTTCTTTTCTCTTTTCTCAGGCCACCATTCCAAACTCTTGTCATTTCATAATTTAAAAAATCTTGTTCTATTGCCTGGAACCTAGCATAATTCTTAGAGTCAGTGGAAAATAACAGGTGGCAATCCCCTCTGTTCCTTGTCCTGTCCCTTTTGACTTCTCAGCTCACCTATGTAGGTTCACATCTCTATCTCCTTCTTTTCAAAAGATGGATGTATTTTATATTTTTTAAATTGAAGTATGATTAACAAATAAACATTGCCTGTATTTAAGGTATATAACATGATGTTTTGATATATAAATACATTGTGCAACAATTTGATCCATTAAGTGAATTAACTTGTTCATCATGTTATATATTTATGTTTTTATATGAAATCTACTTTCACAGAAAATTTCAAGTATACAATGCATTATTATTAAGTCACTATCCTATATATAAGATCCCCATAACTTATTGATTTTATAACTCAAAGTTTATACCCTTTGAACAACATCCCTCCATTTCCCCCACCTCCCTGCCAACAATTGTTATACTCTGTTTACTGGAAAATATTTCAGTGAAATATCATATGTTAAGAAAGATATGGGCATAGTGGGATAGATAGGTAAAGAATATAATGAAGATTCAACATAGCACAATGAGAGATTAATTAAAGAATTATAATATTAGACCTGTCTATGAGTAAATGACTGCAGTTTACAAGAAGGCAAAATTTCTTCTATGTGTGCTCATGTAAGAGCAAAAAAAGATGACAGATTACTCTGTGATTGAAGATAATTATGTCTTTGAGGTTATTGTAAACAGAGTGGATGAAATAATAAAACGTGGGTTCTAGGTTTTATAAAGTTAAGAATCATGAGGCTGGGAGTGATGGACTGAGAGAAAACTGAAGGAAGGGGATTTAAGTGCCTCTTATCAAAGAATAGGTTTAGTTAGTGGAACAATTGTAAAGACGGAAATCTGTTATTAGAGATGATAATTATGTATTGCATATACTTGTTTGCAAATCCACTGGCTCCTAGAGTGTAAGAATATGCTCCATTCATTTTAACTTTCCTTTACATAGCACAGAATCTGGCACATAGTAGTAAATAAATAATCACTATGTGTAAGAATGGAAGAATAAAGTGAGGTTCTTCCTGAACTTATCACTGATTCTGCCTAAGTAACTATGGTAGTACTCTGATAGCTTTAGGAATATTGCTTATAAACAGTAATAGGAGCATAAGAGGCACATTAAGTAAAACAAATGGAAACTTAGTAGAGTTCAGAGTATGGGCACAAGAGCCAAAAATACTGCATTGAAATTCTAGTTCTGTCACTTACTGGCTATGTGAGTTTAGACAAGTTACTTGATCTCTTTGTCTCAGTCTCCTCCTCTGAGAAATTGGGTTTAAAATAATATGAACATGCTGCAGACAATTTCCATAACTAGAATAAATTAATATTTGTAAGGAACTTCTGGCACATGGGATTGCCATGTGAATATTATTAAATAAATAAGTATTTAGAATGTTGGAACCAAATTATGGAAGTTGCAATATATGGGTTTTTACCAGACCAGTTCAGTGTGTCTCAAAGAGCAAACTAAAGTTACCAGTAATCTGTTTTTCTCTTCATTTTTCATTCTAATTGAATCTTTTCCTTACTTCCATTCACTACTTTTTAGAATGGGTGATTTAGAATTTCAGTATTTTAATGAGTCCTAAATGATATCAATATAATTTTAATTAGACATGTTAGCTATGCAACATACATAAGAGTTTAAAAACTGAGAAAATTGAATTGGTTAATTGCAAATTTAAAACTATAAGAAAAAATTTTGGAAAATGGACTAGGCAGATTTACCTGACAGGCATCCACACGTCCCTCTACGAACCCGGCACACAACATTCCAGGTGTGACAACTCCACCATATGCCTTTCCACTGTTGCAGGTCTTATTATCTATAATCTTCACTGATCCTTTTTGGAGTATATTAGGATTTTTTCCTAAAGGAAGGAAATTATATAGTTTTGCCAAAGCCAATATTAATTTCTCTGGCTAGGTTGCTAGTATCTAACTTTTAATACTATGTATAATTTCTAAATCAATGTAAAACATGTTTATTAAACTTTTATTTTTCTTCTTTTTTTAGTAACAAAGAAGCAAGTAATATTTATGAACACACTAAATAAAATTAGTAATTTAATTATCACATTTAGACATAGAGTGTGATGAGATTTTTTCAAAATTGTTTTTAGAATTTTATACTTACTACATATATGCCTTAGATAGCAAATTCAAAATTCATATCCCAGAAGATAAATTTCATGATCATTTTTAGGTTTTCAACTGTTTATTACTATAATTCTTGGAATTAATTTTAACTTTATTTTTCTCTTTTCAAAATGCATATTTGAACACAAATAGCCACTAAATATTTACATTACTAGGGTCATAAGGATGCATTATATAAATGGACTTTACTCAAGTATCACCTACTTATGAGGGCTACTCTTCTCATTGCATCAAAAATGCTCAATCTTCTGGAGTCCTTATTTTTTCCTTTGGCACTTACATGCATGAAACATGCTATATATATTTACTTCTTTCTTATATTTGAAATTTTTGTTTTTCTTTACTGGGAATGAAAGCTTTTTCCTTGCTAAAAAAATAGGTTGGGGTATTTGTCTATTTTATCTTTTAAAGTATTCAGACCATAATCAAAATAAATGTTTATTCAATGAATGAATGAAATGGAGGAAAATGGATTGTGTATCTAAATAATAATAAATTTCTGTAAAAACTACCATTTTTAGGGGAATTATGTTAAATAGCTCTATGAAATTATAGTTTTTGCATGAATTATGTTGAGGAACATTTTCAATTCATTGCATATTATCATCTGTGAAATGATCCAGAGAAAGTATTTTTCAGATTTAGTTATAATTCTGAGTAGATTTCTTTTTAGCTCTTAAAACTCAAGCCATGTAATGGAGGGAGGTTTAAAACTCACCATCAGACTTTAATGTTCCCCATCCAGTGACTACCATATCTGAATTGGGTGGGAATTTATAAGTAGCTTCTGGAAGACATGCTCTTCGGATGTTGCTTGAATACAATACTGGTGAAGACAGATGCACAACAGCAATGTCATTATCGTGTGCAGGGTAATGGTAGTTCTCATGAACTATAATATCCTTGATAGTTCGTTGTATTTTTGGATCACTTAAAAGAAGCCCAAAACTGACATTCCAGTCTTTGGGATTATTTTCCCTGAAAAGAACATTTAATTAAAAATACTATATTTCAGAGTTGTAGACTTAATCTTTTAAAAATAATTAGGTATGTTTGAGTTCCCATAGTACTTTTAAACATGCCAAAATTAAGCTACATGTAAAAGAAGATATAAAAATAATGATAAGAGATTATTTCTTGGTCTAAATAGAAAATACTAAAAATACTAAAGAGAGATCTAGAAAGATAAATATGACAACATAAGACAATATTAAATAAAAAGTGGGAAAGGATATGTGAAAAGAGTGCATTTATGGAAATTAAAGAAATAGTCTAAATCCTGTCTTTCAACTATTAAAGACAATAAAGAAAATGCTTTTGATTTATTATTATTTGTTCAAGGATTTGTATATTAAATACTACAAATAGTGCTGCTAGAACATTTTCAAACCCTACTAAAAAAAATCATAATAAACAGGCATGATTTTGAAGACAGTCATTCAAAGTTGACAAGGATTTCTTTTTAATAAACAAAATGAAAAGAATCATTAAACAAAAGGGTAAGTATCTTTTAGGTAAAAAAAAGCCCACACTTTTTGGGTAATAATATTTAAAAAAAAATCATGATTTCAAATAAGGCTGTAGATTTATGGGAACATGCACTAAAATACTTATGATTAAGTAAATGAAATCAACTTTTATAATGATGAAAAATAAATATAAGATACATGTTCAATTTGGAATTTAAAGTTTCTTTTATAAAATTGAAGTAAATAACTCTAACTTAGTGGTTCTCAGCCGGGGGCCATTTTCTCCCCACATTTGGCAATGTTTGGAGATATTTTGTGTTGTCAATATTGAGGGCTGCTACTGGTGACAGAGCAGGAATGCTGCTAATATTCCACAGTATACAAGACAGCTTTCCATAACAAAGAATTTTCTTATCCAAACTGCCAATAGTTAGTGACACTCCACAAATCCTGCTCTAAACTAACTGTATCTATTATTTTACTGATAAATCATTGAATAATTTTGAGGGTATATTTCACAATATTAAAGAGTTGGAAGTATGACCACATTGTTGAAATACATTTATTAGAACTTTAGATACTTAAGTGACTTTTAGACCTTCATCTGGGCCAGAGCTTACTTTATAAAACAGTGAGCAGCAGTGATAAGCCAGTTGTTACTAATCAGAGTAGCTCCACATCGGTGGACACTGTTCTGTTGAAGGCTAGCTTGCCAGGGCCATTCTCCTTCCTCTGCATCCTGACCCCCTGCTATTTTGTTGCCAGAGTGAGTTATTGTGCGTTGCCCACAACCTGTTTAAGATAGAGTTCAACAGTATTGATATTGCTTAATTTTTCTGTAGTAAACAAACTTCCCATAATATGTCTCCCTATTAATGATTGAGGAAAATCTCTCTATGTTGGAGAAGTTAGGATAGACTTACTGCTGACATGAGATTTACTGAGAATTTATTAAAAATAGATTGACATGTCTTCCCCTATAGTCATCACTCACAAATGCTTTGAATATCTGTATGGCCTCACTATGACCTGATGCAAGAGGTAAATTCAAATTACAGGTTTGAATATAGAAGAAAATAACTGTTACATTACTGAGTTGCATAGTGACATGTGTACATTTTAATTTTAGTAAAGGGTGTTATTGAGCAATGAATTAGTGCCATGAAAACATTCCTATGAAAGTATGAGTGAACAAGAATGTAAAACAGATATTGAGGAGACACAAAATAGATTGAAGCCGGGCACGGTGGCGCACGCCTGTAATCCCAGCACTTTGGGAGGCTGAGGCAGGAGGATCGCGAGTTCAAAGCCAGCCTCAGCAGTGGCGAGGCACTTAGCAACTCAGTGAGACCCTGTCTCTAAATAAAATACAAAAAAGGGCTGGGGATGTGACCCAGTGGTCGAGTGCCCCTGAGTTCAATCCCCGGTACCACAAAAAAAAAAAAAAAAAAAAAAAAAAAAAAAATAGATTGAAATGTATTCCCACTAACATCACAATACACAATACCTATGTAAATGAATGACATGTGGAGATAGCCAACCAGTTTCCAAAGTTTCATGAGTCTGTGAATTAGGACTGTGCTTTATTGTCTATTTAGATCCAGAGAAACTTCTAGACTCTGAATTCTTTAAAGCAAATCTGCAGTATTCTTTTCATCTGGTTTTGTCTCTATGATTCCCTTGATTAACTTAACTTTACTCCAACTAAATACCAAGTTTGTCCTTTAACAGTTTATGGTATCTTTTACTATCTCATTAATAGAAAACAGGGATCACAACTTTTTAAAAAAATGTATCTGCAGAATTTACCATAGAGGATATTAGCACATAAAAGGACCTCAACAAATAATTTTTGAAATAAAGTGTATATGGTATAATTCATGAGACATATTGAAACAAAAATGATACTTGATTACAAAATTCTTTTCTGTAATAGATATGTTCCAAAGCATTTAGAGAGTGAAAAAAAAAAAAAAAACCCACAAAAACTTACTATAATCAATGTGGGGGGTATAGATTAAAGCAGTGGCTCTTAACCAGAGTTAGTTTTGAACATTATCTCCCTAGGAATATTTGGCAATGTTGGAAACATTTTTGATTATCACAATTGGGATATTTCAGGGAGGCTACAGGTATCAAGTGGGTAAAGGCCAGGGAGCTGCTAAATATCCTGTATTAAATAGGAGTGCTACTGCAAAAAAACAATGTCTGGTTCTGTCAATAGTGTTAAGGATGAGACACCCTTAACATATATAGAGAAAGGAACTTATACCAAGAATGAGAATATATAAATAAATTGGAAAGTTTATCTGCTTAATTTCTTCACAGAGATTTTGTTTTTTCTCAAATTTCAAAGATTATCTATTTTTAGTAAAGTACTTTGAGAATAACAGATGACAAACAGTAAAATTTCAAATAATTATTATTAGAAATGGGCTTTTGAAATATTTTCATTGATGGATATTAATTAATACAGAATGCTAGATGTACTTTGAGATGTTCTTTCCTGAAGTTAGAAAGATTGGAAGCACAGGAAAGAGTCATGTGGGGTATTTTAAAGGCCTTACAGACCCTCTAATGTCTTTTAAGTTTGTATATTGTTTTTAATTTTAGGTTATTCTCAGGTTGTTAAGGCTTCCACTTCATAAGAATCACTTAGCTGAACTGGATGGAGTCTCTGGGGCTGCTATTTCTGAGTGAGAGCCCTCACACTGACTCATTGACTGTAACGCCCTTTTCTTTTTCTTTGTCTTTCCACTGCCTCATCATGGACGCTACAAAGGATAAAACAAATAATCCAGAACCCAGAGGTATAATGGTTCCTCCCTATCCTCCCTTCTTTTTGGACAACTCCTAGAGGAAGTTGGCTTTTATTCAACTTCCTTCACAGGAGTAAAAAACAAAGATGCTTCTCTGTGGAATAGGAACTTCACCTAGGTGATGACTTCCTTGTTTTTGCTCTTACTCATAATTCTCACTTAATTTCTGTCCATGCATCAACTTCCATTCTAAGTTCTCATTTACTCATGATATTGTGTCTGTTAAGCTTTCAGCCACCACCTCTCTGCAGTAATACCTTGTTATTACCTTTGCTGAAGTTCTACGTGGCACTTTGTAATTTTGTTATGTCAAAAGAAATCTTATGGTAAATTTCAAAGATTTTAAATAATATAATAGAGATTGCTGGTTGATACTTTCAGAAACATTGGCAAATCTACTGAGCTCTTATAGTCTCTCTACCCTTCTAACATCTACTCCTTTTTTCTATTACTGTATTTTAATATACTTTATCATGTTATATACCAAAAATCTATTCTTCATTTAATCTTGTTTGATTTTTCTTTACTACTCCTCTTTTTTAAAAATATGATCAAAATCCTAGATAGGCCAAGTCAAATTCGTAATACTGAATGTGAGCTCTTGTAGTGTTTTAGCTGTAGAATAGACAAATTGGATGATCTCATTCTTACCCCTGTTCTTATTTCTTTCTTGACTATTTCTCTCCTATGAACCTGACAAATTCCCAAATGTGAATTTTGATCTTACGGGTACTAAAGTTTTTCACTGGAAAACTTTAAGATGTCTTATTAAGTTGCTTGAGGATTATTCAGTCAATATCTCTGAGACAGAAAACGTCTAATACAGCTCTGTGTTTAAACTTTGCCCAAATTTCTCAGAAGTAACTATACAGTAAAAGTGATGGGGTCAGTGTCACCGGGCTCTGGAAGGTGATTCCTTTAATCCAGTTGCCCCAGTTAGTCTCAGACCCCAGAAAAAAGCAATGCTTTTTCTGACAGTTTGCACCAGGTTCCAGCAACTCTGGGGATCATATTTCCCAGTACAGGCAGTGGAGAGTGAAAGCAGAATGCCTTGGTGTGTGAGGAGGAAAATCTGCTTGCACATAAAGCATCTATTTTCTCTGTACATAAACTTAGCTGCTTAGTTTTCTTTTAGAGGCAAAACAGAAAATGCAGATAACTGACATATACTGAGTGCTTATTGTGAGCACCATGCTCTTATAAGTATTTTGCTTGTGTCACCTTATTTTTATCTTCATAACAATTTGGAAATAAGGCTTTGAGATGTAAGTTATATAAATTTATGCAGTTAGTAATTGACAGGTCTGGGACTCAAAACTCATATGTAGCTGATTTTAGATTCTAGGCTCTTAATTATATTGCTTGTCACTAGGTCTCCTTGCCATTATGGCATGTGATAATGTTTTCCTAATTTTAAATCCATGGGATCAATGAATGTCAGGCAACTGCAGTAACCTTTATACAAGTTTATAAAAGCAGGCATCCTTTTACACCTTTGTTGGTATAATAACATTGGCTCTCAAATGGGGGTCTTTTTGGCATTCAAGGAAATTAAATTTCAATAGAAAATAACTCTTTGTTGATAAACTTACAGGTGTGAAGAAGATTTTCTGCTATCAGCATTGCAATATCTAAAAGTCAAGAGAAAAGAAAATGAAAATGTGTACAGTTATAGCATGTTTTATTCAAATATTAATAGTAATTTTGGTTTTGGAAACATTTTGTAGGCATAATCATTTTACCCAATCTTGATTACATAATTTCTATGTTCATACATTGGCATAGAGAGAAATAAAATCCTTGTACTTATTATTTTGTTTCTAAAAAATCTCTCAAGTTCTTTACTCTAAGTTTCTGGGAGTTGAACCCAGGGGAATTCAACCACTGAGCCACACCCCAGCCCTTTTATTTTTTATGTTGAGACAGAATCTTGTTAAGTTGTTTAGGGCCTCACTAAGTTGCTGAGGCTGGCTTTGAACATAGATCCTCCTGCCTCAGCCTCATGAGCTGCTGGGATTACCGATGTGCACCACTGTGCCTGGCACCCTATGTTATTAGAAAGAGCAGTCTTGGTCCTGAAAAGTACTAAAATATATGAGAAATGATGACTTTTACCATTATTCTGAACCTATATAACTAGAAAACTGAATGTATTTGACACCTTTTTATGACCACTTTAAATCTTGGCTCATCTTTCATGTGACAGTTGTGGTGATCATGTAAATTTTAATCAGCTTTGTTCAGGTCAATATCATAGGTGCCCTTCTCAAGTCAGCACATCAGACTTCTCATTTTCTGCCAGAAGAAACCCACAGACTATTCAATGATCAACAATTAGGACATGTAGGAATTTATGCTGGTTGAGCCACTGACCAATGTAAGATTGGAGCTGATGGACAAATACTTCCACATGTAGTCACAGGGCAATACAGTTCATTAGGTCCCATGAGATGGGGGTAGAACTGTCCTTGGTAATGCCAACTCGCTTTTTCTCAGATCTACTGCATGCAAGCTTTTGTCTAAGATTCTACATTTTTTGGGAACTAGAATAAGGCATTTAAGTCACTATACTTTAAGAAAGAAGCTACTAACTAGGAAAGCAAAACACACACACATTGTTATATTTAGTGCATTTTGTGTTGAGTGCATTTTACTATATCTTAATCCTTTTAAAATTAATACTCTTTTAAGTGGTAATTTTCACTTATTTGAAACTTCAGTTAAGCATGCCATTCCATTTACCTTTTATGTAAAAATTAATGTCACTTAGTAATGAGACAGACTCTGGGACTTTGTCTATTAATTCCTGAATAGAAAAATCATCTTAGGAAATGTTACAGAATGAAATTATTTACACCAGAT
This sequence comes from Tamias sibiricus, assembly GCA_025594165.1. NCBI lineage: Eukaryota > Metazoa > Chordata > Mammalia > Rodentia > Sciuridae > Tamias > Tamias sibiricus. The sequence continues at coordinate 56,943,936 of CM046665.1, forward strand.
AACTTTGCTATATAACTCATATCTCTGAAGAATTGCAAACCTGTTTAATTCAGGTGAGAAATGTATGCAGAAAGTGTGAACCAATGAGTCATGCTCCAAATTCATGGAACCATAAACCTACTAACAATTTCTACTTAAAGAGTTCCTCTTCAAGGAATCATCAGCTACTATATGAAGTAAGTACTATAAATGTCAATGGAGATTCATTTTTATAATGCTCTTGGATTTCTGTAAAGCTAGGAAGGAGTATCACCAGTTCTGTATGCCAATTACAGTTACGCACTCTTACATTAGGTTGCACAATAAATTGGGTAGACAAAGAATGCTTTACCAGAAAGTCAACCTGCCTGAACAAAAAAACCAGAGTCATTCAACAGTCACTTGGGCTGTGAGAAGATGTGAACCACACCTACTTGAAGAGAAAGCTGGCATCATTTCATCATATCCTTCACAGCTTGCCTTTTAGAGGCTAACTTTTTATTTGACAAGATATCTCCAGTGTTCAGTTTTGAATTTTGTATGCTTGGTAAAATATATCAAATCGTATTTAGATGTTTAGAAATAATTAAACTTGTACCTGGACAGGAAAAATGCTAACTCTATATTTAAAGGATTAATTGTTTAAAAACCTTATTATATTCACAGAAGTTTCTTGGTTCTTTGAAGTTTTCTTTATTCATGCATGACTTGCTAAGGGAAAGAAATGTTTTGGACTTATAGTTTACTTTTAATTGCATAATTTTAGAATCAATAGAATAATTATCACTTGGTTAGGTGAAAGACAGGCTACAGTGAATGGGGAAGTGACATAAACCATCATCCTTTTGGACTGAGTCACTGCTATGACTGTGTTTTGTTCCTAAATCCATAAGGATGCAGAGGATGGAACTCCTGTAGATTTATCTCCGAATAAAGAATTCAAAGACACTCTGTATACACTGTGTCATATAAAGGAAGCAACAAAAAAGCAATGGCATTATCTCTGCCAAGGGGAAGATGAATCAGAGGCTAATAGACAAAACAGTTTAAAAAATAAAAACAAAACAAAACAAAAAACAGCTCAGCCAGTGTGCCTTGGTTTTCTCCCATGGGCCAGCAGTCCAAGAAAAGACATGGTTCCTACCCTCAATAATTTTAGAGTCTAGTGGAAAATATAGACAACAAGATAATTTAAAAATCAATGCAATAGAACTTGGGAGCTGGAGGCAAGGAGGATCATAAGTTTGAGGCCTGCCTCAGCAAGGTTGAGGCAAGCCTGGGCAACTTAAATAAGACCCTGTCTTAAAACAAAAATGGTCTGGGAATGTAGCTCAGTGGTAAAGTGCCTTGGGGTTCAATCCCCAGAACCACAAAAAAAAAAATAAACTAAATAAATACATAAAACAAACCATTGTAATTTATTGATGATTTTTTAAAGATGGGGTCTCACTATGTTGCTCTATCCTTAAGCTCAAGAAAACCTGAGGAACTAGGACTACTGGCATGAGCTACCACATCCAGCTTCTATTGATAATTCTTTTTTTTATTTTGGTGCTGGGAATTTAACTCAGGAGTGCTTAACCACTGAGCCATCTCCCCAACCCATTTTTTATTTTTTATTTTGAGACAGGGTCTTGCTAAATTGCTTAGGGCCTAACTAAATTGCTGAGGCTTTGAACTTTCGATCCTCCCGACTCAGCCTCTCTTCCAGGCTGCTGGGATTATAGGCATGCGCTACCACACCAGACTTCCATTGTTTCTTAACTGAAACAATTCTTGCATAATGATGAGGTTCTACTTCCATCGATCTTTCTACATTCTGACATTTTCCAAACCAATTGCATCAAAACATGAAACATTTTAAAATCCAATTTCAGGTGACAGAAGTCATCAATTATTTTCAGTCTCCCTGGATCTATTTGACTTTATTGAATGCTACCAGACTCTCAGACACTGTAGCCCTGGGGATTCCACCCAGTTGGTGGCCCTCATTCCCGAGTTTGACTCTTCCCAAGCTCAGAGACAAAGCACCTTCTTACCAGGTATCCCAATTGGTTTGTGATTTGTTGTCACTATTTGGGGTAGGAGGGATTGGATTGAACAGGGGCAACCAAATCAAAGGAAGAGTCAAACTTTATTTTAGAGTGACCCGAGTTTTTATTCTTTTTGTATTTTAAATATCAAACTCAAAAGAATAAACTAATCTTGGTCAAATAATAGACTTAATAGAAGCAAGGAACTTATAAGAGGTATAGAAATTGAAGTGTAGAATTTCTCCCAACTAAATATTAATATTGTAAAGTCATTGATTTAATATTAGTAAGTCATAAGGTAATATCATTACTCATTTTTAAAATCATTTTTGTCTATAACCTATAACCTTGCCCTGTCCTTTTCCTCTTTATTTTACATAATGAAAGCAATGACAAATACTGCTTAGTTGTGGAACATTTGCCTAGGCTGTGTAAGACCCTGCATTCAATCCTCAGGACTGTCACATACTATGGTGAAATTAGGCATATAAAATTAGATATATCAAGAAAACTCACTTAGCATACAGGGGATTTGGAATTGCTGATAATAAATATCCTCTGGAAGGGAGTCTGGAAATTTATTTCACCCAGGGAAAAATAAGCATAATTCACTGACTGTTGAATATTAGATTAGAACAAAATGCTCAAATGCTCTTGGCTGTACTATATCATGCCCATGACTACTTTTGGTGTTAGTTTGGTACTGGGGATTTAACTCAGGAGTGCTTAACCACTGAGCCATGTCCAATGCATACCAGTTTGGATGCATTGGTAAAGAGCCTCCCCCCCCCCATCTTATTTCTAGTGAATATTTTTTCCTTGAAAGAATGAATCTAGGGCTGGGATTGTGGCTCAGTGGTAGAGTGCTTGCCTTGCATGCATATGTGAGGCACTGGGTTTGATCCTCAGAGCTACATAAAAATAAACAAACAAAATAAAGGTATTGTGTCCATCTACAACTAAAAAATATTTTAAAAAGAATAAATCTAAAATAGATAATAATAATGAAACCTGAACTTTATGGTTCTAAATATAAAGAATAATTTTACAGTAATGGTAAATTCATTTATAATAAAAAATTTATGTAGGCCACAGACTTTTTTTTTTCTTTGAACTAAGTGATAATAAAGCTTAAAATATCAGAATCTCTGGGATGAAATAGTACTCAGATGAACACTTACAACATAGTATTTGTATCAGGAAGAAGCTAGATTAACAATTAAATTATTTTCAAATTAGGTAGTAGGAAAGAAAAGAGTAGGAGCAGTATATGAAATAGAAATAATACAGCTAAAGGCTGATTAAAAATCTAACAAGACTAATGCAAAAAGAGCACAAGAATTATATCAATGGAAAGGGAGTTATCAAAACAACCCTACAGATGCTAAAAATATATTAATGTAATATTACAATTGTATGCCAACATGTGATAGCTTACATAACCTGGTCTATTTTATAGAAGGATCAGTGTGCTGCTTAGAAGAAAGCATATTCAGTCACTGATGGATGGAATATTCTATATGTCTGTAAAGTCTAAATTTATCAATTGTATTTTCAGTTCTATAGCTTCTTTTATTTAGCTTTTGTTTGTTGTTTCTATTCAGTGGTAAGAGAAGCATGATAAAGTCACCCAATATTATTGTGTTGTGGTCTCTCTGATTCCTGAAATTGAGAAGGGTTTGTTTGATTATTACATAGATGCTCCATTGTTTGGGGCAGAAATATTTACAATAGTTATGTCTTGCTAATGTACAGTTCCCTTAAGCAATATGACATGTCTTTCCTTGTCCCTTCTGATTAACTTTGTAGGCCACAGACTTTTAAAAAAAAATATTTTCTAGTTGTCAATGGACATTTATTTATTTTTATTTATTTATATGTGGGTTGAGAATCGAACCCAGTGCCTCACACATACTAGGCAAGCACTCTACCACTGAGCTCATAACCCCAACCTAAGCCACAGGCTTTAACTCTACTTAAGTGACTTTTACTTTACATGATTCCAAGTGGTAAATTAATTGGTAAATCCTATTTTTCAGATAGTTTTCCTAGAATTTTAACAATAAAAATATAGAATAATTCAGCTGCATTTTTGTCACATCTTCCTTGTGACAACTGAGCAAGGCTTCTTGTCCAAAATAACAGGGAGAGAAAGCAAGGCATCTCTCCCTCTTCTGAGAACGACATAAGACAAAAATGGCGCCTTGATGATTAATTCTATCTCCCTATTTTTACTGTGTCTCTGTGTGACCACTAGGGGCTCATAAGTTAACTAGTAAGCATAAATCTGACCACACAAATTTACACTGTGGAGTCTGAGCCAGGAGCTCTATAGCAAATTCTTTAGTACATGAGTAAAACAGGTTTATAATTAGACATTAGGCTTGTAAGTAATGATTAAACTTGTGGCTCTTGCTGTGCCCCATAGTTCAGACTTTTCTAAGTTATAGTTATAAGGTTTTAAGTTATAGTTATAAGGCTTTCTTGTGATTGATAAGGATTCTTTTATCTTAGGTAAGTTTAGGATATTAGTTTAAGATATATTGATATAAGTTTTCCATGGTAGAGACCCCTTAGATCCAACACCTGATCAAAGGAAAAATACCTGTTAGCTTAACTTTTAAAAATAGCTATACTTCCTTCTTTCTAGTTCAGAACAAAGTTATTATGGGAAACAATAGTAAGTTGAGTTCAGTCATGGTTTAGCTATGATGTATTAGGGCAATCAAGGTGTGGGACATTGTGAGTGATCTTAAAGGGCTGTAAAAATAGTTTTAGGCAAAAACATGCTTTTGTTCTTGACATTTAAGATTGATCAATATATGATTTTTTACATCTTTAGATAAGTTTAATCAGTAATATGTACTTAGAACAATATCCTGTTTCCCTCAAAATGTATAACTCTGAAATTCTGTAATGTAACCTCAAAAGCTGTAATGTAAAAGACTGTGCTGTCTGGGCTATAAAAACTCGGGTAAAATGTAAAGTTAGAGTTAAGCCTCCAGACTTGTGTGCTGCATGGTTTATATCTCACATTTTCGCCGACGTCTTCACTCCCCCTTACCGGAGCTGGACTCCGGCACATTTTATTGTGGAATGTGCTTTGTGGGATATTTTAAAATGTTCATTTGATAGATTTCTTAAAACTCTAAAACTATAATTGTGCAGAAACTTATTGAGAAAAAAATTAAAAATTAAAAAAATTTTTATGATATAGAAATAACCATTTTTCATCATGGAAGCTAATTCATGATATTTTCATCAAAGGAAAAAAAATTAACTACTCTGGCACTGTAAGATGAATAATCTGTATCAAAAAGCAAAGACACAGAGCATGGATCTGAATCCTTCACTCACAGCACATTTTTATTAGTTACCTAGCTGCATATCTAATCTCAATAAATGCTTTTCTTTATGTTTCTTGTTAGACTTACTATTTCTGGGTTTGCTCTAGAGTGATATAGGTTAGGTTTTTTTTATAGTACATGCCTTCCATGTTTATCATTTTGACAATGAAGAGGAGATGTTAATGATGAAATTAAATTAGATCAATTAAATTAATATGAGTTGTATACACAGGTGATAGTTTTTAAATAGACCTGTGCTCCAATTTCTCTTTTTACTCTTTTGCATATTTTAAGAAATATGAAAAGTCAGAATTATCTATTTTTATTTGTATAATATATGTGCTTTTTTATAATCCAAGCCATTGTTAACTTTAAGCTTTGGAATCAGTACCAAAAGCTGACGTGATGCAGGGAGTACAAGACAGATACCCAGGAGTACACTTAAACATGTTGAGGTACTGCGTAGTATTGATGTATGTGATTTCGTGTCTTTTAACATGCCATCCTTGTTTTTCTAAGGAAGGGCCCTTTTGAGGTACGTATTGAACAAAAAGTTAATATTTAGGTTACCATTTTCAGTTTGGAAATTTCCAGCTTTGTCCAGGTACCTAGATATCTTTTAAGGTTCTTCACTTGATGGCACAGCCCTGGTGTCTCATCCAGCAAAGGCTTTGTGGATCTTTCGGTTCATGCCATTGCTTTCTTTAAGACCCATCTTAAAATGTAGCTTCTCCAAGGTTTCCTTCTTATCCCTCTTTTCAGATCATTTCTTTACTTCATATTCTTTTGCTAACTTCCATGTAAGAATTTCTAATGCAAAATAACTATCAGCTGGTAATATTCACTTGTTCATACTGAATGTATTAATTTTTCTCCCTCTGGAATTTACCTCTTTAAATGAATTGGCTCACCAGGTGGTTAGTCAATTAAAAATCAGCACCCAACTATCAAAAATAATTATTAGAAAATTATGGTGGTTTTTCCTTTGACAGAGATTGAAAATAAGAACAATTAGTGTGGTAGGTCACTTTTATTTTATGATTTTTTTTTTTTTGTGTGTGTGTGTGGAAGTATATCTCATGTGCCTTATTTGTATTAGCCATCTTTAATATAGTGGGATCTTATTAATATTTATACTTTAGATATCTGGAAAGTGTCTGATACATAGTTATATTATTTAATAGTACATATTTCAAACTGTAAGCTGCAATATCATTTTAAGTGAATTCCTGATTTTATTGAAACACATTATGAAGTACCAACAGGTACAATGTCCTGCATATTTTGGGAGACTTGAAACTATTTTATCTGTAATAAAGTCAAGTATCAGGAAATAAAAGTGTGTGAGGAGCCAAAATTCAATGTACTAAAGTTTATATAATTAAATAAGATGGTCCAACACCCTTTATTCAAAAGTTGCTTTTCTAATTTTTATATGTAAACTACTGTAAAATGTTTAAAATGAATTGAAAAAAGCTTAGGTAGAAAAAAATATCATAGGAAAAAACAGAGAAACTAGAAGTGACAACAGGAATTCTGGTTCACATTGAGGGATGAAAAATAAGTAAAATGTAAACAACAAAAATGAGAGCTTAAAACCTCAAATATTAAGGTAATTTGGTGAAGGTGCCAATAACCCTACATTTCTCAAGAGCACCACAATATCCACTGTTTATTAATGGATATCCATAGAAATACTCAAGAGGTTGGTGATGAGTTTGAGAAATATTTTTGGAAAACAGAATTTTAAGAAGAACTTTTACATTTTATTGAAAAGGTAAGATACAAACTATTCAGAAAATCTACCTTTTTAAAAAGATTAAGGAATTTTGGGTGATCAATGTGTTAAACATATTGCTTATAAAACAGGCTTATAGAGCTGAAAATTGGTTCTTCATTAAGAAAGCACATAATAATAATAGGCCTTATCAAAATATCCTCTGATTTATCAAACAATGATTAGTCCAGTTGCAATGAAGCCATGCCTTGTCTAAAGATCAAGCCATATGATAAAATGTGTTCTAGAAACATAATTCATACCCCAGTGTTGTTAAGATGCTCACAAAGGAGTGCTAAGCTAAGCTTAGTTGTTATTTTTGTCAGACTCATTATAGTGAGTCAGAACCATCGTACCTGTGTATGAAAGTCTTTGTTATTATTCTTTCTATTATATATAATTTGAAGTTTTACTGTAGCCAATTATGATTTAGAGTAAGTACTTAAAATATTTTTCATACTAATACAATTTGCCAGGTTGAGTGTACCATTATGTACAAGGCATTTTTGTGCAGGAAGTTATTATTTTTTAAAACAAATGATAGTCATACTCTTAAATATGCCTGTTAAAGTTATGAGCTTTCAACTTTATAAGGCATTTCATTTTAAACCCTCACTTTAGCATATGAGGCATTTCTTTGTTTTTACAAGGACTGATTTGGATTTTTTTCTTCTGGAGCTTCTAAGAGAGCCACCACATGGTCAACTTGCAGCTTTATAGTTAGTACATCAAGTTTAGTGTTACATTCTTAGCTCATGGCTTGATAGTTTATGGCAGTGATAGTCAAATGCATCATGTTGTGAGGCCAACTTGTTTGGCATATTGCTTTCTTTCATTCTTTCTTGCATTGAAGTTTGAATTCGTAAATATAAATATACACATAACTTTTATGTATATATTCTGTTTTGATGAAGCTGTATAACACCTTAATAAGTTTATATAAGCAGTCATAAAATAATAATTGTGTAACTATTATTGTGTAACTATCATAAAATAATAATTGAAATTGTGTAACTAAACTATTGATCCAATCATCTCTAGTTTGGAATATGATATTGTTTGAGCATAAGTGAATACATATTTTGGGTTTGGGGAATGTATAGTAACTTTTTCCATTGAAATCAATGGAATTAGTTTAAGAAATTTTTCATATGAGATTTTTGTTCAGGAAAGAATTCACTCATGGGCAGGGAAAAACTATGCTATCAGAATTTTTTCTAAGTTTTTATACTAAACAGAAAGTCTTCTGATCTAGACAGCTTCAAATTCATGGATTAAACATTGACCTCTTATTGAAGAAAACACTGAAGAAATACTGATTTCATTAGTACTTGGAAGGTAGTAGCACTGTCACCTTTCATGGGATTCACTAATATGTATAAAATGTGATTACATACTATATTCATGGATCTTAATAATTGAGCCTTCTTTACCTCCTCAATCTGGAGGTAGCAATGTCTTCTTGTTGCACACATGAGCCACACTTGTCATAAAACATCCTCAATTGGGGTTTTGCAGGAGAATTAAGCTTCAAAGTCCTAGGGCAACCATTTTATAAAATGAATGAATTTTACTATGCATCTGGAGTGGTACTGTGTATTGACTTTGGAAGAACTGATAACATAGCTATCATAATTTTCTTCAGGGCTTCTCACCTTAATTGAGTTTATATTCTCTCCTCTCTTGGTTATTAGTTACAGATTTGATATTATTGAATTCATTAATTTAGCCAGCAACTATTTACTTCTATATACCAGGGCTTTTGGTAGACTCTGAAGGTATAATAGTGAGCAAAAATGAACATGTCCTTTGCTTTCATGGAAAATATAGTCTGGTAGGAGAGACAGTTTGGTAACCAAATAGTAGGTTATCATCTTAGTAACTATATAATTAAAAACTGAGAGAAATTCTCTGAAGGAAAAGAAAGAGTTTCTATGAAAGGGAACCACATTTCTGAGCTCAACTGGGATTATTGGCCAGACCTGGTGACAAGGATATAGAGCCCCTTGGACTGAGAAATATGGGGCTTTGTCTTCAGAAAGAGTTTGCAGCTGTTCTTACTGAGAAACTTGCTGTCACTGTTTGCTTTTACCAAATGATGACACCATTAGGTCCAAACCACACCACAAAGTTTATACTGGAAAAGTTTAAAATACATTTGTGAAATAATTATCCTAATCATGCCTCTCATTTCATCAACACCAACTTTTAGTGTAAGTGTAAGTACAGGTAAGTTTTTGCTGAGAGAGACAATATTCTCTTTAAATTCCCCATAGTGCCTACCAAGGCATTTGTATAATTAGTTCACAATTATTAATTAAGCTTAGTATTGCATAATGTTTTGTTTTATCCTACCTAAGTAATTCTTTAAGTTAGATATGGATTTACTTTATTGATGCTAGAACTGAGGATGGAATTAAAAAGATTTGAATTTTGAATGGTCAACTACAGATTTGGAAAAATAAGGCAGATTTTTTTTTTAAGCTAGGACTTGAAATCTATAGATTAAGCAGATTTTTAGGGCAGTCATTAAGTTCCAAACTGATTCTTAAAAAGTGTAGAGACAGCTATTCAGGAGGCTGAGGAAGATGAACCCAAGTTTGAGGCCAGCCTTGGCAATTTGGTGAGAACCTATTTCAAAATTTTTAGAAAGGGCCTAGGAGCTGGGGATGTAGCTCAGTGGCAGAGTGCTTGCCTTGCATGTGCACGGCCCTGACTTCAGTCCTCAGCAACAGAAAACCAAAAATAAGTGTAGAGAACACAAATATACTGAGAAGATTGGTTCAAGTCTGGGATCTGCCCATTTTTAAACTTAGTATGAATCATTTTACTTCACTGAATCTTGATTTTGGCAACCAGATTAGAAATCTCTAAGGTCTTTGCCCATTCTAAAGTTTCCTAAATATCCACTGTGCAACGAATGATGTGTTTTTATGTATTTAATTTGGACTAGAAATCAGCAACCTATATTTACTATTCCTAATTTTGATACTGATCTCAAATAAATGACTTAATATGCATGGCATTTATAGAGAATAAAACTGCTAAATGGAAATTCTGTGAGATTTTGGTTTTTAATCTTAATCATTCATGGAAAAGTGTAGAAATCAAACAAAACACTTTTATATATCTTTCTATCTTTTGGTATGTACATAGGGAAAGAAAATGAATTCAACATTTGGCATAATTAAAAAATAATTAGTAAGGTAGAATTTTCCCCAAACATCCTGGGCCATAGTCAGTGTTTAACCAGTAATTATTCATAAAATGAAAAAACAAATTTAGCCAATTTTAGATGACCAAGCATTTCCCTAGTTATGATTTAGTATTAAAACCACCAAAAGTTATATAAAACAAATTTCCTAAGGTAGGTATAATTATTAAGCACTGAAATGTTAGTGGACACTTTACTTGATTAACTTTTAGTTCTATGAGAGCAATAATTCCCCGAGGCTTATAAAATCTCTTTAAATGGTCTTATTGCCCTGCTTTGAATCCATATATAAAAAGCATGTACATATATTCTTTATGGTTCAATTGGTTGTATAGTGAACATCCAAATATTCAGCTATCAAAAGAATAACTGCGATGTCTGGAAAAATATTCCTTGGTATGTACATGTACACACATAAATTATATCTATCTATATATGTATGTATATCTACATATAATCTATCTATCTATCTATCTACCTATCTATCTTGGTCAGTATTTAATGAGTACTTGCTCTATGCTAGGTACTATGCTAAGTGCTTTAGATGTATATGCTCATTTATTATAAAAAAAAAACTATCTCCTTTTTAAAGATGAAGAAACTAAAGACACTGAGATAAAGTGATTTTATTTGGTGGGAGCTTGACTGGAGCTTGCATTTACTTTCCTAGTGCTTTAGGAGTTTATTCTTCCTTAGGGTTGTCTCCATTTCCTTCCCCTTCATCCAGAGCTGCCTGAGTTTAAGGGGAAGTTTGAGCAGGACTACTAATAAAAACATATAGTCTATTTATCTATAAAATTGATTTACAAATGCACAGTCTATAGGATGTACATTTCAAATGGGTTTTTTCCTCTTGATAAAAATTTAACAATTAATGATAAAATTTAACAATTAAAGTGCTTCATAGTGAATTAGGTATTTGAAATCTTCACAATAACCATATGAAGAATTTTTAATTATTCTCTTTAATTATTATCATTCCCATGATAAGATGGTTAAACTGAAGCACAGAGATGTTTAAATTTATCAAAGTCAAATATCTAATATATAGAGGACCTAGGATTCAAATCTCAGATAATTTCATAGCAGAATCCGTGGCCTTCACCATTGGACATAATAGTATAGAACACTCGTGCTGCTGTATTCAACAATTCATTGACGCTAATGCTACTGGCCAATAAGGCCTAAATCACAGTTGTAGGAAGTTGTGACTTTCTGCTATGTTAAACAGCTTATTTGAAAATGAAATTTACTACTTTGAAATATTTAGGTGCAGGTGCTAAGTTAGTGAACTAACCAGTCAGCATAAGAAGGTCAGAATATTCAATAAGGTGCTATAACAGCAACTTTGACTGCCTAAATAAACTTTACAGTTCCCTAGGAAACAGATCATTTACCTGGTGATGAGTAAAGACTAACAGTTGATCTTGGTGAGAGCTGTCATGAATGTGAGCCTCATATCACTTATATCAAGTGTTGTTTTGAAGTATTGTCTTTGTCAGCTTCTGGGGTTGCCCCTGTACCCTTAAAACCACACTCAATTTTATGAGGCACCTAACTGATGATGAAGAGTGAAAAGGGAGGGATGAGAAGTTTCTAAACAGCAGATAGAAGCCAAGAAGTATCAAAGTACAGGTTACATTTAACAGGGGATGTAGTTCAGTGGTAGACTGTGTCTCAGTGGAGTAAAGACTTAGTTCTGTCCTTTCTACTACTGCAATAACCTTCAATGAAGTCTTCATTGTTTAATTTTGTTAAGTGTGGTTTCTTGCTTTGATAGTACTATGGTGAGAACCACTCTAATATGCTTATAGGAGTAACAGTAGTAAATTGGAGTGAATTGTAGGAAGGCATTTTAGCAAAATTACTGAGAAAAATCATATATTTGGGAAAGACCTCTATAATTCTTCCTGGGATTGTACATAATGTTTCTAAAGTTTGCAAGAATAGCAGGAATATAATTATGCTTATTTATATTTGAGTTCATGTTTTTAGCAGATGAGTTTTCATGATGGCTTTATCCAGCAGCAGCATGTTCAGGTTTTGCTTTTTGACCCATTGGATATTCCGTGCAAATGAACTGAACACCCGGCCCAATTTTTTCCTCAAACCTATTAGTCCTTCCTTGGGTAGGAATACTTTTCTGTACTTGGTCAATTTGTGTGTGTGTGTGTGTGTGTGTGTGTGTGTGTGTGTGTGAGAGAGAGAGAGAGAGAGAGAGAGAGAGAGAGAGAGAGAGAGAATTGATAGTCCAGCTTAGTTTAGCCCACTTTAGCAGAGAACCAATAGCCCAGCACACTGCTGGCTCTACTTCTATCAAGATTTGAGAGACACTAATTATTCTGAGAACAGAAGAATTGTTGTCCCCACCTTTCAGAGGCTGTTTTTCACATATTGTTATATGCCCAAGAATAAGAATTAGATTGTATGTGACAGTGAGAGAGACAAGTTCTACTGAAGGTATATCAAGAAGTAAGATTGATGTTGAAGGGGATTCAACAGTTCTGGAATTTAGGAATCTAGATTCTTGAGACATCAGGTGACATGCCTCACAGAATAAACCATGAGTTTAAAGCTGTCTTGCTTTGCAGAGAAATGTTATTTGGGATCCTGATTACTTTACTAAAGGATAAATATAGTTATCATTTTCTATGAAATAATATTTAAAGAAAGGAATGCTATTTTCATTTGCATAACAAAACACTATGTTCAAATTAAAAAATAAAAACATTCTATGCCATACATATTCTTACCTGAAAACTTAAATGAAGAAGAATCTATAAATAATGAACCAGTTTGGCCCTTTAGTTTCTCACGTAAAATTGTTTCAATTCTGTCCCAAAATTTTGCTACATTATTTTTGTAACAAGATTTAAACTTCAGTACAGCATGTATCACCACTTTCCCTTTGGATTGGCTGCAAAACATAAACAGACAAATAAATTATACTTTCATTACTGAGCCTCCATAACTTTTCATGGAAGGCATAGGGATTTTGTAAGCAACAAGTAGAGATTAAGACAGTGCCAAAGTATAATTATTCTACCCTGTGCTAACTATCCCAGTCTTCCACAAGGGAGTGGAAGTAGCCCTGTGGACCTCATGGAACAGTGTAAAGAGTATGATTTAGATTCATGGGAACTGAATTTGTCTTTTAGAACTACTATTTGCCAGTTCCTACACTACAGTAACCTGTTTACATTCTTTGTACTTAAATTTCTCATCTTTAAAATGTGGATGATAATTTTATTTATTGGGTTATCATAAGCATCATTACAGATTTTATACATCTTATAATGGATATAGAGATATTTTGAAAGTCTCAGAATAATGAACAAAAATTATTTATTAATGTAAATGTAACTTTGTATTATGAATCCACTATGGACTCTGTAGGAAAGGCTAGTAGAAATTAAAAAAAAAAAAAAAAAAAAAAAAAAAAAAAAAAAAAAACAAAAGAAATGGGTTAAATGAGAAAGCAATTTATTATTTTGGTTTTCTTTTAATTGAGGCATACTTTGTTACAGTGAGTGATTTATCTTTCACTTATTGGAAAACAAGGCTGAGAACAAGGTTATTTAACTGGACTTATTTTATTTGTCAATCTGATTTGAAGATGGAAATGTATAAACCAAAAATTTCACCTGTGGGTTACTACTGTTGGCTTGATGGAGTGTCTATTCTGCTCTGCTCTTTATTTCTCTGCCTCTTTACCTCTTCCTAAACATTTTTCTGCCTTTGTACATTTGTATATCTAAAAATCAACAACCCAGAGCTTTATATAACTTAAGATTCTAAAAACATCCACTTCAAAACCTTTATAACATTTGGGAACAAAAATAAAAACAATAGCCAAAGTCCAGGATTTTTTCAGTTACTGTAACACCTTATTATTTAAATTATTTTTTCAGGATAATTTAAAATAAGTTAATTTCTATATCACCCCTTATCACTTTATATTTTAATGTATATCTGTATCAGATGTCCTTCCTTTTGGGGATATAAATGTATTATTTTTATTTCTTTTGAATACTATTAAGCCATTAGTAATTATATGTCAATTATTATATTTATGAAGTATTTTCATCTCTTTTTCTGCTTTCATGCTTCTCACAAGTGCCTGATCTGTAGGGACAACCCCTTTGTTCTTTTTGGAATAGGCAGGACATATCATATTACTCTGTTTATTTTAAGTAATTTGTCAAACTGTGGATGTCACTCTGAACTTTTCTCCTGGGTCAAATAACACTAAAACCAAGTAAATATAGACATGTGTTCTTATTCTGACATCATTAGGGTCATAGGATCCTTTTTATTACTGGACACATTAACTAAAAGTTATTTTACTTTTACTCTATCAACTAACAAAATCATCTTTATTTTTGTATGACAAATACTTGTAATTCTTTACCAAAGAATTTTTCCTTTCCATTTCTGAACTTTCCATTTATTCTTCCATTTCACTAAAGTACATTAGTCTAAACAACATGCCAGAAAGAGTTCAACATGTCAGAGCTGTGTCAGCTTATAAAACCACAAAGTCCCTGCTCTCCGGTTGTTTATATCCTAGTAGGAGAGGCAGCTTTAAGGAGGACCTTTTAGAAATAATACCCTAATGACAAGAAGGAGTGGGTTGTGCTGAGAGCTGGTGGAAGAACATTCCAGAAAGAAGGAGACAAAGGCAAAGGCCCTGACCAAGACAGACTTAATGGTTCCTTTAACTTTATTAAACTTTAGACAGGCTTTTACCTGATTATAGACCCTAACATTTCTTCACTTAGAGATTTCCTTTCAAAACTTGTCATTACAAATTCTTTCTCTGTTCCTTTGAAGTTTGTGGTAATCTTTTAAAACCTCTTGCCAATTTTAAAGCTGAAGTTTTTATTACAATAAAAAGGAAATGACTTTCCCAAGGACCTGGAAACCATCTCTTTGAAAAGTAGCCATCAAAGGAGATGGCAACCCTATCTCCCAGTTTCTATGAGAGGGTGAGTGCCTAACTTTAGTGGACACCTTGCTCCAAGGTGTAAAGGAACAAATTTACTTTTCCT
Organism: Tamias sibiricus; assembly: GCA_025594165.1. Lineage (NCBI taxonomy): Eukaryota > Metazoa > Chordata > Mammalia > Rodentia > Sciuridae > Tamias > Tamias sibiricus. Next base: position 56,959,337 of record CM046665.1, read on the forward strand.
TTTAGTATGCACAGATGCCTAAAATATCCTTACCTCTGCCTTTAAAAACCTCTACCAGTTTTTGTCTCATTAGATGATTGAAAACTTAGTTCTGTCCTTTCTACTATTGCAATAACCTTCAATGGAATTTTCATTGTTTAATTTTGCTAAGTGCAGTTCTTTGCTTTGATAGTACTGTGGTAAGAACCACTCTACTATGCTTATAGGAGTAACAGTAAGTCAGAGTGTATATGAAGTTGTGAGTGAGGGTGAAGGTGAGTTGACATCAGAGAAAGGGGCAGGGATCACTTTAAGTAGGGTCCTGTGTATTGTACAAATGAATTTGGAATTTGTGGGAAATTGTCAGAAGGCATTAAACAGGGGAATAATATGTTTTTTTCTAATTCATTTTGCTTGCTATGTGGTGAATGAATTGTGAATAGAGAAGGAGCAAAAGCTAGAGATTAGACAAACTGGTACGATAATCTAGATAAGATTGCCTGGGTTCAAATTATAGCATTATTATTTATTTATTGCAATAAATAAATGAATCGTTTTTATAATAATAATTCTTTACTTTCTCAAGGACTGAAGCCATATGTTTGAAATATAACCATGAAAGGAGTTTATAGGAGTAATGGTTATGTTAGTTTATGTCACTTTGGCTTAACCTATCTTTTGCATTAGTTGACTTGTCTGTAAAATGGAAAACTAAAATATACCAACCATATATGAAAATAGGTTAAATGAATATTTTTGATGATTGCCATTCTAACTGAAGTGAGATGAAATATTTTCTAATTATGTTTTAAAAATACACATAGTAAAAGGGGGAAATATACAGTTATAGTCATTGATTTAAAAGCATGGATAACTTAAAAATAAACTAAGAAACAGAATACCATGAGTTCTAGTTTTATCAAGAGGTAAATTCCAAAGTGTATTAACTTTTTAATTCTATTTGAAGTTATTCCTTTCTTCCTGAATACAGAAGCCAGTTCTGACTTATATCTTATTTTCATTCTGTTAAATAGTCTTACTCTGGATTTACTTCTTTTTTTTATTTTTAAATAGGCACTGAAAACATTTATAAAATACATCTACTCCAGCCACTGAAGTTTTTATTATAGTTGCTGAAAAATTTATCTTAATTTGTTATGGATTTGATTTATTTTAATCTAAATATTTAATCTTAGTCTATAAACTATCTAGTCATATTTTCTAATTATGTTTTAAAAAATATACTTAGTAAGAGGGGGAAATATACAGTTACAGTCATTGATTTAATGACCCATATACTAAAGTAGATAGACTATGTTTTGGAAATTGTTATTATTGTGGAACATGCAGGTTCAGAGATACTTTGCTAGCATTTCATGTAAATTTTTATGCAGGGATATGAAATTATTGTTTTTCAAGAGTGACTTCTCCTGTTGCATGGTTTACTAATCTATAGTGAATATTTTCTCTTCTCTTCATAGAAATGTTGCCTTCTACTTTCTCTTAAGGAGACCTCATTAGAACTAATAGCACTAAAGAATAATTTGAAATATAATATTTAGTTTTATGCTTCTGTTTATCTTTTAAAATGTTATTGATGCATAATAATTATGCATAAAAATGGGATCCATTTTGACTTATTCATATATACATGTAACATTTTGGGGGCAATTTCATTCACTACTACCTAATCTTTACCTCCTCTCCTCCCTCTTGCTTCCTCTATACAACTGGTCTCCCTTTTCTTTTAATGAACCCCCTTTTACCACTATTTTTCTCTCTAGTGTCCACATATGAGAGAAACATACAAGCTTTGACTTTCTGAGTTGCTCTTATTTTTATTAGAATAATGCTATAAACATGTGTATTCATGTCTTGCTAAATAGTATGCTAATTTCAGTTCTTTTAGATAAATACTGAAGAGTGGTATAGCTAAGTCATATAGTAGTTCCATTTCCCATCTTTTGAGGAGCCTCCATACTGATTTCCATGGTAATTGTGTTCATTTCCCCCATATTCTTGTTAGCATAAATTATTAGTAATATTTTTGATGATTGCCATTCTAACTGAAGTGAGATGAAATTTTGGTGTAGTTTTGATTTGCATTTCTCTGCTTGCTAAAGATGTTGAACAATAAAAATATATTTCTTGGCCTATTTATTATTTTTAGAAGAGTCTGTTTAGTTCTGGGTTGTTTCTTTTTAGATTTTAGAGTTCTATATATATTCTGGATATTAATCCTCTGTCAGAGAGTAGATGGCAAATATTTTTTCCCATTCTATAGCTCAGTCTTTCCCCAGATTGTGATTTTTTTCACAGAATCTAAAATTTGTTTTTATGAGAAATTTCCCAACTCCAACATTTAGTTCATTTTTGGAATCTATGTGCAAACCAAAATTATAACTGTAATTAAGTTTGGCCTATTGGTTACTAGTTTGCTAATACGGAGCAGATAATCTATACCTGGCTTGCTTATCTTGCCTATTCTTTTTTATTTTTATTTTTAAGTGAAATCCCAATTTTAGATTTACTATTAAACTCTGTGTCCTCAAATAAATAAGCTAAACTATTTAATCTTCATCTGATGGTCATGATCAGATGGGATTCTTGCTTGTGGTTTTATAAATCTAGCAGATCTTAAATCCTTTTTTTAACTTTTGAAGTGCTGGTTATTTTAATACCCCAAATCAAATTTATTTCAACCTTTCAACTGTGTATCAAACGAAAAACATTCTGTTGAGTATGAGATGGACAAAACTAAAAAAAAAAAAAAAAAAAAAAAAAAAAAAAAAGAGATGGACAAAACTCTGTGCCTCTCAGTCTATTGTACATACCTTACTTGCACAACATGAGATTTGATGTACTGTCTTCTCAGTTTGGATTCATTAAATGTTTCATTTATCTGTTAAAAAGTAAAATGGATAATGATGTATGTTTTGTTTTTAAGTTGTCATTTTTGTAAACTTCAACTATAACAAAAGCAAACAGGGTAGTGTAGCAAACAATGTATCCATCATTCAGTTTGACCATTTATCAACATATGGCCAAATCTGTTTCATTTTACTTCTCTCTACCTCACAGGAATTAAATAATTTCTTAGTATCACCACCTATTCAGTGTTCAAATTTTCCTGGATTATGGGGCATCATAGGACAGAATATTTATTTTGAAGAGGTAAATTTAAAGGACCCAATTGACATTGTTTGCCTTTCACACGCAGATTTTGATTTAATATTAATGCAATGTGACTTAGTAGAAATATTCCCGGAGGGGATGTTTCTAACTTTTTGTTTCTACTATGGAAGAGCCCTATCATGCCTGGACTGCAATCTATTTTTTCCTTCTTTTTAAATTACATTTTACTGACAGGTTTAAAAAATGTGATGTAGTAGAAATCTCTTAGAGAAGTTTTATGTAAGAATCACTTTCTTAAACTTTTCCCCTCCCTATCTCTCCAACCTAATGAATGACTTCCTATAGCAGGAGCTTCACACATCACCAATCAATTGTACTCATACTTTGGCAAATACATGCCTCATAAAAAGCAACTTGTTGGAATTCACGAAAGATTTAATTTATATTTTTCCTCCTCCAAAGCAATTGAAATGTATTCATTTATTTAAAAAAAATCTTGAGAAGTAAATTTATGAATGGGATAGATAGAGCCATGTTTTCTTGGTAATCCAATGGAAGAAAGATAGTAAACATGCAAATAAATAAATTTATAAGGAGGCTGGAGTTGTGGCTCAGTGGTAGAGCACTTGCCTAGCATGTGTGAGGCCCTGGGTTCAATTCTCAGCACCACATATAAATAAATGAATAAAATAAAAAGGTCCATCAACATCTAAAAAAATTAAAAAAATAAATTTATAAGAATGACAGTTTGAGATAGTATTAAGTGGTATAAATAATGTAAAATAATGAGATAAAGTGACTCAGGAACAGTATTTGAGTGATCAAATAAGGCCTTTTGGAGGAAGTGACATCTCAGTGAAAACTGAAATATGAAAAGCTGACAATCAAGGGGAAAAGAGTTTAGTTTACCAGATGGAGTGAACAACAGGTGTGAAGATCCTAGGTAACAATGATATTGGTGTATTTGTCAGATAGAAGCAAAGTTGTGATTCAAGCCAAGTGAGTAAACGATGAAGTGTTTAAGAGTTTGGATGTTATTTCTAAATACACTGAATGCAGGGATCCTGAAAAGTGAGTAAGTAAATTATATTATATTTTTCTTCCATTCCCAATTCTGATATATGTGATTTTCCTGGGGCCAAGTAGAATTTAGATTTATGGGAGTCAAAGAAGCAGGAAGTTGGTAAAGAATTTTCTCTCCCATAGGCTAGGCAAGAATCCAGAGAACAGTCTAAGAGCCTTATGTAAAGAACAAACCACAACATGCTCTTGGAGTAACTAGGCTAGGAGATGTTTGTGAACCCCTAGGAATAAAGTTGACACAGGGCTTCTTTGAGGCTATGGAAAGCCCCACAGTAGTCAATATGTGATTGAAAGGGGAGGGTAAAGCATCCTTGCACCTAAGGTTAGTCTTATATACTGGGCAGAAAATGAGGAGCCAGGATATAATATGTATATTATTTTAATATAATTTAATTATATAATTAATATAGTTAATTATATAACTATATTATTAATATAGTTATATAATTAATATAGTTAAAAAAATGAGTCTTCCCTTTCAGGGACATATTTTTCTCCTTATTTATTTTTTATGTTATTTGTAATGGTTTTATAGGTTTATTCATGTAAGTTTTGAACTTTTTGTGATTTTTTTTTATTTTGTAACTTTGTGGCTACTAAATAATGTTTAAAATGAGAACATTCATATTTTGTTATTTTTGGTGATTAGTTTTAAGAAAGCTACCACTTTTTATGTATTGGGCTTATAGTTGGCCACCATACAAAACTCTGCTGTGTGTCCATTGAGTTTATTGAGTATTTTGGCTATATAATGACATTGTAAATAATGACATTTTTCCAATTCTTTTTCATATTCACAAGTCTTATACTTTTCTTTTTCTTATTGCATAGGTATGACTTCTAGTAGTATGTTTGATTCATTCTTTAATTTATAGTATGTCATTTTCTATTGAAATAATAAAGCCCATTTATTAATTAGTTACCCAAATCTGGCCTTCTTTCACAATCTTTACTGTCTTTGATTTTGGGTTCATCCCAATCTTCTGTTGGGAAAATTCACTTTTTGTGGGGCCATATTTCACTTTTTTTGTGTACTGGGGATGGAACCCAGAGGCACCTAACCATTGAGCCACATTACAAGCCCTTTCTTTTATATTTTATTTAGAGACAGGGTCTCACTGAGTTGCTTAGGGCCTCGCTAAGTTGCTGAGGCTGGCTAGAACTAGAGATCCTTCTGCCTCAGCCTCCTGAGCCCCCGGGATTACAGGTGTGTGCCACTATGCCCGGCCATATTTTACCTTTATGAGGTTGTGAATTTGTTAGTAAATGTGCCATTGAGATCTTATTATTAATTAGATTTCTATTCTTTGTTTTCCAGAACTGCTCACTTGTTTAGTCTACTGATAGCAATATTTCTGTCATTGTAAGGCACATTACAGTATAGTTTGGTTTTATTTTTGTTTTTCTTCTGTCATTTTAGTGAGATTAGAAGAGAGAGTAAAGGCAAAATGCTTTTTGGCAAATAACAATCCTACCTTGAAGTTGGGCTACAACCACTTCAAAAGAGTAATTAATAAAATTTGGTAACAGATTAGATACCCAGGGAAAAGGATAAGACAAACCTGATTTTAAAATATAATGACAAAGTGGGTGGAAGAACTGGAATGCCATGAACTGAAACTAGTGAAAAAAACTAGATTGCTGACCAAGTAGATGACTGTTAAATGATACTCATACATTTTTAAACAGACTTCATAATGAACTCAGACATATACCATATAATAATTTTTCAATAAAGTTATGAATAAATGAATAATATAGAACCATTTTTATATGGCACTGCCTCTAAACCAAAATATAGCTGAACTTGTAATGCTTTAGTTAGTTATTCTCTTCTTCAAAGATTATATTCTGTTCAAATGTCTTCATTCATCCCTTTCTGCATTTTATTCATCTTCTCAAATCTTGAAATAGCTTAAATGATCAACATATACCTTAAATAATACCAATAAGGTGGAGTTATGGGAAATTTCCCAGTAATACTCATGTAATCCCTATTTTTAAGAAGCTTATTCTCTTTTCAGACCCTTTAATGACAAGTAGTATCAGGATCCCATTAGGATTATTGGACAAAGCCTTGAGCAGGAAGTTCAGAACTAATTTTTCCCCAGAAATGAGGAATAAGAAGATGTGAAATTAAAATGACACCCATATCACAACTCCAAATCTTACTCTTTAATACCAGATAGAGCTAACATTTTCTTCATATCACTCTGCCCTCCTCTTTTCCTTCCCCTAAAATAAAATGATAAAATGCCATCGGAGCCACTGCTACACAAATGTGTGGAAGGAGGCTCTGGATTATGTTGATGAAAAGATTCTGAAGATAGTAATCCCAAGTATGGGCCAAGTAACCAAAAAATCATTATCATTTATGATATTAAAATTATTTTATGGGTGAGAAATGAATCATTATAATACTTATCAAAGATATTAGACTTAAAGTACCAGTCATTATATGTTTTTAATAAACAGAAGAACTTGATCAAAGTCCAAATATGTAGTTATATTAAGAAAGTACATTAAAAATATAAGAGATTGAGGTTGGGGTTGTGGCTCAGCAGTAGAGTGCTTGCCTAGCATGTGAGAGGCCCTGGGTTTGATCCTCAGCACCACATAAAAATAAATAAATAAAATAAAGATATTGTGTCCAACTACAACTAAAAAATAAATTTAAAAAATGCAAGAGATTGTACTTTAAAAATTTCACATTAAAGTACAAGGTCTAAAGATCAAAAAAATACCACATAAGAGAGGAGGAAAATGAATTTCAGAAAGTAATTGTATCTCTCCTTTTAAAGAATTTCTAACCTCCCTAACTCCCAATTTTAGTGTAGTAACAGTATAATACTGTTTAAGATATTATTTTATGAGAGGGAATCCCAGGAAAATAGAGGGGAGATCAGTGGAATAGAGGAAGGGGATTGAGGGGGAAGAAGGAGAGTCAGAGAAAGAAAGGAACTGTGGAATGAAATTGATCAAATTATGCTATGTACATATATGAATATACCACAGTGAATTCCACCTTTATGTATAGCTATAAAGCACCAATTAAAATAAAATAATAAATAAAAAGAAATTAGACCAGTAAGGTAGATGAAGGAGAATAGGGGGAGGAAGGAGGGTAAGGAAAAGAGGGAGTATTTGGGACTGAAATGGAACAAATTGTATTCTATGTATGTATGATTATATCAAAAAGAACCCCATTATTATATAAAAGTATAATTTGCTAATAGAAATATTCTAAAAGCAATTGTTATAATTATTTTTATATAAAAATTCAGATCTTTAAAGATTCTCCCTTTTTATTGAGCTCGTAAATGTATAGAAAAACTTTTATGGTGATGTTGTTATATTGTTAAACTATACTGTTAAATGTATAATAAACAAGATGTTGTATTGTTATCAAGGTAGAAAAAATACTACCTCTCATGACAAATGACCCAAAAATGTATATAAAAGAAGTATTACATTTGTAGATTTGTATTCCCAGTTATAAAGTTAAAATTGGGTGTATGGTTTCTTCCATTATTTTATAGTGATTCCATGTGTTTTCAGATATCCAGAACATTTAAGATTTATTACTTCTATCCTTGTTTTCAAGTTGTAGAAAAGAACACAACTATATCAGCAATTTTTATAAGTTGTGTTCATATCACTTTAAATATGAATAATAGCTCTATAATGTTGGTTGCACTTTTTGTTAAAGTTTGGAACTTCTTAATTCCTTTAGCGCTATAAACTTAGCTGTTAATAATTTTCTTTAAATTTTACAGTTACATATTTTATTTTAAAATATCCAGAATAATAGTTTTTAAATTTAAGACCATCTTGGGATTCATAGTAGTTTTCGGATATAGTTTGAATGGTAGGAAACTGAATGAACACTAAGACAATCTTTACTCAAACTGAGATACTACTAACCTATATGAAATATAAAAGGAGATATGACAATTATCATTCTTTTTATTTTTTTAAATGATATATTTCTAATTCTGTTACATCCCATCAACAATCTGTCATTTGATAGGGTACTCTAAAGAAAGTTATATGTATAAAATATGTATAAAAGTTTATATGCCCCAGTAGGTTCATGTTAGCTTAGTGGAAAATGTTTGACATGTAAACTTGGTTGGCCTGCACAACTTGTATGGCTTATCTTAGGTTCCTTACACATATCAGGTTTGTTTGAGAATCTATAATACAATGCCTTTATATGTGCAAACTGTACTGAATTTTATTAATATTTTAGAATATTTAGCAATGGGAACTTCATTTAATCTGAAATATGATCAAGATTTTATAATACTTATATGCTCTTTAGTTAGAGGACAAAAAGTTATAGATTGGAAGCCCACTTGCAATATGACTTTGGTTAAATTAATCTCTTAATGTCTCCATTTGTTCATATGAAAAATTGGATGTTATGAGGAATATGAATACATAATGTGATTAGACTATACTAAAATTAGTTAATGTAATTATTATTGTTAAGGTCTTGTCCCATTCCTAATTTTTAGAATTTCTGTTCACCTTAATTGGGCATCATATCTGCTAGAGAGCTACAAAAATAACAGGACATAGAAATTTCTTGAGCTGTTCATTAAAAAACATCACATATCTTAAATTTGGAAATATTTCCTATCTGTAGTTAAAAAAAACTATCATTCATAGTAAAGTAACATCTTTCCTGATCCAATTTATTTCCCCTTTTCAGTAAAAATCATCACAAGTGTTATATAATGGAAATCAAAAAAGCAAAATAAGCTATTGGTATTATAATAGTGACTAACTGGTTTGTCTAATGATTTGTAGCTCCATTTGGTATGTGTTATTATCACCAATATTGTACTTACAAATATGCTGTATATGGTATAACTATAATACGGTGAGCATCATTGAATTCAATGAAAACAGGAAGGCATGTAAAAGCAAGCCTTCTGACATATGTAAATGAAAAAAGTATGAGAAGTACCTGGTGAGCGTTCAAACAGGTGAGTTAGAAACTAGGAATGAGAGTTATTAAAGGAGCCTGAAGCAAGATATCAAGATGTGGTTGATAGTCTAGAACAATGTAATAATTAGCTGGACTGATATTTTTAAGATATTCACTTTTGGAACAAACATAGGCTAATTGACTTGAATAAATTTGTGTGAATTTATCACTGAATAGTTTTCTTAGTGTGGGTATATTTGGAACTGTTTTAAAGATATATATTAGATTTGCTATATTCTTAGAGTTTATTAACAACATTAATGATGCTCTCATTTTAAGTAATTAGTTTTAGACTTTCTTTTTTTTAGGGCTTAGAGAATGAGAACTTCTGCTTAGATTGTGGCATATTTCCTCTTATGTAGTGCTTACAACTATACTATTTAGGTATTTGTGATCTCATTTTTAGTAGAAGGAACTGAAGTATATGGAAATTTAAGTCACTTGTTTGAGTTTATACAGCTAGTAAATGTTCAAGTTTAGAATTGAACAAGGACCTTGAGTCCAAAGACTATATCTTTAGCATTGTATTATATTTCTTCCTTATTATTTTATTTTTATCATAAAGCTAAGCTAAAGATGGGGGTTTTCTGTCTCCATTTACTATCAATTAACCCTTAGTATAATGGTAAAAGCACACAGGACTTTCAGAATCTGTGAACTTATTAAAAACTAGGAGGTAGTGGAATGTTATGGAAAGACCACAGCTTTAGTCAGAGCAAGGTCTGAAGGAATTATAGCAGTGGCCTTTAGGAATTTACCTGGGGAATGGGAGATAAATGAGGTCAACACTATTCTTGATAGGATATTGTTTGATAAAATTACTTGAGTTAATTAGAGTGGTGTCTGTGTTAACGGATGCAGTTAAGGCTCTCCATTAAGTTTTCAGTTATGTAAACTTTAACTTATGACAAAGCATTTTATAGTTGTCACTCAACACTGAGGGGCTGCAAGATGATCTTTATTTTGGGCCATGTTCTCTCTCAGATTGGCTATTCCTCTTTTTCAAAGGACTTTTTAGTTTCAATAGCAGAAATAGCAGTCTTAGTCATGTATCTTGGAGGTAAGATATATGTTTATTCATTTAATTTATTAATTCTTTTGAAATATTAATTGACTACTTCTTAGGTGTGAGGCATTTATTAGGTGTTCTTGAAATTTGTTCCTTTTATATTTTTTTCTGTGATATACATTTTTAAATTGACTTTCTGAAAGGTCTGAGAATTATGATCTAGAACTAAAATAATGGTTAGAAATTGTTTCCTATTTTGAAGGTGATTGCTATGATCTTACCACTTCTAGGAGCATAACATTTAAGGAACAATGCACAGAAAAAATAATTTCAACTTACCAAAGATACTATCTTTTTATTTAAGTCCATATATTCTTGTGAATAGGGTTTTGCAAATTTGCTGTCATAGTCAATGTTGTTAATTTTAAAGCTGATGTGATAGTAGAAAGGTGTCTTTCCTTAGAAAGAGAGAAAAGAAAAAATAAATTTTACATTGAACATTTTGCAAACACTCTCATTCCAAGAAAATCATGGGAAATAGAATGCCCTGATGAAATTTCAGGTTACTTGACACTTAAATAGTCTTGATGTGCCCCCTGCCCCCTGCCGCCATATTTTCAATGCCCAGTGATTGTTAAAATTGCTTTGACAGAAGAATGTTAATTAAAACCGTACCCAAAAGTGTATTCAAAAATTTTAATGTGCCAGTTTTCAAGTTTGGGCAATCTGGAGACAGATATGTTATTATGAAAAGAAATTACATTAAAGTATAGTAATTTTCTTAGTCTTTGTGATTGCCACAGATTACATTTAGGAAGACCATTAAAGTTACAAGGCTTATTGTTTGTGAGATACCTAAGAAATTAAAATGAATAAGGTAGAAAGTAAATGAGGCATTCTTTTGTAAGTACTCAGCATTAAGTAAACAGAACAAAGAAATGAAACCTGCAATTTTAGAAAGAAAAACAAAGGAAATAGAATGAGGGATAGGTTAAACTGTTCTATTTGAATACATCTAAATTAGTAGAAAATAAAATGCTTGTTAATTTTTCAGGTTCCATTGTTTTCCTACATTCTGTAGACTAAGAGGGCCAAATAAGAGAGAGATGGGGGTGGGGGAGAGAAGGGAGATATATGAGAAAAAAAGAGGAAAGAAGAAAAGGGAGAAAAATTTTAAAAGGAGAAGTGAAAGGATTTTGCAATTTTTTTTTTTTTTTTTTTGGAGAAAAATTTTCGTGTTAGTGACTGCAGTTTATTTGGAATAGACTTCCATGTCCTTTGACAAATAATTAAAGATGTGCAAAGTAAAATATGATAGTATTTTTGAAGGGCTTAAGTTGGCAAAGATTACAATAAAAAATAAAGCACTCTTATGGACTTCCTATAGGAATGATAATTGAACATATTTTTGAAAGATAATTTGGCAATGTTTCCAAAATCTTGAAAAACATTCTCTTCTCATTTAATGATTCCCTTTTTTTATAATTTATTTTCAGTGTAATGAGTTCTATACATATATGTGTATAAAATGAATTATTTAAAGTAATATAAAAAATTAGAAATAACCTAAGTGCTTAACATGGGAAAATAAAAAAAAAATTTATGATCTGCTTATGAAATATAATATTGTGTAATCATTAAAACATGTTTCAGAATAATATTTAATGTCATGAAAATGCACATGAAAGAAAAAAGAAAGAAGAAGGGAATGTGCCAAAATAGTGATTCTGACCAGAGAATGGGAGTATCAAGAGTTTGTTTTCTTATTTATGTTTTTCTGTATTTTTCATACATCTTATCGAATATTATCATATTTATTAGAGAAATAATTTTCAAAGCATCTTTCTTTGTAATTACTACTTTTCACTACTGTTCTTCTATTCTTTTCTCCCTTCCTTTAATTTTTTTTATTCTTTCATCAATGTCTATTTTTTATATTTATCATTTCCTTGTCACTGGTTTTATTTAGAATAATATGAAGGAAATATAATTTTTTTGTTGCTATATATTTCTTTGCACCAAAACTTTATGACTTATTAGAAATATCAGGATTGTCTATATCAGATTGTGCATCGAGGAGCATGGAGACAGTGTTAGGTTATTTTAACTCATTGGACTACTAAATGAATTTCAGACACTAAAGACTGAGACCATTCTCCAGCTCTGTTATCCTATTAGAGCACCAAGCATGAAATTAGAAAGGATAGAGGTAAATAGAGTGCTGCCACAGGCATTGAGAGGAGTTACCAGACTGCTATAATAAAGGATTAGTTCCTCTTCTTCAAATATAATATATATACTATAGGCAGAAAAAAAAAAAAAAGAACATAAGATCCCTTAAAGTGTTACTTTTATTGAATTTTTTCATTCCTGTAAGAGTAATATTTTTCAAATAATGCAGGTCACATTATGGATAAAGGTTTAAAGCTCAAGGAAGATTTAGAGCCTCACTAATTATCTTGCTGAGATTTAAATAATTATGTTAAAATAATCGACAGTTGTTCAAGGAAGAGTATTTATGTTAACTTAAAAAACATGTCAGTTGTCCTTTTAGATATGTAATTTTTATTTTGACTTTTCATGAATTCTTTCCTTTTTGTTGTTGGACACATACATACACGTGTAGGCTTATAATTAACTGATGAGTACCAGTCACTTGTCTCTGCATTGTTCCACACCTAGATGTTTCTCATACACAGTCACTTATTTTCTCAGAACTGGGTTCTGGTGGAAGCCAATTATTCCCATTATTGACAAGAATAATCTTAGAAGATGGCCACCTTTAATATCTTCAGCCTGGGCCTCAGCTTCTGTTATCCACATTTAAAACTTACTGAGAGAAGTTCTGCAGGTCATGTTCTCATTAATGGGTCTTTGGAGAATCAGAGATGCTTTTATAGAATCCAAGTTAATACTAAATTTGGCACTGAAGAGACAGTATAGGAAGAGTAACACAAACTTATCATTTTGGTCCATGGATATGTAGGAAGAAGACAGAACAAATAAATTTGAATTTGAAGAGGTATTGATTTTGCCTGGACTCTGATGCTTTTGCTTTCATTTTCTATTCTTTGAATATAAAGCTACTATTTTGCAGGTTGAGTTTCCATTTATAATCAGCACAATGCTTGGAAATATTGTCTTGAAATAGCATTAATGAGAAAATTAGTGAGAAATGTTAATGTTCTCCATGCATATCAATAAACTTTATAGGAAAGATCATCTGTCAATTTCCTTACCAATTATTCAAAAACTTACTACTGCAATATAATATTAACTTCTTGAGGCAGAAACTATGTATTTTTATATCCTTTTTCTATGGTGATATAATTTGTTATTTTTAATCAAGCAGATGCTATCCTAATATAAAAACTATGTTGTCCATCTTCTGTTACATCTAGGAGTAACCTTGTGCATCTATGTTCTGACAAATGGAATGTTCTGACAAAAGAAAAGTGATGTGTGCAACTTTTGTGATAGTTTCTTATTGAGACAGTACCTGCTCTTCTCCTTCCTCTTCTGTTTTCTGGCTGTCTGGAATTTGGACATGATAGCTATAACTGGACATTGAAATGGCATTGGCAATTTAGGTCATGCGTGGTAGAGCAACAAGATAGAAGGAGCCTGGGTCCTTGACACCTTGAAATGATGTAATAAATCTGGGTCACTGACCTTTGAAATTATGTGTCTGGATCTTACATATGAGTCTGTCTTCTTAATGTCAGTGGTTTTCAACTTTGGCTGCACACTAGAACCATCTGGGAAACTCTGAAGAGTATGGTTTCTACTCTAAAAATCTTTGAGAGTAGAGCTTATGTACTAGTGTTTTTTCCCCACATTTTTTTAGAGTAAGGAAATAGAATTTAATTTACTTTTTATTTTTTTAAATATTTATTTGTTTGTTTTAGTTGTACACAATGCCTTTATTTTTATGTGGTGCTGAAGATTGAACCCGGGCCGTGCACGTGCTAGGCAAGTGCTCTACCGCTGAGCCACAACCCCAATGCTTAATTTACTTTTTATATTTTTACTTTTTAATTGACACAATAATTGTATATATTTATGGGGTACATGGATAAACTGTGTAATGTTCAAATCTGTGTAAGCATATCTATTTTCTTAAGCACTTATCATTCACTTATCATTTCTTTGTGATGATACATTAAAAAACTTTTTCATACTTTTTTGAGATAGTGTAGTAACACATCTACAATTTACTGTCTACTCTTATCTGTCTATCTATCTGTCTGTCTATCTATCTATCTGGTACTGGGGATTGAACTCAGGGGTGCTCTATTACAGAGCTACATTCCCAGTCCTTTTTTTTTTTTTTTTTTTTTTTTTTGAAACAAGGTCTTGGTAAATTGTTTATGGCCTCCTTAAGTTGCTGAGGCTGGCCTGAAACTTGCAGTACTCCTAGGTCAGCCTTGAGGGTCACTGGGATTACAGGTTTCTACCACCATTCCCAGTTGTGTACTACTATTTTTTTAAAACACCATTGCAGGTGATTCTAGGTGTAGTTGGGGCTAAAGATTCATTGGTCTAGAACAGGAATCTGCAACTATGGCTTTTCATCCAAATGTAGCCTGTTTTGAGTGGTCTATGAGCACAGAATGTCTTTTACATTTTGAAAGTTTGAAAAAGTCAAAAGAATAATTATATTTGGTGATATGTGAAAATTACATGAAATTCAACTTTTAGTGCTCATAAATATTTATTGGAAAATAGCTATACTTATTTTTTTTTTACTCTGAATAAAGCACCTAGTTTAGTATCTGCCTTAAGTATAGAAGTCATCACTAAGTGAAGGCTTGTTGATTTCAATCTGTGGACAGTTTCAGACACCTTTATTCTTTCTCCCATGTATAACTAATTAGAACAAATAAAAAAAGAAAAAATCATACTTATTAAAATCCATAAAAATTAATCATAAAAAATTAACCAAATGGAAAATACATAATTTTCATTTAGGGTAATCTAGAGAAAGGTAGGTGACTAGAAGTGAATATTTGTGCTGTGTCTTGGTTTGTCCAGCTGTTTGTACTTGTTTAATTACTGGGTCAAGAGAAATAATAGTTATTGTGAAGAGATGCCTCATTGCTTCCAGGTTTGGAGTCTGGGGATAGGGAATGACAAATAAAATAATACTGACAGCTTCATTCAAAAGAGGAGTTTTATAAGGTTGCCTTTATGTTCTTTTGAACTTTGAATTTCCTCCCCCCCCATTGCTAGGGATGTCTGGACTATTACTTTACATGGACAAATGTATCTCTATTCCAGCCTGAGTTTATTCCTTCCTCAACACTTAAACAGATAGAGCCATCTACCATTCTTTAACCAGAAAGTCAATTACCTCTTCTGAAGCCTCTTGAACAGGACCTAAAATGATGGAACTTTTTTTCTGAGTGGTCTGTATTTGGTCCATAGGAAATACTTAATGTATTAAGTATTAATACATTAATACATTAAGATCCTGGTTGCTCAAACTGCCCATGGGTACCACCACCTATTCACACTACTAAATAAGCATGCACCAGTTTCTTGCCTTTTAGATAATCCAGATAATCCAGATGTGAGTCAGACAATAGCCAATCTGCAAGGGTCTCAGGGATATACTGGTCTGTTTTTTAAAGTCTGTTTCTCAGTTTGATGTGAAGGGGAAAATACCATCCACTCTTCACATATGGGATGGTGGTAATAGTGTAATAATTATAGCACACCTATCTTCAAAGTCACACTCTTCAAAAATTCTCCTCCTATCTCCAGTTTCTGGTATCTTTAGGCCCTTGATAAAAGGCAGCAAGTTTTGTGTCTTCCTGGGGAGTTAGCATGGTTTATTCAAAGTTTTATGGGCATATGCTGACTATAACTCTTGGCTTAGCAGTGCTAATAGCTGGCATTACAATATACCTAATGTCATGTTTGCACAGTCTACCTGTGTCTATGGAAAAATGTATATGTAAGATGAAACAGATGGTTGTAAACTTTTAGTTCCTAAGGGTACTGGCTCATTACTTCATTGTGCATAGTCCTCTCTATTTCTATGTCAATGTTCTTTTCCCTTTATAAACTGAAATGGATATTGATTTGGAAAGACAGACTCTTTTATAAACGTAAATTTATTTTCAGAAAATACTACTATGCTTTTAAACAATAGTCCTCAACCTGGGAACCATGAATTATATGTGATGGGAACATGTGACTGCAGGAGATGATTCCAGTGGAAAATATTTTTCTACACCCAAGCATTGTTCTTATATAAATCATTGAATAAACAATGATTTCTCATACGTGTATGTATTATTGATTTGCAAGCATATAGGTAGATGTAACTAAATTCAAGTTAATTAAACATATTATTACATTTAAAATACTTGATAGCCTTTATGTATTTTATAATTTATCAAGTAACTATTGTAGAAATACAGAAAAATGTTTCTCTTATAAACACAATGTCCTCAGGCAGAAAGACAAATACCACCATGTTTTCACTTACATTCAGAAACTAAAAAATAGATTACATAGAAGTAGAGAATAGACTAGTGATTAGTAGAGGCTAGGAAGGGGAGTGAGGAGAAAGGACAGAGGGAGATCAGATTATAGGTACCTAGAAACAGATAAGAGAAATAAATTCTACTAGTCCATAGCATGACAGGATTACTATAGTTTTGAATATTTATTTATTTATTTATTTGCGAATAGTCTACTTTTTAAGGAGAATTTTATGGGAAGAAAATACTGTATAGGGAAAATATTACAGACTTTGTAAGAAATCTCAGATTCTAGGCTTTAATATTTATTTGTTAACTCATTTATTGTCTCTCAAGAGAGCTATTAAGTTCATTAAAGTTAGGGAGTGTGTCCGGATTACTCATCAATGTATTTCCAGCACATAACCCTTTCCCAGGAAGAAAAAAAAGAAAAGAAAAGAAAAGAAAAAAGATAGTATATACACTTCCTCTTGTTTTAGAATGCTCTAATCTAAAGGTCACTAAAGGACAAAATTCAGAGACAAGAAAATTTTTGAAGGGGATGAAAATGTTTAGTTGTGACAATGGTATCATGGGTAAATGTGTATGTCAAAATTCATGAAAATGTGTCTGTAAAACATGTGCGATTTTTTATATCAATTATGCCTCAGGAAAACCTTAAAAACAAGAGCAAAGACTGCAAAAATGTTAGTGAGGAAATACTCTCATATGATTTCTTTAATTCCCCAATTTTCAAAATTCCTAATTTTTCAAACATAGAATCTACAAATGCAGGTGACTAAGCCAGACATATGAATACTTACCATAGGCAACAAAATAGGCAATGAGTCCAATGATGAATGCAGCAATCACCATCATTAAGATAAACAGGGTAATCTTCCCACACCTTGTGAGTTTAATTTTCATTTTTGACTCTGTCCTTCTCAGCAAAAAAGACAGGAGAGTGTTTCAATATGAGCTTGATATAGGACTCTCAGAAACAAATATGGGTTTGATGTTAAGTGTAATAGTATACTTTTAATATTAATTATGGATTTAGTGGACTGCTAAGCTTGGAAAACAAAATGAATTAATGAATATAATATTTGGACTGCTTATTTTTCAGTACATATGAATAATAATGGTAATACTAAATCAATTTTCATCTATTCACTCAAAAATATTTGTAGATGTTCTACTGTGTACTAGGTGTACTGTAATATCTAATTAATGCCTATATTAATATTAATACCTATATTATTTTGATTTCTATTTGCTAATAAAATCAAATATCTATTAGGAAACATTTTTTTAGTTAGCAGTCATTTCACATATAGATGATATTTCATAAACAGACAATATTAGCTAGATCTTCAATGCTGGTGACATTTCCAAGTCTTAATTCTTTTAGAAATTTAATTATACTCGAAAAAACATCCTGACCATTTAAAAGTATTTTGTTCAAATTGTTTACACATTGCACATAACTATCAATAGCTCAATATTTGTACAGATATATGATGCCCATAAACTTTTTGGTTCATTAGGAAGAAAATTAAAAGAAATCTCACTATAAAAAAACTTAGAAGAAACACTTCTTTTGTTATTTATTTTAAGCTGGTGTCTAGCTATGTTGCTCTGACTGGTCTTCAGCTTCTGGGCTCTAGTAATCCTCCTGTCTTAGCCTGATCAATTTTTCAATCTGATCAACTCACTTACTGAATCTAGAGTAGTATTTAAATTTTTTCAAATGACAATTGACTAAGTCATACAGTAAACCTTGGTAAATTAATTTCCTACAGATGAGTATGTGTTCTAAAATATCTGCTTCCAATCCCATAGGAATATATTTGCCTATTTTACTCAACACATCTTGCCATGTTATAAGCCCCAAGGAAAATGTGATAAATGGGTGATAAATTTTATGTAGCAAATATTTATAGTTTATTTCCTATTCTTTTAACTGTGTCCTTCTAATAGATTGAATCATATAAAATTGTTATTTTTGTAGATAAGAAAATTGAATATTGACAATTTTACAATAATTAAGCTATGGATATTCAGAAACCCTTTATTTGTTGTTTTTCCTGATTTTTCTACAAGGTGATATAAAAAGAGAATTTCTCTCATATGGAGCATCATTTGACTTTAAAATTTCCTTTAAATTTAAGTTTCCTTGGGTGAGATATTTCCTTAGTGTAGAGCTGGAAGGGATTTTGCAAATCATCCATCCTGATTTCCCAATTTTACACATGAGGAGACTGTAGAACAATATTTTCCCTTTAGGGCATCTTAAATCTAGAAAAGATTAGCACTATAGGTAGAGATTTGTTTTCTGGTTGTCATTAGTATATTTAGAGTTAGGTTTACAGTTTAGATTAGGGTTCTTTTCTCTTCCTCCCCAGAAGAAAATTCAAGTTAACTTTCAACTCTCACCCACCTTACAATCAAAGTCTAAGATCTCTACAGTGACCTTTCTATTTAACTCACAAATGTGAAATTTTGATTAATAGATACAAATTAATTTTAAAGGCACAAAGTTTTTTTCTGTCATTCTCATCTTCGTTTTCTAAGATTTAGGTGTTCTTCCTACCTGCCAAAAGTTTAATTAATTTGGAAAATATCCATTGTATGTGTTTTGTGAGGGGCAGTGTGTATTCGTAAATTCAAAAGGGAAATTTTAACTTTGTTGTTATTCAGATTCTTTTCTTTAAAGCATTCTCCAAAATCAATATCAGGTATATAAGTTCCATTTTCCAAACATTTTATTATTAGTTGGAATGTTGGTTGTAGACTACTTAATATTCAACAGAAATTGAGTTTTGGGTGGGAGTTGAGGTGAAGAATAGAAAAACCTGCTTTGATTTTAGCAATATGCCTTACTTTTCCATATCTGTTTTATTTGTTCACGAAGTGTATCCTGAAGTGATTGAGTATAATAATGATAAGATGACATTGATATCAAAGATTATTTAGGGATTTTAGAAATAGTGGCTTGCAGGTGCGTTATACTTAAAAAGTACTAATTCCTTAAAAAGATGAAATTAATGTTGTCTATACATTCTCTCTCAGATATTATTTATGGAGAATAAGAGACTGCACAATTTGATATGAAGGACATAGAATACATTATTTAGAAACTGATATGAAAGGTTTTTAATATAGATTTGTTGGTTATACTGAATCATAGGAACTTAATTTGATGGAAAATATTTCAGTGCTTTCCTTATAGTTAATTAAGCTAAATTATTAATGTTAATGTGAAAACTAACATTATTAAAGCATCCTACTGGAAGTTACATCTTGCCCAGTATTATTCTATTTATCCAGATATCAAAACCAAAAATTTGTCTAAATTAAAAAAAAAAATGAGTGCATTTCAATGGGTTTACCAAAGCATGTATTTTGTTGGAGTGCTAGGGAAGACAGAAATGTATGTGAATATTTATCTTTGTCTTAATTTCATTAGCTGAAGAAGCAAAATATAAAAATTGTTTGTCTACCTATGTGCACTGTGGAATCAGCACTTTTCTTTGATTTCAAGTTCTGTTGCTTTCTGAAAGTATGACATTGCTAAAGGGAAGGAACAAAATCCTTTTGTTTTCATTCTTTTTTCCAACTTAAATGTTTAATCATACCACTAAACATATATATCATTGAAGCAGTACAATATTCCAATAATTAAAAATTGAGACCTAAACTTTGGTCTTTTGCCCATCCCTTTGAAACAGGTGAAATAGCACATAGCTAACATAAGCATTAATATTTCTATATCAACATGTATCATTGGAAATAGATATAAATAACTTACATCTTTTCAGTGTTTATAGTAAAATTATCTTTTCAGAGATAAAATTTCCCAAACATCGTCAAGTTTTAGCAATTGAACACATACTTTATGAGAATATTCTAATTGTAATGGAAAGACTCCTCAGAAAAATGGATCAGAACAGACCCTAATGATTAAAATTTACACATCTTAAAGATTTTTTTCTTTTGCTTAGGATTTACATTGTTCCTATTTCCACAAAATGTTGAGCGAGCATCTCATTTTTAAGAATTTTAAAACACAAATTAAGTTAATTAAGTTGCTTTAAAAAATTTGGTCCCTTCATAAAATTTACTTGAGGAACAATGGCAAGCCCTCCTGCTGCCCATCCCTTTGAAACACACCTGTTCTGCAGAGACGTCCATGGCTCCTCTCTTTGCCGAGGTTGTCCCTTTGCCATCTTCCCCTTGAGTACTATGTAGCACAGTCATTCTCCACCTATTTAGCTTACAAGATTCTGTGACTTTTATGTGTTTTATGATAATGGCATAATGATAATACTTAGCGCTTACACAATTTTCATCTTCAAAGTGCTTTCCAGACATTTGCTAATTAATTTTAAAACCTTAGTAAAACATGAGCGGTATATATGCCACTCCATAAATAATAAATAATCATATGGGCCTAGTGGGGCAAAATTTAAAACTCAGTTGTGGTGACTGAGGAAGCAGTAGGGCCATTTGGTTTGAGAAGAACTGTTTTTCTTTTTTGTC
Organism: Tamias sibiricus; assembly: GCA_025594165.1. Lineage (NCBI taxonomy): Eukaryota > Metazoa > Chordata > Mammalia > Rodentia > Sciuridae > Tamias > Tamias sibiricus. The sequence continues at coordinate 56,980,551 of CM046665.1, forward strand.
TACTGGGAGGTGAGTGGCCGCTGTTTTTACTCCTTAGAAACTATTTTTGAAAAGCATAGCAATCTCTTTTTTGCTGTTTGTTGAAAAACTAATGACTCTCCAAACTTCAACCCACCATCAGAATCTGATTCTTTCCAACTCATAACTCTCTTGCCTCCTTTAACCATGTGTCATCCTTTCATGAAATCTATCCTGAAATTTTTACTGCCACTTTAATACTAATGCTTGTTAAAGAATGTTTGCTATCCTGAAATCTATAGGGTGTTGATTTTTTAATTTAATACTATATAGATTTAAGCAGTAATTTTCTAAAGTTTTGGACACCATTTTGTTTTTTAGTAGCCAATTTTGATATTGGCACGGAGAGAATCAGGCCGCTGGGGATCCATGTCCCTCCAAGTTTCTCATGGGGTTAGGATTATAAATACAACCATCTTTTAATTTTATCCTCAAAAACTTATTCTTTAGGGCTGGGGTTGTGGCTCAGCAGTAGAGCGCTCGCCTAGCATGTGCGCAGCCCGGATTCAATCCTCAGTACCATGTAAGAATAAAGGCATTGTGTACAATTAAAACAAATAAATATTAAAAAAAAAAACTTATTCTTTAGGAAAATTGTTATTTGTGGAAGATGTATAGCCAGAAATTTGAAGAATCATGAACACTGGAAATAATCAAGTATGCTAATATTAATGTTAGACCGTCCCACTAGAGCTAAAAAAATTTAAATGGAAACAAGTAGAATAAAAATCTTTGCATACTGTTTCTCATCATATATTCAGAACTTAAAAAAAAAAAAAAATTGCATATATTTCCTCAAAGGGCTCTTTTCTGAATGACGTACGAATAATTGATTGCTTCCCCTGACCATGCCAGGACACCACAAATGTTCTGTGTCAGAAAGGTGAAAAATAATACATGTACAGGAAAGTAGTATATCATAAATATACAATTTGATGACTTATGGTTAGACAACTACTCGTGAAACTTTGCTAACAAACCAGCAGCAGTACGCGTTTCCCTTACTAATTACAAGTCTCCTCCTAGCCCTACTCCCTGAAAGGTAATCATAGTCCTTTTTTTTTTTTTGGTGACAACTTCCTTGCTTTTCTTTTTGTTTCTGGCTTGTTTTAAAACTTTGTGTTTTTAAGGTTCATCTGTGTTGGTAGTTGTAGCTCTGTGGTTTATTTATTTTTAGTTATATTTGATTATGTGAATATAACAAAATCTACTTACCTATTTCTGTTGGTGGACATTTGATTGTTTCTACTCTTTGGTTATTGTGAATGATGCTTCTTTGTCTATTCTTGTCCATGTACATACTTCCTAGAGTATTTGCTATGGCATGGAATTGTTAGATCATAGGATCTGCATATGATATCCTTTATTATTAGATGATGCCAAATTTTTTTCAATTTTATGAAGCAACGTACACTCCTACATTCTTGGCAGTCCTTAATATTGCCAGACTTTTAGTTTTTATCCTTTCTTCTAAGTGTGTAGTGGTAGTATATTATATTGATTTAATTTTCATTGCCCTTACTTCTCATGAGGTTTAGCCTCTTGTCATATTTATTTGACTTTCTTTTTTCTCTTATGTGTCCATTCCAAACTTGACCTATTTTTCTATTGCATTATTGGTCTTTTCCTTACTGATTAGCAGTCATTCTTTATCCATTACAGATATAAGCTCTTTGTTAATTATGTGTATGGTGAAAGAATTAAAAATATGTCACTCTGGCATATTGAATATTTTGAATTAATGCCTCTTGAAAGGCAGCAGGTGCGCTAGATCATTCTTTCTTTGGTGCTGTGTCTTAAAAGCAAAAGATGAGTTCCAATGTGAAGAATATCTGCCTTAAAACAGAAAGAAAGAAACATTTTTATTATTAAGAACAGAAACCCGAGACAGAGAATTCTGTATATGCCTTGTTAAAATAACTCTTATCTTCTAGTTTTCCCACATAATTTAGTTACTTTTTCACACTGTATTACCCTTTGTCCATTTTAGTATATGAGTGATCAAAACTAACTGCATCTCTGAGTCTTCATTTCTTTATGAAGTTTCCTGTGCTATGTAAAATTTGTTTCAAATAAATCTGTTTGCTTTTCCCCTACTGCTCTAATATGAACTTAATTCTCAGGCCCAGCTGAAAAAAAATGTCCTAAAGGGATTGAAATAAAGTTTTTGTATCCTCCAATATTGCAAATATTTTCTCTTACTCTGTTATTTTGCCATTTTATTTTGTGATAGTACCTTTTGAATAACAAAATTCTTATTTTGATAAAATCTAACTTATCAGTTTTTACTTTAAGATCCTTTTTGACTAAAAAATGGCTATATGACACCATTTTCTCCATCATTGTCAAGACATCTTTTTCTACATTAAGGTCACCAAGATATCATCTTATATTTTTTTCTAAAACCTACATTTCCCATTTTCTCTTCTAGTCATTCTAACTTGATTTTGTCCCCTACTTCTTTGAATTTTTTCTCATAAATGTTGCAAAGTTGTTATTTCCAGTTTTTAATGCCTCCCTTGAATTACAGATATATATTTACATTTATTTACCTTCCCTCATTACTTATATATTTCAAATGTACAGATTCAAAAGGAAATTCTTGATTCTCCATACTCAAACCTAGCTCTACTCCCAAACTTTCCTATTTTTCCCTTTCCATTGGCTCCTAAATTTAATTAATCAGCAATTTTTAAATTTTTTCTATAAATATTTTCTCAATTCAGCTATTTTTCACCATCTTCATTGCTAGCTCCTTAATTCAGTTGACCCCATCCTTTCCCTGGATGATTTCTATGGTTTCTTGATTTGTCTCCCTTCTACTACTCTTGTCCTGTTCTAGTTATTTCAATTCATAGTAGCCAGATTCATCCTTAAAAAAAAAATGGAAAATTTGTTAAATTATTTCTATCTAAACTCTTGCCCTCACATTTAGAACAAAATAGAAACTTCTTTATGAGGCCCACATTCATATTTCTTCAACCTCATCTACTACCATTTTCACGCTCCTTAGTTTTGCTTCAGTTGCAATGGCTTCTTTATATTCCCCAATCCCACCAAAGTTGTAGTCACCTTAGGTTCTTGAGACTTGCTTTTTCCTTTGTCTTCCTCTTTTGTAGAATTGATCTTGACTAGCATAGAATGGTGCTTGTCACATGATAAATGTTCAAAAACTCTTGATAAATAAACAAATGAACTTAAGGATAGATAAAAAAAATTACATGAGTGGATAGACGGGTGAATTTTGTAGGAAAAACCTTTCTTAACTTATCAACCAATTTATATTGCACCAGTAATTTTATTCTAATTTATGTGATTGAAGATAGGTTAAATGTATATGCAGTCCTGGAAACTGTTCTTTTTGTTTTTTTAATTAATTCTTCAATTTCACTGTTTCCTTTGCCTCCAAAATGGATTGTTTTCAGTTCAAATTCTGATTGATTTAATTTCTTTTGGTGATTTGATTCATGGTTGTACACCAGATTAAACAAACAAATGAACAAATGAATGTCTCAGTATTCTGAAATTCTTCGTTCTGGCAGAGATCTTAGGCTTATTATGGGTAACATCTTAGAGTAGGAAGAGACCTTGGAAATGTTCTGATTTTAAATCCAACCCAATTACGGAAAGTTTACACATTTCTGAAGGTGATCATTCAAACTTTGAATAAAAATCTTCCATAATAATGGACCCTTTCTTCAAAAGACAACTACTTGTTATGGAAATGGACTACTAGAAATATAACTATTTTCCCCATAGGAGACTAGTCAGACTGCTTAGAAATGGAAAAATTTGGGTTTAAAGGGGTGGATTATGTACCCATGTAAAAACTGTAAAGAGATAAATCTATTTTTTTTTTTTTTTGGTACCGGGGATTGAACTCAGGGGCACTCGACCACTGGGTCACATCCCCAGCCCTTTTTTGTATTTTATTTAGAGGCAGGGTCTCACTAAGTTGCTAAGTGCCTCGCCATTGCTGAGGCTGGCTTTGAACTCGCCATCCTCCTGCCTCAGCCTCCCAAGTGCTGGGATTACAGGTGTGCGCCACCACGCCCGGCAAGAGATAAATCTATTTTGAGTTTGAATCATTTCATAATTAGGAAATTAGAAAAAAGGAAGTGAATAGTGAAAGTCGGAGCCTGTGTAAGATTTAGATTCATAGTCTGAGAGGTTCTTAGCTCCTTTTTTAGGCTAACTACAAGGTAATTGTCATGGTTGATAGCAAACTGATGCTGTAGAAGATTCTCTTTTGATTTTAACATAAAATAAATATATTTCCTATTAGAATTTTAGAATTTTCCCCATCTTTTGCATCCTGAAATAAATGTACAACTCCTTATCACTTTTTTCATTATGTTATACATTACGTAATAGGTTTATCGACATCACTGATCTCTGAGTGTCTTAAGGGCAAGAAATATATCTTATTTTTGTTTTGTTGTGGCCTAATAGAGAGCCTAGAACATAGTAGAGCTCAATACATTTCTTAAATGAATGATTTACACACTGTAATTAAGACTTCCATTTAGTACAATACATAGTCAATTGCTTACTCTAAGTTTTCTTGGATAGTTCTTTTCATTAGTTCTCTGTTCATTATTTTAACCCCAGTTTAAATATCAAATATTCACTCTATTTGCCATTTTAAAAACTGGTCTGTGCTTTCTATATGATGAATGGATTCTTCTTGGTATTAATAAGTCTTTCTATAACTAAATTAGGCTCCTGGAAAGTTTCTGTGAGTTATCAGAAATGATTTTTTAAGGACTGAAAAAAATTTGAGCCACCATTTTCTCACAAATATTCAAAATTGGCTTCTTGAATTCACTTAGGTGTGAGGAAAGGAGACCTCATCAGTACATTAAAAAAGAGACTTTTAAAATAGTGTCTCTCTGGTTTTCAAATATCCCTCATAATAATACATATATGTAAACATATGTACGTATATATGTATATTTTTGCTAATGACTTCTTATTATTTTCAATAAATAATTGAATTTGCTCTGTTTTCTCTAAGTGAATACCTTTAAATAGCTTTGAATTTGTAGAAGTAAACATGTCTTTGATTATGTGAGGGCACATGCACATGCACACACACAAACATGCCCATGCATAAAAACATCCTCCCCTTGAAGCTTGCTCTGAATTGCCAGTTTAATGTTTTCCTCACAGGGTGCAGCCAGGGAGTGTCAGGCTTGGCACTTACCTCAGTTATAAAGCTTGATTATAAAGCGGCAGAAACTGCCAAGCCTTTGGAGTCTGGTTTGTAGTTTTCTCATTGGAGGAACAATTAAATAGTTTTGGATTGTCTTTCAGTAATCATAAGTTCCATAAATAATTAGGCAATAAAAGATTGTAAAATAGTTTATTTGAAATAAAGCATACCAAAGATTTGTTTGTACATATCACCAAGAGTTGGTTACATTTCAACTTCTTTTCTTTAAAAGTAAATTGCTTTAGTGTAGGTTTCGTCACAATATTACATCAAGGAATGCAAAAAGTTTTCATCACAATTCCTAAAATTGGTTTGATTCTCAGATATAGGTAGTTAATTCTAGGAGGAAGCTCTGACACTTGGATGATCATGCATAACTAAGCTTCAGCTGCACTAGGAGCCCATAAAAACTCAGTAACATTTGTGATTCAGATTACATAGATTGCTGTCATTAAATTTTAATGGATTTTATTTAATTTATACTCTTCGGTCATGGTGGTGGTGGTGGTGGTGATGTGTGTGTGTGTGTGTGTGTGTGTGTGTGAGAGAGAGAGAGAGAGAGAGAGAGAGAAAGAGAGAGAGAGAGAGAGAGAGAGAGAGAGAGAGAGACCTTTTTTTTTCCAAGATAGTTTCATTCATATTAAGCTACTTAACCTTTCTCTTTGCAAACCAACTTTCCCCCCATTTTCCCTATTTAACTTTCAATTCCTTTCTTAAATTTGGCTATTTAACATCATTTTGCTCTCAAAAAGCTGTCAATGATGGGAAGTTGGTAGTGGGAAATCCTTTCTGACAATTGAATCTCTAGTTCTGAAAATTATTATTGTTTAGTTGTTAAAGAAGCACCATGGAGTTGTAAAGGTGCCTGAAAGGTTGTGTAGGTGCATTTCATCAGTTTCTCTATAGGTGAAATATTTTCCCTTCTAGGTAGAAGATATTTTAATAAAAGTCATTATCAAAACTATTTATAAATATTTTGGTCTAATTTGAGGACTGAACTCTTTTAGCTTTGATGTTAAATACCTGAAATTCATCAGAGATTTCCTATGGCAGCATGCTCTTACAGGGTAATTAAGATTACTATAGTAATTACTATAGTACAGTGATTCCACATTTAAAATTTCAGTGCTCATACATCCTATAAAATATTGATAACCATAAATTTTAAATAAATACTATTTTCTTGGCTCACAATGTTCTTTCTGAGTTGAATAATATTTTGCCACTTCTTTCTAAGTTTTTACACATTGCTCACTTATCAGTTTCAATGAGACTTCCTCAGAGAACACCCTCTGACCCATCAGACTTTTCCACATTTTTTAGTATAGGATCTCAGTTACCTGTTTTTCTCACTACTAGCACTTACAGCAACTATAACTCTAACTGTTCAATGTTTCTTCTGTTACACAGTCATAGTACTATGAAACATCCATATAGTTTTCTTGGGGAAATATAAAATCCATAGTAATAAAGAAAGATTAAATAGTGTTTGTTAAATCATATTTATGCAACAGGATGTTACAATAGGACAATTGCAGTTTCTTTTTTAGCTGAAAAGTTTTGGAATTTTAGACAGGCACACCTGCATTCAGACTTTGCAACAGAGATGCATTTATTGCACTAGACTCCAGTTTGTTCTTTAATCCAGTCACGGTATGCTGTCACTCGAGTGTAAACTCCTGGTTTATCTGGCAGACCACACTGATATCCCCAGCTCACTATCCCCACAAGGAACCAAAGCCGCCGTGAGTCTTCTTGTACCAATGGGCCACCAGAATCACCCTGTAGGAAACAAAATAATTTATTACTTAAGTAAGACAAACACCAAATCTTGAGTTTATTTCTATGGCAGTAGAGGAAGTACTTATATAAATAAAGCCTATTTACTTTTGAAATATACCAAGTCATACAAAAATTACTAAAATCCTTTAAGTATATAAGTTATCCCTTCAACAAGTCTCAGAAGAACAAGAGAAGCACATTTTCCAGACCTCCCTCAGGTACTGCTTGGTTGTTTTCTACTCACATCAGGCTTACATCCTCCAGGAACACTACTCTGACTTGGTCCTTTCTTCCTGAGTCTCCCCAATTTCATCTTTGAGCATAATTAGTTTCTCATTGTGTGTATATCTTGTCACTGTTTCTGCATTATTTTGTAAAAGCTCATTTGTGTGCCTGTTTGAATTTATTCCCACTGGTCAGCTTCCCTTGTAGTAGCTGCACCTCTCTGTAACACTCATTGCATTTATGACACTCATCAGTGTCTGTTTCCCCAGCTCTACTGTATTTTCCATTAGAGAAGACAGCAGACCTATTCTGGACACTGCTGCAAGCTAAGGTTACAGCCCATAAAATTCAAAGGAAATATTTGTTAAATGAATGACTTTTTAGAAGTCTCATTTATTTAACTATCCATAGCACTCTGTATGATGTGATGCATAGTATATTATCATTCTTTTGGTGAATAATTGAAAAGAAATTTACATGGCAATAGATAAAACACTCCTTAAGAGATATTTACTAGTCAATTATAATAACCAATCAACTAGCAAATATTTATGCATGTCATAATCTGGTTTGGGAGACAAATTTATCACATCTTACATACAGAATTAATTCTGTAGGCTCTGGAGCTAAGTAGCCTATGTTTGAATTGTCTACTTACCAGCTATGTGAACTTTAGTAAGCTATTTAACAACTCTCTGTGCATCAATTTTCTTATCAGTAAATAATTTTATGAGCTTAAATGAGTTTAAAACACAAAGCAGTTCAACTATATATAGCCTGGCATGTAGTCAGTACTAATAAAAACCAGCTATTATTGCCAAGTGTGCGTCTAGAAAAGTTAGCTATTCATTTGACTGCTCTGAGTAGTTGGCTCTTCCATACCTGTTTAATTACTGGTCTGGATGGGTAGAAGGGTCAGTGTGTGAATCACCAACTTGTGTGGCAAGTACTGCATGGTGCTAATTAGTACCACCCTCTTTTGGATGATTTATGTATGCTCTGGTTAACCAGTTCCCAATATTTTCTATCATTGTATTTTTGCAGCTATCTGTCCTTCCTTCCTACCATTCTTTTCTATTAGTGCATATTACACAAAATAGAGGTTTTCATTTTTGCACATTCATATATAATGAGAAGGTTTTCTGTGTGTTGCCTTATCAAGAGTGGACAAGCAAATGCTAAACTAAAAGGGACATGTAATTCTTCCCACACTCCCACAGCTAGCCAGCTTTACTGTTCATAGATATTTGAGCTTGTGTCTTTTCTTCTAGACTAAGGGCAGGGGAAGCACTACTAGCACAGTGAATGGTGTGTAGGAAGTAATTCATACAGTGTCTTTTTTTTTTTTTTTTTTTTTTTTTTTAGTTACTTTGTTTAATTTTATCACCCGCACCATAGTCAGGAGTCCCCTGATAGATAACAATTGGTTTTTGGCCAAGTGAAATATGAGGTTGCGTAAGTATCATTTAAATGTTCTCCTATTGTCGTCGTCGTTTCCTTCTTCTTCTTCTTCTTCTTCTTCTTCTTCTTCTTTTTAAACAGAATATCTTTTAATTTTAATTTTATTTATTTACTTATTTTTTAACGTTCCAACATTGTTTTTATGTGACAGATTAATAAACTTTTCAGGGGAGAGTTAATTTTAAATGTAGATTTCTCACTGACTTTTCCAGAGGTATTGAACTTAGTAGCCTAAGCTTTATTTCTTTTTTTAAATTATTTATTCTAATTTGTTATATGTGACGGCAAAATTCAATTCACTTCATATTACACATATAGAGCACAATTTTTCAAGTCTCTGGTTGTACACAAAGTGTTTTCACACCATTTGTGTCTTCATATATGTACTTAGGGTAATGATGTCTAATTCATTCCACTGTCTTTCCTACCCCCATGCCCCTCCTCCTTTCTCCTCCCTCCCCTTTGCCCTATCTAAAGTTCCTCCATTCCTCCCATGCCCCACCCCCATTGCCATTATGAGTCAGCATCCTCATATCAAAGAAAATATTCGGGGCAGGGGTTGTGGCTCAGCGGCAGAGCACTCGCCTCACACTTGCGCGGCCCAGGTTCCATCCTCAGCACCACGTAAACATAAATGCATTGCATTGTGTACAACTAAAGTAAATAAATAAATTTTTTTTTTAAAAAAGAAAATATTCGGCCTTTGGTTTTTTGGGATTGGCTTACTTTGCTTAGCATTATGTTCTAGCGTCTTTGAATTAAAGATTACATGAATGAATGAAATAACGAAAGAAACAAATAGGATCTCATAAACTCCTATATAAAATGCTATAATTTTTTTGAGGCAGACTCTATGCATTATAGTATTTCAGCTGAAAATTAGTGAGGCCTGGAGTTTAACACATGGGGAAGTTTTCATAACAAGTTATGACTTGAACTGGGCTCAAAGAAAGAGCAGAATTTACATAAAAAGAAGAAAAGGGGCCGCAAAACTAAATGAAGCCTGAGTAACACTCTTTTCAATCTCACATATGTCCCTAAGTGAGTTTGAAACAATGCTCTGGGATTGTCAGTGGAGAGGTGTGTTATTAATAAGGATTCTTTAGAAAGCTATCATGAAACTTAAGAGATTTTTGTTACAGGGCTAGCAGTAAAGAGAAAGAGGAAGGTAATCAAGAAACGTTCCCTACCACAGAGACATCTCCACTTAAAAGTAATAAAGGACTGAGTGGGTAATTAGTGGCATCTTGAAAACTGAGAAACAAATCTTGTCCATCTACACACAACTTGTAGTTGATCAAAACGTTTCATTTTGAGAAAAGTATTTGTGGATTGGGGTCTTTGCATAAACTTAAGTACTATTTCTTATTTACTTTTTGAAGACTGTGAATGCTAAATATGAAACATTTTATGTAAAGGATAAAGCATATCTTTGTATGTGCAGTTCACCTTGGAAAACAGTAGCAGATTCTTCAACAAAATAGAATATTTTAAAGAATATTTTCTGACACTAAGTAGTTGTTCCTGTGACTACATGGAATTGAATTTCAGACAGAGGAATTATAGGATATAATTACATCAATTAGTTTAATTAATTTAATTAAAATTTTAGTACTAAAATTTTATTCTAATTATTTTAATGTGAGAATTTAATATTTATTGTTTGCTTTTACACGTTTGGTTAAAAAATTACAGACTAGATCCAAATAGTTCTTTTGTATTTGTGCCACTACACAATTGTGAGAACTCTTGTGACTCAAATGGTTAGAATTTTATATAAATTTTATAGCTTCAAGAATTATTCATATTTTAAATTTTAATTTATTCTCTATGGATCTTAATGAATGGTTATTTTAAATTGACAATAATTATATTCACTTGTGGGCTAGAAAATGATGCTATGACTTATAAATATAATGTTGAATAATTATATCAAGCTTTGTATCATCTTAATCACTTCAAATACCTAACATTTTTATCTGGTGAGAACATCTGTAATTATCCTTTTAGCAAATTTTAAGGGTATAATCCTCTGTTATTAACTATATTCACCATGCTGTGTAATAGTGTTTTTTTTTTTTTTTTTTTTGGTACTGGAAATTTAACCCAGGAGCACTTTACCACTGAGCTAAATCCCCAGCCCTTTTCGTTTTTTTGTTTTCAGACAGGATTTTACTAAGTTGCTTAGGGCCTTGCTAAATTGCTGAGGCTAGCCTTGAACTTTCAAGCCTTCTGTTTCAGCCTCCCTAGCTGCTGGGAACAATAGAGTTTTACTTAACTTTACATAGTAGTTAAAAATTAAAAGTTAATATTTTATGATAGAAAACCTCATTAGATAATTTTATCTCTAAAATTTGGATCATAAATTTTTAGACAGGGATGTATATTGCAACTGTTACCTTTATGCCTGTAGCAGAATGACATGCTAGGAATACTTATAAGCTTCTTGAATGATGACATTGATAAGATTGTCTTGAACTTACCTGGCAGGCATCCACTCCACCTTCAGGTACTCCAGCACACAGCATTCCAGATAAGACAGCGCCATTGTAACTAGCTGGTGCATTACATACGTTGCTACTTATTATTGTGACTTGTCCTTGTCGTAGATCTGTGACTGTGTTGCCTATTTCATAGAAAAGAAGAATAAAATGACCCTCAGGATATATAAATTAATAATTCATATTACTAATTAATGAATCAGATATAAATTAATAACTCTTACTACTAAGATTTATTACTCTTCTCTTATTACTAAGAGAAGGAACAAATGCACTCCAAACATTATTCTCTGTTTATTAAGAAAGGCATCTAAGGACATATGTAGGAGTTTCTTCCCAGCAAAGGTTTTCATAGGGAAGGATAACCCCTTTAGCCAGATAAATTTTTCTTTTCTTTTTTGTTTTTTGCATTAGTTTTGTAATTGAGTGCCCCTTAGTCATTTAGAAAACAAATAAATTTGCTATCTTAAAATTGACTGATAGCACTTAAATTATCCACTGATACACTTTGGTTTGGAAAATTACATGAAGAGTGAGTAACCTTTAATCTAGCATCAAAAGAGAAATCAGTCTGGCCTTAAGCCTAAAGAATAATCTATTATATATCAATGCTCCCTCAGAATATTTTAGTTATAGTTTTCCATGATGGGCACAAATTTTACCTGTTATTGCAAATTACTTTGTGTCAAAAAGAACACATTGAAATATTTTCTGGGGTGACTGACTTTTTATTATATTTTGGAGACAGACTCTACAGTTGGGTAAAAGCCCAGGGAAAAGCTGTTGATGCTACCCTTCCATTCCCTGGCTGATAACTCTTAGTTTTCACCTATGTTCTATTTTCTCTTTAACTCTGTCCTCATTTTAATTTATACCTTATTTATTTGACAAGAAAGTATGAGCAATGTTTATGCATACAGGGAGTTTCTTACCATGTAGCAGAATTCATTTCATCCCAGAATACCTTAAAGGGCAGTTAATACTTTAAGGGTTGTTAAAGTCTTTAGATGATACCCATTCCAGCCCTTTTATTTTCTTATAGAAAAGCCATTGTAGTTCCACAGAATCTCTGGATTGTTTAAGGACTGTTTCTTTCTCACTTTCTTTTATATTCCCCTACTACTATGTTTGAGAATTCGGCATAATTTCTATGGGTATATCTTTGCTATGCTTTACTGAGGAAACTAAGCTAGCCAGAGTTTAAGATGACTAGAATACAGGATGGTTCTGTTGGTAGAACCTGTCCTCAACATTTTCTAACTTTAAAAATTACATAATGTGGTGTATATACTCAATGGAATATTACTCAGCTTTAAAGAAGAGTGAAATTATGGCATTTGCCAGTAAATGGTTGGAGTTGGAGAATATAAAGCTAAGCGAAATAAGCCAATCCCACAAAACCAAAGGCCGAATGTTTTCTCCAATATGTGGATGCTAATTCACAATAAAGCTGCAGGGGGAGTGGGGGGCACTAGGGAAGAATAGCATTATCTTAGATTAGGTAGAGGGAATTGATGGAAGGGAAGTGGAGTGGATCTGGGGATAGGAAAGATAGTAGAATGAAACAGATATTATTACTTTATGTATATATGTGACTACACAACCAATATGATTCTGCAGCATGTACACTCAGAAAAATGAGAAATTTTATCCCATTTATGTATGATATATCAAAGTGCATAAATGCATTCTACTGTCATGTATAACTAATTAAAACAAATAAAAATTTAAAAATAAAAAAGTTACATAATAGCAAATGACAGGAGATTTTGTTGTTAAATTTTTTTTATTTTTCCTGAGACACTTACCTGCATAAGTTAGAGATCCCCAGCCTGTTACATAGGCAGTAGAACCAGGTATAATGTTCTGGGTAGCCTCTGGGAGACAAACCCTATGTATATTTTTTGTAAAAGTGATAGCTCTGTCAAGTTGCACAGCTGCAATATCATTTTCATGAGTCGAGGTTTTATAGTTATTATGGAGTAAAATAGTTCTTACTCTTACTTTCAGTATAGGAGATATTGTAGAAATACCAAAGGTAGCAGTCCATTGTTGAGGATTAGAGTAGCTGAAAAAATATGAAACCATGCTATTTGAATAGGGAATTTGTGTGTACTTCAAATATTTGGATTTTGAATTTGCCAACACCAACCATCTAGGAACTATTTTATCAATATCTCTTTGCTATATATTCTTGCATTATAAGCTAGTAAATGTTTTTATCTGGTAGAACAAATGAATATTTGCCTAAAGAAACAAAGAAAGCCTTTAAGAAACATGTCTTAGAGTGATGAATACCTGTTGTTCTTCTGTTCCAATAAGCATATTCTAATACTTTAATGATAACTAGAAAAACACAAATCTCTTTGATCTCTCCCTTTTCTGTACCCTTTGATTCAAGCAACTAAGAAGTCTGAAGTAACAGCCATTATAGTTTTAACTCGTTCCTTTCAATCTTTATTTTTTCCTTTTCTTTTGCTTTGAGAAAGACACTCTGTTTAAATAGCAGTGATGATAAGGGACATCCTTGTTTTATTAATAGATGAATGACCTTTGTGTACTAAATTTGCTGCTTGTTACAATTGTGTGTGTGTGTGTGTGTGTGTGTATATATATATATATACACATATATGTGTATATAGATAAATGTGTGTATATCTATATATATTGGAAAGAGGGGAGGAGAAAGAGGACTGGCATAAAAATATAGAACTGACATAAAAAATACAGAAAATTATCATTTTGATCCAGGAATAGGACTTTTTAGCTAAACCCTCAAAAAAATACCATAAGGTAAACAATAACTGAATTTTATTAAATGAAAATTAAGCACACCACAGACAAGCTTAGAATATGGATGAGAAACCCTGAAAAAAATATTGGCAATATTTAATATCTAAATTTTTATAGAATAAACAAAAGTCTGTAAACCAACAATAAATAGACAGGAAAACTTATAAAATTTGCAAAGTATTAATTAGTAATTTATGTAAAGCAAGGCCCAGATGGCTTCTAAGCATATGAAAAATATTCAAATATATTAGTAATGAAGAAATAGTAGTTAAAAATGAATATCTAATACACATTGATAAGGGTGACAATAATCAAGAAAATAATGCCAATGTTAGTGAGGAGGGAAATTGGAACACTTTTTGAATTATCAGTGAAGATGTTAATGTTTGGAAAGCATTCTGGTATATTTCTCAGACTTCATATGTACTTCTGGATATATATCTCAGAGAAATCTGTAAAGTTTATAGAATGACCCCATGTGAATATTTTGTGTTTGTTGTACATGCTCTTTGTGATAATAGGAAGTTGAAGCAACCTAGTTGGGTGAAGGAAATATGATGGTTGCTTACTGTGGGTTGTTATGCAGCAGTGGACCAGATGAAAATTTCCAAGATTGAGAAAATACAGTAAGAAACAATACAAGAATTATTCACAATGCTCCTTTCATAAATTAAAAGCAAACACACACACACCTAACAACTCTAGGTTTTTCAGTTACATGCATATTTAGAGACTTTTCAAATATTTTAAGTGTGAGACTTTTAGGTAGTAAAAGGGCAGTGGAAGCAGAATTCTGGATAACAAGAAAAATTATGGTTGCTCCTATGGTTGAATAAAAACAAAATGTAAACCAATAATAATTTAAGAGTTTTTGGAATTTAGATAGTGGAGTTAACACAAAAAAGGATTATATGTCTAGGAAATACTTTTATAAGGAATAGTAGCATTTGTGAGAGTGAAACCTAGTTAAAGATTCTGAAGAAAAAAATTTAAAAACAAGCAAATCCACTATATATATATATATATATATATACACACACACACACACTTTTTTTTTTTTTTTTTACATTCAACTGCTTTTGCTCAGAGTCCTTACTGGGGAGAGTCAAAAGACACCCTTCTTTCACTCTTTTTTTCCTCTCTTTCCTCCCTCTGTCTTTCCTTCCCTTCCTTCTAGCAAATGAATAAGAACATGGTTTTGGAACCAGTTATATTTAGATTTAAATCTTGGCTATATCACACACCAGAATTATTATTTTTGACAAGTTAGTTAATATCTCTGATCCTTAGTTTATGTATAAAATTTGATTTGCAATATTATCTCACACAGCTTTAAGAATCAATGAAACAAATGAATATGCCAAACACTGTGCTTGGCACTCAATGGACACAGCTGTGATATTCAATAATTATAGCTCAACAAACCACTACTAAGTGTCTACATTGCATGAAGAATGTGTGAGTCCCTGGGAATAAAAATCTTAATAATTACGGCCTCTGTCCTTGAGGACTGCCACACATTAGTGGAGGAGACCGAAACAATTATACTATCATAAATCACAAAGACTACTGTAAAAGATAGATAAGAAAATTTCTGTGTAAATATAACAGGAGACAAGAGAGTCCCAGGGAAAGCTTCATAGAAAAGGTGACAATTCAATAATCCTCTTTAATAGGGACTCAATGACTTCTATGTCCTTTTGTAAGGCTAGTTATGCCCCAAACAAATCCTCATTGGTGGTTCTCAAGTGACAATAAGGTCTTTAGGGAGGGGACCAATACATGGTTCTTGTAGTTTGTCAGCTCTAGTGGTTACATCTAGGTAGTGAACAGAAAGATTTGTGGTTGCAAAATTCAAAGATTTTCCCTGTTTTTTTTTTTTTTTTTTTTTTTTTTTTTGTACTGGGGATTGAACTCAGGGGCACTCGACCACTGGGCCACATCCCCAGCCCTTTTTTGTATTTTATTAAAGACAGGGTCTCACTGAGTTGCTAAGTGCCTTGCCATTGCTGAGGCTGGCTTTGAACTAGCAATCCTGCCTCAGCCTCCCAAGTGCTGGGATTACAGGCGTGTGCCACCGCGCCCGGCTTGAATTTTTTTGATAATTATATAATTATTGATGATATTTATAATTGTGGCTTTCTTTTCTTTTTTTTTTTTTTTTTTTTTTTTTTTTTTGTGGTACCAGGGATTGAACTCAGGGGCACTCAACCACTGGGCCACATCCCCAGCCCTTTTTTTTTTGTGTGTATTTTATTTAGAGACAGGGTCTCACTGAGTTGCTAAGTGCCTCGCCATTGCTGAGGCTGGCTTTGAAATCGCGATCTTCTGTCTCAGCCTCCCAAAGTGCTGGGATTACAGGTGTGTGCCACCGTGCCCGGCTTGTGGCTTTCAATATAGTGATACCCTTTACTTAATTTTTGATAGGTCTGAATAGGGCTTAGAATCTAGTCCAGTTCCAGCCTGCTAAGTCCATGCATTTGTATATTAGGGTATGATTGAAATCAATTAGTGACATTCTTTCTCTTTAGCCTTTCAGATGGCAATGATGATTGTTGTATTTTAGAATTTTGTTTCTTGTGTTATTTGGGATACTGCTAAATGAATCTGCCAATTTAAATCAGAAATTGTGTAATGTTGGAAGTATTATATAAAATAAATTTAGTATTTATTTACCATCTATAGAGTCACAAGATAGCATAAGAAAAGTGTAGAATAATTTGGGCTTTCCTAAAACTTTTATTCAGATTGTACACTAGTCTTAAGTTTTATTCCATCTTGGTTTAACAAACACTTTTGAAAAAAAGGTGCTGTATTAAAAGATAGTGCCTTCAAATCTGAATAATGCTTCTTAGTAATCGTGAAAATCTCACAGAATTCAAATGGGAAGAAATAGAGATTTGAAACAGTTTTAATATTTTAGGGAAAAAACAGCAAGGTGAGCAGTGGTTATAGGTGGGGAAATACAGGCCAAGTCCAAGAGAGATGAAAAATGGCTGTTATCCTGAGGCTGAAGTCACATGCTTTGAGAAATAATTTTGTATTAATTTGACATTGAAGGCTTTGGGTGTGTAGTGAATATATGGATTTGAGACAGTGACAAGTCATTGACAAAGGCTGAGAAGATAATAGATATGATCAGGGGCACACTTGAGTTCACCATCACTTTTCTGGGTGATTTTTCTGCATTTAGTTCCCACTAACTGTTGTGATTTAGGATATCTTGGTGATAAGGTAGGCCTGAAACTAGCAAGTTTTTGTAATGCCAAAGTCTAAGATCTTTCACTATAAGCAGTGTAACCTTTTAATACTAATAGGATAACTTTAGACAACTTATTTTCCATTGTAAGCTCATTGCCCTAGCGTAAGTAATAGATAGTCTTTAGTTACCTCAATTAAAAATTCTTGTAAGGTGTCTAAATTTATTTTACTTATACTACTTACATTTACTTATAAATTATAATTTTTTTGTGTGTATGTATTCTCCTTCAAACATTAGAATGACGTTCCCTGAAGGCAAGGGTAGTATTTCATTTATACTTGTGCTTATATAACACATAATATTAGGCTCATCATAAATATCCAATATTTTTTGATGAACAAATTAATGGCACATAGCAGTCTCTAGGTCTATCTCAGTCAGCTTCCATGTTGTAATGTACAAATCTTCCTCCACAAATATTTAATAGATAGTTATATCAACATATTCAATGCTACCTGCAACACTAAGAACATACATTGTCTGTATTTGAAAAAAAAAAAGCATTGTCAGTAAATTTTCTAAGTTTTCATAGCTAAGATTTAAATTAAACATTCTGATATATAAATCTTTGTTCTTTTCAATGATGGGTACACTATTATCTGAAACTGATAACTACAGTAAATTAGTAAGCTAAAGAAGAAAAAGTATTTTGAGTTTTTTTTTTTTTTTTTTTTTGGTACTGGGGATTGAGCTCAGGGGCACTCGACCACTGGGCCACATCCCCAGCCCTTTTTTATATTTTATTTAGAGACAGGGTCTCACTGAGTTGCTAAGTACCTTGCCATTGCTGAGGCTGGCTTTGAACTAGCAATCCTCCTGCCTCAGCCTCCCAAGTGCTGGGATTACAGGCATGTGCCACCACACAAGTATTTTGGCTTTAATAAATAGGAAGAAAAGACTCACTAATATTTTTGGATTTATTTTTTCTGGATTTATCCAATCATAATTAGTCATGAGGGTAGGGGTGGAGTCTTCATGCACCTGTCTACCTTAATTGTTCTCAGAGGAGTGGATAGAGGTGGCGTTACCTTCTGAAGCAGTGAGCTGCTGACAGGATCCATGTGTTACTGATCAGGATGCCTCCACAGTGGTGGACATTGTTGAGTTGTAGACTGACTTGCCATGGCCAGTCACCCTCCTCAGCTAGTGTACCTCCAATGATTCTCTCGTCAGACAGTGTTATTAGGTCTGGCCTGGCCCCGCATTCTAAGAACAAAGGGTATTAATGAGCTGGGAAGACCATGATTCATTTACATTTGGGAGACTGCTGCAGAGCTTCCCCATTACTTACTACTTTGTATTTTATGGATTCTCCCCCAACCCCCCAGGATATGCTAAACTTTCAAAAAGCAGGATCAACATGCTATTATCTTTAGAGTACACATGTGACTGGCTACTCTTGCCTGTTGATTGCATTCTAGAGAATGTTTCTGAATTTAATTGACATTGGGTTTCAAATTCTGGAGCAGCTTCAAAGTTGTCTAGAATGCTACATGAGTGGTAAGGGTTAGGATTGGTCAGTGATGGATTATGACAGGCAGTTCAGGCCAAAACTCCTGGGAAATTCCCTTCTTCTTCATAAATTGCTACTCAACAGTGTGGCTTGCAGACCTGTATCATGAATATCTCCTAGGAGCTTGTTAGAAATACTGACTTCCAGATCCACATCAGTGAACAATTCAGAAGGTATATTTTGATGAGAGACATACATTGAAGTTGGAAGAAAACTGTCTCATCAAGCAGCTTTCTTAGTGGTATTGAAGTTTATCATGGAGTTTCCAGTACACCTGCAGACCTGATTGTACAACCAGATGTGCCCTTGAAAGGGCCTTAGGGTGAGTGAACATTTCTAATATATAGTGTACAGGTTTATTTAAATGTCTTAAGAAGCCTACAAATGCTCCCATTGCCAGAGCTGAAATGGGCTGGGGTGGGCTATTCACACAATTCCTCTCAATTTCTGTGCTTTGTTTTCTCTTTATTAGTCTATTACCAAGCAATTAGAGGTAAACCACTACCTATTTTTATATTGCTGGACTGGCTCTTAAGTAGTGTCCTGCTTCAATCAGTCTTTTTACCTTGCAAATTTCCCAAATAGAGAACTAGATTTCCATTAAGAATATGTATGGAACTTAGGTTCCTGTCCTGCATCCTGCCAATAAATTCCCTAGTGAATTATGAAAATACATTTTTATTCAGAATAATCATGAACTAGATATCTAATGAAGTTTAAAAATACGCAGAAAGGTGGTATCACTTTGTAAAATTAGTAAAGTATCTGATAAAGGCCAGTGATCCAGGTACATTTAACTAATTTCTAGGTGCATTCTGTCAGCAAGAGAAATAAACAGCACTTTTCTAGGGATTAGATCTCTTCTATCCTATCTTGAAAGTATGGAGGATGGTGTTGGACTTTCCCTTCAAAAGCTTAAGGACCAAAACTGACAAGATTTTTCATAATTCTTTCTATTATAGCTATTGTTGACCTGAATCCACAACAGAGCAACTATCTGGTAGCTAGGAAAAGCTACATAAATGGTGTCATCAAAAAAAATTTGCAAGTCTGCAGAAATGTGACCATAGAATTGGGTAGTAAAAGCTTGCTAAAACTGCCAAAAAAATTTTCATGAGGTCAACCTGAGTACTGAGTGCTTGTACTCCACTGCTACTTCATTAATTTTTTTTTTCTAAAAGGAGAAAAAGCTCAAATATCACTCCATGAGTCAGTTGGATCAGCAGTGTCTTGTTTCAACAAAAACCCAAAGGAATGAGTTCAAAATAAAGGCACCACCTTTATAGATACCACCTTGGCAAAGAGCACGAGAGACTTGCACTTTGTTTCATTATATTTTAGCAAAACATATTTATAAAATAATTTCAAAACTTACCTTGAGTGAAAAAATTTTCTGTATCATGGCCAGTAATTGCTAGTGTTAAAAAAAAAAAAAAAAAAGAATGAGACTAAGATCAACAAAATACAAGATAAAGTAATTTCCATCTTAATTTCTTAAAGTGTATACTCAGACAAAAAGAATCAGAACCACTGGGAGGATTTGCTGAAATTCTGAATCCTAGCCTCCATCCTCATCAGCTGAAAGAATCTCTGAATCTTCGGCCCTAGTAATCTTTGTTTTTACAACTTTCCTGAATTTATTAAGCACACTAATATTGTGCTAAAATGTCTCACCAAATACTTCATATTTTCTTGCTCTCAAGTCACTCATTTTAGCTGGGCAAACAGGAACATAACTAAGTCATTGGAATATAATATGATAAATGTTGTAGCAGAAGTTCAATTATTCAAATATACCTATAAGGACATATTGGCATATACATATATTACTCTACTGATACTATTCTAAGTGCTGAAGATTTAATAGTGAGCAAATTACAGGGTCTGCTCACATGTTATTTACAGACAGAAATTAATCAAATAATTATTCAAATGAATTCAAAACCAAAGTGAAAAGGAGAAAATAGAGATTAGCTAATGTTACCAAATAAACACAGAAGTTATCATGAAGGAGGAAATGACATTTGAGTTGAAGGAAATAACATTTGTACAGTATTTTGAAAACCTAGAAGGGTTTTGTCAAGCTGATAAGTGGGAGAAGATATTCTACATGGAAGGCATAGTGGGCATAATTTCATGGAGGTGTAGGATGTTTGTGGTATAATAAAATAAGAGTTATTACATGTGTTGCATTCAGGGGGATGGTAGGAGAGCTGGGAAAGAAAACTATAATGGTATCAGATAGTGAAGGTCCTATATAAATTACAAGACAGTGTCCCCCACATGTCCAGTGGTCATCTCAAACTTAATGTGATCAAATTTTATCCAAAATTTGCTACTTATGTTATATTTCCTTCTTTAGTAAATGACACCACTTCCACTGGCAGCTAGAAAATATCTCAAATTCTCACTTTCTCATCATACTCACATTTTATTGGTCTCCATGTTCTGCACCTTCTAATTACTGCCCTTTGAATTATCCTAATTCTTTTTATCACCTTTCCTTTTAAAATTTTTTTTGTGGTACTAGAGATTGAATCCAGGGGCATTCAACCACTGAGATACATTCCAAATTTTTATTTTTTATTTTGAGACAGGCTAAGTTGCCCAGGTTGAACAACTTGTGAGTCTCCTGCCTCAGCCTTCTAAGTAGCTTTCCTATCCTTTTGTTGCTACTTAAGTTCATGCTTTCATCATTTGACACAAGTACTAGTGATAATAACCTTCAAACTGCAATTCTCCACTACCACTTTTGTACTTTTTCAATTCATCCAATGTCCAGACTGACCATTTCTAAAAATGTATGTCAGATAAAATCTTGCCATACTTTCAAAGTTCTAAAACTGGATTTTCATGTTCTCTATAACCAAGTTATGCAGTTATTTCCACCTAGAAGTGTTACGGGGTTTGAGTATCATGTTTACTTTATAAGCTTCAATGGAGCCACATCATCCTTTTTGGAAGCAGGAAATAAACAAAGCTGTGTATTCTTCATTATTTGAATAAGAGTGACTTGGGTTTTAACACTGACTGCCATGTGCTAAACATATGACCCTGAGCAATTATATATCCTTCCTAAATGGGGACAGTAAAAAGTATCTATGGGATATGGATTTGTGAGGATTGAATTAAGGAAATCCGACTTAATATTTCAAAACCAAATTCCATCCGCTCTCCTTGATGAATTATTTGCAGAGAGATACCAAGAACTCTGGTCTCTTCATTTCCTGAATTTTGGCAGCAGTCACTGTTGTTTGGTCATTGGGTGCTTGGTCATATGTTCTCTCGACTGTCAAGTCTGCTATTTTAATTGCTATCTTGCATTGGGATATCATTTGCTTCAACTATATTATGGGGTCTTGAGGGGGTGGAAATCACAATTGTATCCTCACGTTGTATAACATAATGCTAAACAATGAATAAACACTTGGGGAGTGCTTTTGGAAGAATTTCTTCATGTGTCAGAACAGAAGTAATATTCAGTTGCTTAAGTAACTCTGGTGCATGGGCATCAGGAGGCAGAACACAGACCATGGAGTTGGAGCTGTGTCTTTGAATTATTTCCTATTGGTTTACTCTTTAGTTGCAGGCAGAAGAGATGATAGTACATAATGGGGAATGGGGACATTTGGAGAACTTGTAGAAGATAGTGATTGTTTATCAACAAACAGGAAAACATTCTAATACTTTAACAACTAGAACTGCCATAACAGGTGCATGCTAGCCCAGTGTGGGAGCCATGAAAATCCTTTTTGTTTTGAGTTCCTTATGAGAAAGTCATGGCTACTTAAGCTAGTAGTAAAAGGCAAATTGACGGATGTGCTTTATTAAGTAATTCCTTTCTTTCAGTCATGCAACAATTGTTTATTGAATAAGTATTCTATGCTAGATACTGGGTGGTAGAAGAACAGTATAATGAGCAAAGCAGAATAGTTCTTCCCTTTAGAAAACTTAAGGAGTAGAATGAAGCCAAATAAAAATTATACAAGCTGGGCGTGGTGGCGCACACCTGTAATCCCAACTCTTGGGAGGCTGAGGCAGGAGGATTGCGAGTTCAAAGCCAGCCTCAGCAATGGCGAGGCACTTAGAAACTCAGTGAGACCCTGTCTCTAATAAAATACAAAAAGGGACTGGGGATGTGGCCCAGTGGTCGAGTGCCCCTGAGTTCAATCCCCGGTACCAAAAAAAAAAAAAAAAAAAAAAAAAAAATTATACAAATAGCTACACAAATTAATATATTCATTGTGAAAAACAGTCTGGAGGTGGCTCAAAATCCTAGAAATAGAACTACCATGTGATTTAGCTATCCCACTACCAGGTATATATCCAAAGAAATTGAAATCAGTTGTTAAAGTGACATCTATACATCATGCTTACTGAAGCACTATTCACTATTGCAAAGATCTGAAATCAGTGTAGGGGTACATCAACAGATGAATGTGAAAAATGTGGTATATAAATACAGTAGGATATTATTCAGCCATAAAAATGAATGAAATTCTGTCATTTGCAGCAGTATGGACAGAACCAGAGGACGTTATTTTAAGTGAAATTAAGTCAGGCACAGAAAGACAAATACTGCATATTCTCCCTTATTTGTGGAAGCTCAAAAGTTGACTTCAAAAGAATAATGATTGCCAGAGCCTTGAAAGGGTGTTGGGGAGGGAGAGAGAGAAAAATGATGGACAATGGGTTCAGGGATACAGCTGAATAGGAGGAATAATTTCTGAACTTCTACAGCATTGTAGGACAACTATGTTGACAATAATTTAATATTTCTAAATAGCTAATAGGATTTTAAATGTCCCTAATACAAAGAAATATTGTGTCTGAGGTGATAGATATGCCAGTTACCCTGATCTAGTCATTGTACATTATATGCATATATTAAAATGCCACTGTACATCATAAGTATGTATAATTACTGTGTGTCGATTAAAAGTAAAAATATATATTTTTTTTGTACCAGGAATTGAACTCAGGGCACTTGACCACTGAGCCACATCCCCAGCCCTATTTTGTATTTTACTTAGAGACAGGGTCTCTCTCACTGAGTTGCTTATTGCCTTGCTTTGGCTGAGGCTGGTTTTGAACTCGTGATCTTCCTGCCTCAGTCTCTCAAGCCACTGGGATTAAAAATACATTTTTTAAAAAAAGAAGCATTATCACAATTTCCTCATGTAGCCCTGAAACTTCAGGACAGGCTTCCATTTTACAAAGGAGAAAACTGAAACTGAAAATCTTAGATTCTTAACTCTAAAATTTGTTGCTGTTCAAACATTCCCTTAAAGGATCAACCTAAGTAATTTCAGCAAGATAGTGAATTTATATAATACTGAGTTTGCTTTCTTACCTCGTTTTATTATATCCAAGTCTCAAACAGAATGGAAGAAGGCACGTTGGAACAAATTAAAATGTATTGCCCTCATGTGGACACTGGGAAATAGATCTCCATGTTGAAATTATTCCATTTAAAAAGAAAATAGTATGTTGTATGATAAAGGAATCATTTAAAAGTAAAAAGGATGTTTTATATTAGAAAGCTATATACTATATATATTTAGCTTTTTAACATATTGTTTTTATAAAGTTTTATCTTAAAGAAAGAAAAGCCAGACTCTGCTTTAATTAAGATTTAAATTTGAATTAGTAAACTTCAGGGATTTATTGAAATAAAATGGTATACAAAAAAAATGGTACTTGCATGTTATCCCAGTCGAAGGATTTATTTCCAAGTTTCCAGAGTTACTCTGCATTTGTTGTAAAACAGCCTGAACTCTGCCTTTCATCGATCCTCCATTGTTACCTCTAGTGCATCGAAACTTCATGACAACATCTGCTATCACACCACCACTACCATTTGGCCTGTAAACCATAAAGATATATTTTAAATGGATAACTATGATATTTATACTGCTTATATATTCTTCTTGATTGAACCCTTTAAAGAATTCACTTGAGGAATTTGCCTTTAGAACAGTTACATAATGGCATTTGAATATGTAATAATAGATCAAAATTCTGTTCCCCAAATTTGATTTCAATGCACAGTACACTATACTCACCACGCAGGCTTTGAAGTTGAAATGACATAGCTTTTTACTGTGTGACTTTTGCCAAGTTACTTAAGTTTCTTAAGGTTTCTGTATCTATGACTTCTCATACATAAAACAGTTGTTATGCACAGAGTTTTGGGAAAAGTACATACCATATCCTAAGTGCACTATAATGTAAACTATAATTAGACTTTAGCAATCTGAAAAAAAAACCCTCATCTCCTTAAACAAATATCTGTTTAAACAAACTTACAAACTTTTGAGATTTCAAATTTATGTGATTTAGAAGTTTAATTTTTTTTGGAATCTGGACCTATTCATCTGGTTATAGCATCAAATTTTAGCTTTTATAGTCACATGTTTATAGCCCATTTCAATTAGCCACAGGTACTGCATTCCTAGCAATGAAACTTGATAACTTTGTTAAAAGTTCTGATTATCTAAAACCTAGATAAATTGCACATTATTCCATGTTAATTATCACATAAATTACTACCTCTACCTGACCTTGTTGGAATTTACACCTC
The DNA here is from genome assembly GCA_025594165.1 of Tamias sibiricus. Classification (NCBI taxonomy): domain Eukaryota; kingdom Metazoa; phylum Chordata; class Mammalia; order Rodentia; family Sciuridae; genus Tamias; species Tamias sibiricus. The sequence goes on from CM046665.1 coordinate 57,005,904, forward strand.
AAATAAGAGTGTATGGGAGACAATATTGCTCCACGGCCTCACTAATATTTGATATAGTCAGGCTATAATTTAATTCTTACAATTAAAGTGGGTTAAAATTATATTCTTTAGTTTTACTTTTATAGTGGTAAATCATATAGGTTCTAGAATCAAAACTGGCTAAATTCAAATCCCAGTGCGAATTTCCATTAGCTCTGGAATCACTAGCAAGTTACTTAACTTCTTCATGCTTTAGTTTCCTCTAATAATCATAGTGTTTCTTTGGTAGAGTCATAATGAAGATCAAATAAATTAATTGGTACAAACAGTCTTTTTTGAATATTTATTTATAATTTTGATCGTTCATTAAAGATCCCTCATCCTCGAATCACATATTTCTATTTTTTCTATTGTTTGATGGTCTTTTTCTTATTTATTTGTAAGAGTTCTGTAACTTAGTATAGAGGCCAATAATTTGTCCACTTTCAGTTGCAAACATATTCTCCCTGTATACAGTGTATCTTTACACTGCCCTTCCCTCCCCCTCCCCTCCCCTCTTCTCTCTCTCTTTCTTTTTTGGTACCAAGGATTGAACCCAGGGGCACTTAACCACTGAGCCACATTCCCAGCTCTTTTTGTATCTTATTTAGAGACAGGGTCTCACTTAATTGTTTAGGGCTTTGCTAAATTGCCGAGGCTGCCTTTGAATTCACAATCCTCCTGCCTCAGCCTCCCATTGGGATTACAGGTGTGTGCCACATACCTGGCTACACTTTCTTTATAGTATCCTTTGTTAGGAAAAATCAATTCTAGAATGCCTTATTAAAAAAAATCCTTTCTACACATGTATTTATTCTCCCATATTTTCCTGTTAAGTTTTTGATGTTAATATCCAGGTTTTAAGCTTATGTATGTACGGGTTAGATTGTATTTTTTTCCACATGAGCCATTTTCTTTCAGGTTTGTGTCTACACTTCTATAATATTTTGTTTACATAGGTCTGTGAGTCTGTTTCTGGGTAATTCATTCTGTTCCTTCCTATTAAGCTTAATAGTTATGTGCATAAAACCCACTGCTATGAATTTGTTTGCTTCTCTTTAATATATTTTGAGGACATATTATTAGGTGCCTATATGCTTAGAAGAGTTTTATCTTCCTTATTAATTATTTCTTTTGTCTAAACATTTTACTTTATTCTAGTTAATGTTTATTTTTATTTAAAAATTTCAAGTCTGACATTAGTATGGCTACATTGGTTTCTTCTGGTTATTATTTGCTTAATATAAATGTAAGCCTGTTGAATGTTCTAGTACATATCACATAATATTCTTTTTAAATTTGGGGATATTAATGATTTTCCTCACCTTCATGTGAGTTCAACTTGCATTTAAAATGAAATTTGTAGTACTTTATCTAGCATTTCCAGTTGTTGTGTATGGAAAGGGTTTTTTAAAATATTATTTACTTTCATGTTGCTAGACATGAGAGTTGTAATTATTTCTTCAGTATCTGCTGCTCCATCCCAACTTAAATATTAATGAGAATGGCAACTCTAAACCCCAGTCACAGCTAATACTGAAAGAGAACAGAAACTTACAACAGAAAGAAGCACAAGAAGGTGCTTATTTGACATTTTTAAAGTAAATATTAAATTAGTTCTGGGGTTAATAGTAATTTGGAACTGACAACTAAGATAGGATGGGGAAGCCAAGAAGCATATGAAAGCATCAAACCAAATTTTCCTAAAGTACTTTGAAGAACACTTTATCAACTGATTAAGTTGAAGATATTCCAACCTAGAAATCTAGAAATTACATTTTTAGGTATATATTCTTGATGAACCCTCTGATATGTGCATATGTAAAGAATGCTTATTGTAGGATTGTTTAGAATGTCCAAAAAATTAATACACATTGAAAGTTGAATGGATAAATAAACTGTGGATGTTTACTCAATAATATAATAAAATAAATGAATATACAACAGTAAAAATGGATCAACTGTGTTTAGGTGTATTAATATGGATTCACATAAAAAGAAATTTGAGAAAACTTATAAAAATAGTGTATAATCCTATTTATATAAAGTTGAAAAACATTCAAAACAACTCTATATGTTAGCTATATAAATATTTACATATAATAAAATGTATAGGAGCATGCATGAGAGAACCATTATGGAAACTTCTTTCACAGTAAACATCTAGCCCTATTAACCCTACTTTAAAGGTTTATCTGAATCTCATTATCATTGCTTTTTTGCCACCATTGTTATCATCCTAATCAAGGTAACCAAAATCTCTAGTCTACATTATTGAAATTTCTCTATGAAATTTCTCCTGCCTCCTCAATTATGCTACATGCAGCAATGTAAAGATCATTTAAAATCTGTGTCACTAATGTTAATTGGCTACCCATCTCATTCAGCATAAAACCTAAAGTCCTTTACTATGGCCCACAAGACCTATATGACCTTGTCTTTGGGTAGATCTCTGATGGTGATCATCTCCTACATGTTACTCTTATTTACTTCAAAATAGCCACACAGGTATCCTTTCTGTTTGTTGATGACCTAATACACATTCCCACATCAAGTACTTGCTGGTTTCTTTGCCTGAAATGCTTTTTTTCCCTTATATTTGCAATGTTTATTTTTGTCTTCTTCATGTCTCCATTCAAATATCATTTTGTCAGAAAAAGCTTTCCTGTTCATCTCCTATTAAAAACAAACATACAAAAAAAAACCCCAAAAACAACAACAACAACAACAACAAAAAAAAACAAAACAAACTTCCTATCTATCTCTAATCCTCATCCCCTTACACTTTATTTTTCTTCATGATGTATATCATATTTGGGGTGTGTGTGTGTGTGTGTGTGTGTGTATTTTGTATCAGGGATTGAACAGGGGCACTTAACCACTGAGCCACTTTTGGACAGGATCTCATTAAGTTGGTTAAGGTGTTGCTAGGTTTCTGAGGCTGGCTTTAAACCTGCCATCCTGCTCCTTCAGCCTCCTAAACTGCTGGGAGTTGCAGACAACTCAACTTTAATATATCCAAACTGGAACAGGTGTGCACCACCTTGCCCAGCTCAAACTGGCCAATCTTAAACCTGCTTATCCTACCTCACCGTTCCTTGTGCAGAAACCTCAGTAGAGGATTTTGCTTACTATTACTCCTCTGTCCTCTGCCTCCTGACTGACCTCTGCTTCCCATGTGCCCTTCCCACCCTCAATCAAATATGGCATATCCCTTCCTCTTGAAAACTGTGAATAACAAACTTTTCAATGGTATTTGTCTCCTGAGTTTTTGGTGTTATTACAAGTTTTTTATTGACATACTATATTTTAAAGCAGAAGATAAAGTGGTGTGTTTGTGGAGGGGGATATGTATGCATTTAATTTTCAGATACTGGAGGACATATTTTACAAAGATCTGGAGGTTAGCAAAAATGAAGAAGTCTAGTGGGGCTGGTGAATAAAGAACAAGAAGGAGAGTAATGAAAGATAACTCTGGATATGGAGATGAGAAAAGAAGTCAGAAAAAGGAAGGTTTAATAAACTTCTTGAAATGTATGTATATAACATATGTGTGTGTCTCACACTTATATATGTATGTATCAGGATGCATATATATTACATAAACTATAAATCCACATGTCCATGCATATAAATAATACATATATCATTAATACAGGTATATAATATATATATTTTATATGTATAAAATCTTACATATAATATGGATAAAGAGTTGCTATTAGGAGGGTTTTAACTATGGGCATAGTATGTTTGAATTTTTGTTTTAAAAAGTTTTTCTGTAACATGGAATGTGGAGTGGACTAAGACTGTAGGCTTGGAGGTAGTTCATACTTCAGGAATGAAATGGATGACAGAAGTGTATTTGAAGAAGATCTGGGAGATACTCAGGAAATAGAACTTAAAGGATTAAATGATTGGATGTGTGGGTTTAAGAGAGAGGTAGGAATTAAAGATGAGTCCTCAATTTCTTTCTTGAGCAACTAGATTGATGGTGATGTCATTGACTGAGATAGGCAACACTAGAAGAGTAACATATTTGAGGAGAGATTATAGGTTCCGGTTTGGATATATTAAAGTTGAGTTGTCTGCAAGATATTCATGTTATGGTGTCAAGAGATGACTGTGTGTCTAGAGATGAAAGAGGACTGGCCCATAGATAGAACTTTGAGACAAATAAGCATATAGTTGGTGATGAAGCCATTGAAAAGAGAAAATGTAAACTGAGAAGATGCATGGGTCACAGGATAGCCTGATGTTCAATAATACTTGAGGAATGTGCAGAGAAAGGATAAGAGCTAGCAAAAGAAATTGAGGAGCAGCTAGAGAAGTAAGAGGAGAATTGAGGCTGTGTAGGGTCATAGGAACTAAGTGATGATGTTATGGATAGGCCAGCAGTGCCAAATGCTTTTGAAAAGTGCAAGAGGAGTACTAATACGGTTTATTTGGATTTTGTACTTTGGCTGTCTTTGTTGAACTTGGCAAGAGCAGTTTGTATTCTGTGGTGTCATCAATAGCAAGATTGCAGTAGATTGATAGTAAGTATAAAATTAACAAAGGAAAGGAAATTCACATGGTTCATTTAGTCCTATAAGTTTTGAGGGCTTAAACAGTTGAGCATTAATAACTCATACAGATGCTTTTACAACAATGTACTAAGTTGAATATGCACTGAAATGATTATGCTTTCGGAAAATACCCTTCCACAGACTCTTCCTACTCCCTTAAATTCTCATCAAAACTTACTTGACTAGAGCTATGTGCTTATTTTTTATAAGTGAGTTATTGAGAAGAACAGTGTAATTTCTCTCCCTACCAAAGAACTTTTGTATATTATTTGAAGGACTGAGTAATGTGTACATTTAAGACATTTTTAGGAGTGTCAGTCAATCAGGGTGACTATTTTAGTTGGAGGAGAGGATCAACATAATCATATCACATGGACATGTACATATTTAACTAAGGCAGGAACTGTAAAAAACTAGCACACATACTCCTGCTCCTGTTATTATTCCATGACAGGACTGTCGTGGATTTGGCTGCAACATCCTTTTATTACAGCATTCCAGGCAGATGAAATAAAAAAGCTACCGCTGATGTTGGTGATGGTATCCTGATCTTGGATGAATATACCCAGAGGTGAAGCAGTGTGCACCTCCAGGAGACACATTTTACATAGACTGCATTGTGAATGTCATCCACTGGACTCAGATCATTCTATTACAGTACCTTTATTCCAACTTTCCCTGCATCTTTTCTTCCTTCTTCTATTAAGAATTGAAGTCATTTGGTACTCACATTAGTAGCCAAATAAGCCATATAAGACATTTTTGGAATTTTTAAAAGTTGACCAGGATTCTATTTTCATATTATTGCAGTAAACTTCATGAACATGCCATTTATTATGTGTGGTGTGAACAAAAGTCAAATGTTCCAAATTTCACTTATGCTTATATAGTTTTTTGTTATAGTTTCACTCACCTAAGTTTGACAACATGAGCTCTCATGAACTGCCTTCTTAAATTTGACTCTTGCAATGTTTTAGCAATCTGTAGAAATACAAGAAAAAAAATACTCTAATTACATTTCTTTCACTCTTTTATCCAACCTTCAATGTGGGACTTCAGTTAATGAGGAATAAAGGCCTAAATTTTCAATTGAGTTTACTTCAGTTTCATCACAAAAGCATGGGATTGATTCAGGCAGGCTATGTAACCTTTTAATGTGGTGTGCTTTTCTTCCTTTATTAAGCAGAGATGATAGTGACAGCCTGTGTCTTTACTAAAACTCATCCAAATTGCATCAATACTTTATGAGAGCTTATTATGTGACTTGGTGGATGTTTCTAAGAGTATTGGTGCAACAGCCAAATTAACACTAGAGAAGTTCACTCATACAAGTTACCATGTGTGATCCCCAACAGCTATTTCTTAAAAGGATAAAACCAGATTAACACAGATTAAAATGAGTAGGAACGGAAAGCCTGAAGAGAAGGGGAAAAGAAACAAAGGGCAGACATTCCCTTGTCATTTCCGATTTATGCCTAAACTCAAGAGGTTATTTTTAGCATTATTTGGTAAATTTTTGACCTAATCAGAACGATTTCCCTGAGTCATTGCTCAGTTCTAGCAATGATGGGCTGTCTTGGAGTATAAAATTCAGCCTTACAGTCAAGGAAGAGTGCTGCTATAACTGGTATAGTTCTCCTGTGGTACAGGATCAGATGTAGTCTTATAATGGAGAATAGATTACTTAGGCTTGTATTGTGAGGTTGTACCCTGATGAATATGGACATGAAAATGTAAAGATGGGAGAAGCAAGTAGTATGCTGAATATTACATCTAGCCAGGGTTTGAAGCCATGTCTTCTTGAGATTGTAAAGTTTATGCAATCTCTATTATATCACAATATATTTTACTTTGAATCCATTCCTATCAGGGATTGATATCAGATCAAACAGTTGTTTTAAAAAAAATTTCTTTTTTCCTCAAGGAGAACTTGAATATTCTTAAGAACAATGAAACTATTGACTTTATTAAAATAATTCAAGTTCCTTTTTTAAAATTCAAGTAATAATAGCAAGCATTAAGAAAAAAAAACAAAAATCACTCCAAACTCTATCACCTAGAATTAACTATTGATGTCATTCTTTGCTCTATATTTTAGTTATCTACATAGAAGGATTAATGAATATAAAAAAACTGAAATAAAGCTGAAGCAATAGCTAACATTTAAACAAATATTACTTCTTGTTAAATTTTAATTCACAATTGGACATTGCACTGGCAAAATTCTACTGGACCAAAGTGTGAAAGATCTACTTTAATTTTGACATGTCCATTGTGTGGAAAACATTATAAGACAATTTAGTAATGACTAAGATAATAAACATTAAAAAACCCATTAGTTGGTTGATATGAATGTCCAAACATAAAGGAAGAGATGAGATTACATATTTCACAGAGTGGATAAAAATGTTGTTATTGACTTTATCTTTGGAACTTATCAAATAATTGCTAGAAGATCAGTGAGTTGATACTTAGAAACTATACCAGTGGAATAGTAGAAAGGGCAGTAGATGAAAACAGTCTGATTTAGCTTGCTAAAGAACTTTAATGAAATGAGTAACTATTTTTCCTCTCAGTTTCTCCAACTGTAAAAGGAATGTAGTCAAAAGTATACAAAAATGATTTGTCTATATACAGTTGACTATTGCAACTCACACAGACTATTTTATCTACTTTCAGTAAGCTCGACACTGAATCTTTGGACATTTTCCCTCCTTCCATATGTATTCACCTATTCAAATGACTTTACTTTCCACACTCATTTGATTTTGTAACCTATACTTTTGATCTTTTTTATTACATTGGGCAAAAAACAAGTAAACAATGAAAAAAGAAAGACCTAGTTTATATTTTCTTCCTGATTGAGGGTGATAATACTATTTTTGAATTCTGAGGTAGTCTTGAATCCTCAACTTCAGTAATATTCTCAGTCAATAAGGATTGGTTAGTTATGAATTAAATAAATTCTAAGAAAGTGAATATCATTGAATTTGTCAGTAAAGCAGGTCATATAAAGGTGGAAAATTACATGCAGATTTTTGTCACATTTTTCATCTTCAGAGAGGAGCAAAAATATTAGCTGCCTGTAAATGTGTCAGATAAATCGCTCACCCTCTTCTGAGCTTTATTACTTGATACTTATACTTTTTCACGTTGCTTATAAGCTGAATAATATTAATAATGTTTTTGTGATCTTATTTACTTTCCATTTCTAACTCTCTTTTATACTTTAATCAGAAGATCTAGAAATCTCAGTTTTCAAGAAAAATATGTAAGATATATGGTAATATAATCTATTACTCTACTAGTTTTAGGGGATTTTTATTTTATTTTATTTTTATTTATTTATTTTTTGTTTAGTTTTGTTTATTTTTGGTTTCATTTTTGGTGCCAGGGATTGAACTCAAGGGTACTTAACCACTGAGCCATATTCCCAGCCATTTTTTTTTTTAAATTTTTTTATTTTGAGATAGGGTCTCACTAGGTTGCTTACAGCCTCACTAAGTTGCTGATGCTGGCTTTGAACCTGCGATTCTCCTGCCTCATCGTCTTGGTTAGCTTTTTCATTGCTGTAACCAAAATACCTGACAAGAACAACTTAGAGGAGGAAAATTTATTTGGGGTTCATGGTTGCAGAGGATTTCAGTCCATAGATGGCTGACTCCATTTCTCTGGGGCAAGGAGAGACTGCATATCAGGGGGAAAGGGCCCAGCTGAGGAAAGATGCTTAGCTCATGGTGGGGTCAAGAAGTAGAGAGAGAGCAGTGGGAAGGGGCTGCAGGAAAATTGCACCCTTCCAGGGCACACTCCCACTAATCCATCTCCCCAGTCATGTCTACTTGACTACCCACCTGACTATAGTTACCACCTTATCAGTCAATTCAAACTAGAATGGACTGATTAGGTTACAGCTCTTATAATCTAGTTTTATAATCTACTCTTATAATCCAGTCTGAATATTCCTGTGTTCAAAGGCAATTCGGGGGAACAACTCATGTTCAAACCATAATATTTTAATCATGCACTCCTATGGGTAAAACATTTTGTCCATGAATTTCCAAAGCATGTGTATAGTATAAATTTTTAAATTAAATTATATACATGTAATAACAATGTATCATGGACATTGTCCTTTATAAAACATAAAGTTAGAAATGATAGAGGGCAACTTATAAAACAATTAGGTATTTAATCCTACTTTTAAAGATAATATTTTTATGGTTATGATATTACTGGACAGGGCTTATAAAAATGATTCAAAGGTCTGATTAGAGTTTAATTTAAAATTTTTGATTTTAAGTGCTGAAAACATTTCCACATAGTTAATGTGGTCCAAATGTATGACATTTATCACTCCCAGAACTTAATAAACCATACTAAGTTGTCATTCTCACCCATCATACAAAGTTTTTTTTTTGAAATTAAGCAACAGGCTTTCCATTTTCTCTGATATTAATTAATTATTCTTGCAAACCAAATGAAATATGTTGTGTTTTATATTTTTTTAAGAAATATGTTCAAAATCCATGAAACATGATATTTTAGTCATCTCTCAAATTTTTTTTTTTTTTTTTTTTTTTTTTTGGTACCAGGGATTGAACTCAGGGGCACTCAACCACTGGGCCACATCCCCAGCCCTTTTTTATTTTATTTAGAGACAGGGTCTCACTGAGTTGCTAAGTACCTCGCCATTGCTGAGGCTGGCTTTGAACTCGCAATCCTCCTGCCTCAGCCTCCCAAGTGCTGGGATTACAGGCGTGTGCCACCACGCCCGGCTTCATCTCTCAATTTTTATGTGTGCTTGAGCATTTTTATAGATAGCATACTTCACATCATTCCCAGCAAAGCAAAAGAATACCCTGTCATCTAATGATGGGTACAATGCTAGGTATGTTTTCAAAGGTTTTTCTTCATGGTGATGGGTGGGTTATTTGGAATGATTGCAGTGTTTTAAGGATGAATCCTGGTTTCTGGTTGAAATAACAGAGTAAACAGTATTGTAATTAATAGGGAAAGGGACTGTTGGGAAAGGCTAGGATGGTGTGGAAGCATTATGAGTTTGATTTGGGGCAAAATGTATTTGAGGTGTTTTGAAATAAACATGGAGAGATATCAACCTGGAAATTTGGTGAAAAGCTCTGAAGAGTAGAGTAAAAGTCTAGGCTGGAGATAAAGTGAGTCATTTGTATAAAAGTGTTAAAGCAATGGACATGGATGAGATCATCTACAGGCAGAATATAGTGTGAGAGGAGAGGAAAGTGTAAGTCAAACCCTTGAGGAATTTTAATGTTTAATGGTAGTGTAGAGGAGGGTGAACAAAAAGGATATAGAGAAGGAATGGTGAGACAGGCAGGGTAAGAAAAATGAATGAGTGGCATGCATATCTCAAATGAATGAGTGGCATGCATATCTCTTATAAAATCACAAAATCATAAACTTTTCAGTGAGAATATACAATAAAAATCATCTAGCTCAACTATTTTATTTTACTAATGAATTAACAGAATAAGAAAGAGGGACAAATTGCTGAATAGAGACTACTATACAACTCATTTAGTGTAATTACCACATTATCTATGGGACAAGGATAATTTTGACACTCATGTTACCATTGGGAAATGGTATGAGCCTTGGATTTCAAGGGAAATTTTGAAATATTAAATGTATTATCAAGCCACAGTACTCTAAATAATCTAATACTAGGTCAGGCAAAGAATAATCTGTGGAAAAGAGTAAAGTACAGAGAAAAGAAAGGAGAAATTGAGCATTTGATAGAGGTGACATTGGAGATAAATTAATTGTTCTATGAAACACATTGTTTTGGGACCATCATCTAGTTCCTGGGGGTGGGGGAAGTTGAATCTCTACCTTAGAAACAAAAATTCCAATGTCAAAGATAAAATGTTAATAGCTGAAATAATAGGGTACAAAAAGAAAACATAAATGAATTCTTAAAAAATATTTAGGGTGGAGAAAGTCATTCTTAACTTGGCACAAAAGAGAAAAATTATGAAAAGTATTGATAATTTTGGTCACAAAAATTCAATCTTCTACTTGGCATAATAAGCTTTACCTTATAAATGAGACTGAAAATTAACTCATTTATATGTGCAACATGAATGACAGACAAATTTTAATATTTTAATAATCAAGAGTTTTTTTCCAGTTCATATTAAAAAATAAGGGCCCTAATAAAATTGGGCAAGGTTATAATCACTACTTCACAAACAAAATTATAAAAAGAATTTATTAGTATATAGAAACAGATTAAATCTCTGGTAATCAAATAAATGCAAACTAAAATAATTATGAAATATAATTTCTCACTTGTTGAACTAACTATCATTAAAATGATTTATAACACCTAGTGTTAATACTGTAGGGAAATAAGCATACTTAGTATTTATCTGCTTGTGGGGGTATAAACTTGGGTACTTTCAGAATGCAATACAGAAATTAAAATAAATATTTTAAATGCATACATGAGGAGAACAAACAGAAAAATTTCAAATATTCTTCAAATATTCAAAGCATAACTCTTCAGTCCTCCACACCTTACCTGTGGGCTGCTTGCTGAAAAGAGTATAATATGGAAATGGGGAGGAGTAACTATACTGTTCAGACTTGACCAATACCACCTCAGCTAGTGATCAAGTGCTAAATTAGTAATAATGTATGTACGCCTTCAATATTATGTAATGAAAATGACACTTTGTATCCATAGTCTCTACCCAAAACCCAGAATCCCACTGTATGAAAATAAAATAGCATAAAACACAAATTGTGGGACTTTCTACCAAATATCTGACCAGTTTTCAAATTCAAACTTTTCAAAATCAGGGAAAATCTGAGAAACTGTTATAGATAGTATGTTGCTTATGACTTAAGAAAATGTGATTACCACCATTATATTAGCAAGCTAACTTGGAGAAAGCACAGATAAGCACATCTTTCAGCATTCAAGGGAGGAAAATGTGCAGAGAATCAAGCAATTGAAATATACCTTAAAATGTTAGGTTTATTAATGATAATTTTACAATGGAATAAAGACAATATCCACATACCATAAATTCAATCCTTCCGCTCAAATTCCTACATTCTTGTGTAACCGGTGAACTTAACTGCTCACTATATTCAACATTTTGTATTTGAAAACTGCTATGGTAAAAGCAAGCTTTTTGATCTGAAAAAGAAAGAAAAGGAAGGATTAATCTTACATAAGGATTCAAGTAGTTGAATCTTCATTTTATTCTTGATAATGCGAACTTATGTTATACAATTAAAATTTGCTTTACTTGAAAGATGGAAAACTATATATTTAATATATATGTGCCCACAGTAAAGTTGTTTTCTTTCAATATTTATAAAGATTGGCAAAGCTAGAACTGTGAAAATTGTATTAACATCATAGTAGGATTAGTATTTGAGACATTAAAACTTGTTCAGAGTGCTATAGTTTTCATTCTTACTATCACTTAGGGAGCTTTGTGGCTTATTCATTTAAGAAATATTAAATATTTATAATATGCTATTCATTTATTCTATGGAAGAAAGTAACTCAAGTAAGGCAGGAGGATCGCGAGTTCAAAGCCAGCCTGAATAGTTTCTAAAAAAAATTATGTCAAGGAGTGCCCCTGAGTTCAATCCCCGGGTTTGTGACTTAGTGGTAGAGAGCTCACCTAGCACATGTAAGCACTGGGTTCAATCCTCAGCACCACATAAACATAAATAAAATAAAATAAAGGTTTGTGTCCATCTAAAACTAAAAATTTTTAAAAATTATTTCAAATAATATTGTTTAATAGAATTAGTGATTTGATGTAAATTCATTTTTGGAAAAAGCTAGAAAATAAATCTTCTGACAGCACAACTAATCTGGTAGTCCACTCTGAGCTGTTTTCATCAAAAGGGGTCTTACAGAATGCATATTCAGCTTTGTTAAGACCGAGATCCCTAAAACATACCCATACACAACTCAGAACATCATGAATATGGACATAACCCAAAAGAACATGTCTTCAAAAAAATGATACTTTCTTTTCATCATTTATACATAACTTATGCAGAGAAGTATTCAAGGAAAGAGTTGAAGATCCTATGGAGAGGGTGGTCCTTTGTAGATGAGGGTCATTTTGATTCTATAAGTGATTACTGGGACATGATTTGAACAGGATTCACTAAAGTACCCCCTCTTTGTGTTCCAGTGTTATAAAAGAGTCTCATTAGGAGTGAAATTCAATTAATATAATTTGAAACTTGAAATCTTTTCCCTACTTCTGTAATTATTTCTTAGTGATAGTTAACTCACCAGGTGATTTGATAGCAAAATATAGTCAAAAGCAAAATTTAGCTACAGTCTTTATATTTGATCATGTAAAATTATCCCATATTATCATTTTTCTCTAGTTTGGTAATTTTATTGCATCATAATGAAAATTTTAGCTTTTGTATAGCTAAGGATTTTGACCTGTTTACATTAGGATATATGATAAATTATGTTCTCTCTTTTTCTCTCCAGACACTTGCCACTTGGTATATCCATGCACAGCATTTAAATGATTTATCATAATTATGTCTAAAATAAAAATAAATAACACAAAGAAATAATTTTAAGTGAAAAAGGTTATGGTGCTTGCTATTGCATAGTAAAATTTGACACATTTTATATGTGAAAACATCTGAAAGAATATTCATCAAGATTTTAAAGAAACTTATTTGTGAATGAGTAAGCTATGTGTATTTTTTGTATTATTTTTCTAGTCCATGTTTTCTAATCTTATTGGTGATATAAAAATGTTAAAAAGAAACAAATGATAAAAGCACATAATCTTTTTTAAAGTTTGACATTAACCCTTTCTACTTCTCAACTGCAAATTCATTTGCTGATCTTCATAACTGTTTTGCTTATGAAAATCTGATTTTAAGAGATGGAGCATGAATTAACAACTTCTTAGGTATATACAAATTTTAGGTGGTTAAACTTAAGGTTCTTTACAATATTTAACTTTTCTGATTTTATTAGGTGGTTAAATGAGGAAGGCAACCACGGTATTAACAAGAAAACAAAATGACCAAATTTTAACATCAAAAAAATATGATGAGCTTCTTTTTTTTTTTCTTTGTCTAGAATGGTTCTTGCATGGGTAGCAGTGTTTGATACACTAAAAATGTATTATTTGTATATTTAAAAAGACCCAAAAGGAGAATAGAGAAAATGCTTATTGAGAGGAAATATAGATATGAATGTAGAGAAGCATTCTAAGTAAGATCACCTTGTATTAAGAAATAAAGTAGTAATGACAGAAGATCAAATTTTTAATCTTAAAGCATATTTAATTATTTAGTCTGAAAAGTAATAATTTCCGATACTTACTAAAGGCTAAGAAGTGAATAAGCAGACCTATGGTCACTGCCAGGATCACCACCACTGCCACGACGATGAAACATATTACATATGGATTCAGGAATCTCGAATTTGATGGCCCCCATGCTGGTCTTAAGAACAAAAGAAAATGTCACTCATTTAACTCAGAAAATCTATCATTTTCATGCTCATAATTTTCTGTCTTTCTCACAGTTTCTTAGCTCTACTGATGGAAATATCGTCCTGGAAATGAATCTGAACTTAGTATGGCTCTCTTTTAATGTTTTTTCTTTCAGGGGTTTGTTGTTGTTTTCCTGCACAATATTATTGACTAAGTAATTTGATGGAAACATGAAGAAATCTGACCTATGGTTTGGAGTTGCTTTCTGTTTTTCTAACAATTGATGTATTTCTCAAGAGTAACTTTTCTTTCTCTTTTACAGCAATGCTTTTTGAGAGAATGGACTGGATATTACTATAGCAACCCACCTCACCTGGGTACCAGGCCTAGAAACATACTAAAGAGAAATCATTTTGGGTGGCAAGAAGGGTAGAGAAGAGGAAAGAAGTAGGGGCTGAGGGAGTCAGAACAGAAGCAATCCTCATTGTGATAATCATATTATTAAAAGTGACATTGTGGGCAGAAGCAAAGGGCTGGGATCCAGGAGAGTAGCCAGTACATGAAATGGATTAGAATTGCTCCAACACCAGAGGATTTATTTTCCCCCATTAATTTGTCAACAGCAGTGTAGGCCAATAGATTTGTAATATTTATTAGTACAGTATCTCATATTCTATTAGGTATATCACTGCCTCCCTCCCTCCACTACATAAAAAGTCACACACCCACTGGGGAGGGCACAAGAGGAGTTGGCTGTGAATTCTAGTTCTTCTTGCCATTTATCTGAGACTGAGCCTTTTTTTATTTTTTCTTTTAGATTCTAGGGATTGAACCCACGGCTTTGCTTTGGTAGGCAAGTGTTCTACTACTGAACTACATTCCCAGTACTTTTTAAAAAAAATTTATTTGGAGATAGGGTCTCAGAAAGTTGCCCAGACTGGCCTTGAATTTACAGTCCTCCTGCCTCAGCCTCCCAAGTAGGTGGGATTACAGGCATAGACCACCATGCCCAGTTTACCTAAGACATTTTATCTGAGAATGAAAATAATACCTATCTCACATGGCTCTTTTGAAGATTAAATGAGATTATATTAAGCATTTAAAAGTAAATCTTTTTAGTTAAATAGGTTATTCACAAGGGTGTTAGCAGCTTGAAAGTAAAGATATTTTTCATGTTGGTCTTTGTGACGCATTGTAGAGTACATGGCATATATAGGTATTTTCTAAATATTTATGGTATTTATAAATAGTCATTGCATGTATTAACTTCCAGGTCTGTTTCAGATTTAAAAACCTTCACAGAGGGGCTGGAGTTGTAGTTCAGTGGTAGAGTGCTTGCCTCATGTGTGAGGCACTGACTTCAATTCTCAGCACCACATATGAGTAAATAAAATAAAAGTTTGTCAACAACTGAAAAAAAAAAAAAAAAAACCCTTCACAGTATTGGGAAGCAGTTTCATTTAATCAGATTCTAGTCAGACTTCCATTTTTTTTTTTTTTTTTTTGTTTCACCAAAAATCTGGTGTAAGATCAATAGTTTCTAGAGCTGGGGTTGTGGCTTTTTAGTACAGCGCTTGCCTAGCATGTGTGAGGCACTGGGTTCCATTCTCAGCACCACATATAAATAAATAAATGAAATAAAGATCCATCAACAACTAAAAAAAAAAAAAATCAATGGTTTCCAGATATTAGGTTTTACAGGTTTCACTCCACATGGTGGAGTTTGGCCTCTACCTAATTCACAGACCAATGAGACCAATAACTTCAGAAGATTATTGGAAGTACACATAAATCTATCCACTTTCAATTTTGGTAAATAAGCACATTTAAATTTTTTTTCATATTTTTGCTCTATTTCATTTTTGGAATTTTTGAACATCAAAAACAGCTGAAAGATTTGAACACTAAACGCCTACAAGTATATGATGTGTTTTCTAAATCTACATGTTACCATGTTTTAATTAGCACATTTTAAATTATAAAAACTGACCCTGTTCAAACATAATCATTTTATAAAAATACATTTAAATACATACAAAATAGGAAGGAAACAACCTAATAATAAAATGGAGATGAATAATACAGCTTTATAACTTTTTTTTTTTTTACCATATTTGTCTTTTTGTTTATTTTGTATACTGGTGAGAACTTTCACTGATACTGATCCCAAGACCAACATTTAGGAGAAAATCAGCACTTTGATATTTGCTAAATTTTTGAGCCTCAGTTTACTTATCTGTTACCTCATGAGGTTGTGGTACCAGTTATATGTGATCACAAAAGCACAGTATATGAAATTTATGAGTTCTGTAAATAATAGTTGCTGCTGAGTAGTGGCAGACAGAGTTGGAGGCAGGGGAAAACGCAAAGGGTTAAATAAGTCTCCAATTGATAATCCTCCCTGGAGCAATTAAGTATTGATTGTATTGTCAGAGATGAAATCTGATGTGGAATGAGAAATACTGAGGTGCTGAAAAACAAAGATTAAATTGGAGGCCAAAAAAACCCCCTAAACAAAACCCAAAGGCTAGTCAGCCTACGCTTTAGCTTGGATGAGCCTCCCATGGAATGACTTTAGAGCCAACTTTGCTTTCAGTTCACTGAACACATCTTAAATTCAATGACTGAAAAGCACCGTGAGATATATGACTCAATAAACAAAGGGCGTGGAGCTCAAATTACCTTAATCTCACAAGCCATAATTACGTAAGAATCAATTGTTCCACCCTGTAGAAACAGCTGAAAAAGTATCTGCTGTTATATTGGCAGTATGACATATTGTTGAACGAATGCATGTTGCTGATTATAAAGCTTATGCTGACACAAGCTAAATTATGTACAATCTTTACTTGGTAAATTATTATAAAAAACATGTTTGTAAACATTGTTTGAATTTTGACTCATAATGTAGTGGAAATCTGTGCAAGAAAAATATTTTGCTTTCAATGCATAGTTATGATCAGTGAGATTTTTAATGCTTGAATTAAAGTAGAAAAATGACATACTCAGTTGTAATATGTTATATATTTAACTAGCTTTCCCTCTTTGCTTTACTGACTTAAACAACATGAATGTTGGAATATATCTTGCTATACTTTTGTCATGAAAGCCTTTTGTCAGGCACTATACATGTATATTGTGAATTTTTACAATAGTTTTGTAAAGTCTCTATTAAGTTTTCATTTTGACTATCAAAAAGTGAGGCTAAGACAGCAAATAACTCATGATTTTTCAGGAAAAAAGACCAGAAATGGAAACCTGGTAGGTCTGAATTAAAGAACATGAACTTCCTTACATGCTCTTGCTTCCTGAGTTGCCACAAACTTTAGGGAACAGGAAAGCTTTGGGTTTCCTGTCTCTTGTGATGTCTCTTAGGAGAAGTGAAGGAAATAAACATCTATTGAGTACTTTTTAAGTGTCCAGGACTTTGTCTTACACATACATGGTAAGTATGCCATAAAATAATCATTTATTTAATTTAATTTGAAATCACCTCAATATATTTATATAGGACTATTAATTAAACCCTGCCATGGGTATATAGTTGTGCCTAATATAGAACTGTGAATTAACAGTGTAATTTGGCAATAAATTCCCATTACTTGAAAGAAAGGAAGAAGTCAGTCACAGAATTTATTGTAAATTCAGATATATGCATTATATATGGACAGAACTTTTAGACAACTTTGTGTTTATTTAAGTAAGATTTCAAGTATGATATTAACAAAAGTTTTGGTCCACAGTTCTCTTCTGCTATGCAGTTTCCCTCAATGATCCCATCCCATGTCATGGTTTTATCAAGCACTCAGTAGGATATTATCCAAGATATATCTTCAACCCTTGTCTCTCTGAGCTCCATACTATCATTTCCAGTTATTTACAGAATAACTTATGGCTGTGTTACAATCACTTTAAATGAATAGTTCAAAATTGAATTTGTTATTTTTTTCCTTGGCTTTCATTCACCTCCCATTATTTCTAATGTTGGTGAATGTCACTACTACATTATGGACCCAGAGACTAGCTGCATTTGCTTCCTGTATATCACCTCCCACATTCAACTTGTCACCAAACAATTCTTATCCTACTCTCTAAATCTTTTTCTCTATTTTTTTTATATCTTAACTCTGTGAAAACAATTACCTTACACCTGATATTTGAAATCGCTAATAACGGTTTGTCTTACTTCCATGACTAATCACTTATTATATTCAAAAGACATTTGATGAATGCCTACAATGTTTTAGGCAATGTTGTAGGTCCTAAGGATACAGTAAACAGAAACAGACATACTAGCTGTAATGGTCTGACTGTGTTCTCTCAAAATCCATATGTTGAAATCCTAACCTCTGAGATGATAGTATTAGAAAGTAGGATTTGGGGGAGTTGATTAGATCATGAGGCTAGAACGCTCATGAATGGGATTAATGTCTTTTAAAGAAAGATCCCAGAGAGATTTCTCACCCCAATACCATATGAGGTTACAGAAAGAAGATGATCATCAATAACAAGAGAGTGGGTCCTCACTCGACACTGAATTTACCAATATTTTGATCTTGGTTTTCCCAGCCTGAGATATAAATTTCTGTTGTTTCTAAGTCACATAGACTATGTCATTCTATTATAGCAGCCTGGAAGGACTATGACCCAGCTTTAGTGATGGAAGTAGGGGAGACAGAAATCAATAAAATAAATAAGGAAAAAAAAGCATGGAGGTAGGTAAAGGAGCATATATGAGGTGATACAATGTTAGAACAGCCAGGAAAGACCTTGCTAAGAAGATGACATTTGAGTAAAGACCAAAAAGAGATGAGTGAATTAACCATGAAGACACAGGAAGAATGATCTGGCTAGAGGGAACACCAGCTTTAAAGTCTGAAGCAGAGTTTCTCCTGGTAAATTAGAGGAGCAGTAAGTGGGGCAGCTTGACAGAGTGGAATGAGCAGTTGAAGGAGTAGTACAGGAAGATGAGATCAGAAAGATAGAAGATAGTGTCAGAAGGGAGGATCATTTAGAGCTGTGAATTTAAGGACTTTGGTCCTTGTTTTTTTTTTTTTTTTTTAATTCGAAGTTGTATATATAACAGTAGCAGCATTACATTTCATAATACACCTATAGAGCAGCTCTTTACATATCACTATTTGTATACAAAGTATATTCATACTACTCATGTCTTCAATCATGCATTTAGGATAATGATAAAAAAAGAAAAGAAAAGAAGATGGTAGAATGAGATGGTCCTTGTTTTTAATGAGACAGAAAGTATTTTGAGGTTTTGAGCAAAAGAGTTCCATCATATGTATTTCTTTAGTAGCATCTTCTGAATGATATGGGAGGAATAATGGACCTGGAATGTAGTGAGAGACTATTTAGGAAGTCACATGAGAGATGATGGTGGCTTAGACAAGGGTAGTAGCAGCAGAGGTTATAAGAAGCAGTCATTCTGAATATATTTTGAGTTCAGACTTCAGAGGATTTGGTAATGATTTTCTGGTGAGATGTTAAAGAAAAGAAATCTATGGTTTTTGCCTTTTTCTGATAGATTTTTTAAATGCTTCCAGGGAATTGTGAAAGAGAATCTTAGGGTCTTATATCCTCCCTTTCCCCTACCTCATTTGAAATTTGCCTTTAGCTTGTCAAAATTTTTAGGTTTAGATAAACCTTCTACATGGCATTTAAGACACATCATGATTACCTCAGTAGTTTGAACTTCTGCCACATATTCACCTGCCCACTCTACTCCAGCTAGACAAATGTTACAAGCAGTTCTGTGTGTGGTGTCCTCTTGCCTGGAAAAAGTCTTCATAGTTCACTTGTCTGGATGATTCCCATTTTGTCCTTAATATTAATTGAAGCATCACTTTTCTCCTTCCAGGTAGTTCCCTACACCCTATTACCCCTCATTGGATTACATAATGTTCAGTGAATTTCTATTTTGGTCAATATCATTTTATGTGTGAAACAGTGATATTTGTGCTGCCTTCCACTCTAGACCCTTTAGTTCATGAAAGATGAAACTGCATCTAGTCTGTCAGTATATGTTCCATCACTAGCACAATATCCATCATGGAGTCCGCATCAGGTATAATTTATGCAAAAATTGACGAATGACTGCAAAGAGTGACTTAAAATAATTTTATACTAGATTAGAGGAAATTTTTATCAAATTATATGCTGGGCATTTTTTTTTGAATGCTGACAATTAAAAATACAGGTCAGAGAATAATCTCTACCATCTATTAAATGCTTACCATGTACTTGGCACTATGTTAAGATTTTCTACATCATTTTACATAATCCTTGTAAAACCTTAGTATAGATGAGGAAACAGAGGCTTAGAGATTAAGTTACTCAGCTAGTAAGTGACAGAGCTGTCATATGAATCCAGGTCTGGCAAGTTCAAATTGCAAATACCTACAGCAGATGGGAGGAGATTTTCTGCTAATTATACGTTGTTACTAATTCCTATCACACTTATTACTGCCTTATTGTTGACATTAAAATTGGAAAATTAAAAAAATGTTTTTACAGACATTATATTATAGAATATACAAATACATATATTTGAATATGTGTCTATGTCTTTATATTACATGTTGGATTTACAAAGAATATGTAAAATTGCTCCACAGTAAAGGCACTTCCTCTATTTTGCAGTCTCTTTAACTTTAGATTGTTAACCACTAGGGCAGGTAGTAGAAACTATTCAATGCAATGGTTTATTTCTTTTAAGTTGAGGAACACTTTATTTAACAAAGTCTTGCTTAGAAGCCCAATAATATAAAATAGGTGAAAACAGAGTAGCTTCTCTGTTGGACATTTGTTTCCAACAAATCACTGATCTTGACCAACCCTTTCATTTAAATTTTTTTTCTTCTTGATAAACTTAGATGCGAGGTACACTGTAAAAGGAGAGAATGGAGCATCATTCAGGGTCCACAAATTGATGGCAGAGCCATAGTCAGCCCCATAATTTCAACTTCTTGAAGACCATGCTGCATTTTGAAAACTCTGGATTCATATGGAAGGTTAGAATTCTTATCCATGAATCACAAATCCACAGAAATCTGTGTTTACCTTTAGAATATACTACCTTTATCTTAATGACTTACTTTTTTTTTTTTTTTTTTTTTTTTTTTTTTTTTTGTGGTACCAGGGATTGAACTCAGGGGCACTCAACCTCTGGGCCACATCCCCAGCCCTTTTTCGTATTTTATTTAGAGACAGGGTCTCACTGAGTTGCTACGTGCCTCACTATTGCTGAGGCTGGCTTTGAACTCGTGATCCTCCTGCCTCAGCCTCCCAAAGTGCTGGGATTACAGGCGTGCGCCACCGCGCCCGGCATGACTTACTTTTTCATTTATTTTTATATTGAGTTATGTTAAAAAAGTTTATTTTCCTTGAGGATACAAATTACTTCATACTCCTTGAAGACAGAGAGGTTGGGTAAGTGGTGAGGGACCTGCGCTAGCCTATATAATACTTTGGTGAGAATTAGAAAAAGGCAACTCCTTTGGCAGATGAAAAATTTTAAAAGACTGTCCTTGGTCTGCATGCAACTCCTCTCTGGGGCAAACAGCTTAGCAGGAATAGCCTCCATCTCAGCTCCCAATCTTCCCCTGAACCACACATTTTTGTGCACTGCACAAATTCCATAAATAGAGAGCAGTGTAATACATGTGTGTAATAAAGGCAAGGGGAGTTGATGAAGGTTCATGAAAACCTGTTGCCAATGAGGCTTAAGAGTATGAGCTCAATTGCTCAACAGACTGGTTAAGGTTTTCCCTTTCTGAAACTTTGGCTACACCTGAGTGTAGGTCATGGCCATAGTAGGACAAATACATCTTTACTTCTAGGAGAGAAATAAGTGCCTTTACTACTGATGTTCTAGCTATACTTTATCTAATTGGTTCTAATTTTGAAGAAATCATATTCATATCTTAGAAGTCCATGGATATCCCTCTCCAACTTATTACTATTATGAAATCACTGAATTATGTTTGAAGATGTTTTATAGCAATCATTAGTTGACTTCAAAATATTTTCACTGGATTCTAATTCTTGAGGGCTATACTTCAGGCAATATTAAGCAATTATTAGGGAAGGAAAAGATTGTAGATTTTGCTTCACCACAATGCATTAAATCTTAATTC
Organism: Tamias sibiricus; assembly: GCA_025594165.1. NCBI lineage: Eukaryota > Metazoa > Chordata > Mammalia > Rodentia > Sciuridae > Tamias > Tamias sibiricus. The sequence goes on from CM046665.1 coordinate 57,028,128, forward strand.
ATTTGGATTCTGCTATATTGAAAAATAGCTATAGTTCTATAATAAAGTGTTTGTTAATAATTTTCACTTAATGATCCTATAATAAGTAAGTCATTAATTTTTTTTCAATTAAAACCTGATCATTTCTTCTTTTTGAGATTTCTTTTTCTCTAATATCAAGCACATTTTTGAAATGAAGGACCCGAGCTAAAAGAGATTCCTTAAGTGAATTTAGACTTCTGAACACAGTCTTGATTCTTACATTGAACAGGGCTTTGAGAGGATATAGAAAGAGAACTAGACTAGAGTTCGGACATGTGGATTCAAGTACTCTGTCAAATGGAAGTTATGAGAGCTCACATAAACCGTAACTACTCCAATCTCCAGCTTTTTTATTTTTAAAATGGGCAACATGGCAACATAATGCCTTTCCCATCCAGAAACAATCAAAATAGTGTATATGACATTAATCTGTAAAATAATGTTCACTGGGATTTAAGGTATTATTATAGGGGCAACTGAAGTACAATAGTGAGATCTTTAGAAATGAAAATCCTTATGCTCGGGCTGGGATTGTGGCTCAGTGGCAGAGCTCTCACCTCGCACGTGCGTGGCCCGGGTTCGATCCTCAGCACCACATAAACATAAATGCATTGCATTGTGTACAACTAAAGTAAATAAATAAATATTTAAAAAAAATCCTTATGCCAATGACTGTTGAGTATCCTGGGTGAATCTTTTTGACATCATGGAGTTTCATTTTCCCCAACTATATGATAGTTTTAATAACACCCACTGCACAGGATATTTTGTGAGCACATAATATGCAGTCCATATAAATGGCTAAGGAAGTGCAAGAAATTTTTTTTAGCAAAAATAATTATTTTCATGCTTTTAATTATTACTACTTTATTACTGTCTGCTTATGTTTTAATTTATACTATCTGGAGAAAAAAACCTGCATATCTTTAGAAAATTCAATATTGTACTAAACATCTATCCTTTTCCTCTTACTCTATATACATTCTTTTCCAGAGATGACTTCTATATTTATACCTTTATTTATAACATTTTTCATGAATGCTAATTTCTTGCGAATGACTCTTGTGTGTTATCACACAGATAACTTTGAATGGAAAGAAAGACATGTGTCCACACTCTTCTTGATTGATGTATTTTTAGTGTAGAAGAAATTCAGTATTAGTTTTCTATTTTCTATAGTTATTAATTCTTTTACTCAGAAACATTTATTGAGTAGATTGGGATGTAGTTCTGTGCTAGAACACTTGCCTAGAAATACTTATTTTTTTTGCATGCCTACTAGTTTGTCAACATGCAAAAATAAACAATAATTTTGTAAGTATACTACAAAGTGATAGGTGAAAAGAGCCACATGATCATTCTATATGCTATGGAAATTAAGAGGTCAGAGAAATAACTTTTGGCTAAAGGTAGGAGAAACTGTTACTAATCTTTGTGGAACATATGACAGGTGAGCTATGCCTTGAAGGATGGGTGGGCCTTCTGGGTAAATGAAGAAACAAGAAAGTGCAAGTGTATTTGGAGAACAGTAACTGGCCCAGTAAATTGCTTGTGAGCAAGCAGATAGAAAAATAATCTGGAGAAATAAGGTTGGTAAAGATTATGGAGGACTGAAGAGTGATAACTATAGACTCTGTGTTGGCTTTTGGGCATGATTTAGCTTTTTGAAATGAGAATTTTTAGGAAAATAGCAGTGTTTTGGAAACATTAATTTGGTGGCCTAATTGGGCTGCAACATGAGAGAGTTAGCAGGCAGAAGGTCTCATGGTGAAGACTATTTATTAGTCTTCTAGTGGGATAGGAGGGACCTAGGGCTGTGTAGGGGCTGAGGGGGTAAAAGGGGAAGGTTTGAAAGGAACATGGAAGATGAGAAATTAGTATTTTTCTCTGGTAGGGGATTCAGTGTCAGAGGTAAGAGTAGCATTCCAAATTGAGGCTTTGAGGATTGAATTTGAGTCATTGGTGATTAATCATATTAGTCACAGGAATTTGAGGTTTTTTAAGATATTTTAATAACAGATTCTTCCCAATTGTGATGGGTTACATTTCAATCAATCTATCTTCATAGTAAGGTGAAAATATAAGAAGTCAAAAATGCATTTAATACACCCCTTTACATTGTAGCTTAGCAATGCACATACTACCCTCTTGATCCTGTTGATGGTTGGGCATTATGACTTGCTGCTATTGCCTAGCATTGCAAGTATATCATGGTGCCTATTGATATACAGGACAAAGCTCAAAATTCTAAGTTTAAAGTTATAACCTCCACTGAAGTATTTTTTCACATCATGATGAAGATCAAATATCATTAAATTGAACCAGTATAAGTCCAGAATCATCTGTATTTAATTTTAGTAATTAGTAGTATTTGTTAAGTAGCAGTGGTCCTAGAAGTCAGCTGGAAGGGTGGCTCAAGGCTGAACAATGATCTTAGGACTGGAGGTATCTTTTCTGAAGTCATTATCTTAGAGGTAGTATTTAAACCTCTGAAAAAGAGTATGTAAAAGCAATTCATTTTGCTAAAATTGGAATAAAAATGTGGACCTATAATGTAACTTGAATATATGCAGCTACACATGAATTTGACTTCATAAAGAATTTCCCATTATTGTAGCTTTAAACATCCAGTAATATATGGAAGCACTTGGTAATTATATGTGTATATATGCAGCTGTCAATTAATATTTACAAACATATGATCACTCCATTGTCTTAAGTAAAATTATTTTACATATAAGAATAAAATTGCACTGATCCATGACCCAGGGAAAATAAAAATGTACTGTAGCTTATAAATAGAAAAAAAAAAAAAAAAAAAAAAAGAAGAAGAAGGGGCTGGGGTTGTGGCTCAGTGGTAGAGTGCTCACCTAGCATGTGCGAGGCACTGGGTTCGATCCTCAGCACCACATTAAAAAAAAAAAAAAAAAAAAGTAAAATAAAGGTATTGTGTTCAGCTACACCTAAAAATTTTTTTAAAAAAGAAAGAAATATGTAATTTGGTCTGTACTTCTTTTTCTACTCTACACTGATTCTTAAAAAAGCACTGGTAGTCAAATGAATAAAAATAGGCTAAATAATTAACTCATGCTGGATAATTAGGTGTGTGGTTATTTAAATGGTTGATAGAAGAACCACTGCTACTTCATTAACCCATCAATCTGTATCTGGCTATTTTAGGTACTTAGGGTATGGTTTAAGGAAACCAAGTTCAAAGGATTAATTTTGAAATGGTTTTCCTCACTAGTTCACAGCTACAAGCCGAGCACTTATTCTTATTTTAAAAAAGCACTTATTTTTTTTTGTAATAATTCCTCTCCTTTCACCAAAGAAGGAAGGAAATACCTAATTAAACAAGATGATCTTGATACAAGCTATGCCATTTTTGAGCTGCATTTATTACCCTCCTAAGGATGTCATGCTGAATATCATACACTTTTCTTATTTGAGGCAACACTTTTTTGAATATTTTAACATTTTCTAGGATATTCAAGACTAAAATTTGTGATGCATATATATTTATCAGTCATCTGATACAACTCTAGGTATTTAACTTGTAATATTTTAACTCTTAAATTCTTGGTGCTTCGTGGAGACTCTGCTTCCAGGAACTTCTAATGTGGTCCCATATTTCCATATGACCCTAATTTTTTCTCCCATTTTATTCCACCTCTTTATCTTGCTCCAGGAATCCTGTTTTCCCTGCTTAGCACAGCTGGCACTCTCCAGCATGGGGTGTTGGTGCTTCCTGTTCCCTCTGCATGGAACAGTCTTACCCAGGTTTCCACAGGGTTTTTTCCCTTGCCTCCCTTAAGTTACTGTTCAGTTGACATCATCTCAGTGAGACCTTCCTAACTACCCTATTTAAAATTGTAACTACTCTCCCTGTTCTATTATTATTATTTGTTTTATTATTATTATTGTGGAGAATTTATAGCTTTCTAATATCCTATACTATTTATTTGTTTTGTTTTGTCTCCCTTCACTGGTTTAGAGTTCCATGAGGGCGAGGATTTTTATTTTCCTTCCTTTCTAACTTTACACCAACTCATGTATAATACCTTTATTTTATAAGACAATGTTTCCATTACTCTGGTTTCTTTCTCTTCAGTACATTCAAGGACTATTTCTAGAATGATGTTGGCTAAGAGAAGGAACTGAATTTGATATTGAAAAGACTAGAGAGGAATTTGGCATATGTGAAAGACAAGTCATTATTCATGAATGGGGCTTATTTCATAGCCTTTTCAGGGAAAGCATTTGTTGAACAAGGAAGACTTAATCAGTGAAACTCACAGTGCTTTCTTTTTTTTTTTTTTTTAATTTTAGTTGTAGATGGACACAGTATCTTTATTTTATTCATTTATTTTTATGTGGCGATGAGGATCCAACCCAGTGCCTCACACGTGCTAGGCAAGTACTCTACCACTGAGCTACAACCCCATTCCTAAGTGCTTCCTTTTTTAAAATCAGAGTTCGGACACAGTTCTGCATCCATCATTTTTAATGCAAGATTTTCCAGATGATGATTTCTGATCCTCATTTGGTAGTTACCTTGTTTTAGACTAAGGAAGAAGATAGTGTATCTGTATTGTCACTCATGCCTTGCCTTCCTCAAAGCAAAATGGTTTGGCTTTGAGCATGGTACAGACTGTTGACAAAGTTTTAAAGAAATGCTGCTGGGTGTAGGTTGGTTAAGCTTGTTTGGTTTCTCCTCACTCAACATATACCCCCATATTCAATAATGGAGTCAACCTATGGAATTATGACTAGAAAGTATCTGAAGACCATACGACATTTCTGCAGAGTCAATGACTTTAAGGAATATTCTGATTACTGCTTGATCATACTTAGTATAGTATACACCTGCTTTTATAAGGAAGGTTATCTTTGCTGACACTGTAAAGCGGTACAAAGGGTGGGTTCTTGTTTCCATAACTGAGCTTATAAATGGGCACAAGGGCATTATGGCAAAATGTGTCACCATTACAAAGGTGAACCTACCTGCCTAAGTGATTTATAAATAAAAGGAATGGAAATATTTCTTATGGATATTTATGATGCTGATGTTTTAAATATGTTTCTCTAGAAGTCTTCAGATTCTCAAAGTTATGGGAAAAATACTTCCTTGACTCTGCTCTTTTTGAAGAGCATGCCCCCAGTGTTTGAATACTAACAATTTTAACAGAAAGCTTGGACACAGGTTACTCCTCTATCTCCTTGCTGATTAATGTTAGTCAGTGGGAGCCTAACACGTACTCTAGAGGGCACTGTTGTTCAATAGTAGTATTCTATTACTTCTGAGTTCTGGAAAGTATAGCCATTGATCCATACCAGTTTCAAAGCAAGAAACAACTGTTTTGTTGAAAACTTGTTTTCTTGCCTGTTTCACCCAAGAAACCAAAATAGCATTTTTTTCTATCTGTATTTGGTTTTCAGATAGTTGGATTTTCTTCCTCTTATCCTTCCTTTTCCTTCCTTTCTAAATATGTTCTTTGACTTACTAGCATCATTTTTTTTTTGCTATCTACAAATTATAAATAAATATTCATGAAAGTATAAATACGTTATATTTTGTTGTCAAAATGCTCTTTGGGATATGAGTACTTGAATATCTTGAGAAATCAATTATGTTTTGGTGGGAAATGTTCTGAAACTGGGTTTTGGTGATGGTTGTGCTTCTCTGTAAATATACTAGAACCATAAAATTTCACTCCTTGAACAGGTGAATTTGATGTCATGTAAATATATTTTAATACAGCTATTATATTAAATTTTTCTTTTAATGATTATTAATTTACTGCAATAATAAAATTACCAAGCTTTCTGTGAGTAACTGACAATGAAGGTGAGCTTGAACTTCCAGAAATTGAAGCAGACTCAACAACTTGTTCAGTTTGGTTTACACTGCAATTTCTCTGGCAGCAGTTCTTAATGAGATACCAGAATACTGGGATGTGTTACTGTTGATGGCAACAAATATGTTACACGTTATTGTTAAAGCATCAGAGATTTAAAATGCTTTGCTTCTTATACAATTTAAAGTATTTAATTCTAGGATAACATTTCTCCCACTCACTTGCATTTTCTAATTTTCTGGGTGGAGTAACAAGTAGCACAATGAGAATGGCTTGCAAACCCACTTATATTGACATACTACATCACATATTTCCGTCAAGTGTCATGTGTCAGAGTGAAAAAAGAAAACAGATTGAAAAGTCCTAGAAAAAAATTCATCTTTAAATATAAGTTATGACTAAAAGTTAATTGTTCTTTGGGCATTCCTCAATTCTCCTGTTTCTTCCTTCCCTTCTACTGCTGGGACTGAGGAGACAGCATTGTTTCCCAAACTTATCTGAGAACAGAAACATTTACTTCTGAAATATCTAGCTTTTGGAACTCAGGAAAATTCTACATTGTGAATTGTGACTTGTCCAAGGAGTTGAATGTTCCACAGGAGAGAAATGGGAAATCTCTTGCACACTCAGTTTAAAGGTCATGTTTATTTATATCTAAACACACAGAGAAGCTTCTTGCTATACCCTCTCTCCATTTTGGATATTTTGGAATCTCTTATAGTTGTATATAGTAGTTGTTTACTCCAGTATTTCTTAAATTTTAATGTAAATATGAATTGCCTGTTAAAATGCAAATTTTAAATTATTTGACCTGGGTTGGGCCCAGTATTCTTCATTTCCAACAAATTCCCAGATGATGTCCAAAAACTACATTTTGTCTATCAAGGGTTTTAGATAAAATTAGATTAGTGAAGTTCAGAGACAAAACAGTGATTTTATTGAAGCATATTTCTTCTTTGTTTTCTGCAGTCCAAGTACTTGGACAGTCTTCTGCTCTGAGATCATTTGAAAATGTCCAAAACCTCAACTCATTGCTTCCACAGAATATACTCATCCTAATATAGAACTAGATTCATATTTGTTTTTTATAGAAAATAAAGGTCTGGAGTATTTAGGGGTCCCTAACCTAGCTCAGTGTGAACAGATTTGCAATGCTAAATAGAGTGTCAGAATATTCTCCACCCATAATTGTCTCTACAAAATGTGTCCCAGATAGGCAAGGAATTTGGTACTCTGGAGGAGCACATGACAGTGCTTTTTTGCTTTCTGAATTTACATCTTCTAATATTTTATTTGATAGTTATATATTGGCTGAAAAAGTTCTAACAATTGCCAAGGATACAAACCTATTTCATTTGAATGTAAAGATACATATCAGTTTTTGTTTTTTTTTTAACGTTGGTCATAACATTTAAAATGTTGGGTACAGGAATGGGGAGGTAGGAAAGAAGGTGCTGTGAATAATGGAGTAGAAGAAATATAAAACAAATAGATCAGTAATAATTAACAGATTAAGAAGTGAAAATCTATTAATAAAGAGCTTTTAAGCATAAAAGACATTTTAGCACACATTGGATGACTTACATCAGAGGAGATGACAGAATGAAGAATTCAGAAATGTTCTAAAACTGTTCTTTCTGGATGACTGGTTGAAGGTTATTACCAGGAACTTAGGTGAGAGGAATGAAGACTGGAATCAGAGCCCCATTGAAATCATCATGATTAGTTCTATTTAATTACTGTAACTAATAAATGGTAATTGTTCTCATAGAGCAAACAAAAAAAGTGGTGATGAGTGAATCATGAACCAAACCTAAGATTAGTTGTTTCACATGCTCTTGAGTAATATTTAGTTGCACTAATATATTTTTTAAAAAAACATCTGTACTCAACCTCTTCTGAATTTAATCCTACTGGCTTCTTGCCTAGACTGTTTTCAGAAACAAGGTAAAGACATGAGCTTCTCAGTATCATTCTCCCAGGTTGATTTTGTTTCATTATGAAATTCACAGAGTCCCATAGTCTATGTACCAAATAATATTGAATTCTGTTCAACAGAGTGTATTTCTCAGAGCTCATGAAAAATACTGCAAATTTGTTCTTTTACCCTGGTTGCAGTCTGCATAGAGAGGCAGTACTATAATCAGAGAGCTGCTTGACACTAAGTAAAACCCTTTCCTGGACTTCGGTTTTCTTCTCTGCCATTGATCAAAGAATCTGTGAGTTTCCTTATCACCTTCATATTCTTCTTTCTCTCCTCCCTCCTTCACATTGTTGGCTTCTTCTTACTTCGATGACTACTGTATGGAATAGGTCCTCCATCCTTTACTACACACTCCATCTTTGCAAATACTTTATTTCCTTAAGAGCGCCTGTTGGCTCATGTGTGTATTTCCTGTCTCTCCCCATTTGCTTCCTCAACCTCCAACAGACAGTAAGCTCCATGAGAGAGAGAACACAGGACTCTCTCCATAAGAGAGTATAGGATAGCAAGTAAGAGGGCAGACTCTGAATCTAGACCAAGTGGATTCAACCACCTCTGCCATTTACTTGCTGTATGAACCTAGGAAGTTACCTAACTCCTCATTTCTTTATCTGCAAAATGGAGGTAACTATAATACCTACCTACATATTTTTATATGGATAAATGAGTTAAAAATTTAACACAGCTAGAATAATGTCTGGCATATGGTTGGCCCTATGTCATTGTTTGATGAATCAAATAAATAAAAACAGGGACTGATTATGATTTTTTTTCCACTGCGTTTTCCTAAGTTTTCATTAAATGAATCTGTGCAGTAAAGAGATGGAGTATAAGTGAGGCCCTATTTACTCTGTGAATATCGCCATGGTTTCTAACATAGGCACCAAGAGCCTCATGCATAGGAATTCTTTTCTGACTCCTGAATAAATGTACCAATTTACTCAATTGCTTTTGTTTTGAAATAAAAATGCCTATGAAATACTAGCCCTGAGTGGAGGGACTGTATTTTAATTATTACATGGGTAATACAGCAGTACAATAGTGGTGTAAAATCACTATGGCACAATAGTTTTGGTCATGAGTTTTGTTATCACACAGTTCCATGTGACTGCTGGCACATGAAAGAAAAAAAAAACTCTCTAAGCCATGCTTTTCTACCTTAGAGGATTTGAAGATTACATGAAATACTGTCTATAAAGTGCTTAGAACTCTGCCATATGTCTGGTAAACTGTAAATTCTGTGGTGCGAATTATACCTTGACAGATGACGGGTTACATTGGGCAGGGTGAGAAGAGGGAAGCTAGTAGGTAGAATGTATTTGTGGAGGCACCCAACAGGATCTTCTAAGATATTGGTGATACTATTTCTTTTAAATAGATGCCGAGGACCCAGAAATTCAAATTTAGGAATGTTTACATCTTTGGGAAGCTTTTATTTTGCTTGCCATAACTACTAACCATTGATATATATTTTGCAAAGATTTTAAAATATTTAATACAAGTATGTTCATTTTAAAGACTCACATCAGATGCTGCAGGATCTGAATTCTACTCTAATAAGGTTTGTGCTAGTGCACATCACATCAATATATCCTTTCTAACTATATCATCAGAACTAACTTTAGGCACATGCTATTATTTCGTGTTAAATTATATGGCCTGGAGGCGATTCAGTAGGTTGTTATCAACATAATTATATGATGAGCATCTTGTACCCAGCATCCAGAATAGAAAATTGCTAACATTTTGCCACTTTAGGCTTTTTTTTTCATAAAGAAAATAAGACATTTCAGATAAAATTCACTTGGTTCTTCATCTCCCGTCTGACTCCTTTCTCCTGTCCCAGTCAACCATAATGGATTCATAAGGGATTTAGTGCTTCTCGTTCTTGTATATTCCTAATACTTTTGTATAGTTAGGTATTGTGTTTGTGAATTAAATACAGTATTGTCTTATTAGTTTTTTAAAATGTACAAAAATATAGTTATCATCATATGACCTGCTTTTCTGAGGCAATCTTTGATATGAATATGTTATTTGTTTTAACTGTTATATGGTAATTCTGATTTATAAATATTGTTTAATTTATCCATTATTGATAAATGAATATTTTGTACATCTCTTTGAATATAATGCAAGGGCTTTCTTTAAGGAGTAGCCCTCTTTGATATTTGGTTGATTTTTAGATATTGATTTTTATTTTAATTAATACATGAAAGCAAAAGTTGTACATAGTTATGGGGTACCATATTGATATTTTGATTCATGGATATATGTGTATTTCTCATTATTTATTGTCATCCTACTATGCAGCAACACACAGAAAGGAAGTTTATTTTTAATTAGACCTTATGTGTGATACAATAATATTTTTTTTTTTTAAGTAACAGGATAGAATGGGAGAAGAAAACAGAAATAGAGGCAGTAGAGAGTTTTGCTATTAAGGAGAGAAGATGAGAATGAAGTTGTAGATGGGAAAGGGATGTGAGTCAAGTGAAGGATTTCTTTTTTTAACTGAACATAGAATGGCATGTCTTCATACTGATAGGAATATTCTAGCAGAGAAGAAACTTATATGTCTTAATGTATTTCTTGCAATAAGTCAGGCAGATATTCTGCCTAAGAAGTAAGAGTATCAGAATAAAAATTTATCGGAGTTGGAAAAACTATAGTAAGTGGTTTTTTTGATACATAGACTTGAACCCTTAGCTCACATATCCTTTTCTTAATTACTGCTACACTTGTTCCTAACTCTAGCAAATAGATATTGTAGATATTAATAGAATCTACAATTCCTTTTCCTGAATTATTCATTGACATGAACTTTTTAAGTCAGTTTTAATTTTGATCACATTGGAATGTTACCCAATGATTAATTTTAGATTTGAGATGGTACTTTCATTTTACTCATCATGAGCATATACTACAGTTAGACTTTAAAAATATTCTTTTGTTGATATCACAAAACATCTTTGCTCAGGAGAACGAGATCCTACAAGTTGGAGCAACACATTTTAAGGAATTGGGTTGAATGAAAGTAGATATTGATTTCTACCTTGTGTCTTGTTTTAGGGAGGGAGGCAACCATAGCCTATTATGGAGATAGAAGAGCTTTAGTGTCAGAAAAATAATGGATTTCTGAGGAAATAGGGGTTTTTTATTGGGGGGGTGGTGGATACCAGGGATTGAACTCAAGGGCACTCCACCACTGAGCCACATTTTATTTAGAGACAGGTTCTCATTGAATTGCTTAGCACCTCATTGTTGCTGAGGCTGTCTTAGAACTCGCCACCCTCCTGATTTGCTGGGATTATAGTTGTGTGCCACTGGGCCCAGCTCTGAGGAAATAGTTTGAAAGTGCTCTCTAGTAGAAAAATTGCCAGTAAACTTGAGAGAATTGCTAGAAAACATGTGATCCTAGATGACTGATTGCAGCTGATTTTCATCTGTATCACAATGACATCCCTAGTCCCCATTCCATACTACTGTTAGGAAATTCTAGCCAAATGTAGCAACTATTTGAGAATGTAGTCCAAAATATTTGTAGGCAAACCCTTAGGTAGTTGTCTCTCAGTATCTGAATGGATTGGTTCATGGACTGCATGCAGGTAAAAAATCTGCAGATGTTTAAGTCCTTTCTATAAAATGGTGTAGTATTTGTATATGATCTACATATAAAAAATATCCCTAGATTGCTTAAAATACCTAGTGTAATGTAAATTTTATGCAAATAATTGTTATGATGTGTTGTTTAGGAAATAATGATAGGTAAAATAGAGTCTGTGAATATTTAATATAGACACAACCATCACAGTTTTAACTCTATAGTACTTTATACTATTTTGGGCTCCCACTATAAGATAGTGCCTTCCTTGCCTAATTTCTATGAAGAAATACATTCTTTGGCTAACAATTTACAATTTTAAGCATGATTTTTTGCAAGACAAAAGAGCAATTCAATAACCAGAATTGAAACAACAGGAAAAAAAAGAATTTGGCAAACTTTTTTTGACATTGATGGTTTTTCTTTTCTTTTTTTCCCCATGTTTGTCTCATGGTCTTTCAGACTCTTGGGAGGCAGGGCATCTCATTGACTTTGGCATGCCTCTGTAGTAAGTTAATCATATCACAATAAAAAAAAAGGAAGGAAATAAAAATAAAAGATTTGTTCTAGTGGGAAGAGTCCTTCTAAGACTTGCCTCTTCCTGAGCTGAGATGGGTTCTTTTGATTTAAACCACATTCTGAACTCTAGCCTATACTTCATCCTGTTTCCTCAAACCTCATATCACATATTTTATATGATCTGGTGGATACAGATACTCTCTGGATGGAACTAAGAAATTCTGGAGTGCTCAAGGATCTTCAGATGAGTAACAATAACATGGCCTTCCAGGTTCTGGGCCTGCAAAAGGATTTCCTTCTTCAGAGAAAGGGAAAAGAAGGTGAATAAAGAAAGGAACAGAACATTTGTCAGCCCTCAGGATATCAGGAGAGGACAATTTGGAGAGATCCTTGGGTTTTTTTTTTTTTTTTTTTTAATCGATCAAACCATCTAAGACAGCCCATTCTCAACCAAATGTATTTCAGAATTACCAGAATATTTATCTAAAATTTGGTAAAAATTACCGAGAATTACCTAAATATTACAGTATATAATTACATTTCCCTTCCTCTACCTGATTTGGATACTCTGGGCCTTCAAAGCATATGAAAGAATTGGGAAAAGTTGGAGTTTAAAAAAAATTTCCTTAGGTCATTTGAATGTGCTTCCCCCTTCCCGCTGGAAGTTCTGATTTGCACTTGGGTTTCCCAGTTGCAGGTCCTCAAATCTTTGAATAAGGATACTTATTAATATTAATTCATATTCAAAATTTTTAACAATTTAGCATGATAATGCTGATTATCTTGTTCTTGGTAAAATTATCTGACCAACCCATCGAAAAAAATTGAGAGTTGAAGATGTTTCCGCTAAATAAAAGGGAAGAGCTTATTAGTAGTAGTAGTCAATCTGTTTAAGAGATAAAATGTGCTAAAAAGTCTGTAGAAATCAAAATTCCTAAGGAAAGTTTTTTGTTATTGGTTAGGCTGGTCCTGACCGAATGTCAGATTTCCTGTACATGATGATGGCAATATTTAAAAATTAGATTGTTCTGGGACTGGGGATATAGCTTAGATGGCAGAGTGCTTGCCTGGCATGCACCAAGCCCTGGGTTCAATCAGCACCACAAAAATACATAAATAAATAAATAGATATATAAATAGATAAATAAATATTTTAAAAAATTAGACTGATTGAAGGTATTGTAAAATTGTACCTCTTTCACTATTTGAGACTTCATTTTCCTTTAAATGATGGTTTGATATACATTTAGCTACATATATGGATCAGCATTTTTAAAATCAGAGAAATTTTTTAAATTAAAATGTTTCAGCAAAATACATTTCAAAATGTAATGTGATTGCCAAAAAATATTATTGTTACAGAAATTTTAGGAATAATGGAAAATATAATTCATGAACACTACTTTAATACAACAAACATTATTAGGATTTTATATTCCTTATTAGAGTTTTTGCCATGTGTATCTTTACATTTGATACTTGATCAGAAAGTACAATTTTAAAATTTGTTTTCTTTTCACATGTAATGAGAGTGAACACAGTATATAAATTACTTCATAGATTTTTAACATCTTCCTCACTTATATTTTATTAATATGAAATAACGTTTTATTTTCTGCTTGGCTAGAAATTTAAACTGTCACCCATTTTTCACTTAACTATTCAAATGAACACAGATTTTCATTTTTTAAAATAGCTTGAATTTTTATTCTACATTTCTAATGTTCAGGTTAAAATAAATTCAACTATTCTTGTCATAGCCACATATTTTCCTTGCTTTTATTGATTTCCCTTTCAGCATCATATATCAGTATCATGTTTTGCTGTGCAATATGTACAACATAGATACCCAGATGCACACATAAACACATCAAATTACATACAGTGATTTTCATTGTGTTAATTGGGACTGTATGTACCATCTGATGTTAGGTTATGCTACACTTTGTTGCTTTTTATTCAAAAGTCTATCAAAATAATTACTTATTAACTAAAAAGAAAAAATTGTTTTTCTTAAGTTTTGGCAGACTTTTCTTGAAAATAACAATTCCATAACTGTATGTAAAATAGACAAACATTGTCTTTACTTTCTCAAAAAGGACATCAGAATTCATAGCATATTAAATAACCAGTAATCACACAGTGTCAGAAATCAAAATATAGAATTCTCAAAACATTCTGAAACAATAGAGTCATTTTTTACTGATTACCTTTAAAATATCTACATATCTCTTTTTAAAGAGTGAAACAAGAGATAAAAACACTTGCTTATTAAAAGAAATGTTGAAATACTAAACCATCTCTTGAGGTTTATTAATTTTGTGATCCATCCAAATACCTTATGTAATATCAAACATCTATACAATATCTAAGCTTTGGTGAAGTTTTCAAAAGTCACAAGAAGATTGCCAGACACAGCCAAAATTTCTTAAACTTCTGTATATTTTTAATATCCCCAAGAAATAGTAAAATATCTAAAGCTACTGAAGAAAAAAACAGGACTTACCTGTACATTTTAACCCTGAATAATGAAGAGGTTCTTTTTTTCTGCCTGTTCCACTGCTTTGAGATTCTCACTCAAATGAATCTCGTGTGTTATGTGTATCTTTGAGCGGGCTGAAGTCAAAGGAGGAAATCCCATGTAATTAAAATCTAACTTGTTAAACAAGTCTGAAGGTATCAACTTGAACCAATAGTATGACTTATGAAACAGAATCGGAAACAGGGAATTTCACAAAGCAGTAAGAATTTCATTTATTCTGGTAAATTGTGATTAAACACAATCGAGGGTGATAGGTATTGTGCAAAAACTAGTGACTACTTCACATGGTTATAATAATTTTCAATCCAAGAGGACATAACATTTTTGCCCCTAATATCATATTGTAATATACCTCATTCCTTGCCACAGCAAGCCAAGAACTGTCAGAAAAATTTGTATACATTAATGGTCATTACCTGTGAATTCCCTTGTCTCTGTGATAAAGTATATTTTTTTCTCATAATGTATGAAGCAGAGAGGTGCTTGAATAGTTTCATAAATTGTGGAATAAGCAAGCAAAACAGCAGGGACCTAGTCTTTTTCTTAGTATTGTCTTTTGAAAAACATTTTGCACAGTGCTACTAGAAGATGAGTGGGCAATAGTGAGTAATATCTGTGTATGGGTTTATAATAAGGATTCAGGGTAGGAGTAGGTTTTTATTTTTATTTATTTATTTATTTATTTTTGGTACCAGGGATTGAATTCAGGGGCACTCGACCACTGGGTCATATCCCCAGCCCTTTTTTGTTTTTGTTTTTTTTTTTTAATTAGAGGTAGGGTCTCACTGAGTTGCTAAGTGCCTTGCCATTGCTGAGGCTGGCTTTGAATTCACAATCCTCCTGCCCCAGCCTCCCTGGGATTACAGGCGTGTGCCACGGCACCTGTCTAGGTATTGTTTTTAGGTAGGAGCAGAACCCAAGAAAACAAAGACAAGAATAGCATGTAAGTGAGAAAGGGCATTCTTGTCTAATGTGTTGGGAAGGAGTAGGAGATAAATTTGGAAGGTTATGCTGGGACTACCTTGTAAGAAATAGTGAATGCTACAGAATTGGAACTTGGAATAAAATTAGACTAGGAATTAAAAATTGAGTTCTAGGCTTAGATTTTTCATTAGCTGATTATGTAGTCTAAGGAAAAAAATAGTTTTTTCCTTTCCTGAGTCTCATGTATTTATGAGAAAATGGGAAACTGAACTGGGGGTCTTTGAGGACTCTTTCAATTTTAAAATTCTGTGACTTTCTTATAGAAACTAATGATTTATGAATTTATTCAAAGATTTTAACTTGAGAAGTATTCAATTACTTTCACCTTTTTTAAAAAAACATAATGCACAATCCATACAATAGAGTCAGGGAGAAGTGGTTTGTCCTTATCCTTCTTAAATATATTTTTATACTGTGTATCTCATGCCTGATAATCTGTAACTGATTTTTTTCAGTGAAAAATGAATTAATATCTTTTAAAAATTTGAATATTACCTAAACAATTTTCATTTTACATGTTAACTTCAAGTTCTTCCATATATGTAAATGTTTTTCACACAGTTATGTTGTATCAGTGTATAACTTTGTATTATACTTTTATTTTTCTTGTTTTTGGTTTTGGGGATTGAACCCAGGGATACTTTACAACTGAGCTAAATTCCCAGACCTTTTTATTTCTTATTTTGAGACAGGATCTCACTAATTTGCTTTAAACCTCTCTAAATTGCTGAGGCTAGCCTTGAACTTGTGATCTTCCTGCCTCCACTTCCTGAGTCGCTAAGATTACAGGAGTGTACCACCATAGCCATCTTGTATTATGCTTTTTAAATTTCATGTTATTTCATAAGCATATCCCTGTTACTAATTCTTATTTCTAGGAGCTATTTTTATAACTTTTTGTTTTGGTGTAATTTCAAACTAACAGAAAATGCAATATTACACCTAGATTCATCAAATATCAACAAACTTTTAACTTTTTTTTTTTTTTTTTTTTTTTCCAGAACTGGGTATTGGACTCAGGAACCAGGGCCTTATGAATTCTAGGTAAGTACTCTATTACTGAGCTACATACCCAGCCCTAATTACTAAAAATTTTACAGACTATATTTTAAAGGTAAAATCATATTACACTGAATGGATTCATCATAAAATATTGAAACAATTTTCTAATGTGAAGTGTTAGACATTTTCTATTTTTTTCTAATCATTAATGATTCAATGACACCTTTATGAGCAGTTTTTCATTTTTACCTTACTTCTCAATTTTTACTGAGAATATACTGAAAAGTCTTATTGGGCCACATTGTTTAAATTTTTTTTTTAAAATATGTTCGTGTATTTATTTATTTTTTATTTTTTTGTGGTACTGAGGATAGAACCCAGGGCCTCATGCGTGCAAGGCAGGTGCTCTAACACTGAGCTACGACCCCAGCTCCATAGTTTAAATATTTTAATGGCTTTTAAAATTTCCTGTTGTTCTAATAATTTTTCTAGATTTTGAAGTGTTATCTTTTTTTTTTGCTTTGTTCACTACAGGATCTTCCCCCAATTATTCATGTTCTTTCTCCTACATCTTTGGAGTACTCAGCAAAGACCTTTTTACCCAGTAGGTGCTTACTCCATATATTGTTTGAATGTCCAACAAATTAATATATTAATACAGATTTATTAGTTTTACTATTCACAACAAAACCTGGGAATGAGTCAGGAGAGTGGCATGGGGAAAATTGGGTTCAGTCTGAAAGTGACTTCCTGTATGATAGTGATCATTCAGAAAGAGAGGTGGGGCTGAAATTATGGTTTGTGAAGCAAAGGAACTGTTCATAATAGGAACAAGTTACAAAGGTGTTGACTCTTAACCTTCAGATCCTTAGGGAGTGGGAGAATAGGCCTTGACCTATTCCATTCTTAAGAAGTGGCTTTTGCAGGAATAGGAATGTAGAATCATATTATACAAAAACAAAACAAAACAAACAAACAAAACACAAAAATGAAAAGCAAACAAACCAAACGACAACAACAATAAAACCACCACCACCAACAACAACAAATCAAATCAAAACAAACCCCCCACAAATCCCTCTTCTTCTCTGTTATAGACTTGATTTTGTTTTCCCACTCATAAAATTGTAAAACTAAGGTAACTTGACCCAGGAGAACTGATACAAATAGCCTTCAAGAAGATGGTAGACAGCATTTATTTCAAAGGAAGGCAAACCATACAATGTAAGAACTATTGAGGCTGGTTCTTTTGCCTGCCAAAGGGGAGGGGGAGAGATCATGCTAAAGAAAGTATCTCCAAATCATGGAATCTTGAACTCTGGAATATCTATTAAAAAACCTAGTTTTGAAGGAAATATGAATCATTCAATGGAGCCCGTAATAACAATATGAATAGAAAAAAAAAAAAGGAAAACAACAACAACCAAAAAGCAGATGATCTAAGAAGGTGTGGACCAGTAGTGTTTTCTTTGATTTTGGAGTCTATTTAGTCATCAAGTCCAGGGCAGCATGGTTGTGGTTGGTTGATGCTTTTGTTACAAACTCCCTCACAGATATATAAATGTAGAAAAAGAAAGATAATGGATATACCCATCATTCAAAAGTTGTAATATGTTATTAAAATATTTATAATCATTATAAATGTAAATTTTAAAATTATGTAGTAATTGGATTTTGAAAATGTGGCCAATTTAATTTTCTGGATTATGAAGATTGTAGGCAGTTGAAGATAGAAAGATAAGTAAATCCTAATATCTTTCAAAGACTTGTCTATTCTGAAAGCATGATATTGTAAAAAGAGTATGCTCTTTGAAGGTAGAATATGCCCTAAATAAAATCTTGGCTCTTATTACCCAGCGTTGGTTTTCTTACATCTAAAAATGGAGTTAAAATTACCATTCTCATAAAGTTGTGAGAATCAAATTCAGTCAAATCAAATCAAATGAACTAATGTATGTAAAGCACCTGGCATATTCAGCTGTTTGTAATACAGTCATTCCTTCAGTACTGTGTGTGCATGTGTATGTGTGTATGTGTGTGTGTACTTAAGAGTTCAAAAACACTGAGGGTGAACATATTTTGAAAATGGTCTTTGATGTTTCTAAAATGGTTACCTTCTTAGATTCACACTTTATTTTACATCTCCAAACCAATCATCCAAAAAGCATTCATACAAACATGGTTAAGGAAACACAGCATTCATTACAACCTGTGATGGCTTTCATGTTGAAAGTCAGCTCTTATGCTTTCTACTTCTAATTTGTTTTTACCATTTTTTTTTGTAATAAGAGGTAACAGAAGCATCTCTTTTTATTTTTTGTTTTTATATATACATTACAGTAGAATACATTTTGATATACATACATGGTGTGCAACCCATTACAATTTTGATCCCATTCTTGTGATTGAACATGACGTGGAGTTACACTGGTTATATATTCATATATAAGCATAGGAAAGTTATGTCTAATTCATCCTACTGTCTTTCTATTCTTATCCCCTCTTCCTTCCTTTCATTCCCCTTGTATAATCCAATGAACTTATATACTTACCCTCCCTACCTCCTTTGTTATGGGTTAGCATCCACAAATCAGAGAGAACATTTCAACCTTTGGTTTTGGGGGACTGGCTTATTTCACTTAGCATGATATCCTCTAGTTCCATCCATTTACCAGTGAATGCCATCATGTTTTCTTTATAGCTGAGTAATATTATCCTTTATCTTGCTAAAACAAATACCTTTTATCCCTGTCCTATGTTTTTCACATCAAGACTTCCTTGAGCTGCAGAGTTGTTTTCTTCTATGGGGCTAGTTGCCTCATTCCTGCACACTTGCACAAGTCTGACTCTTGTAGTATTTCTTTACATTCAGAGAAGCAATCAAAGCAAATAAATACATTTAACATATAACACCAAAAGTCATTTTACCCACTGAAGGGTCTGGCTGATAAATTCAGTTATTAAAATTATCCAGCATATCTACAACTTGTAGGTGATCTTTTATATAGTCAATAATGAGAACAGTATGAATACAGATGATTCTTACAAGAAAACTCTATTTTTAAATTGATCACATTATTAATTTATGATTGTTGGTGTTAGTTGGTTCTTCAACACTGCCTGGCAATACAGCTAGATTTCCCTATTCGGTGTCAGAATTATCATTTATGAAAACCATTTATAATCTTTTGTACTTTTCTCCAAACATTTGTTTTACATCCCTTATTCACTGCAATTTTTTTCAACAGATGACTTACCTTTCTGTTATTTTATTGGTACTTGTATTCTTGATAATTGGCATTATGACTGGAGTGAGATGGAATCTCAGTGTGGTTTTAATTTGCATTTCTCTAATTGCTAGAGATATTGAACATTTTCCATGTATTTGTTAACTGTTTGTATTTCTTCTTCTGTAAAGTGGATAAATACATCATTCCTTTGTCCATTTATTGATTGGGTTATTTGTTTTTGTTTTGGTGTTAAGTTTTTTGAGTTCTTTCTATATCTTGGAGATAAATGCTCTGAGATGTAGACGGTAAAGTTTTTCTCCTATTCTGTAGGCTCTCTCTTCACATTCTTGATTGATTCCTTTACTGTAAAGAAGCTTTTTAGTTTCATACCATTCCATTAATTGATTCTTGATTTTACTTTTTGTGCTGTAGCAGTTTTGTTGAGGAACTCGGTTCCTAAGCCGACATGATGGAGAGTTGGGCCTACATTTTCTTCTAGGAGGCACAGAGTCTCTGGTCCAATGCCAAAGTCCTTGATCCACTTTGAGTTGAATTTTGTGCAGGGGGAGAGATAGGGGTTTATTTAATTTTGCTACATATGGATTTGCAACTTTCCCAGCACAATTTGTTGAAGAGGCTACCTTTTCTCCAATGTATGTTTGTTTACCTTTCTGTTATTGAAAAAATGTAGAAGGCTCCCAGATGAACACTCCCTCAATTTCCTGTTATTATGTATTCAAATCAATATGCATCTTCCCATATCCTTCTATTATAGCTGAAGAGGCTTTCCTCTTCCCTTAACAGACTATCTTTTCACCTGTGCTTTGCTTCTTCCTTCCTCTTTCAAAACCTGCTTCTCTAGTCTTCCTTATCTGCACAAGTGACCATTTATTCACCCAGTTTTTAATACCAGAAACCTGAGTGGATCCTTACCACATCTCTTCTCTGAATATTCAATGTGTATAAATATTTATTGAACTCACTTGTTTTCTTCTTATCCCCACTGTTACCACACAACTCCAAATGACTAGAATCTCTCAGCCAAATTACTTCTGATTAGGCCACAGTCTTCTGATTAGCTTCTCTGCCTCTAAGTTTTTTTCCACTCTGGTCTATTCTTCATACTTCTAAGGGCAGTCATTATAAATTATGTTGCTATTCTTTTAAGAACTCTTCAATAAGTTTTTAAAACTTATAACCAACTCTTTGCACTTAAAATAGAATTCATTCTTCTTAACATGAGTGGCAAAGTCCTATGGCATCTGTCCTAGAATCAGAACCAGATACAAATCACTTTTTAATTCTGTTTATCAGCTTCTTCCCCTGTGAGGCCAGTTCATCTCTTAGTATAAGTTGGTTCCTTTATAATGTGATTGCATATCAGTCTATTTTTTATGCTACTCATTACAATACTATGTACACATTTTTGAAATTATTACACAGAAGACCATGAGGGAAAGAACAACCATGTTCTCAGAGACTTGTCATTCCTACCTGGCATGTGGTTAAATGCTCATTTATTAATTTGAATAATTTGTGCAAATTATTTAAAAATATTTAAATGTTTTTGAAATAGAGCGAGTGAATAAAATTCCACTGCTTTCTGTAGTACCCTAAATGGTGTTTCAATTAAAAAGAAAAACACTCTTTGTAGCACACATGGAGATATCCTTCAGATCTTCTTTTAAGACAAAACTTTATGTTTAGTTTCAAAGACTATAAGTACCTGGTTTTTTTTTTTTTTTTATTGTTTTTTTGTTTTGTTTTTATTGTGGTACTGGGGATTGAACAGATGGCACTCTACCACTGAGCTACATTCCTAGCCTGTTTTTGGTCTTTTGTTTTGTTTGTTTTTTGAGACTGGGTTTCACTAAATTGAGCAAGTTGGCCTCAAACTTGCAATCCTCCTGTCTCAGCCTCCTGAGTTACTGGGATTGTAGGCATATGCCAAGTTGTTCAGCATGAGCACCTGTCTTTTAAGTGTGGATTTTATTTTTATTTAAGTATGGTGAGGCCATCAGGTCCAGTGACAATTTTGCCAATGCAAAGGTAGTTTGCTACTCACAGTTCCCAGGGGGATGATGCACACCATGTCACACAGGGACACACAAGGCCACAAAGTTAAGTACCAACACCAGACAGGAAGAAAAGGGATAAAGAACTTTACTATGATTTTCATGGGGAAAATGGATAAGAGAGAAGAGAGAGAGAGAGAGAGAGAGAGAGAGAGTAAGTAGATTTAAAATTGACTAGTTGAATAATTTCAGGGGCTTTGTGACATAGAGGCAGTCCCTAGTTGCTCGATACCTGGACCTAGGGTGATTTGGGAGTAAAATCAATGGCCTTGAGTACAAGAGTACCAAAAAGGAGGTGGTTCAGGCTTAAGTTCTGAATTAGTTGGTTTGTCTATGAAAGGCACACTCACAGGAGAGTCATTTGTTATTTTTAGGGATTAGTTTGCCTTGGGAGGGACAGTCCCACCCCACCTGCCAAGCTCAGCAAGGCCTCAGATGGGAAACATTCAGATTAAAAGGATATGCTTAATACAATCTGACTGTCTTTAGCTGTTAGCGTTGCATCTGCCTCAATTTTCTATGCTCTATGCTCTTCTCCAGGTAGCACCCAGCCAATTATGTAGATTTCTCTACTGGGTATTCTTTATTTCCAACTTTTTTTTTTTTTTTTTTTGGTTTGGCAGAGATTTTGTAATACTGGTACTGCTGTCAGGGTTTACTCTTCAATAAACTTTTGCTTACTTTATGTGGCTGCTATGCATAAAACTCAAATTGCGATAGCTCCAAGAAAACATAAACTAAGGTGAGTTTTTTATATAAGGTGAGTTTTTGAAATATATATCAATAGATGTGCAGTATTAAAACTTAAGGGCCTTAGAACCCATGATATGAATTCCCAGGGCAAATGCTCTTCTTATTACCTAGTGGGAATTGCTATAGTCTCCTGTAAGAACATAAACCATGCCTCTGGCAACGAAGAGACTTCACTGGAGAGGAGGGACAAGTATAAGTGTTGTGGAAATAAAATTACATGTTGGTATAAAAACTTTATTTTAGTTTTTATATGCTTTAAAGGAAACAATCTATACCTGTTTAAAACAGAGTGATCAGACCATTATGAGTAAGACACTGCAAGCTTCCCATGAAAGGAGGAAAGTACCTGGATGTATTTACTAAGATCTCAATTGTCCTGGTGATGGAAGTTTTTGGAAAACAAAATGCAGATAATTAAGAAATTAGCAAGAGAATATGAGCAGCCAGAAAGGTGACGGAAATTATGCTATACGAATGTATTTTTTTGATCATTTAAATTTGATCTTTTAATAAGTGTATAATCATTTCTTAAATATATTTATTTAAAAATTTTTAAATATGTTCTAATTAGTTATACATGACAATAGAATGCAATTTGGACACATTGTACACAAAAGGAGCACAACTTCTCATTCTTTTGGCTGTACATTGTGCAGAGTCACACCGGTAGGGAATGTAGTATTTATGTTGCCAATTTATGTGATTGTGATTATTTCAGCAGATACAGTAAAAAACAAAGATTCTTCTAATGTTTTTAAAAAAGAAATCCAGTTATCAGGTACCTAATATGAGATATATAAGTAAAACAAAAAAGAAGTTAAAAATAATAGAATGAATAATAATAGTAGGCCAATGCCAGAGATGGTACCAGTAGAGGTTCAGAGCAACAACATTAACAAGGATAAAGAGGGTAATTTGCATTGATAACTACTGAAATGTGTAACAATTTTTAAAATGAGAAAAATAATGTGACAGATTCAGAAGAGATAAAAATGATTGTGTTATGTGAAACTATAATAAAAATATTTAACCTAAAGAAAATAACTTTATGAAAAAATATAAATTTTGAAATTGATTAAAGAAACAGGAAACTTGAACAGAAAAATAGACATGGAAAAATGTTAAACCATCACATACTGAAAAACTTTCCTAGCCAGGCTTGGAGGTACACATCTGTAATCCCAGTGACTCAGGAGCCTGAGACAGGAAGATCAAAAGGTTGATGCCAGGCTCAGAAACTTAAGTGAGATTCTGTCTCAAAAAAAAAAAAAAAAAAAAAAAAAATTAGATTAGAGATGCAGCTTAGTGTACCCCTAGTGCCCCTAGTTCAATCCCCATTACCAAACAACATCAAACCCCCAACTTTCTGAAATCATACTATTTCAAGAACGTTATATCCTAAATCTTAGCTGTTCCTAAGAAGAGAACTTGTTGAAACTCAGTTAATTTCATAATGCTGACATTATTTTGCTTAATAAAAATCTCAGTAGAATACTAGGAAATACTCATTTGGCTTTGAGGAATTATTGATTGTATTTAACTAAATAAACTCTTGGATCTATATTCTCTAGAATAAGCTATATAGGGTTGCTCATGTTGAGTATAAATCAGTTAAAAATGTTTATCCAGGCTGTGCATCGTCACACATACCTGTATTCCCAGCAACTCAGGGTGCTGAGGCAGGAAGATAGCAAAGCTTGGGCAATTTAGCAAGACCCTGTCTCAAAATTAAAAATTAAAAGAGCTGATGGTGAGATAGAAAAGGATAGGCAGGGGAAAGTAGGAAGGAACTATAAAGGTCAGCAAGAGGGCAAGCACAAGAAAAGCCATTGTAGCATACCCTGACATGTTATAAAACTGTTTCTTTTTTTTCAGAAAAGGCATAAATCTCCATCTTTCCAAATGCGATTGCATAATCCATAATCTGGCCCGTGCCTGCCGTGGGACAATTGAAATATCAAAAACCAATCAAGAGGAGCTTATCAACTTCTCCTTACAAGTCTTTAAAAGGAGGAGCCCTGTAAGACTTAAAGGGCACTCTTGCCCCACCCGGGTGCTGTGTGCAGAGTCATGAATCATTCTCTCACTTTCCTTTTAAATAAAATCCCTGCTCTCTTGCTAATCTTGGCAGCATTTGTGGTGTTTATTTGACTCCATGGAACAGGAATCTGATCCTGACTCCTGCCTGTAACCCTGGGGGATGGGTATATAGCTCAGTGGTAGAGTGCCTTGGTTCAATTCCCAGTACTTCTGGCCCCCAGAAGTTTGTATAGTCTTCAATTTAGGCTTTGTATTTGAAAATACTGTTTTGTTGTTCTTGTTGAACTTGCAAAATGCATAACATATCCTACTAGATCTTTCATTGCTTAAAAATTTCTTTGACTTGGATATTTTTGTTTATTCATTTTTATGCGGTGCTGAGGCTCGAACCCAGTGCTTCACATGTGAGAGGCAAGTGCTCTGCCACTGAGCTACAACCTCATCCCCGTAAACTTGGATTTTTCCTGCTTGAGTTCTTGGGATCCTTAAAGTAAATTTCTTATTATGTTGTGTGGAGCCTGCTAAAACAAACCATCTGAACAGCATCTTTCAAAGTTGGTGAAATTTGTTTGCTCTCTTCATTTTTAAGGATTCATGTTATTACCTTGGACCTACTCAGATGATTCAGGATTATCTGAATTACATATAAATATCTAAAACCTTAATTACATCTGCAAAGTGCTTTTACTGTGTAGCATGACATATGCATAGCATGATGCAGTGATGGACAGCAGAGATTGAGGGGTGGAATTATGCCTACCACAGAATTTTAGTATGCAATTTTTTATGTAAATGCATTTTTTGATGGAAAATAAGGCATAAAAGAGGTGTGGATATGTGCAATTTTAGATAGGGTGGTTAAGAAAGTCCTCTCTGAAAAAAGAAATTTTTGACCAAAGGCTTGAAGGAGGTGAGAGAAAAGCAGTTGATATCTAAAGGTAAATTATTCTAGATAGAGGAAACAGCAAGTTCAAATTCCTACCTGTGTCAATGTGTTCAAAGAATATGAAGGAGGCAATGCTGGAGCACAGTGTGCATGTGGGAGATGGGAAGGAGATGAGGTGAGGGAGATGGGAAGGAGATGAGGTAAGGGAAAAAAGAGGAATCAGTTGTTATAAATTTTATGATGAATAATAAAAAGTCACTGGAATTTCTGAGAAATGGAATGCCATATCATGTCTTACTATTTTTTTTTTTTTTTTTTTTTTTTACCAGGGATTGAACTCAGGGGTACTCGGGCAATGAGCCACAGCACCAGTCCTATTCTGCATTTTATTTAGAGACAGAGTCTCACTGAGTTCATAGAGCCTCGCTTTTGCTGAGGCTGGCTTTGAATTCGTGATTCTCCTGCCTAGGCCTCCCTAGCCACTGGGATTACAGGGGTGCACCACTGCACCCGGCATTACTTTTTTAACAAGGTGGCTCTGGTTGTTCTGAAAGAGGCAATGACATAAACAGGGAGAAGAGTTAGAAGAGTAATAGTATCTTTCTCTCACATTCTGCATCCAAACCATGAGCAAATCTTCTCAGCACTATCTATGGAAAATATTAACCAACTCACTGCCACTGCCCTGGTCCAAGACTTTGTCTCTCACTTAGATTACTAAAATGACCTCCAACTGGTATCCCTGATTTTCCACCTATTTCTTTGCCATAGTTTATTTATTTTCTGCTTCTTCTGTCTATAATACTACTCTGTGAGCCCAATAGAAAATCTAGGGAAATAGTGTTCTATGTAGAGGAATAGTAAAGAAAGAATGAAGTTATGAATTTTCAATAGAAACTTAAAATACTTTCTTGTTGGCTTTAACCAACTTTTCCATATTCCAAGGATTTTGTTTTTGTTAAATTTACATTTATATCACCATACATAATATTGACCATAAATTCCATTTATTGTGCTCATCACTACATGATATAGGTGTATTTGTCCCTAATTTTTAGTGAAGGAAATTTAAACTTAGATAATTTATGTTAGTCAGGGTTCTACAGAAACAGCTAATAGGGTATGTGTATATATATAGGAAGAGATGTGTTTATTTTAAGGAGTTGACTCATGTAATCATGGATACTTGCAAGTCCAAAATCTGCAGAGTGGGCCAGTAGACTGGAGACAGGGGAAGAGCCCATGTTTAAGTTCAAGTCTAAAAGCCATCTGCTGGCAGAATGTCTTCTGGCTGGGGGAGGTCTGTCTTTGGTTCTGTTCAGGCCTTCTGCTGACTGGAAAAACCCAACTATATTATGGAAGACAGTCTGTTGACTTTAAGTCCATAGATTTAAATGTTGCTATGGTTTAGGTGTATCCCAGAGAATTCATATGCTGCAAAGTTAATCCCCAGAGTCATATGTTGATGATATTTGGAGGTAAAATCTTTCGGAGATTATTAAGATTAGATGAGGGCATGAGGGTAGGACCCCCATAATGGCACAAATGACTTTATAAAAAAAAGGAAAAGAGACCTGAGCTAGCACACATGCTCTGTCTAGCCATGTGATGTCCTCTGTCATGTTATAATGCAGCAAGAAGACCTTTACCTGATGCTGGCACATGACTCATCGTGGGTTCCTAGCCTCCAGAACCATGAACCAAATAAACCTCTATTCTCAACAAATTACCCAGCCTCAGGTTTTCTGTTTTACCAACCAAAACCAGCCTAAGACAAATATTAATCTGATCCAAAACATGCTCCCAGAAACATCCAGAATAATGTTTGACTCAATGTCTGGTCACCATGACCCAGCCAAGTTGATACACAATACTATCATAGAGTTTGAGTAACAGACCAATAGCCATTCATCTAGCATGTGATAAAGCTGGAATTAATTGATTGATTGATTGATTGAATGACTGTGGTGCTGGAGATTAAACCCAGGGCTTCATGCATGCTAGGCAAGCACTGTACCACTGAGTCACATCCCCGGTCCTAGATTTGAGATTTGAACCAATTCTGACTAACTTCATATTACTTACCTCTGTATTATACTACCCATCATCCAAAAAATGTGTGATTTGGTAGTATGATCTTTGATAAATATTTTTTAAAAATATTTATTCATTTGCTTTAGTTGTACACAATACAATACATTTATGTTTACGTGGTGCTGAGGATCAAACCTGGGCCGCACACACGCTAGGAGAGCACTCTACCTCTGAGCCACAACCCCAGCCCCTTTGATAAATATTTTAAACGTTATTTGAACCTATATTCAATAATCCATTTGGTTCAATGAGAATTGATGATCAGGTTTTATATTAATGTTTTACTTATTTACCAAGCAATAAAATATGTGACTGTAGGGAGGTATTTGAAAAGTGCTTGAGGTCATTTAGAACCATGAAATTGTATCATAACATCCTTCTCATACAAAGATAACAGTTCTCACTTTCTCTTGAAAAAGTATGTACCCAAGTTGTTTTTTAGTAGTACTGATACTTTTGCACTGATTCATCTTTGTTTGTTTTTGAAGGCTTTCGAACAAGAACATTTTATACTATGATAGATGTCTGGATTAGGGAACAATTTGTAGTCAAAGAGCAGAAATAAGCTATCCAGCTCAGCCTGGAATTCAATAAGTGTGTTTTTTTTTTATGTTATTTGTCTTGGGAGTTAATTTATTGATTTGCTTTCTCAGGAGCATCTATAAGAGAAGTAAATAAGGAATTTGAATCAAATAGAAGGTGGTATAATCAGAAGTGGTCCATAGAATATGTTATATGGCCCAGTGAAAGACAACATGAGGACAGGTCTATTTTTAGTTTTCATGAAAAGTCAAAAGTAATGTTTGTGCTTTTTTGCCAAAATCAGTGGGAATGAGGAGACAGAGGTGTGGCTCTCTGTGAGCATGACTGCTGACCTAGAAGTGATTACATCTTATTTCCCAGTTTCCCATCCAGACTCTTGGGAAAGCCAAAGGAGCTTTGGGTATTAGCAGCACAGGTGAGAGTTTATACTGGACCACTGTGGTGTGGTAGGTGATGGAGCCAGATTATGTTACCGCTTTTTACAGTTTCAGGAAAAAGAGCTGAGAAGAACTCTGAAAGCTCTGTCTATCTAGAACTCGTTCCTAGTAAGATAATTGGCAACAGTTTTATAAGTGGGAATCTTCAAGGTTGTTCAAAGACTTATAAGTTTTCCTAGTGATCATATTTCTTAACACTTCTCTGCTTTGGCCACTTAAACAAAACAAAACAAAACAAAAAAATTTTTTTTTAACCTGAGAAGGAGTTTTATCAGGAGCCCTAGAAGTAACTATGTAGTTCTTACAGATAATTACAGGGATTATTCCAATCTTTTTCCTAAAGGAATTCTATATTATATCCTTGAAACTAATTCTATAGTGTTAGTAATTGTTTTTTTCTCTTGGACCTATAGTCATACTTAATTCTCTAGGAGATGGCTTCCACAAAGGTAAAATACCATACTTACACAATGTCAAGTACATTTAATATTTATTATAAGTATTCCTTTGAGGGGGACCTATATCATGCAACCAAGAGGTCTAACTACCATGGCCTACCTATACTACCATAATTACTGTCATTCTTTTTGTTTGTTTGCTTTTTGCTTTCACTGGGAAGCAGATGGCTAAAACTTCCAGAGAACTTCTCCAATCCTGGAAGCCAGGTTATTAGTGATTTGTTGGAAAAACTTTTCCTTAGAATATCTAACCAACTTGAGAATGTTAAAGTTATCTAGCCCCCAGGCTCCAAATAAAACAAATGATGCCTCAAGGGTAGCTGGGGAATTCCTATAGGTACCAGTGACTAATTGAATACCAAAACTTCTTGGGATTGCCCTGGAAGGCACATAATTCAGAGGTCACCTACTTTATGAAGATGGCCACAAAACTGAGACAGAGAGGTGCTTAACTTAGTACTTTTTCTGCATCATAATGTTGCTCTTGTCCTTCACTATAACCCACGAGAAATATTCAACAGATCACAGAGAGATTTTTGGTGACCTCTCATATTATATAGTACCACCTAACGGGACCAAATCCTTAATACCTATTTCAAACTTAAAGGTAGATTAGGGTAATCTGGGGAATTTTTCTTTTTAAATTTTTGTTCTCCTTTTTCTAACTCCCAAATTCTAATTTTATCTCTGAATTTCCCCTATTAATATTGATATAACACTAGTCTGGAGATCTCCGCAACCTTCATGAACTCAGTGGTCTGTGTACTGGCTTCCTATCCATACCATTATCATCAATTTACAGTGAAATTTAAACTATATGATACTTGGCTATTAAATTATTTAAGAAAATACTTCTGGTATCTGTTTCCTGCCTATATCTACTGATAAAAAATAATTTTAGCTTGATAATTATAAAAATTCCTGATTTTATATTTTATAATAGCACTATAATTCAACAAAAGAAGAATTAATTTCCTTATATAACTTCTGCACACCTTCATCTAGAACTATTCTGTATCTATAGGCCTTTATATTCCATCACATATCCAAGGACTTCTGAGGCTCTGATAGCTTTTTTTAAAAATAATAGACATTCATATTTTTGAGAAATTTTAGGTTCACAGAAAAATTGAGTGGAAAGTACATAGAATTCACACGTATGCCTTTGTCCCCACCCATGCACAAGCTCCTCCAAATCAATATCTCAAACCAAAGTGGTACATTTATAGCAGTCAATGAGTCCACATTGACCCATCATTATTACTCAATATCCATAATTTAATTTATATTAGCATTCACTCTTTTACATTGTTGTTGTACATTTGTTTTGACACATGTACAATGACACATATTCACAAATATTACTAGCATACAGAATAATTTCACTTCAGTAAAAATTATGGTTTTTACCTGTTCATCCATTTTCCTATATGCCTCTCCCCTCCCCCTCTGGCAATCACTGGTTCTTCTACTGTCTCCATAATTTGCCTTTTCCAGAATTCACGCAGTTGGAATCATATAGTACATAACCTTTTCAGACAAGTTTCTTTCACGTAATGATATGCATTTTGAGTTCCTATGTCTTTTCATGGTTTGATAGCTCATTTCTTTTGAGTGCTGAGTAATATTCCTTTGTTTGTATTGCCAATTCATTGATCCATTAACGTACTGAAGACATCTTAGTTGCTGCTAAGTTTTGGCAATTATATTTGCTATCAATATGTGTATGCAGATTTTTACATAGACATAAATTTTCAGTTCATTTGATGAATGCTAAGGAGAGTGATTGCTGAATCCTGTGGCAAGAGATGATTTTGTTTTGTATAAAACTGACAAACTTTCTTCCAAAGTGACTGTACCATTTTGCTTTTCCCTGGTAGCTTTTTGGTACTTGGGAAATCTACAGGCCTTTCAGGGATACCAAGGTCAGGTGCAAATGGTATTTCAGTAGCACATAACCTTAGGTAATAAGACCCTTGTGTAGAATATACCATCACACTGTCTTTGGTCAGTGCCAGGGTCTAGAGCTCTTATAGATGGGTCCCTTTGAGGTGTTCACATTTCTGTTCTAATTTGCTCCTTTAATTTTCCCCTCCATCAACATCAGTCCTTTCTTCCACAGTTCTCACTTAAGCATAGTTCACAAAGACTCTACTCTTTCTTAAATCTGCATATCCCAACAATGTTAACCAGACACAGAAAACCTGAGTATGAAGTTCCCAGATCACTACTATTTTTGTCTACTTAATAGTATACAGGTTTGAGGGGAAATGTTATTTTAGTAACCTACCTCCCATCACAGGAATGTAGCAGCCACATTTGTTTTTAATGAATAAACTGGTGATAATATCTTCATCTTGTTTGTCCTTATTTTTACCAATGATATAGTTATCTACTAAAATCTGTCTGATTTAACATTCTTTGGTCTGAATTTCCATAATTTCTTTTGAAACTGTTCTCTTCCAGATTTTCCTTATTTCTAAGTAGATTTGTGTCGATTCTCCTCCTCACCAATTAAAGTCTTCAGATTAAAAATCTATAAGATGGCTTTTGATTTGGCTTCTCTCCAAAACACGATGTCAGAAATTCTAACTTTAGCTCAATTACTATGGTTTATGTATAAGTGACTTTTTAATTACTGCATCTAAAATGTAAGTTGGATGTTCTGGGCAATCTACTTACTTGGAGAATGTTAACACTGCCACTCAGTTTGTCAGTCCTTTATTAGCCCATGAGCCCCAGAAGATTTCCATTACTGTATTTGTGGATTACAGTATGACATTTACAATTTTACCCTTTATTTAATGTAGTGACTTATTTTGTGGAAGGATACTCCAGAGCTTAAGAATAAGAGGTTTAAAAAAGTTATATTACCAATTAAATCTCGATTACTAATAGAATAAAGGACAGTCTTGTATGGATAACTAAATTATAAGAACCAAATGTCATTTATTATGACATTCAATTTTTCTTATTTCTATGAATTTCAAAAAGGATATTTTTGATATTAAATTAGCTATTTAATTTTTTGTTACAATTTATTCATGTGTGCATATGATAAAACAGTATAATTTGATCAGTTTCATTCCCTAGTAACACCCCTTATCCTTCCCTCCCTTCCCCTGTTCCCCTTCTTCTATTCTACTGGTCTCCCTTCTATTTTTTAAAATTTGTTCTAATTAGTTTAACATGGCAGTGGAATGCATTTTGTCACGTTGTACACAAATGGAGCACAACTTCTCATTCCTCTGGCTGTATACATGGTACAGAGTCACACCAGTAGTGCGTGTGTATGTATATATATATATATATATATGTGTATATATATATATATATATATATATATATATATATAGGGTAATAATGTCTGTCTCATTATACTGTCCTTCCCATCCTCACAGTCCCCTCCCCTTCACTCCCCTCTACATAATTCAAAGTTCCTTTCTTTGAAGGGGGGGATTGGCTTATTTCACTTAGCATGATACTCTTTAGTTCCATTCATTTACCCACAAATGCCATAATTTCATTCTTCTTTAAGGCTGAGTGATATTCCATTGTGTATAGATACCACATTTTTTTTATCCATTCCTCTGTTGAAGGGCATCTTGGTTGGTTCCGTAGTTTTTTTTTTTTTTTTTTTTTTTTTGGTACTGGGGATTGAACTCAGGGGCACTTGACCACTGGGCCACATCCCCAGCCCTTTTTTGTATTTTATTAGAGACAACATCTCAGTGAGTTGCTAAGTGCCTTGCTATTGCTGAGGCTGGCTTTGAACTCACGATCCTCCTTCCTCAGCCTCCCAAGTGCTAGGATTACAGGCGTGCGCCACTGTGCCCGGCTAGGTTCTGTAGTTTAACTATTGTGAATTGAGCTTTTATAAACATTGATGTGGCTGTGTCACTGTAGTATGCTTATTTTAAGTCCTATGGGTATAAACTGAGGAGTGGGTTAGCTGGGTCAATTGGGTTCCATTCCAAGTTTTCTGAGGTGTCTCCATACTGCTTTCCATAGTGGTTGCACCAATTTGCAATCCCACCATCAATGTATGAGTGTACCTACCTCAAAAAGGAGATATTAAATATAATTTCTAATGTTATCTCTATTATCTTACATTAGGCAAATTCAATAAAGAATGGCCTTCATCAGGGAACTATAATCATGGACATCTAGTATGGCCATTGAAAGTGCCAAGATTTGTGAGGTCCTTAGGTGAAGAAAGAAAAAAAGATCACACTGATAGAGCAAATAAAAGTAAAAAAATGAATGGAAATAGCTTCTTAGCCAATGTTTGCTTTTTGGCCTTATTTCCAAATATACCTATGGGTTTGAGACGTGATCATTTAAAAATATATGGGGAGAGTTTAGAGCGGTTCCTGGGAAGGGACTGTCATGAATTAGGGCCTGCCTGTATTTTGGATATTTCTGGTGTAGGCAAGGAGAAGATGGTCTTTATGATTATTGAAGGAAAAAAAAAAAAAAAAAAAGGACCATACAGGTTAGAGAGCCTAGTACAATGACGGAGGTGGAAGGTCTTAACCACTGGGAACAGGTTTCTCAATTTCATAGGCATAATTCACCTCGGTTAATTTATTATTTCACCAAACATTTACCTAAAATATACACTGATTTTTGCTTTAAATATTGTAGGGAATACAAAAATAAATCAATCTTAAGCCTTATCGAACTTAAAAATATTTTAAGAGCGAATACATGTATGTAAAAACTATGCTACAGTGTGAAGTGTTAGAAATGCTTTAAAGTAGAAACAAAAATGCTCAAAGAAGTTTTTTTTTTTTGGTACTGGGGATTGAACTTAGGGGCACTCGACCACTGGGCCACATCCCCAGCCCTCTTTTTATTAGAGACAGGGTCTCACTGAGTAGTTGCTAAGTGCCTCACCATTGCTGAGGCTGGCTTTGAACTCGCAATCCTCCTGCCTCAGTCTCCCAAGTGCTGAGATTATAGGCATGTGCCATCATGCCCAGCTCAAAGAAGTTTTAATGAAGAATAATTTTGTCTGGGATTATAAGAAAGGCATCCCTGACAGAGGTGATACTTGAGCTTGATTTTGTAGATGAAGAGAACATATGATCCAAGAGAGGGGTGCGTTTAGAAAATAAAATGTAACAGGCAGTGTTACTAAGCCGTGTACAAACATAAGAAAAAATGCTATTGGTTACTGGCAGATTGTAAAGGACCTTAAATGCTGTGGAGGCATGGATAAAGGCTATATTTTTCAAACAAAGGGGAAATGGGAATAAAATTATTGAATAGCATTATAACCTGGAAGCAATTTGCCAAGTGAATACATTGAGAGGTTGAAGGTAGAAATGATGGTGGTGAAATAATAATAATTGAATGTTAATAATAGTTAATGATTATAACACAATGTCTTTAGGAACTTCAGGTAATGATGCATTAGGTTGTAAACTCAATTTAGTTGGTGGTATATTTTTTATCCATTCTGCTTGAACCACCATGATTGCAGCTACCATCTTCCCTTCACCTGGGGTGGTTATGTGTTGTACTTTTTTAAATGTATAATATAATAGAATACAAATGTTATATTTAATTGCATTTAGTAAGGGTGAGTAATGTTTTATGAACATTCTTTTACAGTTTTTATAGTATGTGTATGGAACTATGATATAAAATATGCTGTATTTCTTACTATGAATTGTTCTCAATAAAACTCCATCTTCATGGTAATTTTTAATGGTGCTTTATAACTGTAGTTCAGGCATGAGAGAAGTTTTTGTTTTCTTTTTTCCTTCCTTCCTTCCTTCCTTCCTTCCTTCCTTCCTTCCTTCCTTTCTTCCTTCCTTCCTTCCTTCCTTCCTCATTCCCCCCTCTCTCTTTCTTTCCTTTCCTTTTCTTTTCTTTTCATCCTTGGGATCAAACCCAGGACCTTGTTCATGGTAGGCAGAGAGAAATTCTCTGAGCACATTCTGTATCCAGGGAGATCAGTCTGTGTTTGAAGTAGATACTGACTAAAGTAACAGTCACTTATTCTTCTATTTCTTTTAAGAACATAATAGTGAATGTTCAGCTTGATTGGTATATTATAGTTTTTGAATAATCAGTCTCATCACTTTTGAGTTGTCTCTTACAATTCTATAAAGATCAACAGCCTTCAAAAACAGCAGTTCTCAAGAGAGCATAATTTTATCCCATTTTTGCCAATGTCTAGAGTTATTTTTAGTTATCGTAATTTATTGTAAGTGATATGCTACAGGCACCTGGTAGGATGCTGCTAAATATTCTACAATGAACAGGGTAGCCTTATACAACAAAGAATTTTCCAGGCCCAAATTTTAGCAGCACCAAGGTGAGGAAACCTTGCTTCAGACACCCAAACTAGTTATTCCTTAAAATAAAAAACTATTTTTTTTTCTATTTATTTGTTTTAGTTGTACACAATGCCTTTATTTTTACGTGGTTGCTGAGGATCGAACCCTGGCCGCGCACGTACTAGACCAGTGCTCTACTGCTGAACCACAACCCCAGCCCCTAAAAAACTATTCTTAACAACAGTTGAAAGATTCATGCTACTGGTCTAACACAGACTCAGTGATACTGTTTGTAGAATGCTCTGATCACCAACTTTATTAGATTTAAAATGATATATATCAATATTTGCTTACATGTAACCCCAAATGAAATGCTACACAAACAGTTCAGAAATAAGATCATTTCCTGAATCTTAACATTAAAAGTCAGAATTATATCTTAACACCATAGTACAGAATAATTTATACTTGGACTATATGAGTAAATAAATGACTCCAAAGCCTGCAGACACCGATGTTTCATGGGCACTGCCAAGCCGAGTAACATTTCCATAAAATCTTTGACTAATTCTGTTATGAAATATAGAAGACTAACTTTCCTAATGAATTCATGAGACACTTTAATTAGGGAACGTATTTTCTTTTCCAGAACAATTTGTGCATTGTATTGGTACATACTCAAAATCTATTTCAAAAAAACTTGTTTTAAATACTAGAATTCCATGATGGAAATACTCAGGTCAAGAGCTTTAGAGACTCATTGGTGGTAGAAATACAAGGGAATACATTTTTCTTTTTTATGGAGAACGACAATTTTCTTTGATTCTTCTAGGTATTAGTATTCTCAATTATTTTCAGTCCTTTAACCTTACAATAATAAGGGACAATATCTCCCCCTGGTGATCAAAATATGTAAGTGCGTCTTTAAAATGTCACTTTAAAATGGCCTGGGACTGCTCATAAAGCTGCCATCACCCTCCACCAAATTTTCAAAACAAAATGTATTTAGAGTAGCAAATTTATTTCTTGTGCAGAAAATCTCTTTGGAAAATCTGGAAGAACCCGGACAATTAAAAAAATAAAAGTACTTGTGAAACTGTGAGCTCTGAAGAAGTGATAGGAAATTGTGTAAGAGTTCCCTGAACTCCTTGAGAGTTCAGAAAGTTTCTCATTTATGGGGGACAACTCTGAAAAAAGCATACTATATAAAAGAGGATCTTAAAAATTTGTATTGCAGCTCATGTAAACTTCAACTTATTCATTTTAAAG
Source organism: Tamias sibiricus (assembly GCA_025594165.1). Lineage (NCBI taxonomy): Eukaryota > Metazoa > Chordata > Mammalia > Rodentia > Sciuridae > Tamias > Tamias sibiricus. Next base: position 57,064,717 of record CM046665.1, read on the forward strand.
AGCTGAATATCTCTGCTCTAATTTTCAAGCTAGGATAAAAATGGCCCATTACTTTACAAATAAAAATCCCTTATGAATTGGGTATGGATTACTGATTAACTAAATGATTGTAAAATAAATCATGTTCTGTATCTCATGATGCCAGGTCCAGTCATTGAACATTACTTCATTGTACTAAGCCCAGTAAATATCCACATTCTCATATGTGTATGACCTGCATACAGTGCTCTTTGTTTAAGTTTTATGGTGAGTTAGAGGCCTGTTTTTGAAGCAATCCAGCGTCGGTAATAAGTTACTTGTGTGTAGACTCCAGGTTTGTTCTTTTGACCACAGTTATCTCCCCAGCTCACGATTCCAATGAGATACCATGTATCTTTAAGATCTTTCACGACTAATGGTCCCCCAGAATCACCCTGAAATTTTTTTAAAAAAAGGAGAAAGAAAATTAGCTTGACATAAAGCTTATTATTTATTTCGATGAACCACATTTTATTATTAGAAGACAGTATGTATACATTAACAATGTAGAATAATTAACTGAAACATTAATTTAGAAATTATAAATAGCTTTAGGTTCAATTTCCACATCTTTATATTATTATTTTTTGTACTCAATACATAGTTAAAAGGAAAAATGGATATGAAGAATATGCGGAAGCTTAAAAGCAATTTTATTTCTCACATTTCCTTATTCTGCCTGTTTCCCCAGGAGTAGCCACTTCATGCTAGTTTAATAATTTCTTAGAATATCTGATTCCTTATCACCAAATAATATGTTCAAATTAATATTTCTAGATTTAGACTGTATATATTGATTTTCTGTTATATAGGTGAAGATTCAGCTGTTTTACAACCTTTTTATAACTTTTCCTCGCCATATCTTTATGTTATGTATGTCCATTTGGGGTTAAATTTATACTCAATGTTTCTTTAATCTCACTTTATAAATGTCATTTATTGGTGAATCGAGTAACATATTTTGATTATGTTACGTTTGACATTTGTTGGGCAGAGTTTGGTTTCCCAGAATTAATAACATGCTCTTTTCTCTTCTTCTTCTTCCTTTATTTATTTATTTTTTTCTTTTTGGTACTAGGGATTGAACCTAGGGTTGCTTAACCACTGAGCCACATCCCTAGCCTTTTTAATTTTTTTTTACTTTAAGACAGGGTCTTACTAAGTTGCTTAGGACCTTGCTAAGTTCCTGAGGCTGATCTTGAACTTGTGATCCTTCTACCTCAGGCTCCTGAAGTCACTGGGATTACAGGCATGCTCCACCACTTTGGGCTGTTCTTTGGCTTATTTTCCATGTACTTGGACAAATTAATGTTCCAGAAAAATCTACGTAAATCTAACAATAACGTTTACTAATGCTCAAGGATATTAGAGAACATATCAGTTTTGGAGACTGAGCCAGGAACACTTTACCACTAAGTTACATTCCCAACCCTCTTTATTTTTAATTTGAAAACAGGGTTTCTCTAAGTTGCTTAGAGCTTCTTAAAACTTGAAATCCTTCTGCCTCAGCCTCATGAGTCACTGTGATTATATGCTGTGCCACTGCAGGAACACATCTGTTGTTTACTTCCTCTGATGATGTTCCCCCATCTCAACATACACAGACTTGCACAATTTCCCTCTGTCAGTTTCCCCCATACACACACACACACACACACACACACACACACACACACTTCCTTTTATCTGACTTAGATTGGTTACTTTAAACCTGGTGTAGAGGTGATCTTGGGACTATCAATCCATCACCATTCTTTTGTATTGATTTCATAAAGCTTTGGGTTCCTTAATTTCCTCTTTCTTGACTTTCTACCTCATTTTGCTGAAGTATCTTTCCAGGTTGTTTCCTAAGAAAGAGGTGCTTTCAAAGTTCTTATTACCTGTTGGAAGAGGCAGGGCACAAAGGCACTGAGATGCTATATGACAGAAAACAGTGAGTGCCAAACAAAGGGCCCAGTTAGTAACAGAAAAGGACAGAGACAAAGGACATAGTGGGAGTAAGCTTAGAAGCTTACACACACACACACACACACACACACACACACACACACACACACACACACAGGATTTATGCTCTTTCAAAATAAAATTTATAAAATATATATAAATAACCAACCTAGATGCCCTTCAATAGATGAATGGATAAAGAAACTGTGGTATATATACACAATGAAATATTACTCAGCAATAAAAGAGAATAAAATTATGGTATTTGTAGGTAAGTGATGGAGTTGGAGAATATCATGCTAAGTGAAGTAAGCTAATCCCCAAAAAACCAAAGGCCGAATATATTTTCTCCGATAAGTGGATGCTAATCCATAATGGAGGGGGTATGGGATGAGTGGAGGAACTTTGGATTGGTCAAAGGGATGGAGGAGAGGAGTGGGGGTATGGGAGTAGGAAAGATAGTGGAATGTGACAGACATCATTGCCCTAGGTATATGTTTGATTGCATGAATGGTGCAGCTCTACTTTGAGGACAACCAGAGAAGTGAAAAATGGTGCTCCATTTGTGTATAATGAATCAAAGACTATTCTACTCTCATGTATAACTGAGTACAACAGATTTAATAAAAAGAAAGATCTCTATTCTAAAAATTGTAAAACATTGATGAAACAATTGGAAGATACAAATAAATGGAAAGATATTCCATGTGCATGGATTGAAAGAATCAGTATTGCTAAAATGTCCATACTACCTAAAGTGATTTATATAGTTACTGAAACCTGTGCCTACATTCCAATGGCATTCTTCAAAGAAATAGAAAAAACAAAATCAATCCTAAGATTCATGTGGAATCACAAAAGACTAAGATTGCTAAATCAATATTGAGCAAGAAAAACAAAATTGAAAGCATTGTAAATCCTGATTTCAAAGTATATTACAAAGCCACAGTAATCCAAACAGTATGATCCTAGCATTTAAACACACACATATATCAATGGAATAGAATTGAGAGTCCAAATATAAAACCTGCACATCCACAGTCGACTAGTATTTGACAAGAGAACCAAGAATATGCAGTGGAGAAAGAAAAGGACATTCTCTTCAATAAATAGTAATGGGAAAATTCGATAGCTTCATGCAAAAGAATGAAACTGGACCCTTTTGTAGCTTGAAAAGTTAACTTAAAATGGATTGAAGACTCAAATGTAAGACCTGAAATTATAAAACTCTCAAGGAAAATGCTCCTTGACCCTGATCTTAGCAATGATTTTTTTTTAAGATATGACATCAAAAGGACAAGCAACAAAAGGGAAAATAAATAAATGGTACTATATCAAACTAAAAAGCTTCTTTACAACAACGGTAATAAGCAACAAAATGAAAGATAATTTACAAAATTAGAGAAAATATTTGCAAGTCATATATCTGATAAAGGGTTAATATTCAAAATATACAAAAATTTACATAAGTCATTAGCAAATAATGAATAATCCAATTAAAATTGGGCATAGGGCCTGAACAGACATTTCTAAAAGAAGACATACAAATGACCAATAGTATGATATAAAGTTTTAAAGATCACTAATCATTAGAGATATGCAATCAAAATTATGAGATATCACTCCACACATGTTAGGATGGATATTACCAAAAAGTCAAGATACAACATCTACTTCTGAGAAGTGTCTTTTCAATTCCTTAGCCCATTTATTGATTGGGTTATTTGCTTTACAAATACATGAAAAAATGCTCAACATCACTGGCAATTAGAGAAATGCAAATCAAAACTACTCTAAGATTTCATTTCACTCCAGTCAGAATGGCAGCTATCAAGAACACAAACAACAATAAATGTTGGAGAGGATGTGGGGGGAAAGGCACACTCATACATTGCTGGTGGGACTGCAAAATGGTGCAACCGCTATGGAAAGCAGTATGGAGATTTCTTGGGAAAATGGGAATGGAACTACCCTATGACCCAGCCATCCCACTCCTGGGTCTATTCCCAAAAGACTTAAAAACAACATATTACAGTGACACAGCCACTTCAATGTTTATAGCAGCACAATTCACAATAGCTAGGTTATGGAACCAACCTAGATGCCCCTCAGTAGATGAGTGGATAAAGAAAATATGGTATATATACAAAATGGAATTTTACTCAGCAATAAGAGAGAATAAAATAATGGCATTTGCAGGTAAATGGATGAAGTTGGAGAATATAATGCTAAGTGAAATTAGTCAATCTCAAAAATCCAAGTACCGAATGTTTTCTCTGATATAAGGAGGCTGGTTCACAGTGTTGTTGGAAGGGGGTACATAGGATCAGAGGAACACTAGAATGGTCAATGGAAAGGGAGGGGAGGGAGGGAGTAAGGGGGGTTGGAAAAAAATTGGTGGTTGAATGAGATGGATATCATTATCCTAAATGCATGATTGAAGATCTGAATGGTACTTATACACTTTGTATACAAGCAATTGTATGTAAAAAGATACTATACTTGTGCATGATGAATAAGTAAATAAATAAAAAAGAAAAAGAAAAAAAAAAACAACATGCAATTTCGCATGCATAAATACATGTTCTGGGAAGGTACAAGCAAATTCTGTCAAAAATCAGTCCCTGTGATTTCCTAAAGGAAATTTTTAAATAAAGTAAACACAATGTAAAAAAAAAAAAATACAACATCTATTGAAGAGGATGAGAACCCTTGTATATGGTAGGTGGGAATGAAAATTGGTACAGCCCTTATGAAAAAATATGGTTCCTCAAAAAAGTTATAATTAAGACTACTACATGATCCAACAATCCCATTTCTGAGTATTTAAGCAAAGCAAACTAAATCAATAACTCAAAGAGACATCTGCACTCTCATGTTCATTGCAGTATTATTCACAGTATGCAAGACATGATAATTATCTAAGTGTCTACCAAGGAATGATGGGCTAAAGAAGTCATACACACACCCCCATCTCAACATACACAGACTTGCACAATTTCCCTCTGTCAGTTTCCCCCATACACACACACACACACACACACACACACACACACACACACCCCTCTGAATATTATTCAGCTATTTAAAAAACCCTGCTATTTGTGACAACACAATGAAACTGGAGGACATTATTATATGAAATAAGTCAGACACAGAAAAGCAAATAGAGTATGATTTCACTTATATGTGGAATCCAAAAAGTCAAACTCACTGAAACAAGAGAGTACAATGGTAGTTTCCAAGGACTTTGGGAGAAATGTTGATCAAAGGGTCTAAATTTTGAATTATAAGATGACCAAATCCTGGTAATCTAGTATAGCATGAATGGTGATGAATATATTAATTTTATTGTGATAATCATTATAATATGTATATCAAATTATCACATAGTACACCTTGAATATATACATTCCTTATTTACTAAATTTTTTAATTTAAAAATTAAACATGCTCTTACAATCCAGGAATAAAAACAAAATAAGATTTACAAAATATAATATATATATAATAATATAATATTAATAAGAAAAGTAATATTAATATGAATCAATATTAATAACAAAATAATAAAAGATGATTTTAGAACAATAAAAGTAATATAAATTGTATAAAATATAAAATGTAATATACAAACTAACATAACACTTGTGGGCTTTCAGTGGGTAGATGACATCTTTGGTGGGGAGGGATGTGGATGAGGGTGCAACAGCAGCTCCTCATCTGAGTGTCTCAAAAGGTGATGCTGAACTCAGAATCTTTGTAGGATGTGGACCTTTGCCCTGACACATTGATTGTTACCACATTTTTCCAAGTTATTCAACCCAGAAATTTGATTTATTTTAAGTTTTTTTTAGCCAGAAATGTAGATATTGTGCTTTGATACCTACTCTCATCAACCGTATCAAAGTCATCCCTTCACTTGTCAATTTTAGCTCCTAACTTCTGTGTTTAACTCTGTCTACATGCTACCTTCTTAGTCCAAATTATCATATTTCACCTGGATTTTTGCAAGACATGCTAACATATCCAGTATGGCCATATCCAGATTTTCTCCTTACTGTGAGCAGAATGATTTTCAAAAGTGTTCAAATTTGATTGAATAACTCCTTTAACTTAACAAACATCTACTAATACTTAGGCAGTGTTTTGAGTATTAACTAACTTAATATAAACCCCTTGATTACAAATTTTAGTGCTTTCCCTTGCTCTTAGGAACAAAGGGCAAAATACTTAAGGTGACTGACAAGACCCTGCCAGCCAACACTCTTGCCTCACCTGGCAACATTGAGTCTGTATGTTCTGCAATCTGCTAAAGGTCTTCTTCAGTTCCTATAGCTCTCCCTAGCCCCATCATGATTACAGCCCTCCTGGTTAACTCCTGTTTTGGTGCTAATTCAACTCTAGCCACCCTTTAACTTCAGCTTTACCTCTCTTAATGGTATTCCTTTTTCATATATTCTTATAAAAACATGTTCTTTTTTCCCCACTCTACTGCAGGCATCTTCCTTTCCTTACTGTATATTCTGTATTCACACACAGCTGTGTACTGGACAGTCAATTCCCTGAAAGCAGGTTCTATGTAGTAGTTGGTATGGTGCATGGCACAAAGTAGGGAGTTTAAGCCTTTTTGAATAAATAAGAGACTTAGAATAAATAAAACAATTACCAGGGGGAAATTCTGGGCTAATTTTCCTATACATTTATGTACCCAGCTACCTGAATTTGAATTATGGTTCCTCCAGAAAACTGTTGCCAAAACTCACCTATTGTTTTCTGGATTTTGAAAGCCATATTGAGAGAAGTCACCGTTCGGTGCCTGCATGGTTGTTAGAACTAGAATTTTTTTCTTTTTGTAAACTCTTGATTGAACTATAAACAGTAGCAAAATCACAAATCTGCACTAAGTTGTGAAAACTTTCCATTTATGACTTTGATATCAGCAGATCTGATCCTTCGTCATTTGTGTTTGGGTCTTTCTTCATTAGACTTCTGATGGAGAATTTAAGGTCTCTCTCTTCTTACTCTGTATGTGAGGCATGGAATTTATTGAGTTCCAGACCAATATGCCATTGATGCTTATCACCACATACTCCAGTAAAAATCACTGTACTTGTGTCTTGGATCCTTATGCTTGAGTAACTTCCCTGAGAACTTACCCTATTTTTCTATAGGCTGGTTTCATTATTAATTTGCATAGTCAGGCAGGAATTTTACCTATGCTCCCAATCCACTGAGGCTTCCCTAGGACCACCATACTCCTGAGGCTTCTCAGTAATCTCATTGATTGAACTCTCATTCTTTTCCTCCAAATCTCCTGATGCCACCTTCCACTTGTTTCCCATGGTGTTGACCTTGATGAAGACCCTCAATTCTGGCTGCCTCCCCCACATTCCTGGCAACTGAGATTAGACATGTGCCAGATCCTGCTAGTGTCCAGCCTATATGCTACAAAACTCACTGCTCCTTTTCTGACAGATGTTGCCCATGCTGTGTGGTTTATGGGACTCTGGACAGGGCTTTCTGTCACTTGATGTCAATACTATTCCTATCATTTCACCACATAGAGTCACCTCATTGGAGTGTGCAAGAATCTCATGTTAAGAGCAGGGCGCGATGGTGCATGCCTGTAATCCCAGCACTTGGGAGGCTGAGGCAGGAGGATCGCAAGTTCAAAGCCAGCCTCCTCAGCAATGGCTAGGCACTTATCAACTCAGTGAGACCCTGTCTCTAATAAAATACAAAAGGGGCTGGGGATGTGGCCCAGTGGTCGAGTGCCCTTGAGTTCAATCCCCAGTACAAAAAAAAAAAAAAAAGAATCTCATGTTAAAAACCAAATGCCTATGGGAAGATGAACATTCTCACCTTTGTCAGACAGAGGTAGAGGACAGAGGAAGGCACTAGGAAGAACTACTGCCAACTTGGCTTCATCCATCTTTGCCCTGTTAATTAGCCCTTTCACCACGCATGCTCCTTATGCTGATACCCAACAAATTATGTGGGATTTCCTCAAGTATGAATTGTAACTATACCTTTGTAGTTTTGGCTATGTTCTTTCTCTTTTCTATAATGTTCTTTTCTTATTCTGCAATTGGGAAAATGGTATTTGTTCTTTAGGACTCACTGAAATATCATCTCTCTGACACTAGCTCCAAAAATGGCCCCTTCAAGGGAGAAAATATTTGTTTCCCATTATGTTATTTCTAATATCATATTGTTTCCTTTTTTAGGATGTGATCCCTTTAAGGAAAGATACTGTGTTTTATTAATCTTTGGATTTCTGGTTATTAAGAAATTTTATTGGTTTATTTGATACTATCAAAGAAACATTTTACTCATTTTATTTGCCTTAACATTTTAAACTATATACTTGCTATAAAATTTACATTTAGAACTTTTTGGAGTTGATGTGATATCTGTATTTTTTTTTGTGTGTTTTGTACTAACATAAAGAATATAGAATATTTCCTGTGTCAGATAAAAATTTGGGGGGAGGTTATGATATTTGGATTATTTTCTATCTTCAACCTACCCTGCAGGCATCATAAATTCCTTCCAGATATCCAGCACAGAACATTCCAAATTTTATATCATTGCCATACACCTGTGGTTGCTTGCACACATCATTACTTATGATCTTCACTTTGGCTTCTCGTAGATTGTTTTGGGATTCCCCTGAAGAGAAAACAAAGTAGTTTTAACTTGTATAATTATCATCCTTACCTAGAGCAACGTTGAGAAGACTTTTGTTTCTATTCTTCTTCATTCTAAAATTGTCAATACAGAATGAGGTTAACATAATCAGTCCTAGAGAAAAAATGTCTAATTAAAATTTGGCACATTTAAGGATCATTATTTTCTATCACATTTTTATAAATCCTCTACCAGCAAGAAAATCTTTTGGTTTCCTTTTTGAAAAATCTTTGTGTATTTATTTTAAAATAATCAGTTTATGTAGGTGTGGTGGTCCACACCTGTAATCCCAGCGATTTGGGAAGTAAAGGCAGAAGGATCACAAGTTTAAGGCCTACTATATTAAAAAAAAAAAAAAAAAAAAAAAAAAAAAAAAAAAAAAAAAAAGGACTAGGGATGTAATCTTGAGCCTGAATTTGGGTTCTGTCCCTAATACTACACAGAAAAAATCAGCTTATATTTTTAAAAAGAAATTTCACTTTTGATGAAGTTGGTATTTGTGGATTTCAGATTGTTCCCAGAAACTTTACATGCTTAGTTTTCTCTCTCAGCTTCACAAAATAACTATCATACCATACACATTTATTTTATCCTTTACATATTAAAGAAAAAAATTTTTTCAGTTGTGGATGAACTTTTATTTTTATTCATTGATTTGTATGTGGTGCTGAGAATCGAACACAGTGCCTCACACATGCTAGGCAACTGCTCTACTACTGAGCCACAACCCCAGCCCTTATCCTTTACATTTCATAAAGAACTTTCACATATAACATTAATTCACAAAGATGGCATCTCTTATGTAAGTTAGGTACTCCAGGTTATAAGCCCCCTGAAGTCAATATTATTGTAGGCAGACCTGGTATAAGACTAACAATAGCACATGCATTCTTTATATCAAAACATGTATTGCTTAGGAAACCATGACACTCTGGTTGCTAGAATTCTGGGATGGTCTGCCAAATTGCGGTGTGATTCTCCTCCCCACAAGCATGTACAAAAATCTGTTAATATAACAGACATCATTCTCAGGATTAGGTTAATGTTATAAAACAAAGTGTGTGAATTTTACAGTCGTAAATAAGATCACTAATCAGATTGATGTTGAGTTAATCTAAGGGGAGATTATCTCAGGTAGACTTGACCAAACTAGGGAAGGCTTTTCAGAAAAAATTTAGAATTTCCCTGAGTTCGGAGATACTTTCCCAGTGGCGCTGAGGAAGCAAGTTTCCGTGAGTTCTACAGCTTCAAGAAACAGAATTCTGTCCACAATCAGTAAGCTTAGAAGAGAATCCTGAGTCACAGCTGAGACCATACCCCATTTGATATCTTGATTGCAGTTTTGTGAGTCTCTGAGGAGAAGACCCCACTAAGCTGAGTCTGAGCTTCTGACCCTTGGACATGGTGAGATAATAATAACAAATGGGTGGTGTTGTAAGCCATTACATTTGTGGTAATTTGTTATCCAGTAATAGGAATCTAATACAGATCCCGTCTCAAGATTTTCAAGATCATTTTAAGATTTATTTTTGGAGAGGTGTTTGCACATATAGCATATAGGTGAATAACTCAGAAATATGCTAAACAATTTTAAAAGTTATTTTGTTCTTTGAATACAATTATTTTGCCTACTACATTATCCTGTACAGTGTTGGGAAGGGTAAAGTGAAACTGACAATTTGTACTTTGTAGGTGATAGTGTAAATTCATAACTTTTTCCAAATTTGTTGGTAAATATTTCACAATTATAAAAACCATATCCCATAAATTTTGGATATCTCTCACTATATCTTATGTACTGTGGAAATACTTAAAAAACATTTTTATGAAGTATCAATTTTTATCAAAGAATCAGGTTTTTACATATCAATTTTCTTTATTGTTTTAAAATTTTATTCCTTTCTATTCTTTATCATTTACTTCTGCTTGTTTTAGGTTTATTTTTCTCTTCTATACTAGTTTCTTGAGGTGGGAACTTAGATTATTGATTTGACATGTTTCTTCTTCACTAATGCAAGCATTTGTTATGCTTTTCTCTCTTTATTTTACTGTATCCAGGATACAGCATTCAGTGTTCATTCAGTTTAATGTATTTTAAAGATTTGCCCAAGACTTCCTCTTATTTATGGTTATGTTGTCTAATTGCTAAGCATTTGGAGATTTTCCTGTTATTTTTCTATTGGTGATTTATAATTTGAGTCCTTCCTGGTCAGAGAATCACATCGTGTGATTTCAGTTCCTTTGTGTTTGTTAAGCTTTGTTGTGTGACCTGGTATTGACTTCTACTTAATGTGTATACTTCTGTTTTGGGGTGAAGTGTTCTACAAATGTCAGATTCTATTGTTATTAACAAAGTATTATGGCAGATATTTTTCTATGCTAACCTCAAACTACTGAGAGAAAATGAATTTTTCTACCACGCCAAAGGAAATTCATGATGCTTCTCTCATAATTATGAAGCACAGACTGCAAACCCTTTCTTAGAGGAAACCCATCAGAGGCAGTGTAGACATAGTGAGGTATTAGGCTTGCCCCTTTAATCTATTGAAATTGATAACCTACGGGTAGCATTTTCTGTGAAGGGTAATAAGACCTTAAAGAAAGTGATGAATATTCAGTATGTACATAGAATACTTGGAGAAAATCTAGAAACCGCAAATCCTATTCTTGGCTAGGTTAGTGAAAGAGTATTCCTTGTCCCTTAATGGAGCTGAGAATTACAGGTATATTCATCATATTTTGTTGTATATAAATAAATTGTATAGATTTCAGTTAACCTATTTAATCATTCTTTGAAGTCCATTTTTTATCTTCTCAAGCCTGGAGTTAAAGAAACCCTGAGAGGTCACAAAACATTCAGTAACCTAGTCATTATTATTTCTTAAGAGATTGCTAGTATATCAAGTTGAATCATTTTAGAGAAGAAAATATGTTTTGATGATTTGTCTCTATGCTATTCTTATTCACAATCACCCTCAAATTAACCTCTTCAGTTCTACAGCAAATTTTGCTGGAGTATCTGAGTATTTGAGTTGGTCATTCAATTTGAATATCACTAGGCCTGCTGTTGGCCAATGTCTGCCACTAAGTGGCGCTAGAATCCCTCCAAATGAAGCTAACATGGGGATAAGAGAGCTAAGAGAAACTGATTCCAAGATTGAGGGCTCAATGACACTATACAAACTCATTGAATCTAGCTGTGTCTAAAGTCAGACTTCTTACCACTATTGACTTCCAAGATATAAGAGCCATTTGCTGTTTTTGTTTGTTTATTTATTTTGTCTTTTTTTTGCTTTGGTTCATTTGAATTGAATTTCAGTTGCTTGCAAAATAAGAGTCCCTGACTAACCCAACCAAACTGTGGAAATGACTGGCAGGATGATACTAGTGGAGATTAAATCACACTGCCCTAAAAAGGCCTTAGTATTTCTTTAGCTTTTCTGAGATACCTACCACCATAATAAAGCGCTCCAAATCCTGTGATGTAGACAGTTGAATTTGGTGGGAAGGATGCAGAAGCTTCTGGCAAACAAATCTGGCGTATGTCATCTGAAAAGGTGACTCTAGGATAGAACTGCACAACAGCAATGTCATACTCTCTTGCTGGGGAGTGATATCGCTCATGGACAATGATTCTTTTCACTTCTCTTTTCATTAAGGGAGGATTTATTGTTGTTCCAAAAGTAACAGTCCATTGACGTGGATTTGCATTACTGGAAAAGGTTAGAAATTAGCAGAATATATGAACTTCCAGAACATATGAACAACATGAATTGCATTTAGGCTGATAAAACAGAAAATACCATCCTGATAATACTTGGTTGCAATTATATCTTTCTTTGATCGTTTGAACATAGTCTATTGCTAGTATTTTTTAAGGATAAAATATATGCAAATAACACATTAGAGCTAAAATTCAATACTTTGTATTGAATTTTTAGAACTATAGGGCACATACAATATTATTCACATATTCCTTCAGCAAATACTTGAGAAACTATGTGCTGAATGTTACCAAAATGCTAGTGATAAAGAGATGAACAAGATATAAGTTTTCAGACGGCAGGATTATTAGGTTTGAGGGAAGGAAAAAGATCAAAGCAAAGTAAAAAGTAGATAAATAACTTCAATGATAAATGTTACGAATAAAATAGGGTAATATATATAGTACTAGAGGTAGTTAGGGAAGACTTTTTTGGAGAACAACACTTTTAGGCTGAGACATGGTGGATGAGAAGTAAGCAATGAGAGGATAAGGGAGTCAGGTTTTCAGGCAAGCACCTTAAGGCCTTGGGCCAGATGGGCTTTGATTTAGAACATGAGATTAAGGATGGTGGAGGATGAGATGAGAAAGGTAGACAGGGAATGGGGTATCTTATAGGACATGACGAGGTGCTTAAATTTTATTCAAGTAGGAATCCACTTGATGTTTTCAAGGAAGGGAGTTATATAGTCTCATTTACATTTTCAAAAAATCACATAGGTTCTTTCTGAAAACTAGATTGTTGAAAGTCAAGAGTGGATGATAAAATTTGTCAAAGGATGATTCCAGTAGTCTTCTGAGAGACAACCAAATATGATTGACATCTAGCTTGCATGCTCGAGCATGGTACAAATGGAATTAGAAAGATCATTTAGTAATGATGAAAGATCATCTAGTGAAGCTTTTTTTAAGGACTAGATGTGTTAAACCATTTGTCCTGGTACTATATGTCTGCGGCCTCACTCTGGTCTTTTCTCTATAGGACACTGTATCCCATCAAAATCTATCTATTTATAGTAAAAATAATATTCCTGAACTCTCAGTTAACTAACATTCTTCATGAGGAATAAGCTGAGAGACACACTAACTATATAGGTACTTGATTCTCATTCTCATTATTTCTTAATTGTTAGCTTTAACCTTAAAAGGAGCATATAAACTACCAAAGAGGGTAAAGTCCAATTTTGCAACTGTTAATTGTGCTGGGACTATTAGTGTCTAAAATTTTTCTTTTCATGTATAAAATTCTTTAACAAGAAAAGCTTTGTAAAGATTTGTTTGTGAACATTATTGTTCGTAGCATAAAATACTGAACTTTTGGTTTCTAAATCAGTGTTTTTGTGCAAGTTATATAGGTGCAAAATTGTTCCCTCAACTTAATCATGCCTAGGTGATTTTAACATAAATCAAGTAAGTTTTTTGGACTTGGAAATGCAAAGGTCAGACCTTGAATTGTATTTACTCAGGTGGAAATGTTCTTTCTAAAATTTTCAAATGATGAACTGATACTACAGACCTTGTATTTTATTACATTTCTAGATGATAAACCTGAAGAAAAAAAAACCCAAAATGAGATACACTAAAACATTATTATGCTTCCTAAACTTAACCTTCCAACCTGAGCCCAAATCCACCAGATAAAAATTAATGATAATTAATGGTGCTAAACATAAATGCATAGAAATTTAGATTCCAAAGTAAACTGTAAAAATCCACAATGGTGACACCTGGCCTGGGAGCCATTCCTAAAAAAAAGAATCTGTAAATTTCATTATTATTTTTTAAATAACCAATATGTGATGAATTTTCTTAAATATTTAACTCTATATTAGACTGAAATTATATCAAACAATCTCAGGGTGGGAGAGGTCATAAAAATATTTTAGTTCTCCCTCTGATCCAGTTTTTGAAAGATGAGTCTTGGCATCAGGAATATATATGCTTGTTTTCCATTCTGCCCTCTCCTAACATTGACTATGGGCAGTTTTCTTAAATTTTCTTATCACCTCATTGAAAAAGGGCTTAACCAATTAGGGTTTATTTAGCAGAATGAATATAAGAATCATATAAAAGAATTTTTAAGCACCTAATGAAATGTTCGTAGCATAGTGGGGCTTAATAATTGGTGCTAGTCATTGCTACAAAAACTCTCAAATAGTGATTGTCTCTGCCTGAGCTCTTCTGCAGATGGAGGCATGTTCTTTGCCTAAGACTCCCTTTCTTTATCTGGGAATTCCTTTCATCTTTGAGCAGCTCTTTGCAAGTTCTTTCTTGATCCCTTAATTCTCTCCTACATGAGAGTTCTTCAGACTATTAAAACAACTATCATCTGTACCAAAGCTTTCTCAGGAAGAAATTTCATCTCCTAGGGCATTATTTCTAAAATTTTGATGTGCATACAAATAATTAGGAAGTATTGTTAAGGTGCAGTTCCTGGTTCTGTAGTTCCGGAATAGATCTTCAATTCTTTCCTTTCTAACACATTCCATAGTGGTGTAAGCGCGCTGATCTGTGGACTATGAATATACCATCCCTTTGCTTTACTTCCAAGAATCTCTACTCTGAAAGCATTTTATTTTGTCAAATTCTTTTTGTGTGTGTCCTCCAGGACAGAATTTACTATCCCAAGTGGGCTCTGAGTGACAAAGAATCTAACATCTAGTTTATTCTGGGCTTCAATTTTTTAAAAGTGAAATCTAAATCACAATAAAGTATTATAGACAACTGACTCCAAGTGAGCTATTTTTCTGACAAAAATCTCTTAATAATTTTTACTTTAAAGCATATTTCTGCTTTTTGTGCTGATACTTGTTTTTCTGACCTAAGTTAGAGCCTTATGTGTATACTTGCTAAAATTAATCATTTAGTTCTTGCTCATTAATATACCTAAGGACCTTTAAAATTTGTTTCTCTTACCCAACACATCCATTTCTCTTCCAGCCTTATATTATCAGATAAGTTGATGAACACAACTTCCATATCATCTGTCAATTCTAGAAAATATACTATCTAGGAAATAGGGAGGCTAGATTTCTTAGGTAGGTCATACACTATCCTCTGTATTTTAAGATATTTTGAATCATCACCCTTTGAATAGAGTTATTGCATTGAGTAAGTTACCTGTTACCCTTGCATTACATTTATATTATTTGTCTTTCCCAGAAGTTTCCTAGTTTAGTTTTTCATGTACAAAATTAGTCATATTATCAATCTTGGTGTGTTTAGTCCTTAGAAGTATATTTTAAGGGAGACACTGACAAAAGCTAAACATTTGAAGAAGAACCAATATGATAGGGCATCTTGAAGTTGGTTCTGTGAAAATAGAATAATGATATTTGTTTTCATTTATGATTTGGAAATTCTCATATTTATGTTTGGCCTGAAAAATAGAATCTAAGAGTAGCTATTAAAAAGATGAATAAATAAATTTGGTTCCTGGTTCCTGTTGTTCCAGATGAAACAACAAATATTCCTGGTGAAATCTATTAAAGCACAGATTTATTGTTCAATGTTATAAAGATATATATGTATGTATTCTATTAAGAATCTCTATATGGATTTATACTCTTAGATGGAATGTGTTACGGTAACAAAAGTCAGGTTAAAGGTATATAAGTTAAAAGGAATGTGAGATAATCTTGTTCATCTATTTCCTTTTTTTGTTTTTCACCTGTTTCCTAATACACTAAAGTTCAATAAATTACCCAAGGCCACAGGCATTTGACCGAGCTCTCCAGCTGGCTTGGAATGTTCTGCCCACAAAATCTGTTGCTACCCATTTTACTAAGATACTCAGAAAGCCTTGTAATGGCCATAATTCATACTGGACAATGGCCATAAATTTAATCTCCTTAGACAGAAATAAAAAAAAATTAAATGTAACAGTGATAAAAAAAATCCAACTGGTTATTATCTTGAAAAATAAACCTAAAATATTTTAAAAAGTCATTTTATATTCTATTTAATAAAACTTGTTGTACAATAATGCTCTTAATGAATAAAGAATTGATTAATTGTTTACTGTTCATTTGAAAAGAATTACATGATAGTACAATACACTAATTTCGCCTTGGGCTTATCTTTTGTAGCACTATTGTCAAGGGGTACTCTATTATGTAAGGTTTCATTGGGTAGCTCAAGAAACCCTCCTAATTCTTTAACATTCAGGGGAATCTTATTGAATACCTGTCCTTATCCTCCTGCTAATTTCTCATTTGGGTTGTGAACTTCTCTAATTTTCCCCAATTTCCATATTATAATGTTACATAACTTGATTTGTGCAGTTCTCCCTCATCACAGTTACCAACTTCCTGTATGCACAGAAGATTTCTGTTTCATTTTGCAATTAATTTGATGATTTATTATCAGCATAAGACTGACTCAAGTGTTTGGCAGAGACAGGCAGTAGAATTAAATGGGGAGCATTGTTTGACACAGGACTAATTTTATATTGTTGTTAGTAAATATTTTGTGTTAGGATGACTTCTGCTCTCTTACAGTTTTTTTATTTAAAACTCTGAGGACTTGATTGATGAATACTAGGATAATTATTATAAGTTCCTCTATTCCTACCAACCTTTCCAAATACGTATGTAGATATAATATTATTTTAGAAAAGGATCTGAAAAGTTTTCTTATTTTACTTCAGTAATATTTGGGACATTGATTATTACACAGAATATGATAAAACTCAAGGATTTTTAGCAGTAGTGAGGTCTAACTTAAGGTCAACTTACTTTTTAAAGCAGTGTGCTGCAGTGACAAGCCACCTGTCACTAATCAAGGTGGCCCCACACTGATGGATGTTACTGCGCTGAAGGGAAGCTTGCCAAGGCCAGGCACCCTTGACTGCAAGTTCTCCAGACATTATTCTGTTGACTATTAATGGAACAGCTCGTTTACCGCAACCTTAAAGAGATAAGATCATTAAGTTATAAGAAATGTGTAGTTAATGGTTTATACAAAGAACCTAAGAGTACAGCAATGAAATAATTGCATGTATCATTGTATAAGCACATACTAAATCACCGTCCATTCTCTGTATTTCTTGATGTGTTGATATTTTGCTTACTCCCTACCTTTGTAGATGTGGATATGTGTTGCCGACTGAAGCTTTTGTTAAGCTGCACATAGCTTACACACCACAAAGTGGTAAATCAGGCCTGTGAATTTACACATTAATTATCCAATTATTCTGGGAGCTCCCATTAATACTGTTTCCTAGTTTTGGGTGATTTAGCAGTGCTACCTTGACATGACTTCCTCATCAGAAGAACTCCCTCTGGTCAGATAAGTAATTGCCTGTTATTAATATTATTTTTTTTTTGAAAATCCCCTCCCATCTACTTCTCTGAATGACTGCTTTCTAAAGTGAGCTTGAATTAATGTATCACTAGTTCTTCACTCTTCAGGGTGGAAGTTTCCATATAAACATCACATTTACTCTTGACATAAATAAACATGTATCTATCATGTGTACCAGAAATTACTTTGCTGCTTCTGTTACTCATACTTAGGGATCCTGCTAAGAATCTAAACTATTTAGAGCACAATGCTAAAAAAGAAAATATGGTAGATTCAATTCTTGTTTCAACTAATTAAGGATTAAAAAATAAAATTTATTTATCTGATAATAAATACACTTCAAACATGTCCAGCTGTTTTAGAAATCTCCATCCCTCTGTCATTTCTCTAGTTTAGATTGCCATTTTTCCTCATCTCAAGGACTACAACTGATTTTTTCTTCATCCCACTATTTCTACTTTTGCCTCTCCAATCTGTTCTCCATACTGGAAACCAAGTGATCCTTTTGAAATGTGTGACGCCTTCAGTAACACTTCATTGTCCTCCAGATAAAGTAAAAATGGTTCAATATGATCTGGTCCTCAATTAATATTGACCACACCTCAGCCCCTCCATTTCCTATTCTGTGTTTCAGCCATGTTCACATTTTTCATAAGAAATGACTATGCTTTAACTAACTTGAAGGCATTTTACATTCTGCTCCCCTGGCCCAGAACGTTCACTCCCACTTGATCACTTTCTAACTCCACAAGACCAGGTTAGGTAAATCTCTGGTTAACTCTCATAGCACCGTGCTCTTTCTCTGTGAAAGGATTTATCACACTATTTTAGTATTTCCTAATGTATTTCTGACTTCCCCTACCTTGGAGTTATAAGTTTGAATAAGATCATGTCTTATTTTTAATGGTACCTACAGTCAGCCCCAGACACACTTTCTGGTACTTGGTAGATACTCAAAGATATTTATTGAATGAATGAATAAGTGAATAAACATATTTCAGGTGTTCTCAAGACACAGAGGCAAATGCATAAGCACGACTGCTCAAATTCTTCCTCATTTTTGTAAAAATTTTCAAGATGCAAGTCAATGTAAATTAAAATGAGTTAGTGAAGCCACTGTCAGCTATGAAGGTGAGGATATTAAGTATATTTTGAATGATCAGTCTCAGATAGTGGAGTTTATCTTTTCCCTATATATCTCTATATCATAATTTTATTTTTCAGCAGAAAGAAAGCACATTTCACAATATTTTAAAAAATTTGAAAAGCAAGCCAACTTATTCCAAACAAGAAATATATACTTTCTTCAGAATTTCTAACATGTAAAATGTCTTTTTCTTGAACATGACTTTAAGATTTCAGTCTTAGAATTAGAAAAAACAGTATTAACATCTATTTCCAAGTTGTTTTTATTTCCCAAAGAAAATGTGAAACATAGATGGGAAATTCTGAGCTAATATTTGAAGATAGACTTGATGAAAATTCAACTTGTTTATATAAGCTAACTAGACTTACATGCTTGGACAGTTAGCTTCCCTGTTGGTGAGCTCATTGCTGAAAAACAAAATGGAACAAAGAACGATAATTTGACATTCTCTTGGTTGGTCTCAATGACCAGGAATTATCAGAGGACATTGACCATATATGGATTCTAGATAAGTGAGCAGGCGAATCAGGAGAATAGCTATCTGATTTAGCAATATATGTGGTGCATTTTTGTAGGGATTTATAGGCAACTTCTAAGTACGTAATATATCAAGAAGTGTGTAAGACATAAATAGTGGATGATTACAGTCCAAAAATAGTTTCTATTAATACAGAACTGTGGCTTCCCAGTGGTGCAGGGTAAAGTTTTTTTGTATTCCACTGTAGGAGACGTGAATGAGGGAGTAAGTAGAGGGGTCCCAGACCTTAAGCAGAACAGGTTGATTTTTGCCCCTTTTACTTAAAATGTCACATAAGCCTTTCTTTTGAGTTAAGCATTTAGGTTGAAAAAACTGAACATTTCCACATAAAAATTGTATTTAAAATACTTCTAAAACAGTTCCTAAATGTTCAAAATGCTTTTTTTCAAATTTATTTTTTATTATAAGTTGTTAGAAATGACAGCAGAATGTATTACATTTCATATTATACTTGTAGAACACATTTTTACATATCTATGGTTGTTTTTAAAAAAGAATAAACTATTGTGTATTCTTATCCAACATCTGCTGAATATTGGTAAATGTCAATTATTGTCAATTTCCAACATCATTATGAATCTAATAAAGGAAGAACATTTAAATATATATTTAAATATTTGAACATATATTTAAAGGCATACTATTATTTAATAACACACACATATATGTGTTACATATATATAAACATATGTAATATATATCATGTGTGTGTTTTATGTAATATATATATTATATATAACATATATGTAATATATGTCATGTGTGTGTGTATATATATATATATATAATTTTTAGTTGTCAGTAAAACTGAGAGAAAATAAATTGGTAGAAGGAAGTTTGCATGAAAATTATAATGATATTCAGGTTAAGTGGTTCACTGAGCAGATAATAATAAACTTTTTTTTTCGACTAGTGCCATGTTTCTCAAACTTAAATTCTCAGCTTCATATTTCCCTTTGTGCAAAGTAAGAATGTTTCATTCAACTTTCTATAAATCCCATGTGGGAAATTAGGACTGAAATTTTTTTTTTTTTTTTTTTTTTTTTTGTAGTGGGGATTGAACCCAGGGACATTTTACCACTGATCCAGTGCTTTTAATTTATTTTTAAATTTTGAGATAGGGTCTCACTAAGTTGCTGAGGGTTTTGCTAAAATGCTGAGTCTGGTCTTGAGCTTATGATCCTCCTGCCTGGGCCTCCTATAGGCATACACCACTGTGCTTACTGTGCTTGTCTCAAAGTGGAAACTTCTGAAAACATCCAATTCAAATATGCTCTCAAAGGTATCCCTAAGTCACTGTAGGGTGAATAATCAATTGCTCACCATAGATTCTCAGTGTTTACTCTATGGAAGGAATTAAATTTTTAGCAAAAAATAGTTTAAAGTAGTAAATTTCTTGTGTTTCATTTAAAAAGTGATTTTATTTGTCCTTGGTAATGCATTAAAATAGAAAATAATATAATGTTAAAATTTTTCAGTTAAAACAATGTCAACTTAGTCCCAGAAGGATGCAAATTATCTATTTCTATGACTGATGATGGGGTAAGTACAATGGTTTTAGTGGAACAGGATTTTTAAAAATTGAATTTTTAGAGAGAATGATTTCACTTGGAGATAAACTGCCAATACAAAAGTAAGTAGCTGCTGGATTTTTCCAATTTTTACCAAATACTTTACCTCTACAGGTGTAGAAGTGAAGAGAAACATTGACACTTTAGTCTTAAAAGTGAATGAGCCCCAGCACACTTCTAAACTAGGAGACATCTAGTTCGTATTTGGGGCTTTACATGCTACAGGCATCATTGATGGGAAATGGAAGACATGTCACCTGATTTGTAGGCAGTGAGCTGCTCTACCACAGCTATGACTTTTGCAATGCAAAGAAGTTGATTTTAGCTTTGCTTTGACACATTTATCTAATGAGGCCCACACACATGGTTATTTGTCAAAACAAAAAGACAGATTCTGGATAAATTATGGAATGAATGTTGAGCTATAGGGTTATTTCAAGAACTGACTTAGAATTCCTTCAGTTTTTGCCTCCTTATATCAGAGAAAACATTTGTCATTTGGCTTTTTGGGATTGGCTAACTTCACTTAGCATTATATTCTCTAACTCCATCCATTTTCCTGCAAATGCCATGATTTTATTCTCTCTTATTGCTGAGTAATATTCCATTGTGTATATACACCACATTTTCTTTATCCATTCATCTACTGAAGGGCATCTAGGTTGGTTCCACAGTTTAGCTATTGTGAATTGTGCTGCTATAAACATTGATGTGGCTGTGTCCCTGTAGTATGCTGTTTTCAGGTCTTTGGGTAAAGACCAAGGAGTGGGATAGCTGGGTCATAAGGTGGTTCCATTCCAAGTTTTCCAAGGTATCTCCATACTTCTTTCCATATTGGCTGCACCATTTTGCAGACCCACCAACAATGTATGAGTGTGCCTTTTTCTCCACATCCTCTCCAACATTTATTGTTGTTTGTGTTCTTAATAGCTGCCATTCTGACTGGTGTGAGATGAAATCTTAGAGTGGTTTTGATTTGTATTTCTCTAATTGCCAGAGAGGTTGAGCATTTTTTCATGTATTTGTTGATTGATTCTATATCTTCTTCTGAGAAGTGTCTGTTCAGTTCCTTGGCCCATTTATTAATTGGGTTATTTGGTTTTTTGGTGTTAAGCTTTTTGAGTTCTTTATATATTCTAGAGATTAGTGCTCTATCTGACGTGCATGTGGTAAAAATTTGTTCCCAAATAGTAGGCTCTCTGTTCACCTCACTGATTGTTTCTTTTGCTGAGAAGAAGCTGTGTAATTTGAGTGTATCCCATTTATTGATTCTTGGTATTAATTCTTGTGCTACAGGATTCTTATTAAGGAACTTGGGGCCTAATCCAACATGTTGGAGATTAGAGCTTACTTTTTCTTCTGTAGTGTCTCTGGTCTAATTCCTAGATCCTTGATCCACTTTGAGTTGAATTTTGTGCATGGTTAGAGATAGAGGTTTAATTTCATTTTATTGCATATGGATTTCCAGTTTTCCCAGCACCATTTGTTGAAGAGGCTATCTTTTCTTCAATGTACATTTTTGGTGCCTTTTTCTAATATAAGATAACTGAAATTATATGTGTTAGTCTCTGTGTCCTCTATTCTGTACCATTGGTCTACCAGCCTATTTTGGTGCCAATACCAAGAGGAACACTAGAATGGCCAATGGGGAGGGAGGGAAAGGGAGGGGACAAAAGGGAGAAGGAAAAAAAAAGATGGTAGAATGAGATGGATATCATTACCCTAAGTGCATGTATGAAGTCATGAATGGTGTGAGTATACTTTGCATACAACCAGAGATTTGTAAAAAAGTGCTCTATATCTGTAATATGAAATGTAATGCATTCTGCTGTCATTTATAACATCTTAGAATAAAAAATAAATTAATTAAAAGAAAGAATATTTTCAGTTTTTTTTTTTTGGAAGTTCCAAGATGAAATATTTCTGGAAAGCAATGTTTTTTGCCTATAGGAATTGCCTTAATGGTGCTACTGAGCTTTCCCATATATGAACCTTTCCTATGTGAGAGTAAATGGAAATTCTGAAACTTTAAAGGTTCTAGGTCTTTCTATTACCAATCACTCATACTAGTGCTTTCAGGTTTCCAAAGTATATGCAAAATTTAATAGTTTCCTAAGTAATTATAGCTTCAATGTTCCACGTTGTATTTTCTATTTTCTTATGCATTCTTACATTTCTGTGATTTCAGAAAGAAGAAACATTATCATTGCAACTTTACAGATGAGAAAATAGACACAAAAGTATATGATAAAATAGACACAAAAGGCCAATTACTTGAGTCTGCAGTGACTCAGTGGAGGTAGAATTAGTTAGGTAGCTGTCAAATCAGTTTCTCCATCAGTACATCCTATCTTTTAATCTAGTATAGTCATTAAAATAAGGTGAAACATACAAGCTGAGTCCATAAGGTACAAAAAAGTCATGCATCTAATGACTCTTTCATGCTTTATTTCTGGTTTCAGAGAGCTCAGTCTTTTAAATTCCTGGCAAATTAACTTGTTACTGGAAATTACATATAACATAGCACGTAACTTATCAGAATGGCTACTATTTCACAATCTCAATTTGTGTGCCTCCTCACCTAACAAAGAAGGTGGATTAAGCATTTGACAGGTTCCTCCTTCCTGACTGGGAGAGGTCCACAGCTTTATTCCCTGAATAGCTGACTGTCGCATCAGCAAACTTCTGCCCATTCTATTACCTCAGATTTTCACTTCCTGCTGAGATTTCCTCTTGAAGAGTCAGCTAGAACCTTCCAGGGCAGGGTATCCTGTTTCATATCCAATATAAATCACTTGTTCTGACTCTCTTTTTTGATTCTTAAGTCTGGTGTGCATTGGAATTTTTAGGGGAAATCTGTACTTGTCTGCCAGAAATAGATGCTGTGAAAGCAGCTTAGTATACAAAGGTAAATAAGTTTCTGTCTAGCTACACTCCTTACAGTCTCTAATATGCTAATGTAAGGGATGAATTTCCAAGAGGCAAATATCATGGACAGAATTTCTAAAATGTGTTTGAACACAGAACCCCTTTTAAATGAAATCTATCAAAAAGGTAGAGGTCTAGATTTGAATCATAGCTCATTAATTATTAGATTCCTTAACTGTTTTTTCCTGATTTTTACATCTATGAAGTTGAGTTTCCCTACTTCATTGGAATATTGAAATTAGATACTTCATGGGCTTAGAGAGGGCAGAGAGATGGGCGTTGATAAAGGTTCCTTCTTTTTAATTTAGGAAAGTGATGGTGTAATGAGGTAAAGGTGAACCAAAAAGAGAAAAATGGATTATGTATAAATGGCTTTAGAGAATTTTTTTTTCTTGTTTACTGATTTTAAGCATTATTTATCAGATGGCTTTCAGGACTCCAAAGTCAGTTTCCTATTTTCCAGAATGCTCATACGAAGAAAGCTAAAACTTAATAATATTACTGTGTACAGAAACTATTCAAAAAGGCAACAAATGAGTTTTGTTTTTGGAAGGTCCCATTAGAAATATGATCATCGCTTAACTCTTGATATTTTCACTTGATTAGTCATGGAGACAATGACTTTACCATTAACCCTCTGTTGGTGGAAAAGGTTTGCTTTTATTTGGGTGAATGTCAATTAATTCATTACTTCCAGGAAAACCAGTGATGACTAACTTCAGACATGCTTTCATCAGAAGATAATAAAAGCTTGAAATTTCACTTAAGTTGAAAAAGTTTTCCATATGAATTTGAGCTATTATTTGAAATGGTAATAATGACAAGTGAGTTTCTGATTATACCAAACACGGGCCTAATAGAGACTTCATATCATAGATAAAGTACCTACTTACCATTAACTTGAACTAAAGAAATATCTATTGGCAAGGCTCTTTCATTCCTTATCTTCTGATTTAAGATGCTATGGATTTTCTTCTCTCTTACAGTTCTTTGCCCAGTAGAGGGGAACTGGAATACCATGACGATGTCTGCTTTTACACCATCTGCCTCTGGACTATGACATACAAGAGAAAAGTACATATTCAAAGAATGCATCTGGTTTTGTCCGACACTCTCCTGTATCTTTTCCCCCTGAATTATACCTCAATTGCCAACAGTGTTAATTCACATTCATGCTCTTCTATGTGTCACTGTCTGATCTAATGACATTATACATGTTTCCTCTTGCTTTTATTATTAGTACATATTTGCCATTAATTGTTACATCAGTTGGGTGAGATTCAGACTAAAAAGTCATCATCAAAGTAAGAAATCCTGAAAGTTGGAAGAAACCTTCATGTTCTCTTAGGTCAATTAATCATACATTTGATAAATGAACCACCTCTACACCATCCATGACAAGTGATCCTCCAACCCCAATGCAGGCATAAAATGATGGAAAATTTATTTCCCGAAATAGGCTGGTTTCTCTCTGGTCAACTCTGGTTCTGAGAGTTCTTTATTTTGAGTTGCAATGTATCTCTCTTTATATGTGCCATTCCCTAAGGCTTAAGGGAATTTGAAACATACACAATGAATCAATTTCCTCTTCCACATAAATATTTGAAGATAATAAAGTATGGTCCCTGAGCATCCTCTAGATTAAACATGCTCAGTTGTTTGAACTTTTTCGTGTAAAGTGGTTCAAGTCTCTTCACCTGCGGAACTGAAATTTTTTTTTTAGTATTTTTAAAATCTATTTTTACTGGCACATTATGATTACACATAGTAGAGGGATTCATTATGCAATATTGGTATGCGCACATAATTTGATCAATCACATTCCCTGGTTCCTTCCCTTTCTTTCCCTTCCTGCCTTCCTAGATCCACTTTTTCTACTCTACTGATCTCTCTTCCATTCTTCTTATTTAATTAATGCAGTATAATCATATGCAAAAGCAGTATTCATTATAATATAATCTAACATGAACATAGTATAATTTGTTAAATTTAATTCCCCAGTACTTCCTGTGCTCTCCCTTTCTCCTTCTCTCATGATCCTGTTCCTCTACTCTATTAGTTGTCTTTTTACTTTTGTGAGACCCATACCCTACAGTTTTTTTTTATTCCTTTTTTTTTTCTATCTCTCTAGCTTCTACATATGAGAGAAAGCATATGACGCTTGACTTTCTGGGCCTGATTTGTTTCAGTCAGCATGATGTTCTCCAGTTCCATCCATTTACCAGCAAATGACACATTTTTCATTCTTCTGAGTAAAACATCATTGTATATATATATACACCAGATTTTCTTTATCCATTTGTCTGTTGATGGCTGGTTCTGTAACTTGGCTATTATAATTGTGCTTCTATAAACATTTGTATGCATGTATCACTATAGTATGCTGGTTTTAGCTCCTTTGGATAAATACCAAGGAGTGGGATATCTAGGTCATATGGGTCAATCCCTAGTCCCCCCCCTTCCCCCCCCCAAAAAAAGAATATAAGCCATGCATGTTCATGGGTTTGTGTTCTTAGTCTTTGAAGGAATCTCCATGCCTCTTTCCAAAGTGATTGTACTAATTTGCAGTCCAGTGAAACTGAAGTACACTCTCTTCAAGTAGGAAAACCAAATAATTCAAGGTTTTTTAAAAACTGAAATTAATATGCATCAATCTGCCATGTCTCTTATTTTTATACTACAAAAGATCAAAGCTCTTAAAAACATTAGAAGCCTATCATCCTGAATATTTTGTCTGAAAAAGAGTAAATTATATCAATTCTAAAACATCTTACGTGTGGTCCATTTAAGCTCTGGAATATAGAAATATAAATCATCAGAATTTTATGTCAAATTGGCAAACAGGAAACCAAGTGATTTTTCATCTTTAACCAGAGGAATTAATATTGTTTACCAGGTAGACTTTCTCTGGATTCCCCACAAAATAGTGGTAATGGCTACAAATTGCATAGTGGTAATGGCTACAAATCCGAAGGAATTCATGCAATGATGATAATGCTAGAATGCTATGGCAAACAGATAAGAAATCTAGGAATGCTTTTATCTTCTAAATTGTCTAATTTTTTATTATAAAATCCTTATGGAAGTCCCTAGTTATCAATAAAGATGTAAAAAACTTGGAATAAGTCTGTCAATAAGCCATTAGTCTATTGGTAATAAAACTGATTATTATTTCCTTCAAATAAATTCATGTCTAAATAGATTCTTTTTCTTTAAGAACATGAGCCATGAGTGGTGGCGCAGGCCTGTAATCCCAGAGGCTCAGTAAGCTGAGACAGGAGGATCCTGAGTTCAAAGCCAGCCTTAGCAAAATCGAAGTGCTAAGCAACTCAGTGAGTGAGACCGTGTTTCTAAATAAAATAGAAAATAGGGCTGGGATGTGGCTTAGTGGTCAAGTGCCCCTGAGTTCAATCCCCAGTACCGTCCCCTCCCCCCAAAAAAAGAATATGAGCCATGCATGTTCATGGGTTTGTGCCTATGACATATATGTTCTGCTGCAATCATGATATTCAAAATAACACAATTGACCTTTGGGCAATATCTGCAGCTAATAAGAGTCTTTCCTCTCCACCACAACAAAAGAACATTTATTTCTGCAGGAACATCTTTTTTGTTTGGACATGCCTCCTGCAACTAGGTTTTCATTATAGGTAAAACTCAGGTTTACCTTCTGTAGTGAATTTTGTCTTTTTAATATTTTTGAAATGACTTATCTGTCAAAAGCTTATAACTTGGTGCATGCAATAACATGCTGCTGGGTTTTCTTGAGTCTATGGGTTTTGGCCGATTCCAGCTCATAAATCATCAGTGAGGTTTGTGTCCTGGTTCTGTCACTTGGGGTAGTACTGTCCATTGGGGAACTTTGAATGCATCACTTACCCTGCTTCCCAAACCTTAGTTGTTTTGTTTTTTAGTTTATGAAATGGTGGTCAGCCCTATATCTTGAGATTATTGTAGAGATAATGTTTATGAAGAATCCTAGCCAACAGCCTATTACAAACAGACACACATATGAGGCTCCTTGTGTCCTCTGCCCTTTGTCCCTCCAGGCTTGTGACTATCCCTTTGCCCAAACATACATACGTTAGTCTGATTATTTGGTTCTTGATATAGTGCTTGTTCAAGGCTGAATTAATAAATATTTCATCCACCTGTGATTACAGAGAGAAACTATTGTTAATAAGATATTTTGTAATAAAACTGTACTCTTGAATACATGTTAAAACAATACAAATAAAATTTCACAGGAGTAACATCATCATTTAAATCAGCAATCCTCAACCTTCACAACAGAATTATTTGCTCAATTGAAAACAAGATTTGGGGGTTCATCTTCCAGAATTTTGGTTTCAGTTGGTCTTACAGGAAACTAGGCACTCATATTTTTCAAAGTCTTCCCATATATTTCTAATGTCTGGTGTGATATGTGGAATAGAAGATAATCACTACACATCCTTTCTTAGTAGAAAGACACTATAGAGATGGGACAGAGAACAAGGCTCTGAGAAGTGGTAGAGAGGACTTGATCTCCATCTTGGGTTTGAACCTATTCTTCTGCTCATGAACTGGGCAACCTTGGAAAAGAGACTGAGCCAATGTGAGCATATTTCTTAACCTGTAAGACAAAGATAGTGGTATATCACTCGCAAGCCTAGAAGGATGAAACACATAAAGTTTCAGGTATGTTTTGATAGGTAGTTGCTGGTGGTTCCCTAAACCCCATTCTGACATTGTAGGTCTTAACTTCTCTGCAGGTCTTTGGTTGTAAAGACAAGGCAGAGACACTAGGAACTTAGGAGATAGCCAAAGATTTTTAAATTGTTGATTGTCAACTCTAGGGTAAATAACTTAGAAAGTAAGATAGTGTTACAATAACACATTGAAGTTGCATTATTAGCTGGCATGGTGGCACATGCCTGTAATCCCAGTGGTTTGGGAGGTTGAGGCAGAAGTTTCTCGATTTCAAAGCCAGCCTCAGCAAAAGTGAGGTGGTAAGCAACTTAATGAGACCCTGTCTCTAAATAAAATATAAAATAAGGCTGGGGATATGGCTCAGTGGTTAAATGCCCCTGAGTTCAATCTCCAGTACAGAAAAAAAAAAAAAAAAATTGCACTGTTTAGTTTATTTCACCAAAGAAAAAGAAGAATAAAAGCCACTGATTTTGGAACATATGCAGCAGTTTTAATTGCCTGCCACAGCAACATGCTATTGTGGTCTGTCACACCTAGTGTTTGCCTGAGAGTATCCCCTAGTAACCACTTGGTGGCAAAAATGTCATCCAGAGGTCACGGTAGACAACAGATGAGCCAAATGTGTGGATGGGGCAGGGGATCCTAAATCCTGAAGGAAGGGGCAGGAAAACAAACTAATTAATAAATAAATAAATACAAAGGGAAGTGTGTTTTAGGGATCAAGGAACAAGTTAGGACAACTAGGAATTCATAGATGTTTCATTCAGAACCAAAATATTCATTATTTCCTTAAAATTATTCCTGGTAAAAAGAATTATTATTCACTGTTTTACTAGAAGAGGAAACTGAATTAGAGACATTATGTGAATTTCTCTGGCTTTACAAAGATAATGACAAACCAGGACTTAAACTCAGGTCTTGCTTCTTTGTTAAATATGATACTAATTTTACTTCAATTTATTTCCTAGAACACATAGCAATAGGCTTTCAAATAGTTGATTGGTCAAGATAACATGGTATAATACTTGTAAAATATATACTTGATAATAGCTTCAAACATAAGATCAAAGGCAGCATTTAAAAAATAAATTGTTAGTATTCAAAATACGCCCTTATCTGTACTTAAATAAGGAAAGCATAAATTTGGTCGTTTTCAGCTTATATTCTAGAAATGAAACTATTTTACAAGATGTGTTTTTGCAAGAGTGACAATGTCATAATCCTTTCTTTTTACCCACAGTCAGTACTATTCCTTGGTAACTGGGAGGAAAGTATGAAAGAAAAGACAAACCAAAAGAAACAGGGAGAAAAGCAATAAATTCTAAGAGTAATAAAAGTAAATGGCACTTGGATATTTAAAGAAGTTTGGTTTGCAATTATCCCCTGAGTAAGTTCCATGTGAAATTGATTCTTGGCCATTTGTAACTTGTGGGTAAGGCATTGGATAATTTTCAACTCTGTGTATGATAACATCCATCTGACACATGCCTGTGGAGAAAAATAGCTAAAAACAGCATCAATTCCATCTTTGAACAGTTAGGTTCTCTGGGAAGACAGTTACTGAAAGAATAATGTAAAAAGAATCTAAGTAGAAATGACCTAAGTGATCACAATAATAAAGAATTTTCTTCTTTATAATTCAAATTCCAGGACCCTGTCACTAGAAAAACTCATTAATTCAGTCTGGGATGAAGCTCAGGGATCTTGAGGTGATACAGGCAGTCTGAGAACAACACTTTGAGAAAAGTAGTTCAAAAATTAGTAAAAAGAGTTCTTATGGTAATGAAGTTACAACAAAGGGATGATCCAAGAAAACACAAACATAAACTTATTGCTGAATGGAGTTTATTCATAAATGAGCTTTCAAGAGACCCTGAAATTGTGTTTCCCTGGCAGGTTAATGCTTACATAATTAGAAATATTCTTTCTGTGCACATTATTCCATTCCAAGTTCCCAATAGTTTTAGAGAAGCTCTCATTCCTGTGCACTTTTAAAAACACACCTGTAGGTTTAAATAAGACTTAATTGAAGTTACATTGACACAGGGCTGAAATCAAGGTGGGAATAGAGAGTAGGGTGTAATTGCAGTTGAGCTGTTGTTCATAATGCCAAGCATTTAAAGGCCTCACCGTCTTGTCACCAGCTTGCCTGCTCAGGCTTCTAGATACCAGTAACTCACAGGCATGGCCCTTATTTTTCTGTGTACTTGTCCTTTTCAGGCAATTCCTTTGGTATGTAACACCTCCTGCTAGCTCTGCTTTTCTGAATCACATTTTTCTTTAAGATCTATTATTTCAGATAATACCTTCTTTGGGGTTAGTCTTTCATCCTCAGACTAATCTCTCCTCCTTTTGTCTCAATTTTTCTTACCCCTCTCATACTTTCTTACTCTTTATGTAAATGTATTATTTCCTTTACTAAACTGCAAACTCTATGCATAGAGATAATGATTTTTTCATATTCTACAGTATCTAGCCTAGTGCTTTGCCTATGATAGATATGTAGCACATTTTTGTTGAATAAATGAATGTGAAAATTTATTTATCATAAAGGATTGCATTTACTAGGGAACAATTACAAGGGTTTTTACTGTATTTTATACATCAGATTGCGATTAAGTCGCCTAGAGAAAAAAAAGAAAATTGCACCTGAATTATTAGAAGGGAAATTGTTCTCCTTGTGGACATTTTTTGGCTATTTGATTTCTTATGGAAAGCTCCTTGGTGAGGCTACAATTGTTATAACAAAAGGAGTATTTATCACTGTTGTCTGCCAACTGTGCATCAAGTACAAACTCCCTTGTATTTGAGCCCATTTGCTTTTAACATCAACCATCTGAAATGAATCTCTTATTATTCATATTATATGGATGAGGAAGTGACTTGCCCAAGATGACACAGCTGTAAGCCACAGAGCCAGGACTAAAGCCAAGGCCATCCAGCTTTGGAGCTTGTTAATGTCTTTGTAGTGCAGATTTCAGGGTCATCACATAGGTTGGCTCCCACCCAGAACTGCTGCCCACTGACAGGCAGTGCGTGGTGCCCAAGTGGACTGGAAACTGCAAGAACATTTCCAAAAATAAGGACCATAATCTTGGTAGCTTTTGTTACAATTCATTAAAGTTTTTATATTGTATCTATTTAAATCTCCAGATTTTTTGTTTCTTTTGAGTACCTGGAACTGAACCCAGGGGTGCTTAACCAGTGAGCCACATCTCCAGTCCTATTTTTTCTTTTTTAAATATTTTATTTAGAGATAGGGTCTTGCTAAATTGCTGAGGCTGGCTTTGAACTTGCGATCCTCGTGCCTCAGCTTCCTGTGTCCCTGGGATTACAGGTGTGCCTCTATGCCTGGCCCAGATATTTCTGATTGAAGAGGTGAACTATAGTCATTCTCTCAAGCCTGGATAAAACATCATCAGCCTGAACACTTAGTGATGCTCATAGGATTTTAAGGCTTGTTGGCCTTCCAGGGATGAAGTTCAATGCCCATAGCTTTGAGCCCATTGCTATGTCTACTGGAGAAAGGAGCTGGATCCAGTATCACATGAGGTCTGTGGACTTGTGGGTAGAGTGCTATGTGATTACCTTAAGACAGGAGGTAATGAAACAACCAAATAAGGTGAAATATTTTGACATTACCAGTCATTTCTTTGATTGCACTAGTCTTTTTTTTTTTTGGTGGAATGTCAGAAGGAAACAGACTAATAACTAATCACATATTGCAAATAGCAATATATTGAACAACATATCCTAAATTTATTAATATTCTAAATAAATTTGTAAAATTAGTTTGTAATGAAAGATTCTAAAGACTGGGAAACAACTTAGCTAAAAATTACATTTTTAAAAGGAAAATAAAATTATTAAAAAATTGTTTGTATGTATGAAGAATGCCCATTCAAAGGTTCATGTTGTTTCCATAAAGTATTAGCTTGAAGATTTTCAGTGTGCCATTTACTGAATGAATAATAATCTTTAGATATGCAAATTACATTTTGGTTCATTTACCTCCTATCATAGCTGAATCTCTTCCTGACAAGTAGATTGATTTAGTTGAAAGAGTGCATGTTTAGCGTTATCTATGTAACTTTAAACCTCCCCTCCATCATTTACAATTTGTAATTTCAGATCTCAGTTCTTTATTTATAAGGTGGGGATAATAGTACCTTTACTTGCAGTGTTACTATTATGGATTAGACATGAAATGTACAACAATTAGCTTTTCCTGTTAGGATTCAAATGAAACACTTTGAACGTGGAGGTCGTAATACATATCACCCACTTTCAGTCACACCTAATATTCAATTATAGAATGCGTGCAAGTCTGAGCTATCAAATAACTCAGCCACTTTCTACATACAGTTTTTCTAACCTCTGAGCATAACGTTTCTTGCAAGTCTCTGCTGCTTATTTTTTTTTTTTTTTTTTTTTTTTTTTTTTTTTTAGGTATTGGACATTGAACCCAGGGTACTTAACCACTGAGCCATATCTCCAGTCCTTTTTAAAAATATATACTTTTGGGCTGGGGTTGTGGCTCAGTGGTAGAGCACTCGCCTAGCATGTGCGCGGCCCGGGTTCGATCCTCAGCACCACATACAAATAAACACATTATGTACAACTAAAAGCAAATAAATAAATATTTTTAAAAAATATATATTTTATTTAGATACAGGGTCTCACTGAGTTACTTAGGGCCTCGTTAAATTGCTGAGGCTGGCTTTGAAATTGTGATCCTCCTGCCTCAGCCTCCCTAGCTGCAGGGATTATAGGCATGCACCACTGTACCCAGTTCTGCTTATTCTTATTATTTATCTTTTCTCCAAGTTTTCAAATTCAGTCTTTCTGGGCATAGGACCATAGCCCAACTCCAAACATTGGACATCTTTCACTCTCCTTTCCTTCTCTAATTGCAGGTAGTCTTTCATACCTTTGCTAAGTTTACTTTGACCTAGTATCTCTTTCTCAGTAGAATTTCCTGCTTCAGTGTCCATTGGAGGAGTCCAATATCTTACCTTTCTCTTCTAATAGAGAGTGTTCCTAAACAGCATTTATCTATTTGTATCACTATCTGTTCAAGTTTGTTGTCTATACAATTCTACACATATATTTTGAGGATGATTTGTGGGCCTATTTCTGGTGTTCCCGAATACAAAGAAAATAAAATTTAGAACTTCCTTAGGCCTAGGAGCAGTGTTTTTAGGGGGAAAAAAATCCTGAGTAAATTCAGCTGTTGCCATTGTTAATGCAGATAGTGGTCTTTGTCTCTTGTTAATACAATAATAATTCCTCTGGTATTTTGTGGCATGATCGATGGGGAGTAAAAATGGATGACAAGCATCTTGGAGGATAGAAGTTTATATTAGAACACAGAATTTCAAATCAGAATGCTTATTTTCAAGTGCTAACCCTGTATCATTTGCTAAGTTTTATTTCCTTCAGTAAATTAACCTTCCATAAATTACATGAGGCATCCAATCCTTTATTATTAAATAGTCTTGGTAGTAGATGATTTGCCCCAACTATAGGCTAGAGTAAGTGTTCTGAGCATTTTTTTTATGGTAGACTTGGCTAAGTTATATTTGGTAGGTTAAGTATATTCAGTGCATTTCCAGCTTATGGTATTTTCAATGAATTTATTGGGAGGTAACCTGATCGTAAATTTAGGAGCAGTTTTACTAGTATCTGGTTACTGGAGTCTTCTCTGAAGGAATATATGAGGGAAGAAATAAGTTTGTCCCTCTATCTCAGGGAATTGGATGAATTTTAGCAGTATGTGAACACAAACTCATTTACTTTTGCATCTCTATTTACATTCAAGTCAACAAAGCCTGAATTATGTGGGAGAACAGGGCCTGCAACCTGTCTTTCTTGATGCTCTAATTAGCACCCATACAGGAGAGAGAAAATAATCTGGTTGTATTCATTAGGATTTAGCAACAATAAACAGGAGTGGCTCAGGAGGAGGCATGAATCCTTCCTATAATTCTTCTAAAGCAAACTTTGTAGAGGGTGAGGGAGGGTGAGAAGAACACCTGCTTCCTTTAAACGAGTGTAAAACAATATGAACGATGGGAACACTCCTTCATCTTCTCTTTCTTTGAAATTCTTCTGCACTTATTTCCCTCAACCTACAGTTTAATCCTTAATTATATCATGTCATGCTGTTCAATTTCATGTGTGTTACTCACGTCTCTCCAAAGAGATCGGGAACAATTTGAGAAGACAGATTATATTTCCTCTACAGTAGATCCAGGTGACAAGAAATTCAGTGAGCTCAATAATTATACTATATATTCAGTAAAACTTAGATTGTTTATTTAGTTGGTTATATTTTAAAAAGATGCTTGGATTCATATCTAATATCACATTCAAAGTATTCTCTAGATGTATTAAAGACCTAATATAAAGAATAAGATTATAAACTTAATAGAAGAAAACATAGCAAAATATTTTTTGTGATTTATAAGGTGGAAAGAACTTCTTTAAAAGAAACTTCAACCACATTTGTAAGGCAAAGAAGAACAATGAATATGATTACTTCAAACTTACGGATTTCTGTTTCTTGGTCAGTATTAGTAGAAGCATAATGTCTACAACTGACACTATTAATATCTAAAAAATTTTTAAAGAACTCCTGCAAAGCAATATAATTTAAAAAGTGGCTTTAATAGAACAAACAGGCAAAAAGTACATACAAGTAATTTATAGACACAAAATCCCAAAAGGTAGGTAAATAGAGGTAATAATGCACAAACTCATTAGTAATTTTAAAAAATGAAAATTAAATCATGAGTACAATACTATTTGATGCCTGATAGCCTGACAAGTAATACCCAGGGAAAAAAAGCCAAATTATACCAAATACTTTGGAATGAATGTTTGTGTACCCCTAGATTCAGTTTTGAAAACCTAATCTTCAAGGTGATAGTATTAGGTGATGGGATTTTAGGGAGGTGATTTGGTCATGAAGATGTAGCCCTCAAGAGAGTAGTGTCTGTATTAAAGGGAGTTCTCTTGCTCCATTCACCATGTGAAGACACAGCAAGAAGATGGTCTTTGGTGAACCAGGAAGCAGGCCCTCACTGGACATTGTATTTGTTGGTGCCTTTGTCTTGAACTCCTGAACCTTCTGAACTGTTTGAAATAGATATTTGTAGTTTAAGTCACCCATTTTATGAAATAAGTATATTTTTTTAGCAGCCATAAAAGACTAAGATACCAAATTGTTGGCAAAGGTGTGGGGCATATGAACCTTTATGCATTGCAGATGAGAGTACACACTGATTCAGTCATTCTGAAGAGCAATTGTGCAACATCTTGTTGAATTAATTGTGCACATGCCCAACAACCCAGTAATTCTGCCCCAAAGGTGCTTGCATGGATCTTTAAATGGAACAGTAAGAGTCTGATTAGGGCTGTAGTTCTTAGGGTGACATGCAAGTGTGCAGGCAATATATGGCAAATTTAATTAGTAATCATCATGTAGCATTAATAGCAATGAATTAGATGTGCAGTTAGATATATGGATAGATCTTTTTAAAAATGTTTTGAGTATTCCAGCAGCTTGGAAGGCTAACACAGGGGGATCACGAGTTCAAAGCCAGCCTCAGCAAAAATAAGGTGCTAAGCAACTCAAACCCTGTCTCTCAATAAAATACAAAATATTTTTTATATCTTTTTTAATTTATTTTTTATTCTTAAGTTGTTAGAAATGACAGCAGAATGTATTACATTTCATATTATAAAAAAAAAAAATACAAGCACTGTAAAGCCACAAAGACAAAGAATAGCAGTTAATATCAAGGTAGATAAGATTTTCATATACTCTTGGACAAAGAGTTGTATTTTGATGAGAGACTGAGCATTTCATCCAGTTTTAATTAAATTGTATGGACTTTAACTCAGAGAGAAAAGTATCATGCATTTTCTCTTTTATGTGGAAACCAGAAGACAAAAAACAAACAGAGGGATTCCATGAAATTAGAATGGATACCAGTAAGTAGAGGAAGAAGGAGGGAGGAGGAACAGGTAGGAGTGTGATTGGGAAATGAAATTGCTCAAATTATATTTTTATGTATGCATGAATATTCCACAATGAAACCCACCATTCTATATAATTAATGTGCACTAATAAAAATTTTGTATGTAAAAAAATACAAAATAAATAAATGAAGGTTTTGAGTAAAAAGGGTGGAACAGAAGTGATTTATAAAACAAAGTTTAAAGCCTGTGTACATACATAAAACAATATATATATATATAATATATATATATGTATATATATATATATATATATATATATATATATTTTTTTTTTTTTGGTGGTACCGGGGATTGAACTCAGGGGCATGTGACCACTGGGCCACATCCCCAGCCCTTTTTTGCATTTTATTTAGAAACAGGGTCTCACTGAGTTGCTAAGTGCCTCGCCGTTGCTGAGGCTGGCTTTGAACTCGTGATCCTCCTACCTCAGCCTCCCAAAGTGCTGGGATTACAGGCGTGCGCCACCGCGCCCGGCACAAAATATATTTTTATAAGAATGAATACAAATAAAACAATAGTCATGAAACAGAATGGTTGTTAATGGTTGCTTGTAGAGGCAACAATATGGGCTTATGTTAGAGGGATGAAGAAGAATAAATAAACATGAGCACCATGAAAGGGCCTTGCATATACCTTCCTGATAACACGTCACTGCTTAACTCAGCCTCTATCCCTGAAGTTCCTGCATTCTTAGAAACACATGCTAAACTGAACCTTAAAAGTCCACGTTCAACACAGTTTCCATTATAGATGTACCAATGCCTTTCTCTCATTTCTTCTAAGATCTATTACATTCTTATTTATTTCAATAGACAGAATTTTAGTTAACTTAAAATAGCAATAATGTAAAAGAGAATAGATTTTGAGTTTCTCAGTAAATTACAACATTTACTTTTATTCAAAGAATTTACCTTTTTCACTAAAGCATTTTTAGATTTTTTTTTTTTTTTTTTTTTTTTTTTTTTTACATTGAGGAGGTTATGTGAAGTCATTTAGGATAAGAGGAGTAGAAAAAGTATTGGGATATACATGCAGCCTTCAGGTTCATTTTTGTCATTCCTTAAGAATTGATTACAAATGTCATTTTCTAAGATGCTCTGAATATAAAAGAATGGAAGGATCCATTCATCTGTAAACATTAGTTAATGATTGGGGGATGAGACTGCAAGATAGAATAATGTGCACAATTTAATATTGATTGAAAATATAGATTATAAACACCATCAATAATAAGCACATTATTGTAAACACACTGCAGGTGAGTATACTATAGGCAAGGAGCAGATGGTGACATGTGTTGGATTCCAGGCAGGGAGTCTGCACCTCCCAGGTAGAAGCCACACCTCCCAGGTACTTTATGAAATGACTACATTTCCCAGGTGCCTCAGCCTGGCCAGCAAATCTGGCTAGCAGGTGCCCTGGCCACGGCTGCCTATAGAGCAAGGACTCACTCCAGGGGGCTCTCTGACCACTAGTTTGCTATTTAAGCCAGCCCCAGACTGAAACCGCTCTCTGTTTGTCCCTTGTTCTCCTTTTTTCCCTTGCTCCCCATTTCTTCACACAATCCTCCCCTTACCCTAATAAAACCCTTTTTATTAAAATAGCGTTCCCAGCGCAAGGAACTTTGCCTAAATTCTAACATGGAAAAATTACAATTGAATTAAGAAAGAAATGAAATGCTGTGGGGGAAAAAGTGTTTTTTGACAGAAACAAACCAATATACCTGTCATTTCTTCCCTTTTAAAAAAACTTTGTGTTTGTATGCTTCTTGTCAGGAAGTTAACTTGTACTGATTTTGAGTGATGGTTCATGAGAATTCTAAGCAGAACTTTATGCAACTGGGTGTATATTTTATACCTTGTGGGGTACAAAATGCTTTGGGGGGAAATGCTGCATTTTAACAAAATTGCTAGCATTTAACTTGAATGTTACATATAAGGTCTGGGTTTTCTGTCCTTAAAATAGATATACAGGTAATATTGACAAAAAATTCCACCAGAAAACTTCTAAAACTCACAAACAAATTCAACAAAGTAGCAGGTTATAAAATTAACACCCATAAATCAAACATGTTCCTATACATCAGTGACAAATCCACTGAAAGAGAAATTATGAAAATTACCTCACTCACAGTAGATTTAAAAAAAAAATGGGAAACAATCTAACAAAAGAGGAAAAAGACTTCTACAATGAAAATTATAGAACAATAAAGAAAGAAATTGAAGAAGACCTTAGAAGATGGAAAGAGCTCCCATTCTCCTGGATAGGCAGCATTAGTATTGTCAAAATGGTCATACTATCAAAAGTGTTATACAGAGTTAATGCAATTCCTGTTAAAATCCCAATGACATTCTTCATAGAACTTGAAAAAAGCAATCATGAAATTCATTTGGAAAAATTAAAAACCCAGAATAGCCAAAGCAATCCTTAGCAAGAAGAGTGAAGTAGGAGACATTACGATGCCAGACCCTATACTATACTACAGAGCCATAGTAACAAAAACGGCATGGTATTGGCACCAAAACAGACATGTAGACCAATGGTACAGAATAGAAGACAGAGACATACTCACATAAATACAGTTATCTCATACTAGACAAAGGCACCAAAAACATTCAACGGAGAAAAGATAAGCCTATTCAATAAATAGTGCTTTGACAATTGGAAATCCACATATAACAAAATGAAATAAAACCCTGATCTCTTACCCTGCATGAAACTCAACTCAAAATGGATCAGACTTAGGCACTAGACCAAAGACCCTGTGCTTAATAGAAGAAAAAGTAGGACCAAATTTTCACCATGGTGGCTTAGGATTTGACTTCCTTAACAAGACTTCTAAAGTGCAAGAAGTAAAATCTAGAATCAATAAATGGGACAAATTCAAACTAAAAAGCTGCTTCTAAGCAAAGGAAACATCATAACATGAAGAGAGAGCCTAAAGAATGGGAGAAAATCTTTACCACATGCACCTCAGATAGAGCATTAATCTCAGGACATATAAAGAACTCAAAAACCTTAACACCAAAAAAACAAATAACCCAATCAATAAATGGGCTTAGGAACTGAACAGACACTTCACAGAAGAAATACAATCAATCAACAAATATATGAAAGAGTGTTCAACATTTCTAGCAATTAGAGAAATGCAAATCAAAACTACTCTTAAGATTTCGTCTCACCCCTGTTGGATTCCGGGCAATTGGTGCATGGGCCGGGAAAAAAGCACATCTCTAATCAAAGAACAAAGTTTCCCGGGAACACCTTTCTGCCCATTCTCCGCCCCTCCGTCCCAGAGCAGCAAGTCTCTTTTCGCTTGTTTTCTGCGGATCATCATATCGTTAAGCCTCCCTCCGTTTAACCCACCGCGGCCTCTCCATTTGCACTCCCCCAGTGCGTCTGTGCACCTCTCCGCTCGCCCTCCAGTCCACTTTGACCCCCACGTGTTCCCGCGCTTCTCTGGCTGCACCTGCCCCTCAGTCCGACCGGCGAGGCCCGCTCCCACGTCTGTGCGTGAGTCTGTCCGGGACTACTCCCGGTCTACTAGTCTGCGCCACGTGTTAGCCCCTCGCCCTTCCCCCTCCCCTCGCCGCCGCTGCAGCGTTGCAATCTGTAAGCCCCACACGTTCCTTGCTCAGGAGCTGAGCCCACACTGGTCCCAACTCTGCCGCCGCAGCAAGTCTGCGCCTGTGCCGCGTGCGGCCCCACGCCCTCACCCACTTCTTCCTTTGTTTCAAAAGGCTGTATGAAGTTTCTCCTCAGAAAGCCAGGACTTAAGATGTAAATCCTGGGACAAACCTGCAAACTTAGTGGGAGACATATTACTCTGAGGTCCCAAAGGAAAAAAAAAAAAAGAAGAGTAAACTGTCCCTTTCCTAATTACGGGGCTTTTTCCCCTAAGAGGAGAAGGATTTCTTAAAACATTAATTTATCCATAATGTTGTGTTTATTAATTTTGTGTTTCTTTTGAGCAAGTAATCTTAAAAGGAATTGAGAATTGTATAGCTGTGGTTGAACAACAACTATTATTTCAGAATATCATGTTATTTCTTTAGGAGCTAATATGGAAACATCAATGTAATTTTATATTGTAAAAGCATTTTGCTACTTTTCCAAAAAAGGTTAAATACTCTCAAAATTTCTTTAATCCGTTCTAAATGTAATATTTTGTCAGCTAACGTTCATGGGAGCTCCTTGTAAACTGTCTAAAAGTTGTCTGTTAAGGTCTTGCAGAGGTATTGCTTCAAGAAAACAACCTGAGTTAGTTTAAGCCATCACCTACAGATAGGGAGCTCATGTTGATCCAAGACACAAAGAAAAGACCACGAACTCCAATTTTAAATTAAAGCAAGTTTATATTGTATACACACAAAGAGAGCTGGCCAGGGATGCCCCTCCCAAACACTGGGCTTGGGGTCAGCCCTGCTCTCCGGGAAGACAAGGTTTTTATAGTTCAAAGAGTTACAAAAAATCTTGGGAACTTACAGCTAACAAGGTCAGACATGTGTAATTCAAAGCAAGTAGCAAACTAATATCTACATGGCATTGCATTCCAAGGAAAAAGGGGAGTAATAGTCAAACCCCACATCAAAAGTTTATGAGGCACTGTTAGTTTGAGAGAGACAGAGTTGATATCTGGTCAAGGAAAGCCAGGCCTGAGTGAGCTCAAGGCCTGGGCATGAATGCCAGACAATAAGCTCAAGCCAAATAAGAATCCTAACATTTCATAGAAAACTGAAGTGGGCTTTTCATAACTTTTTGACAGGATGGCTCCCAGTCTTAAGATGGAATTAGGCTGGTTTATCAGCTCAGACCCCAGCTAAATGACTATAAGATTATAAACATTAAAGTTAAAGCCCAGTGCTCTCAATTTAAGATTGGTGAGACCAATTTGCTAGATGTTTAAGATCAAGACTTCAAGTTAAATTAAAAGGGTCAAGAAAACCAATATTTGGTTCTTGCCCTCAGAGTCAAGTCTGAATCCAGGAGACAGGGAGCTTCTCTAAAAAGCTTTGCAACTCTGGGCCACATAACTTCCCGATCAGAGAGGTTGTGAGACCTATGGAAAAGAGAAAGCCAAACAGTGACCTTGCTATGAAGAGGAGGGTCCTGAAAAAGGGAGACATCCCTGCTGCTTCCAAGAGAAGCCACATGGTCAAGCAAGACCTGGATCCATCCTCATGGAAGGCACTAGCAGAATGGAAAAAGCTGCTCTCGAGTTCCCCCAAGAATTACTCCCATGGGAATTCAGCTGACTCTTAGCAATAGATAAAGGCAAAAGTCAGTTTGACTTGCTTCATTTTAAACACCTAGCAAAAACAGTTAAAACCAAAAATGCAGCCATTCCTGGGCATTTTTTAGAAGTGAAGGTTACTTCAGATATACACTTGTAAACAGTTTAACAACTAGTAACTGCCGAGTCAAAAGTTTTTAGTCAGTTTAAGGCCTGCAGATCTTCCTAACCTACACAGGTAGGCTTAATATTCAGTAGTATGATTATCTAGCCCTAAGTGATAGAGATAAAGAGTTCTCTACTAGTCACAGAGGTCATACCAATAGAAAGATTTTATAGGATCAGATGACATTAAGTAGCTTAATTACCATTTTATCTGGATAGACATCTGTAACATTAAATGTTGTGTTTACATTCCTGATAACTCTGTGCATGCTAAAGATTTAAATTATCATCCTCATGGTATACATTGAAATGTTCCAGATGCTGCAACATTTATTCAGTACTCATGTTTTTTGTTTCTCTAATAGAAGCTCCCGTCCCTGATGACTTTACAACCTTCCCCAGGCTTCAATCTGACCTGACTTCTACAAAAGGAACTCCAAACTACTTCCCCCATCACTTCGCCCACTTTCAGCTCAAAGAAGCCAGATTCGGTCATAGTCCCATTCCCTTACAGTAGTAAGGAGTTCCTAAAATTAGAAGGGAAATGAAGCCAGAATCTCATAGGCAGTCAACATATATAGGTAAATCGAGTCAGGTCAAAAGCCAATTTGAGTGAGCCAATTTTGGGAAGTTGGGAAACTGTCCCCTGAGGGATTGAAATGCTGATTCCCTCAAAGCCCTTCTTCCACCCTTAACAACCTGCCCCAACCTGTTGCCAAGGTAACCCATCTCAGGAATTGCCCCTCCCTACAGGGAGCTATCTCAGATCTTTTGCGGAAACGTTTTCTCAGATCCACCCATTCCCCTTATAATATCACCT
This sequence comes from Tamias sibiricus, assembly GCA_025594165.1. NCBI lineage: Eukaryota > Metazoa > Chordata > Mammalia > Rodentia > Sciuridae > Tamias > Tamias sibiricus. Next base: position 57,107,582 of record CM046665.1, read on the forward strand.
TCTTCTCTGCAGCCCCTCCTTTTTCACAGCTCGTGAGGACTCTTGCACTCTTTTAAACTTTCTCTCCTCTCGTGGGTATCATGTTTCCCGTCTAAGGTGCAACTCGCTCAGACCCAGGTGGTTTACCTAGGAGTTCAGATTTCCCATCAGTCGAGGGCCATTACTGTAGACAGAAAGGCTCTCATCAAGGCCCTTCCATGTCCCAAGACAAAGAAAGAGATTCTTTCCTTCCTAGGCCTAGTGGGATATTTCTGTGCCTGGATTCTCAATTTTTCTCTTTATGCAAAGCCCCTATGTGAGGCAGCTAAATGGATTGAGGAAAAGTTCCTCCCTGAAGGCATTCAGGCTGAGTTTAAGCATCTGCAGCAGGCACTGTCACAGGCCCCAGCTCTTCATCTCCCAGACCTTCTTCAGCCATTCACCCTTTATGTCCATTAAATGAAGGGTTTGGCTCTCAGTGTTCTAGGCCAATACAAGGACCTCACCTTTGCCTACCTTTCTAAACACCCTACCATTTGTGGATGGGCCCCCTGTCTTCGGGCTCTGGCCACTGCTTACCTACTTCTACAGGAATCAAAGAAGCTGACCTTTGATGCTCATGTCACTATTGCCTCTCCTCGCCATTTAAAAGATTTACTAACCTATAAGAGCCTTCAAACTCTTCTGCCCTGTCGTGTTCTACTCCTCAGTCTCTTTCCAATCCTGCTCCTCTTTACACCCAGCTTCCCTTCTCCCAGTCTCCTCAGAGTCCCCAGAACATGATTGTATAGAGATGCTTCAGGCTTTAAACTCCTGCAAGCCTCTCTTCTGCCCAAACTAGTAGGGATCTCCCATTGTCCTTCACAACAAAGTGGAGACTCTCCCATAGTTCAGGGAAACATGAAGGCTGATAGGGCAGCAAAGGAAGCAGCACTATCTCCTTCTCTTCTGGCTTCATTCCAATCTACTACCCAGGCCCCCACATCCCCTTCTGTACAATCAATCTTCTCCTATCTCCATTCTCTTTTCCATCCTATTCCGAGGACATAAACCTTCTGGAATTGCCTGACTCAGCCTCCGCTCATCTTTTCGACCACAATATCATTAGATTTGGTGTCATTCCGGCAGCCTTTGCCTCTCAGCTGGAGACGGTTACAGAGGTTCCTTTCCGGCCCTTTGGCTAACTTCGGACTTGAGTCTCTCCTTCCCGTCCGGGACGGGACACAAAAAACCCTTGCGCAAGGTAGCTCATAGTCCTCTGATATCTTGAGAAGGACTCTTCTCATGATATCCCACATCTGCCTGGCTCCGGTGACGACTGAGTCAGAGACCTGGATCTCGCTCTAATACTTATTTTGAAAAGGACACTTTTCAAAATATTGTATTAGTCTTTGGAACTTCTTAATTCATCCTGGCTGACACCCGTCTAAAGTCCCTTAGATAATTGAGAGATTGTTTTCAACTTTTACTAGCAGTCGAAAGAATGGGCAAAGATTCTTTTATATCCAAGCTTTCTTCTTCCTTTGATCAAACCCAATTCAGTTGTGCTCGTTGCACTAGTCACCCAGACTTCCCTTAACATTCCTCGGCATTTTTACATCCCATATCACCCCACGTCTTCAGGGAAGGTAAAGAGGAATAGAACTCTTACTTCCCCTTGCCCTCTTTAGGCTCCGAGTCCTCCCAAAGAAACCTTCCTCACTATTCCCTTTTGATGTTATCCTTGGGTGACCAGCTCTTCCACCTGGAGTTTCCCCAACTCAAAGGCCCCATACCCAAGGATCTTTCTCTTCCCATCTTGTTCTTCATCAGACATCAGCTATGGAAGTGCCAAGATTTCATTCTGCCTGACCCAGGTAGACTCACTGCTTCATTCCCATTAACACCTGGTTCTTGGGTATATTTCTCCCCTCCTCAGGACACAGGAACAGTCTCCCTTGTCCCAAAGTGGACAGGCCCTTTCCAGGTTATGCTGTGCACACCCACGGCTGCTAAGCTTTGTGAAACCTCAGGGAATTTGACTTCTTGGATTCATATTTCCAGACTGAAACCAGCTGATCAACCAACTGAAGATCCACAAAAGAATGACAAAAAACTACCTCAGTATACTTGCTCTCCCATTCCCACCGATCCCCTAAAAATTCGTTTCTCTCATGTTCCTGATACCGACTCAAAATAATCTTTTCTGTTTTTTTCGTTTGGAACTTTTAACCAGCTTTTTCTTAGGGATTATCAAATGTTGAAAAAAACCAACAAATGACTTTCCAACCAGAGAAGACTTAGACTCTTCATCAGCCTGCTCTGAGAGGCCCCTAACCTGCCACCCAATGCTCATTATGATGCGCTTCACACTCTCCATTGGCCTCCTCACCGAAAGTCCCACCTGGTGGAACACAGGCCTATGGACAATAATCCATCTCACCTTCTTTCCCTTTGTTGCTTCCATAGTAGTGTTACCTGCAAACTTGCAAGGCCTACAATTTCTACATGCTCTTAGAGGATAGCAGGCTGACTCCCTCAGTGACATTCTGCAGAAGCCTGGTTTGACACCCTCACCAATCTATGGCTTCAAGGAAACTTCATCCATCCCATACCCGGAGAGATTCATCTTTTCCGCACCTACCTCCTGGGAATTTTTTCCACCCTCGAGCCTGACCTGCCTGCCCACATCTCCTCCCCTCATAGCACCCCACATCGCCCCACTTCAGCTTGAAGCAGCCAGATTGAAACACAAAGCCCCGCTTCCTAAGAAAACAAAAAGGGGGGGAATGTTGGATTCCGGGCAGGGAGGTAGAAGACCGCACCTCCCCAGGTAAAAGACTACATTTCCCAGGGACCTCAGCCTGGCCAGCAGGTGCCCTCACCACTGCCTCCTGACCTCCAGCAGCCTATGGAGACACTCGCTCCCAGGGGTCTCCCTGACCAGCACTTTGCTATTTAAGCCTCCCCCGGACTGAAATTGCTCTCTGTTCACGCCTGTCCCTGTTCCCGTTCATCCCTTTTTCCCCCTTCCCTACCCCCCTTTCCTTCCCTTCCTTTCCCTACCCTTCCCCACGTGGCACCCCAATAAACCCTTTTATTTCACTAACACGGTGTTCCCGGCTAAGTTAACTTTGTTCAGCATTTTCTAACAACCCCAGTCAGAATGGCAATTATTAAGAACACGAACAACAATAAATGTTGGAGAGAATGTGGGGGAAAAGGTGCACTCATACATTGCTGGTGGGACTGCAAATTGGTACAACCACTATGGAAAGCAGTATGGAGAGTCCTCAGAAAACTTGGAATGGAACCACCATTTGACCCAGCTATCCCACTACTCAGTCAATACCCAAAGGACTTAAAATCAGCATACGATAGTGATGCAGCCACATCAATGTTTATAGCAGTTGAACTCACAATAGCTAAACTATGGAACCAACTTCAGTGCCTTTCAAAAGATGAATGGATAAAAAAATGTGATATATTTACATATATGTATATATTTATATATATATATGTATATGTATATATATATATAATGTGTGTGTGTATGTGTGTATATGAATGAATGAAATGGAATATTAGCATTAAAGAAGAATGAAATTATGGAATTTGCTGGTAAGTGGATGGGGCTGGAGAATATCAGGCTAAATGAAATAAGCCAATCCCTAAAAACCAAAAACCAAATGTTTTCTGATATGTGGATGCTAACTCACAATGGGGGTGTGCTAGGGAAGAATACAATTACTTTAGGTTAGGTAGTGGAGTGTGAAGGGAGGAGAAGGGTACAGGGATAGGAAGGATAGTAGAATGAATAAGACATTATTACCCAATGTACATTATATATGTACATTATATATGCACTATATGACCAGTGGGATTCTATATCATGTACAACCAGAAGAATGAGAAATTATACTCTATACATATGATGTATCAAAATGCATTCTACTGTCACGTATAACTAATTAAAACACATAGAAATTTTAAAAAACAAATACATATATAGGTAAAATTAATATTTTTGTTGCCCTTTTTTTTCTCATATACTTCAAAAACATCCTAAATCTTAAAATATAGTTTTAGGAAAATAAAAATGACATAGTTTTAGAAATAGTTTTTTTTATGGTGTAGTTATTCTTTTCTTTAGGGAAACATAATAGTGGAATTGGGGGAACAATGAAACATCAAGTCTCTCATCTTTAAATGAAATGGTTGAGTTAGAAATGGTTTATCAGAATCACCCATTTGCTAGTCAGGCAGGTTCCCTTACTTCTTTATCTCCACCTACTCATCCTATCAGGTACCAGTTTGGCAAGTCTGGTGTTGGCCTAAAGAATCTGCAAGTTGATTTTGTTGCAGGTGGTCTGAAAATCATGTTTCTGGAAATAAGGGAAATTTCTTCCACTTGCATCATTCTTCAACAAAAAGAATTTTAGCAGACTTACCAAATTTTCACTCATCTCCTGTAAGTACTTCAACTGGTATGTGCTCTTTTGTCCAGAATTGCTATTGACTTGAAGATATGAAATTTTAAAGGTGCCATGATAGTATTCCATTTTCTCACCTGTGATGAAAATGGAAAGTAGGAAATTAAATGATTTGGGCAAATATTTTAGTATCTAAGACATAATTACAATAGGGCTAATATGAAGACTTAAAATATCACTGAGCTTCTTTCTAATTTCACAAAAATAACAATTAAGTTTTATGTTAATAATAGTGCCTGGTATTTATTGAGTAGTAACTATGTTCCTGGCACTGTTTTGTTTACTTTATTAACTCATCTGAGTCTTACACCAGCTAAGATTGGCATCACTCCATTTAACAGATAAGGAAAGTAAAATATAGTGGTTTTAAGTAACTTGCTCTATGTTATACAATTATTAGAAGACCTATTCAAGTTTTGAACCCTAATTAGTCTGGTTCTAGTCTAGAGTGTGAACATTTATTACTTCATTTTCCCTTACTGAGCTGAACTGTAAACCATCATATATATTCTATTGAAAGTAGAGTAAATGAACATCCTATAAATTTTGATTTGTAACGAGAGACCCAGGTACAGCTAAGAAAAACATGAAAAGAAAAGCTAAGGAAAAAAGCAGTCTGAGGTTGCAGTGAAACCATTTGTAACAGAGATAAGTCATTCAGATCCCTGCTTGGCTATCAGGAAAGGTAAGAAAAGAGACAGCTCTGGAGTCTTCTGACAAACTTGGTAATCTTAAGAGAAAGGCTCAAAGATGACAATAAAACAACAAAAAATTCATGACAGAGAATGGAGTAACCTTTAAAATACCTGGATTCTTGGGCATCCCAGCTCAAGTAGAAAATGATGGGTTTCCCGACTATGTACCCAGGAAAGAGGAATCTCAGGACTGTCTCTTAAATGGAACATCTTTGGACTGTGTAATGTTTTTTTCTCTTCTTATCTGATATAATCCATATGGTTATGAAACCTTACTCTCATAGTAAAGGGGCTTTTGTGCAATCAAATATATTTTTTGTCATTCCCATAAACTACAGTTGGACTTGTTACATAAGGCCCAGGTGTATGGTTGGTTATAAGCCTGTTTAGTTTCCAATGGAGTTGTCACTCCCTCCTCAAGTCTGTGGAAGGTGAAAAGAAACAATACCATTCAAGTAAGCAGCCTGGGCTACTTATTTTACCACATAAATTCATATGAGAATGGCTTTATAGAGATTTGTCAAAAAATGTAAGTGGTTTTTATTCTGCACACTGAGAGATGGCAACATAAAAAGAAAATCTCCAAATGCAGTGTTTGTTTAACCGTAAACATATTAGGTAATAAAAATATAATCCTTGCATGTTGTTTTAAAAGAATAAATTTTTCTTTAAAACCTAGTGATGATATCATGTTATAGTTTATGCATTATTTTGAAATTCATTCTTTCATCAGAGACACGTTTTTCTTTTGTCCTAGAAATACTGGTGGGCAGAAAATGATGATCATGAGTAAAAGAGAGTCAATCTTAATAACAAATTTATCACAGTATTTAATTCAATATATAACAGATGGTGAGAGTTGTTTACTATGATTACTAGTAAAGTAAATTTCAGAATGAAAATTTTTGACATTTTATGTAGATTCTTAGAACAATACTGGATTGGGAACTCTAATGGAATAGAAGCTTCATCCACTTTGCTTAATGCTGTATCCAGAGCACACAGAAAAGTATTTGTATGTAATAGATATTTAGTAGCAATTTCTAATGAAATTACAGAGTAAATTTTTAAAATTCTGGATGGAGACATTTATAAGTAAAAGTATAAATTTTATTTACATACATACAAATGAAGCTTTGCAGATAAATTAAATAAAATTGAGTGAAATACCTAATTTTACCTACCAGAGACTAAGAAGTGAGTCAGAAGGCCAATGGTCAATGCTACCACTGTCAGTGACAACAAAATGAGAAGTGCAATCATCCATGGCTTTAGCGTTCTGTTTTGGGTGCCAAATCCTACTGGTCTGCAAAAAGAGAAGCACAATGGTTATTTTCACATTTCAATGGGTACAGATTTCCTGATTTTCCTTGGATAAATTCATTTTGCTCTAGCCTGCCTTTTACAGCAAGAAGACATTTTGGTTAAGGTCATCTTGGCCTGAGGGAAGGTATTAGTTAAAAGAATCAGGATCTGAGAATCTTAATGCTGTTCCTTGTTTCTATTTCTACAGGCATTTGGTGGCCAGGTCTGACTGCTGTTAGCAATGTGGTACAAAGTAGTACACGTGCTTCTTGAAAAAGGACCATTCCTCCTTTCTCCAATGCTTTGTCATCTCTTTTATCTATTCTTTTAGAATTTACACAGTGATTTCAAATATACTATTTTCTTACCTTATTTTGTTTTTAATATTCAATGAAAAATTTCAGACACATAGAAAGTTAGAATTATATTTAAACATCTGTATGTTCATCACCTCTTTTTATCAATTGTTAATATTTTTGCTGTATTTACTTCATTTTTTGCTGCTGTATTATACTGTGAAATCAGACACCATTATTTTTTGCTAAATCATTATTATAATCAGTTAGACTGTGTCCAACAGAATCAGTACATCATTAACATTCCTGAAAAATTAATTCTTCTCCAATACCTTCTAAAATTCATTTGGTCTTTACATTTGCTTTATTGTCCTCATTATATTTGCTAATGATTTGTAGAAATATAATCAAGGACCATGTAGCAAACTTGATCATTATATATTTTAAGTCTCTTAATCTAAAAGAGTCTTCTTCCTTTTAAATTATTTTTAATTTTAAAATTTTTGGCATTGTGGTTTTAACTCAGGGGAGCTTAACCACTCAGTCATATCCCCAGACCTTTTTATTTTTTATTTTGAGATAGGGTCTTACTAAGCTGCTTAGGGCCTCATTAAGTTGCTGAGGCTGACCTTGAACTTGCGATCCTTCTGCCTCAGACTCCCAAGGGACTGGGATTACCACCACATGTGGATGGCCCTTTTAATTTTTAATTACATTGGCTTGTTGAAGAGATCAAACTAATGGTCCTTTAGAATACCCCGACTTATGGACTTGTCTGAATGCTTTCTTGTGGTGTCAATTAACTTGCTGTTCTATCTCTATCATTTCCTGTAAGCTGGAATTTAAATCTAAAACCTTGATTTGATTTTGGTTAAATACATTTGGCAAGACTACTTCAAATGCAGTGCTGCTATGTTGTATCACAGCAGGAAGGAAGGGAGGAAATTCCAGTTTTGGAGGGAAAAAAATAACTCTGCTTTTCTTTTTTTAACATCTTGTAATTAACAGTTATGCTTATCAAGTGTTTATTTGCATGAATGCTTATTTGTTTGCATAAATATTTAACTGGAACTCCTCAATAGGCTACACAAATATTGTTCATCTTTTACTATTAAAACCTAAACAGAGTAAGAACTTTATTAATCTATGGATGTCAGGCAGGTATTATAACAATCATACATATGAAATAACAGAGGCTAAGAGAGACCACCTACTTTATTAGAGTCAAGTGCCTTAGAGGGCCCACTTTATTAGTTTATCATTTCATGTGTGTATATTAACAACCAAAATTCCTATGGAGCAAAAGATATTTCTCATATTTCCTTCAAAGGATTTATTGCAATGCTTTGTGCTGTTTATTTTAATAAATATTTGTTGATTAACAAGAAATTTGTATTTTTAATTTAAACCATTTTTTATACAAATGTCAGGATAAAAGGTACAAATAATTTGTGCCTAAATTGCTAAGAAAATAATTGTTTGAGCATAAGAAATTAATGTAGCTGATAAACCAAATAGAATTCAAAAGACCTGAATTCTGTTGAGTATAGAAAATAACCAACAATATGAGCACTGATTGATTAAAAATAATCCAGAGAATTGGCTGTGAAAAGGCATTGCGTCCTCTGATAGACAAGCTCAGTACATTCAAATATAACAACAGATGGAAGGTCCACAGGGTAGGACATTACGTAATCTCTTAAAAGGCTTGAAACCTAAATTCAGAAATAAAAGAAATTAGAGATAATTTAATATAACTTAATCACTTTCCAAATAAGGAAACTGAGGTTCAGAGATATCAAATGGTTTCTCCCATAAAATAGAACTTGTAATTTCTCAAACTCAGGTCTTCTATCTTTTAGGACACAAATTTATTCTCAGTGCCAGACTGCCTTTCCATTGATTGCATTTTAAATCTTGAATATATTAATCAGTTATGTACTCATCTATTCACTCACTCATACATTTTCTATTTGTTAGATCTTTCCTTTTCTCAGAGAATCTTAGCAGTGTACTTCAAGTTATTGGAAAACAAAAACAGAATGAAAAAACAAAAGGCTAGAACTTAAGAATATTTACAAGCTTTGGACTCGATCTCCTCTTTGTAGTTCTGTTTCTCTGTGTAGAACAAATGGAGAAAGCGGATAACAGAAAGATCACACCCCTGCTGCCCAGGCACACATAAACTCACTTTTTTATGGACTGAATCATGGGTCATGAGCAGAAGAGTGGTTCAATACTATTGACACTCTACTCAAGTGCCACAGAGGTCACATTTTCAAATCCCATAAAGGGAGCCATGAGCATCTGGTGGAAACATGGTTACCAAAGACTAGTGTTAAAAGCTGATATTTGTCCTTATAAGAACACCTTGGGGAATACAGGCCATACACAATATTGAATTACGAAATCTGAAGGAGCCATCTATTAAAACTATAGCTATTTAATCCTTTATGAATACACTTTCAGCTTACTACCAACTTTTATGTATATAAACAAGCAATGCATGAAAGCAAAAATGTGTCATCATTTTCCTATTCTGGGAAGGTGTGTTAGTCATTTGCTTAAAATCACTTCAGATTTGAAAATAAATAAACTCAGCAAAGACTTCTGGGATCTAGTCTATTTGTAAGCAGAGATTTTTTTGTTTGTGTATTTTTTTTTCCTGCTTTATTTGCACCCATAAAATAAGCACAGGTGTAGTAATTTTCTGTTGCCATGTCACAAATTACTACATATTTTGCAGCTTAAAGAAATATCCATTTATTAGCTCCCAGATTTGTATGGTTGTGTTCTCTTCTCAAGCTCTCCTACAGCTAAAATCAAGGTGATGTTGGGGCTGCTTTTCTCATCTGAGATTTATGATCCTTCTCCAAGCTCACTCAAGTACCAAGCAGAACTCAGTTCCCTGAAGCTGAACTGAGGTTTCTAGATTAGTGTTAGCTTCAATAACTGTAGGAGATGTATGTACACTAGAGGATAGGGATTTTGTGGCCATCTTAGAATTCTGCTGAGCACAACTAAAAATATTATGACTTTACTGAAAATGGATGGAAACCTATAGCCTTCAAAGAAAGCATGTGAGAGTTAAAACTTTTTTAATTTTTGTAGGGGGTGGTAGTGGGGAACTATTCCAGGAAAATATAATTCTATGCTGGGTAGAAAACTTAAAAAGACAAGAGGATATTTCATTCAGGTAATAATTTCAGGAATACGAAGTAAACTGTTGGAAATTGAAATGGGAAGAGATCTAAAGGTACCCCATAATCATGAGGAGTACTCTGCATTGGCGGAGTACTTTGCATTATTTTAAGGAAAAGGAAAGTATAAATGATTCTTGTTCTGAGCAACACAACCTATAATTTCTGTGAAATCCAATTTATCATATTATACCTTCATTCAGGTAATATTATTAAGCTTTTATAAGGGTGTATTCATACCATGTTTTTTCTTAAGACTGTCAAAGAAACATGGTATAATTGATTTTGTGAATATACGTTCTAAAATCTTAAAAGCTAAAAGACACATTTTGAAGAATACATACAGCAGAATGAATTGTTGAGGATCATAGTTGGAATATGCAGTTTCTTAGTGATGTTCCTATATGTGAGTTCAAAGCTAATTTGAGTTAAGCAAAGGATATTATGAGCCCTCTGCCCACAGGGATCTGCTTTTTTCTAGAAAAACCTTCCCTAAAAGGCAGCCACTCTGTTTCAACCATAAAATCTTTCTTCTTTCATGATTAGTTTTCTGCTTTCTTGCAGATATATGCTATCATTATACAAATGCAGGTGCATGTGACTATTCTACAAATGCCCATTTATAGATTGGTTATGTTCCCACAAGTTTTAATAGAAAGGACTTTGAAGTTCAAATTACACTGTCAGATGTAAAAAAGAAGAAATTGTTACACAGTTTCCCAGGTCATCCTACAAGTCTATGTAACTCCTAATGTAACTGAACAAAGATGCTGAATGTATCCCAGGAAGCCAATGCATGCAGAAAACTTTGCGTTCCTTTTGCTAGCCTGGGGCCAATGAACAAAAATGCTGACCCTCCTTCCACCAGTGAAAATTGTGATTCCTCTGAGCCATTAAATCAGTCATTTCCTACAAGGACAGGTATCTTTCATGACAACGTTATATGTTCTGATATATAGATATCTGGGTATTCTGTAAGCCTCTTAGAATGAATATTTAATACCCAAAGTGATAGGAGCAAGAGCTACTATTTGGGAAGTGCCAAATTTGTAGGGGTTATTGATATATTATCACATTTCATCCTTCAAACACTCTTGTCATAATTATTTGTTGTCATTTTACAGGTGACTAACTGATGGATAAATAACTTGCTCAGAATGTGAAGTTAGTTCTCAGCCTTTAAAAAAAAGTGTTTTTATTTTTAACAAATGTATAGTAAGTTGACATGTTTATGGGGTACAGCATGACATTTTAATACATGTACACAATATGTAATGATCATATCAGAGTGATTGCATATTGATGACCTAAGATATTTAACATTTCTTTGGGTTGGAAACATTCAAAATTCTATCAGCTATTTTATAGGTGGAGGGGTGGTACTGGGGATGGAACTAAGGGGCACTTAACCACTGAGCCATATCCCCAGCCCTATTTTGTATTTTATTTAGAGACAGGGTCTTAATGAGTTGCTTAGCACCTTGCTTTTGCTGAGGCTGGCTTTGAACTCATAATCCTTCTGCCTCAGCCTCCTGAGATGCTGGGATTACAGGCTTGTGCCACCGTGCCTAGCCTTTCCCAGCTATTTTGAAATACTTTATTGACTGTTGTCAACCATAGTTACCCTGCTGTGCCATGTAGGAGGAATCCTATCCAACTGCACCACTGGGTCCATTAACTATCCTCCCTCCAAGGGCTGAACTCTGACTGCTGTAACTCAGACAGCCATTGTTTCTGTTAAAAAAAATGACTTTTGAGCTTTTTTTAAATTTATTTTTTATTCTAAGTTGTTAGAAATGACAGCAGAATGTATTACATTTCATATTATACTTGTAGAGCACATTTTTTACATATCTCTGGTTGTATACAAAGTATATTCACACCATTCGTGACTTCATACATGCACTTAGGGTAATGATATCCATCTCATTCTACCATCTTTTTTTTTTCTTCACCCTTTTGCCCACTCTCTTCCCCTCCCTCCCCATTGGCCATTCTAGTGTTCCTCTAATTCTCCTATGCTCCCTATCCCAACCCCATTGTGAATCAGCCTCCTTATATCAGAGAAAACATTTGGCATTTGGCTTATTGGGATTGGCTAACTTCACTTAGTATTATATTCTCTAACTTCATGCATTTACCTGCAAATGCCATGATTTTATTCTCTCTTATTGCTGAGTAATACTCCATTGTGTATATATATATATACAACATTTTCTTTATCCATTCATCTACTGAAGGGCATCTAGGTTGGTTCCACAGTTTAGCTATTGTGAATTGTGCTGCTATAAACATCGATGTGGCTGTGTCCCTGTAGTATGCTGTTTTTAAGTTCTTTGGGCATAGACTGAGGAGTGGGATAGCTGGGTCATAAGGTGGTTCCATTCCCAGTTTCCCAAGGAATCTCCATACTGTTTTCCATATTGGCTGCACCATTTTGCAGACCCACCAACAATGTATGAGTGTGCCTTTTTCTCCACATCCTCTCCAACATTTATTGTTGTTTGTGTTCTTAATAACTGTCATTCTGACTCGTGTGAGATGAAATCTTAGAGTGGTTTTGATTTGCATTTCTCTAATTGCCAGATATGTTGAACATTTTTTCATGTATTTGTTGATTGATTGTATATCTTCTTCTGAGAAGTGTCTGTTCAGTTCCTTGGCCCATTTATTGATTGGGTTATTTGGTTTTTTGGTGTTAAGATTTTTGAGTTCTTTATATATTCTAGAGATTAGTGCTCTATCTGACATGTGTGTGGTAAAAATTTGTTCCCAATTACTAGACTGTCTATTCACCTCACTGATTGTTTCTTTTGCTGAGAAGAAGCTGTGTAATTTGAATCTATCCCATTTATTGATTCTTGATATTAATTCTTGTGCTACAGGATTCTTATTAAGGAATTTGGGGCCTAATCCAACATGTTGGAGATTAGAGCTTACATTTTCTTCTATTAGGTATAGTGTCTCTGGTATAATTCCTAGATCCTTGATCCACTTTGAGTTGAATTTTGTGCATGGTGAGAGATAGAGGTTTAATTTCATTTTGTTGCATATGGATTTCTAGTTCCCCCAGCACCATTTGTTGAAGAGGCTATCTTTTCTCCAATGTATGTTTTTGGTGCCTTTGTCTAATTTATTTCAGTAGATGCATAAAAAGCATTTGACAAATTACAGCACCCCTTCATGTTCAAAACACTAGAAAAACTAGGGATAAAAGGAACATATCTCAACATCATAAAAGCTACATATGCTAATCCCCAGGCCAACATTATTCTAAATGGAGGAAAATTGAAAGCATTCCCTCTAAAAACTGGAACAAGACAGGGATGCCCTCTTTCACCACTTCTATTCAACATAGTAATTGAAATGCTGGCCAGAGCAATAAGACAGATGAAAGAAAGTAAAGGGATACAGATAGGTAAAGTTGAACTCAAATTATCATTATTTGCTGACAATATGATTTTATACCTAGAAGACCCAAAAAATTCCACCAGAAAACTTCTAGAACTCATAAATGAATTCAGCAAAGTAGCAGGATACAAAATCAACACCCATAAATCTAAGGCATTTCTATATATCATTGACAAATCCTCTGAAAGGCAAATGAGAAAAACTACCCTGTTAACAATAGCATCAAAAAAGAAATAAAATACTTGGGAATCAACTTAACCAAAGACGTGAAAGACCTCTATAATGAAAACTACAGAACAATGAAGAAAGAAATTATGGAAGATCTTAGAAGATGGAAAGATCTACCCTGTTCTTGGATAGGCAGAACTAATATTGTCAAAATGACCATACTACCAAAAGCACTATACAGATTTAATGCAATGCCAATCAAAGTCCCAATGACATTCCTCATAGAAATATAAAAAGCAGTCATGAAATTCATCTGGAAAAATAAGAGACCCAGAATAGCTAAAGCAATCCTTAGTAAGAGGAGTGAAGCAGGTGGCATCACTATACCAGACCTTAAATGATACTACAGAGCAATAGTAACAAAAACATCATGGTATTGGCACCAAAATAGGCTGGTAGACCAATGGTATAGAATAGAGGACACAAGACTAACACATATAATTTCAGTGAATTTTTTTTTCAAAACAGAATTTCCATTACCCCCTGCTCCCAAATAATCTGTGGAATTAAAAATCTTAAAAGATAAGTGAGAAGTTTAGTGAACTGCAAGTAGTGCTTATTATACTGGTCAGAATTTACTCCAATTTTCATCATGCTAAGTCTTGAGTTTGATTTTGCTTTTATATCTTTTCCCTTTTCATTGCATTTAAATTCACATGTACTTCAAAATATTGGAATTCTCTTCTTTCCCCAACCCAGAGAGGCTTTCATAATAGTGGCAGAGACAATGTGGAGACAAGGAGGGATATGAGGATGTGTGTACAGGAAAACTGATGAACATATTTGGAGTTGTCTGTAGGCTTTGAAAGGTCTTATTTAACTTGATACTGATTTTTATGGTGCCAAATGATCTATTTTAATTCTTGATATGTTGCATGTACACACATCTTCTTCCCCTAAAGTGCACAAGATCTTGAAAACAGCGAATAATTCATTTACAGCTGGGGTGTCTCTTAAGCAATGTTCCCAAGTTAGTAAGGTGAAAGGATGTTTCCCATATTCATATAGGCTATTCATTACTTAAAACAACTTAAGTATGTTAAATAGAATCCTCACTTCTTAAAGTCTTAGTCCCTTTGATGACTTCAAATGAGAGTAAAGTATTTTTTATCTATTCTGGGCACTGTTAGAATCCAGTGCCTAACATGTCACCCAGCTCTTAGATTTTTGAAAACGAATGGTTGAATTGGATTGAAACACATTTTAAGAGTATACTTTTTACAACCATATCTCCTGCTATTTCTTGTGATGCTCCTCTTTCACAGAAGAGTTTTGAAGACGTGGCTTTAGTTGTAGTCTCACCAGTGTGATGCTCCATGGCATACTTAAGAAGAAATCAAGGAAACTTCTTATGTTTCTTCTGTGTGTGGCAGTGAGGACAAGGCATAGAGGGAGGTAAAATATTGGATTAAAATATCATCGTGTGTTCGGACCAAAGATAACTTTTCTGTAGAAAATGATGAAGAGATCCAGGATAAGTTCAGGGGACTCAAAGAAGAAAAATCAAGAACTCAGAAGAGAGAGACCTGAATCCCTTATCTATCTAGGGAAATGCTTTTATTGTGGCCCCAAGTATTAAAATTGGGCAAACTGGGGTGGGAGGGTGGGGAAATGAGTATAGCTGAGAGAAGCTTGAGGCAGGCAGAAGAGAACAAAAACTGAAGGGGATTGAGAACACCTTTCCCTGATTCCCTACCGATGTACCTCATCCTCAGGGAGGCACAGGGTGTCCTCCTGTCCCCTGCCACTTTCTGACAGGTATTCCTCTTATCATATATAGTCTGCTGAGCTGGATTTACTCCAAGTTCTTAAAGCCCTGTCTTTTCTCTAACATCTGCCCAACCCTAATCAGTGGTATTAACTTCAGAGTCTTACCCTTTTATATTTTTCTGTCTTCATTCATTCAGTAAAAGGGCCTTTTCCAGATTTATCCTAAGATAAACCGGCATTTAACTCTCACTTTGAGATAACAGCAAAATAGAGTTCTATTGTGCTAGTTTATGTCTGTTAAGTTTTTTAAAATATTGTTGAATTTAGATTTTTGCTTCATGATAGGATACAATCACATGTAATTTAAATTCATACAAAATATTTGAACTGACTCCTGAAAATGTATAGCATTAAGACTAAGATCCCAATCTCTGAAGTTATTGAGTCAAATCCCAGCCTTGCCACTTGCTAGCTCTGCAATGTTAGGCAAAGTATTTGGCCTTTCTATGTGTTAATTCCACCATTTATAAAATGGAAATTAAATTAATACTTACTTTATAGGATTAAATGCACTAATACACATAAAGTGACTGGCACATAGTAAATAATTTATAAATGTAAGCTATTATCTATCTTTTTTGTCATTATTCTTACTCAATAGAAATCAGTCATGCTGAGAAAATGAGCACTTCAGTATAAGAATATATATTGTAGGTAATTTTGTTACCAGTTACATTTTGAATTTTAAAGCCCCACAGAAATGACCTTAGATAGGTAGGCATCAGGAAGTACCGTACTCAGGTTATTTTTAATATGCCATTAATTACCAAATTGTGTTTTACTGTGGCCCACTGTGACACAAAAAAATGAACATACTATTGAACAAGTACAATAAGAGAATAAAGGTTTGAACAAATGAGAGTTGAACAAAACTTTATCATGGAATATTCTACAACTAGAAAAGATAGGTAGTATGTAATGTTGTTATGTGGAAGGTGTGTATGTGTGCGCGTGTGCTCAACACATGCATGTTCTTAGCCTTAATACACTTTTGGTACAAGTTACAGCCTCATCTATTAAAACTTGTAAGGATTGTATTAGATTAGAAATTAAAGCTGAGGCTGGGATGATACGCATGTATGCAAAATGTATTATTCATATTCAAATGTCTGTCAGAGCCTTGTACATGTAAATATGCCCTAACAAATTACTTCCAAGAAGCTATCAGGTATTATCTCATTTCTCCTTTGTCTTTTTATTTGTCAATCCACCCATTCATTGTATTTGTTTTCCACAACCTTTGATTGAGCTGCTGTTATGTTTTGGGCATCATGCTGGACTTACTAAGGTAGGAGCAAACAAGACATGGTTTCTATCTTCCTGCAACTCATAGTACAATCCTTAATGATTTTGTTTCAATTTGTGGTATGGGAAATAATGATAAGAAATAAGGAACTATTGAAAACTTCTCTGTAAATATTTAAAATAGCATGAATAACAAATTCCCATTATATAAACAAAAATGAGAGTTAAAGATTTTTTTAAATCCTCCAATTCTCCATCTGCTAGGTACAATCTTCTATAGGCATGTTGGTATGCAGACATGGACCTTCTCTTTATAAGAAGACGACTTTGGTTTCAGTCCCTGCTTATAACTTATATTTTGAGAAGTTTCCCAAACCTTTCTGAGCTTCGTTTTGTTCCCCTATAAAGTGGTGATAATAAATAGTACTAAGAGGTGTGAAATCATGAAGTAAGTATATAAAGGACTCTAACAAATGCCAAGTGCTACTCTGGGTCTATGGAGTTTTCTTGTAGGTGACCTCATGTCATTATGCTACATCTTGGTAGTTAGGCATTATTGTTACCACTTCACTAATAAGGAAAGGCAACACAAGTCACAGAGCTAAGGGAAGGGGAAACCATGTCTGTCTTTAAAGTTATATGTTTGTAATCAGACCACTCTGATAATGAACGTGAAAGCCTTCAGTAGAATGCTATTCAAATGTTGTTTATGTTATTTTTTGTTAACAATTCTTGTCATTGTATTTTATATTATCAATTCCTTGTCAATGTTCATGATATTTTAGAGACATGTGAATATGGAGGGGATAGAAAGTTGTGGATAGCTTCATTTTAAAACTCTATAACTGTGATCTGGGGCATCTACTTTCCCCCCTGTAAAATAGGGTAAGCTCAGACCTAATTTATATTAGAATTATAAAAAAAAAAAATAAAATAATGCATGAAAAATGTTTCATATTTACTAAATAGATAATGTATTAGTTGTATTATAATCATTATAAATAAATGCCAACCCAGTCTGGAATTATAAAATATCTGGTCATACATTCCTAAAATGTTAGTTTCCAAGTAACATATACATATATCTGCCATCCTACCCTTTTAATCTACCAAAATTATTTCTTACATGCCAATTAGAAAAGGAAAGCACAACCAAAAAGAGAAGGTTGTTGATCACCCTTTAAATCTCAATGAGATGTACACATATTTCACACCATTAACTATAGTTAGAATCCTACTGAATGACAAGCTCTGTGAATGTTATATTCAAATTTTAAATTAAAAACAATTTTTTCTCTCAAAAATTATCAAAAAGAAGAAAAAGCTGCCTATTAGTTAATTCCAGACTATGGCTCCACTTCCATTTCAAATTCTAGGTGTTCTACTCACTAGCTTATGATGTTGGGCTAGTTACTTTCTTCCTCTATAAAATGGAGTTAATAACAGTAGCAAAGTCAAAAGATTGTTGTGAGAATTAAATGAGCTAATGTTTTGTGAATGTGGCACATAAAGCATTATGAGTTTGCTAAAAACTAACACAAATTTTCAATAGAAAATTTTTACCAAGTTTAACAGTCAATAATTAATATGGAGACTTTACTTTGCCATTTTGATTTTAACTCTAAAAATTTAGCTTTAGAATATTTTAGGGACTAATCCTGACAAATTCACAAGTTAACTGGAGCAATTACCCAAAACAAAATTAAAATTTAAAACATGAATTCTTACAAATGACTTGTGTAAAACTACTTTTTTTCTCTGAAGATGATAATAAAGAGGAGGAATTAATTTTTGCATTTATTAATAATCAATGCCCAAAATAAAGAGCTATAAGAAGGGAGAAATGTTAGGCTCATGGGATCAGCATAAAAATCTTGAGTGAAGATTTATTTGGTATTTTATCTTTAATGGGGAGATTTAAAAATCTTTTATAGGGAGATTTTATCTTTTATAAAAAATGATCTATCTTTTTAGGGATATTTTGAAATCAAGGTTTTAAAGTGAGTGAATCACTATTAAAGAATATCTGAGAGAGTAGGAGTATGGATATTCCTACAGGCAAATGCAAATGGAGTTACACAAAGTTGTTACACTAAAATCAGTCTGCCATACAAATAAGAGGGTCACAAAACACATACAGAAGAAATCCAAGGTCATAATAGCAGAAACAACAAGAGTATGAATCAGATATATTTTGATAAGGTTTCCACATGTTGTTTTCCTATTAATGGAGAAATAAGAATGGTGAGCTTGAATATGAATATATTTTTGAATGAGTGTAGGTGAGATTTAGAATGTTAATATTAAGCATTTGCTTTTCTTCAATCCTATGCCTATTAGTGTGACCTTCTGTCTCCTGTAAATCTTCCAAATTCTGAATTATTATACCATGAATTAGGCTTAAAGAAAATGCGAATAGTTACAAAAAGTCGTTACACTAAAATCAATCTGCCCTACAAAGAAGAGGGTCACAAAACCCATATAGAAGACATTTCCTAACTTCTGTTTCGCTGATTCCATCCTGAAAAATGGGAGTTAATGATACCTATTCTACTGAGCTCACAAGACTGTCTTAGCTTTTAAATGAAATAACACATATTAAACCCATTCAGTGTTTCCCATTGTCTCCTTTCTTTATTAACATGTATCACGAATGTCCAGAATAATGACACAAACCACCAGCATTACGCCTGAAATTTGCTTCCATTAAACTGCAGACATTCAAATAAATACATATGTTCATTAGGAAAAAAAAAATGCTTCTGATGCCTGTAAAAATGAGACTTGATATTTAAAAAAATAATTTGGGGAATGTGAAATATGAGGAATTGGAGATTCTATTTTATAGTATCATGATTTTCATAAACATGGGGTATGAATTTTCAAATTCAGTGTTTTAATAAATAAGCAAAACATCAATGCTAGATATTCATATTTGTTTGTTCATTTATTTGTTCAATAAATATTTATAGAGTACTGATTATGTGTGAAGAGCCTCTAAGAGGTTCGGAGGCAGTTACTATGTACTCTTCAAGGACTGATAAAAATATGTATTTTATGAGTGTAAAAAAGAAGCCCAGGGAAGTTCACCAAATTAGTGGCCAATCTAGTATTAAATTGTTATCTCTGAATTTCTCAGTGTTATTCTTGCCAGCTGGAGAGGCAGTAGTTACTAAGGAAAACTGAACTCTAAGACGTTGAGGACTCTGAGAAATACATCTTTGATTCTGGAATCTGACCGCTCTGTAGATCTGGACACATCTCCTAACTTCTGTTTAACTAAGATTCCATCCTTAAAAATGGCTGTTAATGATAGCTATTCTATTGAGTTAACAAGACCGTCTCGGCTTTTAAATAAAATAACATACAAAAATGTTTTAAAAATAGTATAAATCTAAACAATACTAAAATAATATTATTGTCATAGCTTTTAAAATCACCAGGAGACAGGTATCTCTGAAGCTATCAACTTCCCAATCTGCCTGTAACCACAGGACTACCATAAAGTACAAGGAAAAAGGGCTAAAGAGAAAGTAGTATAGAAGCAAAATTTTGTCAGATTGCTCAAGGGAGGGTTTTCTTAAAACAAATGAACCCTCCCTCCAAATTCATAATGAATAAAAGCAAATACGGTGTAATACAGTTTTTCCATTAACTTCTTCTAAAATCCCACTATTGAACTTGGCAACGTGAAGTAATTCTGATAAGGATTTTTAATTTAAAAACATTTTTTTAAACACAGAAGTTAATTAATACAGACTGCTATTAAAAGTCCAGAAATGTCATAGGCTCCGATGCTGGTTGAATCCATTAAGGATACTTCACCAGCACCCCTATGACATGGGAATCTAGCTGTTGACAGACAAAATAGCAATGACCGTTTACAAAACAAAACTAACTTACCGATACATCATCACCAGAAGGAGTATGATCTTGTACGTCTGCACACACTGGACTTTCTAATCAACTCTATGACATTTCTAGATATGTTGGAGGTCTACGGCTCAAAGAAATAAGGAAACAAATTACAAGTAGTTGAAATGAAACTAGTTTGACAAGTCTGAACAGAGAAGCCTCAGCCCAAAGAACAGCTTGAAGAAATCAACCAGAGAAAACATAGTAGTCTCAACAAGAAAGAAATAGGTTTTCTTTCTTCTTCTTCATGTTTCTTTTCTTTTTTCTTTTTTTGTATTGACTAATTTTGTTAAAGAAGAATAAACTGGTTGTGAAGATCTGAATGATAAATATCTTAGGTATGCACTGGATTAAGAGTTTAAAGAAGATTATTGGTAGGCATACAAATATCTTAAAGAAAACTTCACATAAAAACTCAATAAAAACAGTCAAATATTCTTAAAAGCCACATATATTATATAACTCAACAAATAATTCATAAATTGTTGTTGAACAAGTATCTCCATGTTTCACAGGGATATAGTGAATTTATTAATATGTACTAAGTTCTTTTTAAAATATCTACTTCTGAGAGCACAAATAAATGAATATCAAACCAGATTTTCCCAAAGTGATTTAATGTAATAAATGCATTTTAAAAAGTATTTATCAGAATGAATAAAATTGAAAGAGAAGACGCAAATACTTTCAGTTAGACAAAGAACACATATGTACATGGTCTTTGTGAATTTTAAACCTTAGAAATGAGACTGAAGCCCTGTTTGACCATGTCCTGATCTTAGTCCCTTCAGAAACAATTGGTGTTATTAGGATCTATCCTTCCATAGAACATCCCAAGCACTTATACATGTACATAGACAAACATACACACATCCCTAGAAAAAACATGTTAAATTAAAAATTGTAATTAAAAAGTATATTATATATATATATTCTCGTGCAATGTGGTTTTTCTTCACTTAATATTTTGAAGATCTTTCTATTTTGGGAGATGATCTAGATCAACTTTATTCTTTTTAACAACTACTTGAACTATGAAAATATTTAATGTTTAGCTTTGACTAACAACGAAATGTTGCCCATTTAAAGAGAACCAGTACTCTAAATGAAGGTTTTCAGCTGTCATTGCTTTAAACACTTTTCCAAAGTACATTTGAAATAATCTTAGTACAACATAGTAATTCAAATACGGAGACTCTAGAATTAGATTGCCAGGGTTCAAATCTTTGCAATTTCCATGTCTGTAAAATAATGCAAGTAATTACCTTGTAAGGTATTGGAGAAATGTGAATGAGTAAATACATTTAGAATACTTAGAATAGTACCTCATGTGATGGAGGCACTGCAGAAATATTGTCTATTATTATTAAAACTTCAGTTCATTTGTATATGTTTAAGAGAGAAAAAACTTGGCCCTAATGTCATCTGGCTCATAGTTCCCTAGGTTATTTATTATTGAAGATTAGAAGATTAAATGGCTGAATATTAGTTTATATTCCAGATTTGAGTAGCAACGCTTGGAGTTGAAGGTGGTGACCAGCAGCCCTTAGTCACTATTATAATCTATTTTTTGTGTTGCACCATTTCAAACAACTAAAATGTCCCAGCTAAATTCTCTGATGTGTTGGGGACAAAGAGGAAAATATGATTGTCAATTATCACATTTTTAGTATGGATGAACTTAATTTTTGCTTCATTTTAGGCATCTACTTCAATAGATCACATAAATTCATAACACCTATAAATTTCCAGAGCCATTTTTGAATAAGTCTTGTATTTGAAATTTATTGAAGAAATTCTTAAATTTTTGTTTTTTTTTAAAATTGTCAATGTAACTGAAATGTACATGCTGTTGTCTCAAATTAATGTGACATTATGATGAAAACTTACAGTGCATAAACATTACATGATGAGGCAATAACAATATATCTCCCTTGAAAGAGATGTAAGATATTTCTGTGAGATTTTTCATTAGCTGATGTTGCTGTCCTTTCTTGCAGAGTGAAACTACAAAATTGATTCCAGGTGACAAACAAGTGTTGTCATGTTGAAAAATGAAGAGGTGAATAATATCACATAGCTTAGGGGTCATTGCATGTAGTAGCTCACACTCTATTGTGTTATGGTATTTCAGAGAAGCTTAGTGTGCTCATCACAGCATTCAGTAACTCATTAAACAGATATTTGCTTGGTTGCTATGGATGTTCCTAAGATGTACTTGGACATTAGAGCAGTTAAAAAAAAAAAAAAAAAGAACAATCATTAAACTTATTTCCTTAAATGTGTCATCAACTTCTTTATTTCTCTCCATATTCTTTTGATGAAAAGATAACTTTAGGTAAATTCAAAATTTCTGTGATTCTTCACCTATGCTCTTGTGCAGACAAACAGAGATGGAGAAAAACATACAAGTTGACTGATTTAATTTTAAATTCCTGGCCATTATCCTAAAGGATTCCTAATGCTATAGGCAGTCATTTTATACTTTTTGGCCTATTTATATTCCCACCCTCCTGGGCAACAATTTCTCACCTCTGGTCTTTTTTTAAACGCCTTCACTTATGCTTCCATTCTTACTCTCTCTTGATGTCCTTGCTTCCTCCATCACTGTTGTAATTTCCTGTGGCTGCCTTAATAAATCTCCAAAAATTTAGTGGGCTAAAAGCAATGGAAATTTATTCTTTTTAAAATTTGTTCTTTTTAGTTACACATGACAGTAGAATATATTTTGATATATTTATATAAGCATGGGATATGTCTTATTTTAATTAGAATCCTAGTCTTGTGGATGTACATGATGTTGAGATTGACTATGGTTTGTTCATATGTGTACATAGGAAAGTCATTTCATATTCTTTCACTGACTTTCCTATTCTGATCCCTTCTCCCTTCCATCCATTCCCCTTTGCCTAATCCATTGAACTTTTATTTTTAAGCCCCTCCCGCCCCATCCCCGCTTGTTGTGGGTGAGCATCCACATATCAGAGAGAACGTTCAACCTTTGTTTTTTTGGGATTGGCTTATTTCATTTAGCATGATAGTGATAGATCCATCCATTTACAAGTGAATGCCATAAGTCATTCTTCTTTACGGTTGAGTAATACTCTATTGTGTATATGTACCAAAATTTATTTATCCATTCATCTTTTGATGGGCATCTAGGTGGGCTCCATGGCTTAGCTATTGTGAATTGTGCTGCTATAAACATTGATGTGGAAGCCTCACGGTAGTATTCTGATTTTAACTTCTTTGGATATACACCAAGGAGTGGGATAACTGGGTCAAATGGTTGTTCCATTCTAAATTTTCTGAGGAATCTCTATACTGCTTTCTGGAGTGGTTGCAGTAACTTGAAATCCAACCAACAATGTATGAGTGTACCCTTTTCACCACCTCCTTGCCATCATTTATTGTTACTTGTATTCTTAATAATTGCCATTCTGGTTCGAGTGAGGTGAAATCTCAGTATAGTTTTAATTTGAATTTCTCTAACTGCTAGAGATGTTGAATATTTTTCATATATTTATTCTTTTGAGAAGTTTCTATTTAGTTCCTTTGACCACTTATTGATTGGGTTATTATTTTTTTCTGTTAAGCTTTTTGAGTTCTTTGTATAATCTGGAAATTTAATGGCTTATTTGAGGTGCAGGTAGCAAAGATTTTTCTCCCATCCTCTAGGCTCTTTCTTCATGCTCTTAATTATTTCCTTTGCTGTGAAGAAGCTTTTGAATTTTATACCATTTCATTTATTGATTTTTATTTTACTTCTTCTGCTTTAGGAATCTTGTTGAGGAAGTTCTTTCCTAAGCTGACAGGTTGAAATGTTAGTCCTACATTTTCTGCTAGTAGGTGCAGGATTTCTATCCAATACCTAGTTCTCTGATCCACTTTGTCTTGAGTTTTGTGCAGGGTGAGAGATGGGGGTTAAATTTCATTCTACTACATACTGATTTCCGGTGCCATTTATTGAAGAGACTATCATTTCTGCAATGTATGTTTTTGGTGTGTATGTCTAGTATGAGACAATAGTATTTGTATCTGGAGTTTTCTTTCCTTGATGTGTTTTTGTCTGGTTTCAGTATCAGGATGATACTAGCTTCATAGAATGAGTTTGGGACGGTTCCATACTTTTCTATTTCATGGAATAATTTGAGTATTTTCATCTTCCCCAACCAAAACATTGAACACTAAATCCCTATTCTACCATACCTCTGGCCCCTGGCCACTACTATTCTACTTCTTAACATCAAACAATATAATTAATATGATTTGACTAGTTACCTCATATAATGGAAATCATATAATATTTGTGGCTGGCTAATTTCATGTAACATAAAGTCCTTAAGGTTCATTCATGTTACAACACGTCAACATTTCTTTTCTTTTTATGGCTGAATAATATTCCATTGTGATATGTATCACATATAACACACATGTACACACATACACATGTATATATACAAAACACATAGTATATGTATAACACATTATATAAATATATATATATATATATGTTTGTATATGTGTGTGTGTATCCAGACTTTGTTCATTCATCTATCAATAGAATCTTGATTTACTTTCACCTTTTGACTATTGTAAACAATCCTATAATGAAATGGGTGTACAAATATTTGTTCAAGTCCCTGCTTTCATTTCTTTTGATTATATATCCAGAAGTGGAATCACTGGCTTATAAACTAATTTTATTCTAAAATTTTTCTTTTCTTTCTTTCTTTTTTTTTTGTTTTTTTTGTTTTTTGTACCAGGGATTGAATTCAGGGGCACTCGACCACTGAGCCACATCTCCAGCCCTATTTTGTATTTTATTTAGAGACAGGTTCTCCCTCACTTTTGCTGAGGCAGTCTTTGAACTTGTGATCCTCCTGCTTCAGCCTCCTGAGCTGCTGGGATTACAGGCGAGTGCCACCGTGCCTGGCTTATGTTAAATTTTTTGAGAAAGCAACTGTCATACCATTTTTGACAACAGCTACAACATTTTACATTCCTATTAGCAATTCATGGGTTTTAGTTTCTCCACATCTTTGTCCACACTTGCTATCTTCTCCTCCTTCTAACAGGTACTGCTATGGTTTATATATGGTTTGAGTGCATCTTCCAAGACTTCATGTGTTGGAAGCTTGGCCTTCTACCTGGAGGTGTTGGGAGGTGGTGTAGAACCTTTAAGAATTGGAGCCTAGTGAGAAGTTATTAGTCATGTAGTGCTGCCTTGAAGAGAACTGATGTAGTGTTACGGCACCCTGGTTGGGTTTCATGAAAGAGCTGTTACAAAAGAGCAAGCCTTGCTTGTCTCTGGCTGTCTGACTTCTTGACTCACCATAGGATCTCTCTTACACATATACTCTCATTATAATGCCATTGACCACAATGGTCTGATGCAACCAAGCGACCCTCATCAGAACCAGCATCATGTTGTTTGAACTTTCCACTTCTGAAACTGTAAGCTAAATAAATCTCTTTCCTTTATAAAGTGCTCAACCTCAGTTATTGTGTTATAATGGAAGGAAAACAGACTAATAAAAGTACCAAGTGGTATCTTATTGTGTTTTTTATTTATATTTTCCTAATGATTAGTGATGTTTAAACATTGCTTCAAGTGCTTATGGTCATTGTATAACTTCATTTGAGAAATGACTATTTAGTGTTTTGGTCACTTTTTAATGTGTTTATTTTTTAGTTGTTGAGTTGTAGGAGTTCTTCATATATTCTGGATATGAATCCTTAACAGATATATAATTTGCAAATATTTTCTTCCACTCTATGGGGTCTTTTCACTTAGCTTATAGTGTACTCTGATGCACAAAATTTTTAAATTTTGAGGTATTAAAATGTATCTTTTTGTTCTTTTGTTATCAGTGCTTTTGGTATTATAAATGACAAACCATGGCCAGATATAGTGTAATGAAGATTCCCTCTATGTTTTCTTCCAAAGGTTTTGCACTTTTAGCTCTTACTTTTATGTCTTTGATTCCACTTCAGTTAATTTTTGTATGTGGTATAAAGCAAAGGTACAGGTTCATTTTTTGGCATGTATATATCCAGGTTTCACAATACTATTTGTTGAAAATACTATTATTTTTCCCTTTGTAAGGTCTTGGTACCTTGTTAAAAATCATTTGATCATTTATATGAGGGCTTGTTTCTGGACCCTCTATTCTATTCCATTAGTGTTTTTGTCTTTCTTCAAGTACCACTCTTGATTAGGTCTGTACCAAGGTGTGAAATCAGAAAATCTGAATCATCCCACTTTCTTCCTTTTTAGATTGTTTTAGACATTCAGGGTCCTTTAAATTTTAGGAAGGACTTTTATAATTCTGCAAAAAAGTCATCATTATGACTTAAGGTCTTTGCCTAATAACTCCAAAAGAAATTATGAGAAACTAGCAAAGAGGTATAATAATTTGCAAAACATTCAAAGAAGAGACATGATTGATACCAAACAATTCAATAACTGAGAAACCTTATATTTTAGTCACATATCAATGTAAAAAATTGTGTCCCATATAACTTTAATTTAATTATTAATATAATATGAATACACATGTATGTGTATATGCATGTATATGTAATTACACATTTATGGAAAACATGTATAAATATAAAAATTTTTTTTCCATGACCAAATGCCTAACATAATTCAGTATTGTTAATAGCTTAAGGGAAATAATAATTGTTTTCAAGTATGGAAAGTTGAAGAATGAAAGAGAATTTAAAACTGATGGGAATACACCACTAGTGCTTTCTAACAGTTGGGGATACTAAGTTGATGAATCCATTGCCAAGGAATGTGGTGAGCTCTTTTCACAGAGATGCTAGGGTTGGATAAACCCTTGGATGGGATGATGATCTGTGTTACTGAGTGAATATCTCTGTCCCTCCTAGTTTCCAATATGATTGCAATAGGCCATATGCCCTGTGAGGTGATAAATATTAAATAAGGGCATAAGACGATAGGGTTGATGCTTTTATTGCTGAGCTCTCTCAGCCATGTGAGGCCAGATTAGAGGCAGTTGTTTTCAAGACTAGAAGAAAGCCCCTCACCAGAGCTTGTTAACAATGATGTCCTGATCTTTTCCAACCTCCAGAACTATGAGAAAATAAATTTCTAGTGTTTAAGTCTCCCAGCCTATGGTATTTTGTTATGGAAGCCTGAGTTGACTAATATAATCTGCAAGAACAATCATTGGATGGATGCTGTGATGAGTGATTTCCATTATCCTCTAACTCTAAAACTCCATTTAACAAACAAATAATAACAACAACAATAACAACAAAAAAAAACCACTCATACCATATAATTGAAAATATTTTTAAGAAGCTGGTCAATTGCATCAAATGTCAAATTCATAGGCATTTTTCTTAGTCCTTGCCTTTCTTGATATTCTCTTAGAATAATTCATTTCTCATAAAATTCTCTTCTTTAGTTCCACAGCACACAACTTTTTGGTTTTCCTTTACATTTCTATAGCCCATTCTAACTCCAATTTTCCTGAGTATTTTTTTCTCATTTGGTGGTCTATTTCATTTGACCTATAAATTTCTATATACATTTGATATTAAAGCTACATTAAAGTTCTGCATTCTTATCTGCCTCCTGAAATTCTGTGTTTCTGACATTTCAAATTCGATCTGTACAAATTAGACATTATTCTCAAACTCCCCTTCATCCATTCCTTTATATCTCATATCCATTGAATTATCCTTATCTCCCATATCCATTGAAGTGTCCTCATGTCCATTGAATTATCCTCCAAATCTCTCTCCCATTTACACAAGAATCTATACTTTAACTTTGTTCCTATCAATATTAAACTTGACTCACAAAATATAACAAATAATGAATTACAAGTTAAGCTTTTGAAAGAAGGAATAACAGTGGAGTCATTTGTTCTAACTGAATTTTATTCTGAAGCTAAATACATAAAACAAATCACATTGAAGCAGTTCTGGTTGAAGTGGGCAGGGTGTACCTAGAATCCCACCTATCCAGCATGTCTATCTCCTGAGCAATAATACATGTGACAACTCTTATCCTTGAGGTTTAAGGAGGAGCCAGTTTTCCCTGTTCCACATAAAACAAAAGTATATGGCTTGATAATGATCTAGGAACATCATAGTGATGAGTATCATATTTTCATGCTTTTAATTAAGTAGAACACAAAGATAGGAATGTGTTAATGTGCTTATTCCAATCAAAGTCACCAGTTAGTGCAATTAGTTATAAGTATTTGTTATAAATATGAAAATTTATTGAAATTAAAAGATTAATGTTCAAAATCTTTCTCTGTCATCCACCTGCAATGGGAGAGATCAAACATATTTTTTATTTTACATAGAATGTAAAAATGTAAACCTTTAGTTTACTCTAATAACCTAGAGAAATTTATTCAGTTTGGAAAACAAAACAAAACAAACTTCTCTTCCCTCCTTTCAGCAATTAAATACATAGTGGATCATTGGTCATTAGTCTAATCTGAAGAAAATGTACTGGGATACAATTTGAAACTGACTTAGCATATGATGTAGAATGTAACAGAATTTCTGGGTCATAGGACATGATACAGGTAATTTGACTAGAACTGATTGCTGTGCCAGCATTCCATGAGGGCTCTACATCCTTGCCTATACTTGACATTTGTACTTGTTTATTAGGTATAAAGTGATGAAGTGATGCATTACTTTGATTTTAATTGTATTTCTCTGAATACCAATTTTTTGCACATTTCTTTATATGCTGGCTAGCTTTTGGAATTTCTTTTTTCCTCCTTTTTCTAAACCGCCTTTCCATATTCTTTGACCACATTCCTGACAGTACTACTTTTCTTGTTGATTTCCAAGAGTGTTTTATATATTCTAAATATCACTGCCTTGTCAATTTTAGGCATTTAAAATATCTTTAAATCTGTCCACATTGTTAATTGCATGACAGAAACTATCAAGATCAAATGCATCTATTCTTTCCCTTACACTTAATAATTTTTTGGCCAGGCGCAGTGGCGCACGCCTATAATCCCAGCACTTGGGAGGCTGAGGCAGGATGATCACAAGTTCAAAACCAGCCTCAGCAATGGTGAGGCACTTAGCAACTTAGTGAAACCCTGTCTCTAAATAAAATACAAAAAAGGGCTGGGGATGTGGCCCAATGTTTGAGTGCGCCTAAGTTCAATCACTGGTACAAAAAAAACAAAACAAAACAAAACAAAACAAAACACCTTTTTTTCTATATACTTAGAATTGAACCCAGGGTCCCTTATCCACTGCCACATCCCTAGCCATCCTCCACCTTTTTAAATTTTGAGATAGGATCTTGCTAAATTGCTTAGGGCCTTGCTAAGTTACTGCGGCTGGCTTTGAAATTAAGATTCTCCCTTGCCTGAGCTTCTTGAGTCACTAAGATGACAGGTATGTTCCACCATGCCCAGCTTACACTTAATTCTTTTGATGCTTTGTTGCAACAAATTGTTCCTTTTCCTAAGTTGAAAGACATTCTTCCATTTCTTATATTAATATGATTGATTTTTCTTCATTTCTCACTTAGGTTTCTAATCAATTTTTTGGAATCTACTTTTCTGTATAACTTTCAGCAAGGATTTGCAGTTGAGGTGATCATGTAAATGTGCCTCTCAGACCTACTGCTTTGGGTTGCCATTGGGTTGCAAGCCCACATTTGTACTGTTACTGAGGCAGCACTTCTCACTGGCTCCTCCCAGCCTATGTCTCAGCACAGCTGACTTGTTAAGGCAGGTCCATAGCTGGGAGATAGGATTCCTCAGAGGTAACTTTAACTTGAGGGCTCCCATAGACTTGGTCAAATTTTCTTGGAACTGCACTGCCATGTGAAACTCTTCCTATCCAACTTTTCTTCCTTCCTTCTCTATTGCACAAGGGTCAAACCTGTACTGCATTCTGAAGTCGCTCTGATTTCTCTAGTATGCATATCAATTTCTTCACATAAATCTCCGTCTAATGAAGTTTTTGTACTTCCAATACTATCCTGGGATCTGATGGAGTGATCCCAGAATATTTAGGATGGATTAATTTACTTCACTGACTGCTGAACAAAGAGGATGCCATCCTGAGTGGCTATGAGGCCCATATAATCCCTGGCAAAGCGTGGCAGCTGATTTGCTAAAGATTTCACCAAAAGTGAGTGGGGAAACTTCCTGGTGCTTCAGGTAGAGGAGTCACTATTGCAGGTACAATGATTCTGAGAGTTGAAGAATAGGAGGAAGGAAACGCCTTTTACAAAGATAGGGGAATTGATTGGTTACTGTTAAATTGCCTTGTTCCCTGCATAAGGCTACAAACTCTCAAGGGGTATCTAAAAATGTTGATCTAATAGGAGTTCAGAATAAAATAGGGGTTACCAGAGACTGAAGAAAGTAGGAGTAAAGGAGCTAGGAAGAGGTTGGTCAATGGGTACAATGTTACATTTAGATAGGAGGAATTTCTGGTTGTCATAGAGTACAATGAATGCGTGAACAATAATGCACTGTTGTATTAGGGTTCTCTAGAGGAACAGAATCAATAAGAAGTATGTTTATAAAAAGGGGATTTATTAGATTGGTTTACATGACCAGAAGACAGCTAGTCCACAATGGCCATCTGCAGGCTGGAGAGCTGCAGGAACAAGTAGCTGTGCAGTCCAAGAGGCTGAAGCCTCAGAACAAGAGGGATCATATTCCAAAAATATACCAAGTGGAGTGTTTCAACATATTTACTGGATTAAAGCCATTTAAATCATGGAATATCCATTCAGCAAGTGACACAGGATCCATGAGATTGTTTCTGCTTTCCTGAATATCCTGGATGTGATGATGTAACTCTATAAGATCCAGACTGTCATTATTTCTATGCCAAATGCCCATTAAATGATTTTTAATCTTTTTCCAATCCCATTGGGAAACATAGTTGGCTGCAGTAATGCAGACATATTTATAACTGGCATGGCACCTAAGCCTTTGCTTAAATTTGGGAGCAGCAAGTTCATTTCTGATATTTATGACAGTAGTTTCCAAAGCATTTAATTTGGCTCAAACTTTCTTCAATATTTACCTGATGGCGTAGGGCTTTGGAAGTATTTTGAGCCAAATTATTAGAAAATGAGCATTTTGAATGTTTTAAGATAAGTCCACAGAAGCTGTCACGTTAGAAGCCAAAAAAAGATATTAAAGTGGCTACTCCTAGTACAGTAAGCTAACAGCATTTTGGGGTCTGCTTAGCTGGGTATGCATGTGTTGTAAGACTTGAAATCCATCATCAGCATACCAAAGCCCTGAAATGTTAGGTGGGAGTAAACCAAAAGAAGACTGATATAGTACAAGTACACTCTTTCTCTTATTATATCTAGTAATGCAGTTGGTCAGATTACATTTCTTACAAGTCACATGATATGTTTCTCCTATTCTTTTTATTTTTACTTTTAAAGTTCCAGAAATCAAAACATAAGGAGATTGAACATAAGCCTGCAGGTCATAGCAGGAACCCTCTTTGCAGTTCCTGTCCACAAAGTCAGTAGTGGGCCATCTATATAATGGATAAAATCTGAGGCAACTATTTATTAAATGATTTTTTGTATGCCACCACCACTGAAATTCAGGACATTACCAACAAATCCTCCAGAAGTCATGGAATCCCAACATAGCTCTCTCTTATCAATTCTTGGAGTCCCATCCAAAATACTT
The DNA here is from genome assembly GCA_025594165.1 of Tamias sibiricus. Lineage (NCBI taxonomy): Eukaryota > Metazoa > Chordata > Mammalia > Rodentia > Sciuridae > Tamias > Tamias sibiricus. The sequence goes on from CM046665.1 coordinate 57,139,800, forward strand.
CCACCACTACTTCTCCAGACTTTATGCTGTACTAGCAAGACATTTGCACATTCCATCCATTTAGGAAAGGTACCAAATTCTATTGCAGAATTTTAGGTCAGTAAGTCCTTCCCACGAAGCATCTACCATTCCATTACTGCCTTAATAGTTCTGCAACAGAGCAAAACTGTTGAAAAGAAGAACTAGTATAAGCTGGGGTATTATCAGTTTTAATTTGGAGAGGGTGGCCCAGCACTGCAAAAGCAGCTAAGCAATGATAAAGAACTTGACAAGTATTTTCTCCTGTATGAGCAGTGGCAAATATGAAATGAGAACAAGTATCAAAAATAACATGAACATAACACTGTTTGCCAAATTGAGGGATGCAAATTACATCCATCTGCCACAGTTGGTTTGGCCAAAGACCCCATGGGGATTAACCCCAGTGGGTGATGCTGGAGTGTACACTACACAATGAGGGCACCGAAGAACAATTTGGCGAGCTTGTTCTTGAGTAATGTGAAATTTTTTGTGCAAGCTGAAAGCATTCTGATGATGTAAAGAATGAGAAGCTTGAGCACAGTCATATGGAGACAACTGTTGATTGGCTTCAACAAGATGATTAACTTAGCATTAACTGATGTTAAAGGATCTGGAAGTTTTGAATGAGCTCTAATATGATCAATAGAACAAGTATAGTTGTGTACTTGAATTACTTTTTGTAAAGTATGGAAAAAATTAAATAATTCTTCTGACTGTGAATGCCCAATAGTAGCTATTTCAATGTGCATAGTGACTCCTACTGTATAGGCACTGTCACCGTAGATATTAACTGGCTTATTAGCAAGATGAAGTAAGGCACAAATGAGAGCTTGAAGCTCTGCTCGCTGTGCAAAGATGTAGGGAGTCTGCGCCACCTCAGTATGAGCATGGCTATAAAAATGAACTTTCCCTGAACTGGAGCCATCAGTGAATACTGTGACTGACCCAGCTATTAGCTTAGTACATACAATCTTGGGGAAAAAAGAGGTTAAAGTAGCAAACTGAGTAAGTTTATTGCAAGGATAATGATTTTCTACTTGACCAGGAAAACTAGCAAAAGCTACTTTCCAAGTATTTGAAGTTTGCCAAAGCCAACTTTTTTAAAAAAAAATATTTGTTTATTTATTTTGCTGTAGTTGTACACAATGTGTTTATTTGTATGTGGTGCTGAGGATCGAACCTGGGCTGCGCACGTGCTAGGTGAGTGCTCTACCACTGAGCCACAACCCTAGCCCTCAAAGCCAGCTTTTTTGTTGAGCAGAGAAAGGATTTACAATAAGAGTGGGCTCAGATCCTATTAATTGTATAACTTGGATTTTGCCTTTGATGACAAGTTGGGCAACAAAATCATGAAATGGAGTTAAAGACTTTGGAGGAGAATGAGCAAAGTGAAGCCATCCACTAACTCTATAAGCCATACTGCTCCTGTGGGAGTATGAGTAGGGGGAAATATTAACACATTTATAGGTTCCTGTAAATTAATTATAGTAAGCTGTGCAGTCTTGAGGGCAGCTTCAACCTTTGTTAGAGCAGCCTTTGCTTCTGCAGTAAGTTGTTGAGGAGAAGCAGGCGAAGGATCTCTACATAACGTATCAAATAAAGAACTTAAATCCGCAGTAGATAATTTTAGAGTAGGCCACAGCCAATCAATATCTCCCAACAAATTTTAAAAATCATTAAGAGTGTGTAAAACATCAGTTCTAATTTGTAAATTCTGTGGATGAATCATGTGTTCTTCAATTAAGTTGCCTAGATACTGAAAAGGAGAAGACTTTTTGTCCTTTTTCCAGGTGCTATGCATAAACTTACTGTGATAAGTGAAGTTTCTAAGAGAGCAAAAAATTTTTAAAGCATATCAGAATTAGAATGTGCCAAAAGGTATATCATCCATATAGTGAATAATAAATGCCTTAGGATATTGCTCTTGCACTGGAGCAATAGCTTTCGCTACAAAAGTCTGACACAAGGTGGGGCTGTTAGCTATTCCCAGTGGCAAGACCTTCCAGCAGTATCTCTTTCCTGGCTCTTAGAAATTTATAGCTGTAATGCTAAAAGCAAAATGTTCATTATCAGCTGAATGTAAAGGTATTATTATTGTAGGGACAGATGAGGCAAGGCACCAAAGATCACAGGAAACAGTTTGATTTGGTGGCTGCAGCCGGGTTCAGAGGGTACAGCTCTCATTGTAATCAATTAATCCCTTGGACCCTGAGTTCAGGTAGTTTCAGAATTTTATACACAGCAAGTAAGGGGAGGGGCTCAGAAGTTCGCAGTTTACAGAAGTTCACATAAAAGCAGCTTTTTCTTTCACTGTTCTGGGCAAGTTAACCCTTCAAGGACAACACCTGAGAAGGGGAGAGCTTCTTCTCCCCTTTCTTTCCTCCCCCTGCCAGCTGTTACCATGGAGCCCATTTAGTAACTTCTCTTATCTTAGAAATGTACACATCTTTGTGAAGCTCCAGCTCAAGGCCAGAGGCCTTGTTAAAGAATTTGTCCTTTTTATTATCACGCTTTGCATTTACAAACACACTTCTACAAACTATAGCAATACTGGATACATGTTTGTGAAAAACAAGTAAAGGAGTGTCCAGCATCTGCAGTGCTGATTTCTTCCAGGCCAGTGGCCAAGTAATAGACCAACAGGAAAATAGGAAGTTTATCTACATTGAACTTTTTTGTAGAGACTCTTATGCTGACAATTCTAACATCAGCCATGGTGAAGATTTCTGGAGAAGCTTAGTTAAGATTTTCTGTGGAGGGGGGAGTGCCACTACAGTATAGTGAAAAAAACAATCGTTTAAATCTATTAAATAATAATCAAGAAGAATAGCTGTAGGAAAATGAAGCCCAGGCTGTAAAGTACCCATTAACTCCATAGTCTGATTAATTGCTCTAAGATCTTTTAACAATCTCCATTTGCCAGATTTTTTATTTGTAACAGAAATAGTAGTATTGCATTGGCTAAAAGTAAACTCAATATGACCAGCTTGAAGCTGTTCTTGAATTAGCTTATGAGTCACTTGAAGTTTATCCCTTGTAAGGGGCCATTGATCAACCCAAACAGAATCATCAGACATCCAATTTTTTTTTTTTTTTTTTCTGTTTTATGGGCCAGAGAAGAGATTAACATTCCTATTGAAAAGGCTGATTTGGTGACTATACTAATCATTGTCATCCTTGTTGAGAGGACTGTGTCACAGCTGTTGATTTTTTCCCAACCCCTTCATGGGGATAAATCTTTCATTAAGCATTTGAGAAGTAACCACTGAATTAGGACTCATTAATAAAACTCCCATTCTGCTTGTATATCACAGCCCCATAAATTCACCGGCAAACTCTCAAGGACATAAGGTTAAAAAGTCCTGTGTTGCCTTCCTTATCTTGCCATTGGAGATATTATGCACGCTGCGCAAGCTGAAAAAAATATGTCCTATGCCCTCTAAGTCAGCAGGAACTCTATGTAATGCCCATTCATTAGGCCAGTATCTTGTAGAGATTGCAGAGACATCTGTCACAGTATCAATGACTCCTTTTAAAGTTTGTCCAGTTATTTTAAGAACAAGTTGGGGTTGCTCTTGCTTAACTAATTGAGCCCAGTATGCTCTGAGGACCTGAAAATTTTATCACCTCGGGGTTCATCTGAAATAATCTTTCTGATGAACGATAAAGCAAAAGAAGAATTTGAGCTGTGGTATTCTCTGGAGAAAGTTGAGCAATGAAACTGTTTGAGCCATAACTTTAATTTCCCCAGTAAATTCTGAATTGACCATGCCAGGTAACACCTGAAATCCTTTCAGAGTTAAACTTCTCCCTAATATGAGTCCCACTGTGCCAGAGGGCAAAGGCCCATAAATTCCAGTAGAAATGGCCTGAGGACGCATTTCCAGTGTTGATACATATTTGGAGGCAGGGCTGAGGTCCAGGCCTGTACCCTGGCTGTGGCTTTGTAAAGTTCCTGTATGGAGAGAGGTGAGGCTGAGCTGGAGTGAATGGCTGCTCCAGAATGAATGCCTGCACCCCCATTATTTGGCAGGGCTGGGGTTGCCCCACGTCCCTCTTTTTGATAGAGGGAACAAGGTCCATCTATTCATTTCTGCTTGTGATCTGCATTCATTCATCCAGTGCCAGCCTTGCTGACAACAGGGACACACCAGTGGCCTATACCTTTATCCTGATTGCTGCCTGCAATCTCTGGCCACGTGTCCAGGTTTGCCACAATTAAAACACTCCCTCTTTGAATTTTTTTCCTTTTAAAGGAGATTGAAAAATCTCTTTCAAGGCAGCAGACTTGGCCATGCTTTGTGATTAGACAACTCCAATGTCCACACAGAGGAGGATGAAATCTGACACTGATCCTTTCTTTCTATGAGGGCAGATGACCTCCTGGCAAGTCTTATTAGCATTTTCAAAAGCCAGCTGTTTAACTAATATTTCAGCGGCATTAGGGTCACCAATCATGTGATTAGCAGCTTGATATAAACATGCCACAAAATAAGAAAATAATTCATCCAGTCCCTGTGGAATTTGAGAAATGTCCAAAGTTCTCTCCCCCTTAGTAGGTAACTCTCTCCATGCCCTTTTTGCACACAAATTTATTTGTAAATCAATATACACTTGTTGTCCTAAATCAGCAAATTGTCCAGTTCCTGTCAACATCTCCAGAGTGATGTTAACCCCTTGCGCTCTGTTTCTGCCTGCTCGGTGCAAAATTCCATCCAATTAGATTTCCATAACAAATAGTCCCCACCTGAAAGGCAGGCTTCAGCCAGCATTATCTAATCATTAGGCAGTAAAGCCTCATTAGTAAGAGTTTCTAACAAACTCTGAACCAAGGGGGAAGTTGGACCATAAACAGAGTGTTGTGCCCCGCGGCTTGGGACCCCCAAGAAGACCACCAGAGTCCTTGGTCAATGTAAATAACAAAGAGTCATTTATTAGCAAGCTCGAGTTTGGTCCTCCGCGCACTCGGTAACCGGTGACGCTAAGAGGCCCCGAGCCCAGATTTAGCAGGGTTTTTATAATGAAATACATGCAAGTTAAGGGGGGCTTTACAGAACTCTTTTGATTGGTTAACATATAAAGTCACGTACAAAGCATTACTTTTGAGTTTTGGGTCAGCCTGACTGCTAGGGGAAGGGTGATCTGCCACCTGGTTTTGCAAGCTAGACAAAATAAGGAACAAGAATAAGTTTTGGGTCAGTCTGACTGCTAGGGGAAGGGTAGTTTTTCAAAAAACTGAGGACAGTTTTGGGAAAGACTTATGTTTACACAAGCATTTGCATTTTTCACCTTTCAAGAGCAAGCAGATTTTGGCTCCTTTAGAGTTTAAAAAGGAACAGGTGCACCAAGCGCAGTGGCCCATGCCTGTAATGCCAGCAGTTTGGGAGGCTGAGGCAGGAGGATCCTGAGTTCAAAGCTTGCCTCAGGAAGGGCAAGGTGCTAAGCAATTCACAGAGACCCTGTCTCTAAATAAAATACAAAATAGGGCTGGGGGTATGGCTCAGTAACCTAGTGCCCCTGAGTTCAATCCCCATTAAAAAAAAAAAAAAAAAAAAAAAAAAAAAGAATGAGCGCATGGGATCTAATTTGTTGCTAGGGATCATTTGAATCAAGTTGTTCAAAGATTGGATAGAACTCGGAAGCTGGCAACATCTTCTCTTGCTGCTCTCGCAGCCTGAAGGCCCTGCTGAAGCCTCCATATCTTTACAACTTTGGTAACACTGAATTTTAATTTAACTCAAGGCGTGGGTTAAGGTAAAAGAGCAGAAACATTTGTATCTAAATTAGAAAAATCACAAATTAATTTTCTTTCTTCCTCAGAATCCTCCCCCAAATCCTATTCAAAATCACTTGGCCCTCCATTTTGAATGCATCCATCTGAATCTATTGCCTCTCGCCCCCTACCCCTCCTCCTCTTCCTGCCAGCTCCCTTGGGGATTATGGTGGTGGTGGTGGGGGGGTGAAATCTGGGTAAGAAACAAAGCAGGGTCTCTGCACCTTTATTACATATGTTTAAACATCAAAAGTATTTATTGTAAGAATGCTTTTCAAGGTAAATGAAAGGGAGGTTAACCAGGAACAGACTATTTGGGGCTTATCTGCTTTGGAGATGTCTTCTCTAGCTCTGGGCATCTGGGGGCTATTGATCACAACCATATTTCTCCTCCCCCTGGGCAGCAGGCATTTGAACTAAAAGCTATGGAACCCATAAATTCCCTAACAGGGATGGGATCTACCCCATTAATAGCCGCCACCTGTGAATGGGCATCTCAGCACCATCTCACTGAGAGATTCCCAGAAGCGGCATCTGGCTGTCCAGGGTTACAGGGTTCAAAGCAATGATTCATTCACTGCTCCCCACACTAATGGCTTGATTTGATTATCACACAGCACAGCATATACAAAATTTCTCATATTGTATCTCATAAATATGTCCAAATCTTGTTTTAATAAAAAAATAAAATTAATTAAAAAATAAATAAATTGAGGGCTGTTTACCAACAGTTAAATGTTAAAGTAGAGGAAGAGTAGAAACAGCTAAGCAGCAGGGGAGACCTAATAGATTCCCAGAGTTTGAATGCTTAGTCAAAGCAGATCTGCTATGATTAGGTCAGGGCCCCTTGTGGGCAAAACCTTAGAACTTGAAACATAAGATGGGACAACTGGATGATGATCTTGAGAATGTTAGTTCTTCAGACTCTCTGAACCCTCAGAGTTTATGATGTAATCCCCCTTCTTGGAAGAGCAGTCTTTCTCACATGCTGAAAGATTCTGTGGAGCCCTTTCCCCTACAAGGTGACAGTTGTCTCAAGATATATACCCACATCCTTAACTGACAATCAGGCCAGTTATTCAGCAATCAATGTTCTTCGACTCAAAAATGAAGAAGGACATAAAGTAATGAAGCAATTGTAAGAATTAATGAGTGTATACTGGCAGAAGGGTACTCTTGCTCTTGATGTTGGTTTTGAGGGTACTTGATCAAGTAGAAGTACATCGAGACAAAAACAACATAAAGCTACCAGAGAAAAAGAGTGGATCACCAAAAAGGGCAGACAGAATAAGCAAGAATCTATTAACTTGGGGGTATTTTCTCAAGATATGAAATTTAACATTCTAGCAAAGACTCAAATTTGTTGTTAGGGTGGTTCTTAGCAGCTTGGAAGAAGCATTAGGCAAAGAAAAATGAAGTCAAGAAGAAAAAATGAAGTCTAGAAGAAAATGGAGAAAGAAATGAAGAGGTGAAGGGATGTGGGACTATTGAATGGATATATTGTCAAGGCTTGGCAGGTGATACGTTTCATTAAAAAGTCCGGAGTTCATACCTCATACCAAAGCCACTAGAAAAAAGCTGGTGAGAGGGGGTTCAAAATTAACTAAGAGCTGGGCGCGGTGGCTCTGCCTATAATCCTAGCAGCTCTAGAGGCTGAGGCAGGAGGATCACAAGTTCAAATCCAGCCTCAGCAAAATCCAGGTGTTCAGCAACTCAGTGAGACCCTGTCTCTAAATAAAATACAAAAGTAGGGCTGGGGATGTGGCTCAGTGGTTTCAGTGGTTGAGTGCCCCTGAGTTCAATCTCCAGTACCAAAAAAAAAAAAAAAAAAAAAAAAAAAGAAGAAGAAGAAGAAGAAGAAGAACTAAGACATTTACTAGAGGTGAATTCTGGCCATAAAAGAAACAGCTACAGAACTAGGATCATCCATAGGAATGGTGGAACCTTGAAATAGCAGAAAACAAGTTGCATGCACCATAGAACTGTCAAGGCCAGGAGCCCTGTTAATAACTTTAACACAAGGTCAGAGTGATAGCTAGGGAGCCTGACCCACAAGGTATTATAGAGATGGTTCAAACAGCGTAGTGTCTTTAGGAGAAAATAAAAGGCAAGCAAACAAGAGTGCTGATTAGCATATACAATCAAGAAAGAAAAAAAAAAAGACACAAATGGAAGAACAGGAGGTGCTAGATGGTCACTTCAATAGAAAGTCATGATCCCTTGCTCAGTTCCCAGACTGGAAACAATTTTCAGATCCAGCACCCATAGGATGAAGAGGTGGCTACTTCCTAGGAGAAAGACCCTGTCATACCATGGTAAAAAGACACGGTGATGATTCCCCATGCACTTCCCCAAAGGGACCTATAGTAATTTCCTTACTGGATGACTATACAAAAGGCAAAGAGAATAACCAGATATTTCCAAGACTATTGGAAATGGGATCTGAGTTGATGCTGGTACTATAGACAAAATGTAGAGATTTATGGGAGCTCTGAATCCTGAATATAAGATTCTAGGTTTACCGTTTATTTGAATTCTTTAAAACTATTATTCCATTGCCATCTTATTTACAGTGCTGCTGCTGAGAAGTTTGATGTCATCTTGTCTTGTGCATTTTTTTAGTGATCCACTCTTTCTCTCTGCTAGCTTTATAATGTTTTTATTTAAATATTTAAAAATCTATATAGTGTTTCTAGGTATAGGTTTTTACTTATCTATCTTATTTGGAACTCTTTAACCTTTTTAATATAAAAAATTTATTTTTCTTAAATTATGAAAATATTATCTTTTATTATTTATTCAATTTTTTTCTCAACTCTTAAAAATTACTTTTCTTCATTTGAGATTCTTATTATTGGGTGTTGGCATTTATACTTTTGCCTTCCAATCTCTGAAATTTTTAAAACTTGTTTTTATCCTTTCCTTCTGCTTTCTATGAAAGTTCCTCAATTTGAACTTCAGTTGTAACCATCCTACTATTGATCTTGTCAACTATCATTTTGTATTTATATTCTTACATTTCCAAGCCTAAAATTCCCATTTGGTTCTCTTTTTATACATTCTTATTTTTGTTTCATTTGGTCAGTATGAGCAATGACAAATGGTTAATATCTTCCCTTTTCTCTTCAAGCATTAATATTATGTTTATTTTACATTCTTGTTCTATTTTAATGCTTCTGCTCCAGAGATTATGTCTTGTCTATTGGCTCTCTTGAGCAAGTTGTACTTTTCAGAGTCTACTTTTTTTGAATATGATTTCATGTTTCCCCAGAGGAATTAGCTGCTTTATCTTGCAGCACAAATTGCAGAAAAGCCAAAGGCTAGGGCTTTACCTGCATCAGTCAAGGTGAGTTTTAAGGAACAGGTTGGGAAGGAACTCCAGGATAGAAAGCCCCACAGGCCACAATAATTGTTATTGTTCATTCCCATTTACTGACCCTCCAGCTGTCAAACCATCCTAGTGGGAATTGCACTGATAAACTTGTAGAGTGAAGCAACACTAGAATAAAGCAGTTTCCCTTGTTTTTAAGCCCTGGAGATAGAGGGGCAGGGGAAGAAGCAAAATATCTGATAATATCAATATCAGTTTATTATTGCTATATTTTCCAGAAACTTCTCTCCTCTGCTGACTTACCACCTGATACTTACAAAATTTGTGGTCTGTTTTTATAGTGTTAAGTTTTTTGAGTTCTTTATATATCCTAGAGACTAGTGCTCTATCTGAAATGCTTGTGGCAAAAATTTACACCCAAAATGTAGGCTCTTTCTTTACCTCATTGATTGTTTCTTTTGCTGAGAAGAAGCTTTTTAGTTTGAGTCCACCCAATTTATTAATTCTTGATTTTGTTTCTTGAGCTCTAGGAGACTTGTTAAGGAAGTCAGGGCCTAATCCTATGTGATGAAGATTTGGGCCTACTTTTTCCTTTACTAGGCACAGGGTCTCTGTATTAATTCCTAGGTCCTTGATCCTATTTCAGTTGAGTTTTGTGCATGGTGAGAGATAGGGATTTATTTTCATTTTGTTGCATATGGATTTCCAATTCTTCCAGCACCATTTGTTGAAGAGGCTATCTTTTCTCCAATGTATGTTTTTGGTGCCTTTGTCTAGTATGAGATAACTGTGTTTATGTGGGTTTGTCTCTGTGTCTTCTCTTCTGTACCATTGCTCTACGTGCCTATTTTGGTGCCAATATTGTACTGTTTTTGTTACTATAGTTTTGTGTAGTATAGTTTAAGATCTGGTATTGTGATGCCTCCTGCTTTACTCTTCTTGCTAAGGATTGCTTTGGCTATTCTGGGTCTTTTATTTTTCCAAATGAATTTCATGATTGCTTTTTCTATTTCTATAAGGAATGACATTGGGATATTAATTGGAAATTGCATTGAATCTGTATAGCCATTTTTGGGTAGTATGGCCATTTTAACAATATTAATTTTACCTATCCAAGAGCATGGGAGATCTTTCTATCTTCTAAGGTCTTCTTAAATTATTTCTTTAGTGTTCTGTAGTTTTCATTGTAGAGGTCTTTCCCCTCTTTTGCTGATTCCCAAGTATTTTCATTTTTTTAAGGCTATTGTGACTAGGGTAGTTTTCCTAACTTTTCTTTCAGAGAATTCATCATTGACGTATAGAAATGCATTTGATTTATGGGTATTGATTTTATATCCTGCTACTTTGCTGAATTCATGATTGCTGAGACTAGTTTTTGATAAAAAAACTTAAAAAGCTTTTCTCTTAACTGTGTTCTTATTCTACTCTTGATTTCAGTCACCTTCCCTCCTTACATACTCCAATTCAGGATAGCCTCTTTTCCACTTCTGGTCCAGAATCCATGATTACTTCATTTTTTTCCCTGTAGTTTACCTGGGGTTGTTTTGGAGGAGGGAACAAGTTTCTCTTCCAGTTCATCATTTTGCTAGAAACAAATGCCTCCTCTCTCTCTCTCTCTCTCTCTCTCTCTCTCTCTCTCTCTCTCACACACACACACACACACACACACCTATGTGCATTTATAAAATTATCTCTTTTTTGAAACAAAAAGGGGGTAAATCCTTTATAAGTGACTAGATATATTTGTTTATGTTTGTAACATAATAGAACAATGTAAAAGGATATACAAAACCTTATGTTTCAATTTGCTTAGGACAATATTGGTGAAAGATTGCCAGATTTTTATTTGTAGTACTACCCTGTGTTGGGAAGCAGCTTGTATAACTTCATATCTTGAAATGAAATTACAATAAACTGCATTTTGAAAATAATCTGGACCAGAAGATGGCAGCATAGTAGTATATTTAGTCTAAAGTGTTTTTAAAGTCATTTTCCCATTTTCTGCATTTAGGTATAATAAAATAACATTGACAGATGTATGATCCAATTCCTGTTTGTATTGGCTGCTGTCTTAAAATGTCATTAGCTGTTTTTAATCTGTGTGACTAAGTCAGCTAATGTTCTTCCAATGGTTATTATTCTTTTCTTTAATTGCCTAATATATCTTCCTGGGTTGTAAGAAATAGCCTGTCAATTAAAAAAAAAAAAAAGAATATAAGCACTTTTTGTTTCTGTAATATTCTTTAAATTAGAGACACTCTGGAATCTTTTTCTAAGGCAGGTTAAAAAAACAGTTTCTGTTCACTTCAGCCTCACCTGTAATTCCTGGCAGGCCTACTGTAGCTCACACAGTCTTTTTGTCCACTAGTTGACAGGGCCACTAGAGAAGGAAAGTCAAAAAATGGCCATGCTATGTGGGGCCAATCTCATTCTCCATAAATCTCCTAATTTCAACAGCAGTTGTTTAAGAAGACTTTGCCTCTTTATATAGTCTTGAGACTTGGGACTTGGTTTTATATACAATTGTGTATATTCAGTGTCTAGAGTACTCAGTACCTAACACATAGAAATTCAAGTAGTGTTTGTTAGATGCACGTAAAGTGATTATGTAAGTGGTTGCCTAGAGTGCTCTAGGTCAGTGATGTCCATTTGAATTTTCTGTGATGATGGAAATAGTCTATAGCTACTTACTCACATGTGGCTATTTTGTGCTTGAAAAATCATTAGTATGACAAAAGAAATGAATTTTAAATTTATTTAATTTTAATAAATTTAAATCTAAATGGCTTCATCTGGCTAATGGCTACCATATTGGAGACTGCAGTTTTTGGTGCTCAGTGTTGCTCTGCAATTTTCTGTTCCCCATTCTGCATATGTTAGTGGATTATGGGTTTTGCCATTCTGCCTCAGTTGAATTCATAAACCTCTTCAAGTGGTATGTATTTACACATTCTGAAGATAGTATGTAGATATACTTGAAGCAGGATTTAGGTATGTGACAAATAACCATATGTATAGATAAATATATAGATATAGATAGATATTCTATAATAGTTCAGCCTTCAGTCCTTTTTCTCCAACTTCTGCAACCAGGTTCAGTTTCCAAATGATCTTAATTTGTTTGGAATTGTATAGATATGAATGATGAATGTGGTCATAATAGATTTTATTTTAGCATTTTCAATGATAAACTCAGCATTATAAAAATGAAGAAATTTTAATTAATTGTTCTGAAGCTGTTTAAAAATAAACCATTTAAATAAAATGAATTAAGAGATAATGAAATACAAGTGAAAAGTAAATTCACACAAGAATTGGAACTTATCTTCCTTTTAAGAGATAGAGCTAAAAGTAGCTGCTGCTTATTAAATTCTTGCATCTTTACATTTTCAATCAATGAAAAGGCCAAGAAGATCTGCCTTTAATTTCTGAGCACCGCCGGGCGCGGTGGCGCACTCCTGTAATCCTAGCACTTTGGGAGGCTGAGGCAGGAGGATTGCAAGTTCAAAGCCAGCCTCAGCAATGGCGAGGCACTTAGCAAGTCAGTGAAACCCTGTCTCTAAATAAAATACAAAAAAAAGGGCTGGGGATGTGGCCCAGTGGTCGAGTGCCCCTGAGTTCAATCCCCGGTACCACAAAAAAAAAAAAAAAAAAAAAAAAAATATATATATATATATATATATATATATATATATATATATATATATATATATATATATGTGTGTGTGTGTGTGTGTGTGTGTGTGTAATTTCTGAGCACCAAAGGCATTTTTACGTAGTTTAGAGAAGAAACCTGTGAAAGGCAATATGTGACTATTCTCCTGCTATCTGATCTAAGGATTTATTCACTGCTTAAAAATATACCTCAGTTTATTTTAAACAAATTAAAATCTATGCCATTGAATGAAAATATAAATATCAATTTATTTCCAAGTTTCAAAGAGAAGTTCAATGCACATATAAGGGAAAAAGGGGGATGGTCTCACAGCAGTGCCAAATTTTAAGTGCTTGTTTCGGGTCGTCTAGGGCTTCCTCCTTCATTTGTGTCAACATCAGCCAAAACTATCTTGATTTGTCTAGTCAGTGGACCAAGAGATTCTTTTTGAGGATTATTTGATGCAAAAGACAAAAACTTGGAGTCATCAGAAAAGGAAATCATGCTTTGTCAGAAAAAATGTAGAGCTGGGCACAGTGGCGCACGCCTGTAATCCCAGCACTTTGGGAAACTGAGGCAGGAGGATCACGAGTTCAAAACCAGCCTCAGCAATGGCGAGGCACTTAGCAACTCAGTGAGACCCTGTCTCTAATAAAAATACAAAAAAGGGCTGGGGATGTGGCCCAGTGTCGAGTGCCCCTGAGTTCAATCCCCAGTACCACAAAAAAAAAAAAAAAAAATTAGAGAATGCCTAGTCAGTTGGTACTTATCTGGTTAAACTGACAGATTACTCTAAAATGAATTGTGGGAAAAGAAATAATCAGACACACTTTTCAGAAATGGCAGATTTTTGTGAAACTAGCAGTATCGTCTGTGCTCATGGTCAGCAAAACACTTCAGATAACTTGAAAATCTATTTTCTTCATTTTTAAGGCGAAGGGCATCATACCACACTTATTTGGATCTTGAACTTTATGATAATACACAAGACAACACACCCTGAACATATTTGCTAGAGACCACATATAACAATTGCAGTTTGGTTATAGAGGTGGTTGTTGCATTAGATGTTGGTTTTAGATTTAATCCAGTCCCGATAATGAGTCACTCTGGTATAAAGTCCAGGCTTGTTTTCTTTTCCACAGCCTATTCCCCAGCTTACTATTCCAATTAGATACCAGATATTTCTATCACGTGCAATAACCAGAGGTCCTCCAGAATCACCCTGAAGAAGAAGAAAATATGGTCAATATGATAAATGAAAGGGTGCCAGAAACAAGAGTCAACTGGCACCTAAATAAAATTAATAATTTGAATTGAAATGTGAAACTACTTTTATTACACTTTCCATTATTATTAATATGATAATTGAATCTATTTCTTATGTTTTGCTAATGCTTTCCACTGGAAAGTTATATGAAGATGAATAAGGCTTTAGTTTTACCTTTGTAAAATTTTAGCTCTTCTCTGCCTAAACAGGGACCAGAAAGTGAACTATCTAGACAGGCAATTATTATATAAGAAATGACTTCAAAATTCAACTAACATGTCACCTTCTCTATGAAGACTCTCCAAACTCTGTTACCTAGGAATAATTTCTTACTTTGAATCAGAGTCTCACTTTGTTTCCCTCACACTAATTGATAGAAAGGTGTCTGTGATGTTGTATCAAATGTGAACTATTTATTACTGAAAGGATTTTGCTTGAAACTAAGGTGGAATCCCTAGCCCTAATGAACCAATGTAAAGTATCTAAATCATGAGAAGTTTTCTGTTATCTTTAAATCAAGGTTTAGAAAAAGGATGTTAAGTGTATCTTTTAGCAATGGAGCAATTCATCCAAAACAAGTGTCATGTGAAAGTCCATTGTAAGTTTCTTCAATAAGAGAAATGATCCTGTTTGAGCAGGCAAGGGGTTCTAGAGTCTTATGTCTTTAGTCCCTTTCCCTTCTATTTTCATCCCATTTTTCCTGGTTCCTGGTGCATAGAGTATGAAAATCCTGGTCTACCAAAAACAATCCTTGACTCAGGCCCATTTCCTAATTTAGGTCCTCCCTATTTTACTGGGCTAATAGTGAAAGGAAGCAAGGGAGAGGAACTCATAAAAAAAGAACATCTAAGTACATATGCATGTATATGTTTCTTCTCTAAGTCATATAATCTAGTTTTATTTTTTAGCACTATGTTGTTTCTCCCTCTGGGGAAGTAAAGTGAGTATAAGAATACCTTGTATTTCAGAATATTTAGCTAATTCTCACATCTCTTCTTCTTATGTAAGTTACTTGTATGCTAGATTGAAAATGCATTGTGATTCTTTTAAGGTGTTTGTTTCCTTCAACAACTGTCACAGTGCCTTACAAATCAAAAACATTTTGAATGAACAAGTGAAAGAATGTTTATTGCCCTCGTATGACAGACAGTTAATGGCAGATCAATAGTGGCATCTTTGCATATAAATGTGTGCATATAAATCAAATTCTCAAAGGGATGTTATTCTTTAAAAAAATCACTAAATTGTTGTACCCAGTTTCAAATACAATAAGTAAAATCGTTATTATTTTAGTTATTTGGTTTTAGTCCCATAACCAAACTTTAACATTAAATAAATTAAATAAACCAAACTTTTACATTCTCCTTAAATTATGCTTGTGGCCTAAAATCAATGTTTTGTAGGGGAAAATGCTATTTATTTAGTTTTTAGATATGATCAGTAAGGTATCACTTTATTAGGAATAAGTTTACACAAACACGTTATTTTTTTATTGGTTTCTAAATAGTGTAATTCTATCTGGATGTACATTACTTGAGGTTAAAGATTTAGGTACCAGTGAGGTAAAACTTCGGTGGCCATGGAGATATTTGCAGATCCCATCTCACAGCAGCTTGCAATTAGTGGTGATTAGATACCTAACTCTTGGCTATGAACATGCCTTGAAGCACTGAAATGTGTGCTTCCTAGATTGGTTTCTACTATCTGTTTCTATTACTTCTCTCTAATCAGAGCTCTACTTTGTAACCGATTACTGGTTTTTAGATGGTCTGTTCAATAAAGTGTTACATGAGGCATATGTCTTATGATTCTTTCATCCCTTCTTTTGATACTGCCCTCTCCTCTATAAGTTAATCATAGAATCATATAATATGACATTGTTATGTGGTTAGTATGGTTATCCTTATTCAACAGAGTCATTTGGTGGGTGTGGGGGTTGGAAGTGGGGATTTGAGACTATTCTTACCTCACAGGCATCTAGTTTTCCTGTCAAGAATCCAGCACATATCATTCCTGATGATACAGCACCACCATACACCTTAACTTGATTACATATATCATTACTTATGATCTCTACTTGAACTTGTCTCAGAGTATTTGGTAAGGGACCTAAATGAGGAAAAAAGTAAATAGTTGAAGAATTTCCACTTTGTTGTTACAATAGCTAATTATGGGTCTTCCAAAGTACAGATCAGTGGTAAAGCACTAGTCCTGAAGTTGTAAGATGCTGAGCTGGATGACAGTGCTCAGAATCGTGTTACACCTTTTGGGAGCCTTCTATGTGTAGACATCATGTTTGGCACATTTACTCTTATGATATTATTTGATCCTTGCAACAACCACTGAAGATACATGTGGGTATTCACTTTTTCAGGTGAGGAAACTGAAGCTTACCTGGTAAGAAGTCTTGCCATGATCATACAGCTAAGTGGGAGATGACGTTAGATTTAAAACCAGCTGAGAGAATCTGTGGCAGCTTGCCATAACTTACCTGGAAACCCACCTCATTGCTTTACAAGGGACACATGTATTTTCAGAATTGGAAAATTTGAAGGATGAGTAGTACTACTGGGAAGTGACTTCAGTGCTAATGAAATCCTGTTGTTTCATGAGAAAGGCTATATTTACCCTGAAAACAGCTTGACTTGCTGTTCAGAACAAATACTAGAACAAGTAACTAATTCTAGGACAATAAATGATCATGTTTTATTCATTAACTACATGTTTATTGATTCATTATAATGTTAAAAGTATTATTTTGTTGCATACATGTTGTTTTAGCCATTATATTTTCCTTTTCCCCCTTAATACCTTCTATTTTAAAATTAAATTAATAATTCACAGAAAAATAGATCTCTGTAACAGATTCAAAAGACAAAATAGAAGATGAGGGATTCATTGAGTAGTAATTTGAACAGTGAGTCAGGGCAATTCTGTATTAAGAATCCTGGTCTTGAAGTTGGCAGATGTGAGTTTGAACAGTATTTGCACAATTTAAGAGCTATGTGACCTTGGAAAAGTTATTAAGGATCCTTGTACCCACATGTAGACAGGATAAATGATAGCTATGTCATGCTTATTGTGAAAGTAAAATATGATACATAAAATCTGTTATGGTGGTGCCTTATCCCACATTCAGTTCTCAATAAATGGAAGCTATTAGAGTGAATTGCAGATATTAGGGTAATGTACATAAAATCCTCATGGTCTTGAAGCAGCACTTCAGTGTTAATGATGGATAGTGAGAAAGTTAGAGGTCTTATAAAAGTTGACCTAGATTTCTGGAGGTTTTGTGGGTTTTGTAAGTAAGAAACTTTTGAATACAGAAATCCAATTCTCTGTTTTGAAACTGGCAAATACACGCTCCTAATTTTGACTGTCTTGCTGAAAAACTAAGTTCCACTTTTCTACATTCTTTAAAGATTATCTGGAGTCTAGTGAAATTCTTTACCTCAGTGATTATCTTTAAGCATGGAAGGGTCATTGAACATTTTCTCTTCTCTCCATCTCTGATTTTGCTTGAAATGCTCCTAGAGAGAGAATTTAATCACAAACTGCTCTTTGTATGGTTTTCTTACACAGTCTGATCTATTTATTGTGTAAGTGCTTCAGCAATACTTAGTACTATTTTTCTGTTTGTAATGGCCTTTAAAAATTTTTAGATATCCCCAGGTTTTAATCAGCTGTATTCCAATGATTTGTAATTTCTGTGTATCAATTTTTAGTTTAGCTAATTTGTATAGGATGCTAGTTTTAAACTGCAAATGCTTATACTTTTTAAACCTCAACTTTAAAAATTTCAATTAAAGTGCCCAACAGTATAAGAAGTTATTCTACATTATCAACTATTCAAGGAAGAAACTGTCCAGAAAATATAAATATTTAGTTTTGAAAACTATCTAGTAAGAAGATTTCTAATTAGAAAGACTGAATAAGTTTTGGGAGGAAAGAGAAAAAAATCTGAGTAGTCCTTATCACAGTTTCAAAATGTAAAAAGAAACCATAATCAAATGTGTATATGTATGTAGTTAACCTTATTCTGATATCTTACAAATTCATAATGTTATATCTGAAAAATGTGAAACTTGTTAGAGTAAATAGCTAGCTAATTGTACACTAACCTGCATACTATTGGACTTTGAAGAATTCATGATGAAATGCCAAATTACTCCAAAATTATAACTCTGAGTTGAGGAGTTGTTATGTTCAGTTAGATATAAAGGAAGTGTAATGGTGCAATTCAAGTGGTAGATGTTTTCCATTTCTACTCTGACTGAAATGGCTTTAAAACTCAAAGGATTTAATTCCTCTTCCTTCTCATCACCATTTCCTATAGAACAATACAGATGCCTCAGACATGAAGAAAAGAACACTCAGGATATGACAATAGTGTATCAGCCTGAATTGAAAGTTAGAATTGTCAAGTGCATGTTGCAAGGAAGCAGATTTCTATAAAACTCAACTGATAAAAATCGAGTAGATCAAAGCTATCTGTGAGTAGTACATAAATAAGATTCAAATTTATATTAATAGCCTAGAATAAGAATTAGTAATCTAAAGGCAGAATAAACCATATGTAAAATGGTCAGCTAAAAAACATAGGAACTGAAGACTCATCAAGATTTAAAGATTATTTTTGGAATTTATTGTGTGTTATTAAGTGGAGTGAAATGTAAAAATGTAGTCTCAGACTTTAATAATAAAGTAAAATTATAAAGTCTCAGACTCAAGAATAACTGTATAGATACATGAGTCAGAAGGATCACATTTAGTATTCAGTGCTGGGTAAAGAACAAACCTTCAGATTCCTTACTTGGGGATGTTTCTGCTTAGTTGTTTGATACTTAAGTTTATCATATCAGGGCTTGCAAATCATATACTTTATGAATCATGCAGCCATGGTAGAATCTCTATATATGAAAGATGACAAAGAAAAACATTATGTGATAAGATATGTTTTGTTTATTTTTGAAAAGACAGTTCCAACATGTTTCCAAAATAGTGCATAAAAATGACAATAAATATAGGTATTGTGTTTTACTAATGGTAATAATTATAGTTTTCAAAATTCATCATACTGTTTTCGTTGTTTTGTTTTTATTGTATTTGACATGGGGCATCTTGATATTTTGATTTTATGTTTTATTTCATATCTTCATGAAAAAGGAAGCTAGGTACAGCTTTGTATTTTTTGCTTTGTTATTTTTTCTGAGATACTCACCATTTGCCTTTAATGCTCCCCATCCAGTGACAAACACTTTACTCTTAGGCAAGACTTCAAAAGTAGCATTTGGGAGACAGACTTTGTGCACGTCTTCAGAAAATAGAACTGGGGTGGAGAGCTTCACCACAGCGATGTCGTCATCATGCTTGTGGGCAGCGTAGTTTTCGTGAACAATGATTGATTGCACCTGTCTTCTCATCAGTGGAGGTTTCAGAGTTGTTCCAAAACTTGCCATCCATAGTTTGGGGTTTTTGTAACTGATCACAGATTAAAAGGAGCACAGTATATTCATTTCTGATCTAGTCTAGAGTTTCCCAGACTCTGGATGGCATGGGGCACTAGTGTGAGAGAAGGGCACATTTTTGAAGGTGATGGTTGGGTGGAACTTTCTCACCTTCTTAAGAGGCTTCTCTCCTAGAACAGCTTTACTTTCAACTAGCTGATTATTTCAACAGTCCTCATTATAAGGTAGTTTAAATTACTCTCTGAGCAAGAGTTTGAGAGGAGTTTGTATTTTTTAAAGGAAAAATACATATTTTGCCATTTTGATTATGAAATAATACTCATTGTAATTGAAGAAAATATAAAGAAATAAATATGAAGCACATTTACCTACATATATTCACATAGACGTACATGTACACATGTATCCCTGCATAGCTATATAAATATATGTAGAGCTACGGAGAGAAAGGGGGAAAAACAGAGTGAGAAAAGCTGAGAAAGATAATATTGGGGATATATTTTATGTATTGTTTTCTCTTGCTCCCTTTCTATTTAGCATTTTAACTAGAATATGTTCCCATTTATGTGAGTTTCATTAGGGTTATTGTATGTCTTCATTATCTCCAAGGGTCCCATATGTTAAAGTGTCAAAAAGCATGCATGGAATAAAAGTGCAGTACCAAAGATGTTCATATGGGTTAATCAGATATAAATACTATTAACAGAGCTTTAAAAAAATCTATAGTGTATCTCAGGAAAACGAATGAAAGTGTTTAATTTTTGCCAGTGTTGGCTTGTTTCTTATTAAAATTGAGATCACTAGAGAATATATTTTTGGATGGAGCTGAAGATTGTCTATAAATTTTCAGCTACTCCTTAGTAATTATCACTCTTTGCAAGCCTGTGGACAATCATGAGTGCTACTGGGAGGCTCTGGGTGTTCATGAGGGAAATGAAGATAAGAATTATTGGCTTTGTAGGTGAGAAAAAGAGCTGAATTTGGTGATCTTGTGGTACAGACTGAGGACTTACATGTCAAAACAGTGAGCAGCAGTCAGGAGCCATTCCTCGCTGATCAAAGATGCTCCACAGAAATGGATCCCATCCATCTGCAGGCTGGTTTGCCATGGCCAGTCAGCTTTATTTGCTACTTGGCCATCAGCAATTCTTTCCATGGGTGGGTACTCCTTCCCTAAACCACAACCTGTCAGAAGGAAAAAGATGTTTAATTCCAGAGTTACAGACGTGTCTAGGTATGTTTAGTACATAATTAAAGTTGGAAACATTTTTAGAGTGACTTGCCTTAAAAAATTTCATTGACACTAACTTTGCATATAATAATGATTATTTACATTGAAAGTGTGATGTTCCTATTTTGAATAATTAATAACATTTTAATAATTACTTAATACCAGATTTTATGTATTTAAAGCAATTTCCCTTAAAATATTTTTTCATATTTTTGTGGATCATGTTCTTGAGGTGCGACAATTTATCTCAGTGATATTGGATATATTTGAGTGTTATTTATTGCAGAAAAATAACAATTGTGCTCTTGAAATACTTTAAAATACATTACTGTAAGCTGCCTGTCACGGCCAGCCACGGCGCCGCCACGGGAGGAAAATTCTCGGAGGCAGAGTTAAGCTTTTACTACTTTTACTTCTACTTTCTTAAAGCTTAGAGAGGGAAAGAAAGATTTTTCTTAGAGAGGGAAAGAAAGATTCTTAGAAAGATAGAGCTTAGCTTAGAGAAAGATTAGAGCTTCTTTCTTCTCTCTTCTTTCTTCCTTCTTCTTTCTTCTGTCTTCTGTCTTCCTCAGGAGTCTCGGCCTAACTCTGACCAGTCATTACTTCTTCTATCTGGTTTCTCTTCTGTAACCGCTCTGCCTACGTTCTGGCCGCTCTGATTCTTCTGACCGACCGAGTGACTGCCCGGCTGACTGAATTCTCCGTTCTCCTAACTCGGACCGCTTTCACCCGGTTATATACCTTCAGGTTTGCGGGTGCCTACAGGTGCGTCACATACATATCAGGTGGAACCCATGGCTTCCAGCTAGCTACAACAGCCCTTCCTAATTAGGGCTCCTTCATATTCCTTCCCTTTAGTTTAAAAAGGTGCTTTTGTTCTATTTTCTCTATTTTATTTTCTCTATTTTCTTTTATTTTCTTGTCCCTACCTAGCTTTTCACCTTTTATTTTTGAAAGGGTGGATATTTGAGCCCTTTTTGAGAAGGTGCTGTGGCTTTAAGGAAGCCTAATGCTGAGGAGCAGCTAACGCACCTAGTTAAGCACAATTGCATAAGCGGCTTTGACTTTTTTTTTTTTTTTTTTTTCCTCTTCTTTATTTTTCTTTATGGCTTTCTTGCCAAAGCTCAATGGCTTTTTTTTTTTTTTTTTTTTTTTTTCTGCATGGTTTTTACCATGCTATTTAATTCTCTATTTTCTTTTAAGCTCATGGCTTTTTTCTTTATACTAAAGCTCAAGGCTTTTTCTCTATATAGCTTTTCTGGCTTCTTTATTTTTTCTAGCTTTTGGCCGGCTACTCTGCTTCGGCTTAATTCTTAACTGGCTTCAACTGAGTCAGAGGCTATGCTACTTGTTTCTACTCTTTTTGCTGGTCTTAACTGAGTCTGAGGCTATGCTTTTTTGCTCTCCTTATTTCTTAGCTTTTCTTCTCTGCCTGCCGAGCCCCGGACGGACCACCATTTGTAAGCTGCCTGGTACCGTAAAACCGGGATAAAAACTCTCAGGGGCAGAGTGAAGCTTTTACTACTTTTACTTCTACTTTCTTAAAGCTTAGAGAGGGAAAGAAAGATTTTTCTTAGAGAGGGAAAGAAAGATTCTTAGAAAGATAGAGCTTAGCTTAGAGAAAGATTAGAGCTTCTTTCTTCTCTCTTCTTTCTTCCTTCTTCTTTCTTCTGTCTTCTGTCTTCCTCAGGAGTCTCGGCCTAACTCTGGCCAGTCATTACTTCTTCTATCTGGTTTCTCTTCTGTAACCGCTCTGCCTACGTTCTGGCCGCTCTGATTCTTCTGACCGACCGAGTGACTGCCCGGCTGACTGAATTCTCCGTTCTCCTAACTCGGACCGCTTTCACCCGGTTATATACCTTCAGGTTTGCGGGTGCCTACAGGTGCGTCACATACATATCAGGTGGAACCCATGGCTTCCAGCTAGCTACAACAGCCCTTCCTAATTAGGGCTCCTTCACATTACTATAGCATAAATGTAAGCTTCTATATATTAAAGTTGGTAGATATAATTTAACTCTAAACAAAAAATTCTACTCTATGAAAGGAAGCCAAATAAAAATAAATATGAAAAAAAATACAAAGAAGTTGTTAAATAAGTCATCAGTGAAACTTGCTGGAGAGAAGAGAAAATATTGTCAAAGAACAATTCCCAACTATTAGTAGTAATTGTTTCCCTTGAAGATAATCAAATTACATATCAATTTAAAGATAATATATACATTTGAGAAACAGTAAACATGGAAATATAGAAAGGCTAAGAATATTGTGCTTTATTCTCTGATTTATAAAAATCTCCATGATATTTTTTAACTTACAACTGTTCAGAATATGTTCAGCTTGTGCTCCATTCATTTCTGGAAAACAAAAACAAAAACAAATTTATTGCTTGGTGATGGAACTGTTTTAATTTAAAACACTATGTGTACATGACATGATTTTTGCTGATTGGAAAGAACTGCATTAGTAAGGAAATTCTTAATTTAAACTTAGTAGAATAAAATTCTACCAAAAGGAGTGACCTACATATAAATTAAATTCTTCTGACACATGTGAACTCTAGGAAAATCCTGGCTCATGACTATAAAATCATGGGCATAGAGAAGGATATTGTTTTCCACGAAGGAGAATTCCATTGACTTAATTAATGCCATACCAATTTATAAAAACAGAAGTTAAACAAGGTTTAGAACAAGTGTCACATGCTTAGTTTTATATATCTGGAGACCATTTCTTTCTGTCTTGATTTGCATGGTGGGGTTATAGTAAAGGTATGCAAGGTATCCTTGAAGCCTGGTATCTAAGTTTGGTCCAAAGAAGCTCATTATGGAACCCAAATTAACCAGTATACTAATAAATCCTCAGAACATGTTACCTTGTTAGTCCTGTTATTCATAAACTAAAATAGAGAAAAAGTACAATCTGTGACTGTTCCCCAAGTTACTTTTATTGTTCCTTATGCCGACCAGTATAATGAGAATTCAGACCCATACTGTGTTAAGATGAAAGCTGCGCTAGACTTTTGGTGAGCCTGCAAATGAATACGTCTTTAATATAGCTCAGACTCTAAAGAGGAACATTAAGATCATCTGAAAGGACTATGCTTAGGGAGTTTGAGGAAATCTTGGAGCTAGATTTTGCCAATAATAATAACAAGGGAGGGGGCAAAAAGGTAGAGAGAGAAAAAAAAAGATGGTAGAATGAGATGGATATCATTACCATAAGTGCATGTATGAAGTCACGAATGGTGTGAATATACTTTGTATACAAGCAGAGATATGTAAACATGTACTCTACAAGTATAATATGAAATGTAAAAAAATTAAATAAATAAAAAATTAAAAATTAAAATAATAATAATAACAATCCCCTAATGGCTTCCCTAGCCTTTATAATAAACACAGACATCCTTCCTAGACTATGTGACATGGTCACCATTTATGTTTTTGATGTCATTCTGAACAGATTTTGCTCTGAGCCATTACTCAGTGGCCACCTTGGCCTTTCTGTTTCTTGACTGTGTGGAGGTTGCTCTTACCTACAGTTTTTCTTCGGGCTGGCCCCTTCATCAGGAATGCTCTTCCTTTGGTCTTTTTATGGTTGTCAATCAGATTGCAGCTTAAAAATCCCCTCCTCAGAGAGACTTTCCATGACAACCAAATCTAACATAGCTGCCTATTTTCTGCTCTCTGCATGGGGTTTCACAGTGTTTGATATTACCTTGTTTATTTAATTATTTTTTAGGTCATTATCTTTCTTACTGCAAGTAGCATACTAGTTGTATGAGGACAGAGACTTCTATTCTTGCATCAAATAGACCTCCAATACATATTTGCTAAGTGAATAAATGAACAATAATAATAACTACTAATTTACTGAATTCTATACACCAGAGGGGTGGGGTTATGGTTAGTTCATAAATAATTTTAATTTAACCCTAAACTCATCACAGTGCATTCAGAAATTGTTGATCAACTTCTATGAAAGAAATTGTTGATCAGCTTCTATGAAAGCTACATCTTATATATGAACATTACATAGTAGATGTACTCCTGTTTCAGGATGAAAAATTGAATAGCTCCAGTTCTAGAATAAGATTGTGTAAATCAACTTTCCCCTACTTTAATATAATTGCAGTTGACACTCTGATTTTGTGGGTTGTATATCTGTAAATTTAACCAACTTTGGATCAAAAATATTTGAAAAAAGTTGTATATGACAACATACACATTGTTTCCTGTCATCATTACCTAAATAATACAGTATAACAAGTATTTGCACAGCATTTGTAGTATATTAGATATTATGAGTAATCTAGATATGAGTTAATATACATTTGAGGATTGTGTAGGTTATATGCAAATACTGTGCCACTTTATGTAAGGGGCTTGCTACTGAGAAATAACTATATTCTGAAATTTATTTGTTAGATTGCAGTAAGCTAGAAAAAAATGTATAGTTGAAGTCTTCAAAATTTGAGGAAGGACAAATGGTGGAATATTTTGGTTTTCTTTTTATCTCAAATATAGCCTAGACTGAGGACCAGAAAGGCCTACAATCTGTAATTATTAGCAAGCATAGATAAAATATCCCAAGAAGAGTCTGTTATCTCTATCCAAAACAATCGGAAGAAGTAAAGACAACAGAGACCTTACTTTAAAATTTAAGCCTGGCAGTGCATTATTCTAGAATCAGTGATCAAAACCTTGACCATTCCAATCCCATGTTAAAACCAAGCCACTGGCAGGCAGACTGAAGTACCTCAGAGACAGTATCAGCAGATACCTGCATTCACCCACTGATGTAAGGAGACTCATGCCCAGTGCACCCTCCACAGAGGGGAGCCTGCTGATCTAAGGTAGCCCAGAAAAGCATATTCTACTCCCACAGAGGGCCCTGGCAACAGTGATTGAGAGGAAGCCCCCCAAAACAGAGTAGCCCTGCAAAGATCTGAAAACTGAACTGTCATTGAAACAACAAAATAGGTAAGAATCTATACGCCTGACCTAAGTAGGTTGTCTGTCTGGTAGAATGGAACAATTAAATAGGATTAAAGGTCTCCTAACATAATAATTAAAATGTTCAGGATATAAACATTTACTTTTTGTATCCTGAACCCCCAAAACAGAAAAAAATATAATGTGAATAAGATAAGACAACAACCAATGCTAATTTTGAGTCAAATAAGATGTTAGAAGTATATGAGAATGATTTTAAAGAGCTGCTAAAAATTGATAAATTATCTTTAAACAAATGAAAATAGAAAATGTCAACAAAGCAATCCAAGTAATAAATAACCATGGAAAATTATTGGACTGAGAAAATATAATAACCATGATAATAATACTGATAACAACAATAACCAACCAGTTTGGTGGATTATGCCAACAGCATAGGAAAAATGATAGAGAATAGAATCAGTGAAACTGAAATTAAGTCAGTAGAATTTACTCAGTGTGAAGAGCAGAGCAAAAATAGACTGAGAGTGAAATGACCAAACTTCTGGGATATGTGGGATAATAAATTTTAAGAGGAGAAAGAATGTGTGACTTAAATAGTAATTAAAAAATGGTTGAAAATTCCTCAAATTTGGTGACATACAGAGCTTTACAGATTTAAGAATGTGAGAAAATGCCAAATAAATAAATACATTCAAAGTAATTTACCTCAATATCCATTATAATTAAATTACTAAAAACTAAAGACAAAGAAAAAATTCTTAAAAACAGAGAAAAAATGATACATTATCTACAAAGGTACATTATATTAAATAACAGTGGCTTTCTCATCTGAAGCCATGGAGGCCAAATTTATTGCATAGTATTTTTCAAGTTCTAAAAATAAATAACTATCAACCCTGAGTCCTATATCCAGTGAAAATATCCTTAAGGAATGGAAAGGAAATAAGTATATTCCTAGATGAACAAACAGAAACTGAAGTAATGTTTCTAACATATTACTCTTAAATATGGCTAATAAAAGCTGTCCAAACAGAAAAGCAAATAATAACTGAAGAAGGTTAAATCCTTCAGAAATGAAAGGCACAGACAAATAAAGGTTGAAATATACATAAATGACTATTTTTCACTTCATGAATTTCTTTAAATATGTTTTATGGCTGCAACAAAAGATATAACACCAAATGGTGTTGTGTTCAATGTATGGTGAAGAAATACTTAGGAAAAGTATATTTAAAAGGTGGAGAGGGTAAAGATACCTAAATGGAAGTGAAGTTTTCACATTTAAATTGAAGTGGTACAATGTTGATACCTGTAGGCTGTGTTAGTTACATATGTCTGTGTTAACACTTGCAGCAGTCTCTAGGACAGTTATACAAAGTGATAAATTCACAAACATAAGTGATTCAAAATGAAACTGCAAAAAATGTCCCAGTTACCAATAGGGAGGCAAAAAGTGAGGAACTGTGGAACAAGATACGGTACAAGCAGAAAACAAATGATGAAGTGAAAGATTTAAGCCCTAACATATCCGTAGTCATTTTTAATATGTTTAAATACTACAATTAAGAGACAGGTTGGCAGAAAGAAATTGAAAAATATGAATCAACTATGTGCTATCTACAAAAAACTCATTTCAGACATATCTATGTAAACTGAATGTAAAAAGAGAGAAAACGATATAATAATAATCCATAAAAATCAGGAATGACTATATAGATATTAGATAATGTGAACTTCAGAGCAAAGAAATTACTAGGGGCAAAGAGGCAACTTACATAACAATGGAAGGATAAATATACAAAGAATATGTAGCAATCTATGTTTATAAATTACCCAATACAACTTCAAAATAAATGAAGCAAAAGCTGAAAGAGATGAAAAGAAATGTAGAAAAATCCACACTTATAGTCAGGAACTTCATTATGTCCCAATTTCAATAATTAATGAATTACTACACAGAAAATTTGCAAGAATATAGAACTAAAAACACTAGCAACCAAAAATATCTAATTGAACTTAAAAAAAATACTTTGCACAACAATAGCAAGAATATACTTAAAACACATTGGAGTATTCATCTAGTAGACATATCCTGAGTCATAGTCCTCAACATACTTAAAATAACTGAACAGATCATCTACTCTGTCCATAATGGAGTCAAACTGGGAATCAAAAACAGAAAAATAGTGGAAAAACCTCCAAATGCTTGGAAATTAAAATAAACTACAAAATAGTCCATTGGTCCAAGAGGAAATCTCAAAGAAAATAAAAATTACAGGGAACAGAATGAATCTGAAAATAAAATATGTCAATTATTGTGGGATGCAGATAAAGTAGTTCAGAGAGAAAAATTTATAACAATGTTTTATACATTAGAAATGAAAAATTATATTAATATTCTAAATTCCTACTTCAAAAAAACTAGCAACATGAAAGAATAGACCTAAAGTAAAGAGGAGAAAGGAAATAATAAAGATAAAAATCAATCCAGTTAAAAATCTCTATGAAATTGAAAATAGAAAAAATAGAGAAAAAATCATGACACACAGAAAACATGTTGCAAACAATTCAGTAAAATCTACGAACTTCTGGGAAAAATGACAAAGAAATAGAGAAGACTGAAATCACCAATATCAAGAGTAAAATGAGGGGATATCATAAAAGAGCTTAGTGAGAGAATAATATTCATTATTAATTAAGAAATACTACAAATAACTTCATAAATTAGATAGCTTAGAAGTCCAGATGAACAAATTGCTTTAAAATCTCAAACTATCAATCCCAGCAGCTCAGGAGACTGAGGCATGAGGATTTTGAGTTCAAAGCCAGCTTCAGCAATGTCAAGGCAGCAAGCAACACAGTGAGACCCTGTCTCTAAATAAAAATACAAAATAGGGCTGGGGATGTGGCTCAGTGGTTGAATGCCCTGAGTTCAATCCCCAGTACCAAAAAAAAAAAAAAAAAAAAAAAAAAAAAAAAAATTGCAAACTATCAAAATTTGCAAAGATGTATAGATAAATTTAATATTCCCATTAGTAAAGAAATTGAATTTGTAATAAAAAGAATCTTAAGGCCTAGTTTCACTGGAGAATTTTGCAACAATATTCAAAGAAGAAAATTTTTTCCTCATTCATTTGGGGAGCCCAGTATTACTCTGATACCAAAACCAAACAAACAGGAAAAAAAAATTTACTATTGCTCCTGAATTTAGATTACAAAATTCTCACAATAATTCAGCTGATTTATATATAAATATAAATATTTATATATAAAACATAAATGATATATACGAATGTGTGTATACATATATACATATATGCAGTGTTACAAAGTTCTCTAGGTATACAAGGGAAAGGGTGCAAATGAATGAGGTTTTCCTGTAAATTTCTTTGTAACTTTCTGTGAGTCTATAATTATTGCCAAATAAAATTTTAAAAAACTAAGCATAGTATTAGAAAGTCTGAATTATTTTCCTACTCTTTTTATAGAAAATGTTACAAAAGCATTGTTGTTTGAACAAGAAATCCAAGTGTATACAGTAAAAAAAAAAAGTAAGGGGGAAATGGTAAAATATTACTGAGACATACATCTGAAAAGATTTTTTTTCTTGAGAGAATGTAATTTAGAATATTAGTCAGTTTTAATTTTTTGATTTGTTAAGATTTATTTCAGTTCTACTAAATATTCATTTTTCTACCTAACAAAATTTAGATAAATAGTGGATGAAGTATCTAATCCAACTGAAGAAGATAGCACTGTTTTTGTTGAAGAACAAAACCACAAAACGAGACAAATGAAATATTAAAGATTAATATTTTTAGTTAATCTACTCTAATGTTAAGCAAAGTTGCTATAAAATATGATAAATACTAAATTTAGAAGGTAAAAGTGTCAATGACTAAAAACTGCAAATAGCAATATTATTGTATAATGCTTAAAAACTTTTAAATTATTGTATATAGAATAAAAGTAATATCAAATGTTATTTGATATTTAGATTATTTGATGTTTGGATTTGAGGTAATTCTGATAGAGTTAAAGGAAGAGCTTAAACATTGTATGACATAGAACAAACATAATTGACATAAAATGAATTTTTTTTATGGCCACCATCTCCATACAATCTATCTTTCTTTTGATTGTGGTGTGCACTAGAAACTGCTGCAAAAATATAGTCATTTTTAAAGAAACTCCAAAATTACTACTTCTCGCTTTTCCTAAAGAGAATTCTATGCATTTTTTCTAATATATTGTATGCATTTGAATGATGAAAGAAATGGACACATATTTTAGGATCAATAAAATAATTATCCAACAATTTCATGAAAGGTTATAAAAACAAAAGCAATAACTGAAAGTACAGATTTAAAAAATAATTAACAATTTGGGCTGATTTGCTCTTTAGTTAATTGCTTTCCTTTTTTTGTTGGTCTTCTTTTTAACTTAGTCACTTGGAACCATTGGGGTGAATTCTAACTTCTACAAAATGAAAATAAATTGTCACAATATTATAAACGTTAAAATAAAGTTCACTTAATTATGCATGGACATGTTTAATTCTGCAGTGTTTCCTCAAAGATACAGACAACTCTTTCTGAAATCTACATTGTATTACCTCTGAAAACTAAACTCAAAACTGACCTTTAATCTTTATTGTAATCTTATAAAAATATTTTAAATGATTCAGCTTAATGCTTTTATACATTGTTTCTAGTGTGTTGGGCTTTATATCTAGCTAACTCTTCCAATATCTGTTTGTGGGCCCATGTGTGTGTGCTACCTTTTCACTTGTCTTTCAAAGACAAGTTAATTGGTTCTCTAACTTCCCAGAATCAAGATCGTTAACAATAGACACCTGAGAAAATATGTAAATAATACATTAAATCAATGTATTTGTCCTTAGAACCTTTCTGAGTTTTTTTTACACCTTCCTAAAGAATTAATTCCATAGTTATTATGATTTTCATTTTGCAAAGCAGACACTGAGACATGAAGTTTCATCAACTTCTCTTAACTAATCTACTATTGTTTTACTATTGGGATACTGGTCTTCTGAGTCTTGATCTAGGGGTGCCTTCCTCAATCACTCATTCTCTTCTACAGTGCATTTCATTCATTTGTTTCTCTATATTATATGTAGTAGGCCCTCCACATCTGCAAGTTTCACATTTGCAGATTCAAGTAATAGAAAATAAAAAATACGCAAAAAAAAATTGTGTCTGTACTGAACATATACAGACATTTTTCTTGTCATTATACCCTAGACAATACATTATAACAATTATTTATATATCATTTATAGGGTATTAGGTATTATAAGTAACCTAGAAATAATTAAGGCATAGGGAACATTACACATGCAAACACTACTATATTTTATATAAGAGACTAGAGCATTTCCAGATTTTAGTATCTGGAGTCTGTGGAGGGTACTGGAACCAATCCCCCAAGGATACCAAGGAATGATATATATTTAAATTATATATCTTAATGAAACTCAACTTTGTTTAAAAAATTTTAAAGTATAAATATCTCACTTATTTTTTAATACATTTCTAAGACTGGGAAAAAGAATGATTTCAGATTACTCAGTGTTCTTTACAGTACTAATTTAAAAATACTTCTTTTTTTTCTTGCCCACTTTCAAGGGACTGTGTTAATTTACAGAGTTAAAAATCAAACATTTTACAAATACTGAGTTCATACCCTATGTGGAGTGCTATTCTAATCTTGGGATGGGCTTGTAACTACAGAAGTCATAGTTCCTACATTCAAGAATTACAGCCTTTTGCAAAGAGATGAAACAAAAACATACAATCCAAATTGCCAAGCATCCTTGTAAAGCACAGATGTATTAGGAAGAATTACTACTCTGAGGGGCTTTCAATGGGAATGGGATGTCTAACAATAACGTGTTTAGATAGGCAACTGAGGATCTGGCAGTAAAGAGATCAGCAGATGCCTACATGGACCACTAACTGAAACCTAACCCCCCTAATCCTCATCCAGCAACATTGTGAAGGGCCTAGATCCCCCTAATGTCCTAGGGGTGGGGGGTAGATTCAGAAATGAGGAATTTATGTTTCTAACATTTGACTTAAAAGGAGCTTAACATCAAAATTAAATTTCTTCAAAATAAAGTTACTTTTCCATATATACCTGCATCTTCTCAACAAAATCTTTCCTTGAGGAAGTCTTATCTCTGCTATCTAAAGTTCAGTGCATAGATTCAGAGTCCACTCTGTTTTAGCTGCATGACTAATAAAATTAGATGTTGGGCATTACAGAGACTTCAAGTTCTTATCTTCAAGGTATTTTTTTCTTCTTTCTGACTTTGGCCAAATCTGTAATATAATTTTTTCCCTTATTAACATATTATAAAACACTCTAACACTCTGAAACAGTTTCAGGAAAAAGTACTGAAGGAAGATTTATTGGTAACTTGTAATGTTCTATCAGACTTCTAATCTTGTTTTATAACTTAAGCAAGTTCTGGTAAAATATGACAACTTTGAAGATAATTTGTAGGCTAGCAACCGTCTGGAATTATAATGAACTTTGTTTAATCTCATACCCCAAACATTTATCAACCAGCTTTTTATGTCTGTGTCTAAAGTGAGATAACATAATTATGCCTGAGACAGGGCCTATCAGGGTCTGGAATCTCTTTTCTCCTGCCAACTCCATGTCCTGGGCTAATCCTATCTTGTGTGACATAGGAAGGATGTGGTAGAGTAATCTAAAATTGTCAGGTTTTTTTTTTTTTTTTTTTTTTTTCCACTTGAGCCTGTATCATGTTCGTTTCCTGTGTATTGTAGTTCATGTGTCTACACCACTCTTAAATTCTGGATTCAGATTGGAGAAAGCATTGGAAAATAGCCAGTCTTAACAGATTAGTGTATTAGAAGCAGAATGTAGGTTTGTACCCCATGCATGCTTACTCCAAAGAATTCCACTAACATTATTTAACAGGGAATAAATACCATTATATTTGTATCATCACACAATTCTTTTTTATATTTATCTCCAGACTAGAAGAAGGAAGATCATCTTTGGTGTTGTGTGGAAATTTCTTTATTATCAAGTCACTAAGATTCTTAAATGAAAGTGGTTTCATTTTATGGTGAAATAAAGATAATTTCTCTGTAAATGAGAAGATTGTTAAAATCATTAACCATAATAAGAAGAAAAAAAGCAGTATATCTTGCCTCTAAGATAAGGTAATGAAGGGTCTTTCTTCAAGAAGCTCTCATTTGATTTCAACTTCCTTTCTAAAATTTCATCAGCTTGCCTTTTTATAGTGTCTGCATAGTCAGAAGTAAATTGAAATTTAAGCAGTACATCCACTTTCAAACCATCATCACTTGGCCTGAAAAACACCAGAATGAGTGAGGTCATAGCCATAGTAGTTATTATGTTATACCTTTATACTTTAATTTATCTTTAAGAAAGTACAACATAAATCTTCTAGATATTTTATTGTTGTGATTTTTCCACTTTCTATATTAAACAGCTGTTAATTCCTGTATTGTTCCTTGCTTATAAAACTGGATGACATTAGGGAGAGGAGAGTTTCTAAAAGTTCCAAAATTTTTTCCTGGTAAATAAACCACAAATGCTTGTTAAATCAACTAATTTTGTATGTATATCTTATACATGTGAATATATACTCATGTTTAAAAAATATGATAGTTGCTTACTGTAAAAAAATTCAGTAAAATGAAAGAAGTAGTTAATGATTTTCAGATACTTTAATTAAAATGCTAAAGTCTTAAAAGGACAACCAATAGAATATATTTCATAATTACTCAAGAAACACTCCCACTATAAATAATTTGTATATGAGAATAACAAGTTACTAATATTATGTTACTTTTTCTCTTGTGTATATAACAGCTTTAGATCCTTCCCACAAAGAAAATAATGAAAGAATAACTTGATAATTCAAAGGTGCCTTTTCCATCATACAAATTAATTAGTTGTGCTTACCTAAAGTTGACAGCATGAGACTTGATGTAATTATGCTTTAAATTGGAAGTTTTAAATATCTTATCTATCTGTGGAAAGATAAAAAAAAATCAGAATAAAATTGTGTTAAATATGAATTGCAAGCATTTCCAAACATCTCAAAAATGATTATTTAAAGCCTACTGTGATACAAATATTATTTACTTCAATACTGATTGTTATTACCAAAGAGCTCATTTGGGCATAATCTTGTTTTCATAAAATCATCCCTGTAATTGGATATTGATATTTGAACAACTTGCCGTATGTTCAAAGATGATCAAAATAAAGAGTTGAATTAAGATAAGTATTTCAACAATCATTACAACATATACAAGGTATTGGAGGTGCAGAGAATGAGTAGCTTCAAAGACTTGATATGCATGGACTCATTAGCTACTCGTCAGTCAATATCATTCAAACTCAGTTATCACTCTTGTAGATGCTATTGAAGGATCAGGTTTTATGTTTTAGTGAAACAAATTAGGTAAAATTTGGATTCTGTGGTAAATGAGGAGGGGAGGAGAACATGAATGTATTGGACATTTCTCAAAAATCAATTATTTATCATGAGAAATGCATGAAATGATTACTTAGATAAGACTATGAATGCCACTTGTGTGTTATTTTGGATTTCTTCATGAGATAATTTCTCTGTGGTGCAAATTCCTAGATTGAACTATGCCTTCATAAAATTGTAGCTTGTATAGGATCTGTGGTCTTAGAAGCCTGTGTATTACCATTGGCTCATTAAGCTGGCCTCTCAGGAAAACAACTGATCATATGCCAAGCATTAAGCGAACCCAAGTCTGAATAGCTAATTCCAGAAATTGGAAAAGAGCTGCCAAATTGTGAAATAGGCTGTGTGTCAAACAAGTGCTTTCCACTCATCTAATTTAATATTTGTAATTTTTATAGAGAAATGTTGTGTGATATCAACCTGTGGACAGGTTGGTGAGAAGTTTATTAAGAAATCAATAGTTACTAAAAAACAAATGTTCATGTGTTTCCCTTTTGACCATGAAGGGAAAGTTTTTAAGGAAACAGTTTTATATATACATATGTAGTTTATATGACAAAACTAATACATATGCATTGTAAAAATATTTATAAAGTAATCAATATAGAAAACTATAATAAAAGGCATTAATACCACTTGTAAATCACAGTCTAAAGAATCTATTACTTATGGTTTTGGAATACGCATTCCATATTTAACATACATACACATTATTGTTATATACTATTATATAGCATATTGTCTGTATTATTGAACTTCAGAAGAAATCTATAAAATTCAGTTTAGGTATTTGTTTTAATCATTTATTTTAGGAAAATATTTACTGTAGCTATAACTTATACTGTAAATCAGTAATCAGTAAACTACAACCAAAGGTCAAATCTGGCCTGCCATTGCTTTGTTTTGCCCATAGTCTAAGAATGGTCTCCACATTTTTCAATAGTTGAAAAAAAATCAGAGTGTTAAGTGCTCTAGAAAATGGGTATGAAATTTTTGTAAGAGCACTGGAAACAGATGCTAACATTTATTAAGATATTTTGTGCTTTTTATTAAATGTATCTATTTATCCTTAGTAAACTCTTTGAGAGGTGGGTGACTTTATCTCCAGTTTAGAGTTGAAACTTTGAGGAGTCAGGTCACTTTTTTAAAGTTGTTAGGGTGACAGGATAAGATTGGAATGTAAATCTAGATGTTCCTGATTCCATGAGTTTGGGTTCAACATATAGTTTCATGAATCAAAATATTCCAAATGCTACCCTGCTTTTTTTTTTTTTCTTCTCTAATCAAAATTTTCTTTGGATTTGGTTTTGAAAAGACATTCCCATCTTACTCAGTTACATTCTTCAACTCATTTCTTCAGCTTCTACTTCTGATTGTGAAATGAGTGAAGAAATATTTTTAACCTGGCAGGAATGATCTTCCATCACTGATGAATGCTGGATTCAGTAAAGCCTATGGATATAGCTAAAATCTTCAGGGGAAGAGCTGTTCTGTGTTTCTGTGGTATATTTTCCAGAGTATGTTCGAGGTAAGTTACCTAATGGGAAGTGCATAAGGGTCATCCACAGAGTGTCTTAATAAATGGTATGTGCCTAAATGAGTCAGTTGTTTTTAGATGACTCATGATATGTTTTATATTCTAGGAATTCGTTTTTATGTTGGACTTATGTGTTTTAGTCTCTCCGTGCAATTATCTTTTTTTGTTCAATGTACTTTTTTTCTAGACTTCCTGAGGTAAAATTGGTTAGAGTTGCTTGACTTGGAAAATAAAAATACAGTTAAATTTGAATTTCACATAAACAAGGAATAATGATTTTTAAACTACAAGTATGTTTCAAATACTACATGAAGATTTTTTTAAAAACATTTATTTGCTTTAGTTGTACACAATGTATTGTATTTATTCTTTACATGGTGCTAAGGATTGAACCCGGGCTGCACACATGCTAGGCAAGCGCGCTACCGCTGAGCCACCATCCCAGCCCCTACATGAAGATATTTTCAGGAGGACTTAAAGTTAAAATTTAACTGGGTATTGAGTATTTTAATTGGCAACCCAGTTAAACACTCTCAATTTGCCTCTTGCTATCACAACATTAGAATATAAATCTAGATTTTTCTGACTTAAATATTTGAGCTGTCTCCAGTTCAATGTATTGCTTCTGGTAACAAACTTGTCTATACTCTGCCCTGTTCTCCACCTCACCACCACACCAGTCAAAATTTCCAGGGTAGCAATGATTCCAGGAAAGCTCAGACTTACCTCATTATTGATTTTATTTTTCAGGTTAGTCCTAATTTTTGAGTGTTCTACAGAAAAATCAGGACTATATTCAATATTGGGAATCCGGAAAGAGGCCTGGTAATACTGATATTTCTGATCTAGAAGTAAAAACAGAAACAAATTATATATGTCTAGTTTATCTGAGTTGTATACATATAAGTATAGGGGATGAAAAAAAAAGTCATTGTCATGGTTTGGATATGATTTATCCCCCAAAGATTCCTATGCTGGAAATCTTATCCTCAATATAGCAGTATTGAAGGATGGGAGGACCTCTAAGAGGTGGGTCATGACTGCTCTTGTGAAGAGATTAATTCTGGTCTTGAAGAATGGGTTAGTTTTCAAAGGAGTGTATTAATTCTTGTGAATGTGGGTTTTTACAAAGGACCAAGATGGCCCCTTCCTGGTCTCTTGCTTTCTCTCTTGCCACGTGATCTCTTTTGCAGGCACCACTCACCTCTTACATGTACACCTACCCTGACGCTCTCCATTATGTTGTGATATAACCAAGGGTCTCTTGCCAGGTACAGTCACCCAATCTATCCTCCAGAATTTTGAGCAAAAACCGCCTCTTTTTAAAGTACCCAGCTTCAGATATTTTGTTATAGCAACACTAAGCAAACTAAGGCAGTCATATAATTGATGAATTCCTAAATATTAAGCATTCAATAGCTATGGCAAATATCTTCCACTAACCCTTTTTAAAGATCATATGTCTTCATAGTCACCATGGTTTTAAGTTGTATCCTGACACCTGTTTGTGATCATTTATACTTTTAAGCTACTAATTAATGATGGAATGTCTCATAAATTGACCTCAAAGTTAAAATTTCTACTAAAACATTCTTTGCTCCCAGCATGTTGAATATTATTGTACCATAAAATAAGATCACATGCATATATGTACATTGTTTGAGATATAATATTGTATGAACCACACCAAATTTTAAGTGCTAGAAATAATTTTTATGCGTTAAGGATTATTATTTCCCAAATGTATGTAAAATTATTCAAATGCAAATTCCATTCTGAAATATTAGAAAATATTAAGGTTTTGAAATAGATCATCAGATTTCCAAAATAATACAATTGGATAGATACTTACCATATGCCAAAAAATAAACAAGGAGACCAATAATTATTGCCAGAGCTAATACGATAGTTGTGAAAATAATGGCAAGCACCCATGGTTTCAATGAACTTCTTCTTCCACTCAGTATCCCTGGTCTTTTGAGAAAGATATACATATTAAAAATAAATAGGACTTTTGATTATTCTTTTTGGTGTAGAACATTATTTTCTGGAATTCTTGGTTCATATTACATTTATTAACATTTGGATATGTTATTCTGTAGAATATTGGAAAAAATTCTATGAAAAGTTGAATTGGCATTTAACTTTATATTTTGACTTTAGAAAGTCAGCATTGTACTACAGTGAACTTTTATTTCACATACTTTCTGGTCCATGATACTAGATGTTCTGAAATTTAGTAATTTTGTAAACAAACTAATATTATATATTTGTCTTATATGCTTCAGATCACAATGAACCTCAGGGAGCAAAAGCATCTCAGTCACTCTTCTCATTCTAACATGAACAGACAGGAGTCCAGAGATTACTAAAATCTCCTGGTTAAATATTGACAAAGCCGGAAAATTGGGCTGTTAGAGCTTTGTTTCATACCTTTATACTAAAACCCATTGCTCCCATTTGCAGGAGGTACAATCTGTGATGCGTATGAAGAACATCTAAAATAGAGGAAATTTAAGAAAATAAAATAAAAAAAATTATGAAGAAAAAATAACTAGCAAAACCAAGAAAAAGTTACTAATATTATGAACAAGCAAATAAACAGTGATAACTTGAGACATTGGACCCAGGTATTGTGGTATGACATGATGAGTCATGTATCACATAGGGTTACATGTCAAGCCTGTGATTTTTATAGATGATATTGCTTAGGATAAAATCACATTTATTTGAGTAAGCATAAAATCAGTTTAAAGAAAAATATTAAGCCGATAATAGTATCAGTGACTACTATTTCAGATGTGGTAAAAAACATAAAAATTCTAAGCAACTTGACTGACATTTTGGAGACCCTGTGGAAACAGGGTAATGTGACAAAGTTCTGTGCCATGCCAGTGGCAGGGCCAACAATCTAAAAGAAATAATATGAACAATTATGGAGTTGAGGCAGTCTAGCATAATGCCAATATGGGTTGTCCATATGAGATCTAAACCATAGGGAAAGTGGACAGGAATATGGTTCTGAGAATTCAAGGTGCTGGTTTTTGTTCTGTCAAAATTATACATGAACAAGAAGGAATTACTTTTCTGGGAAAAGTGCCTAGTAGCGGTAAAGAGGAAAGCAGGCCCCAGTAAGTAATTGAAGAAATCAGTTGAGTTATTCCTTTAGGTAACAATAATTTGGAAGGGGTTAAAATGTCCCTGATGCCCTTGGGTTTGGGCAAAAGAGAATTCATAGGTTTTTTTTTTCCTATATCAGAACCATCAAATAGAGCTCTGCTAAGTAGTCAGCACTAATTCTGAGTTCAGCTGGGTTTCTGAAAAGATCTAGAGTCACACTGGCCTGCAACTTTTTGGTTGGCAGCAAGACAAAAGCATTACAATCTGCAAACATCTGAAGTGTCTTAAGAAGAGTGGGAATGAAGCTGGGCACATGCAAAAGCTGATGAAAATACCCATCTCCTTTACTAATAGAAGCCATGGCAATCATGAACTCAATTTAGTTGATCTTTAGTGAGTTTCTTTTGCATGCCAATTAATCATCTGCTACAGATTCAAAATAGTAAAGATATATCCTCTTATATTTAAGGATGTATAATCTAGGCACATGAAATAACTATTATATAGCCGGGTGCGGTGGTGCACACCTGTAATCCCAGCACTTGGGAGGCTGAGGCAGGAGGATCTCAAGTTCAAAGCCAGCCTCAGCAATGGCGAGGCACTTAGCAACTTAGTGAGATCCTGTCTCTAATAAAATACAAAAAAGGGTTGGGGATGTGGCCCAGTGGTCAAGTGCCCCTGAGTTCAATCCCGGGTACCAAAAAAACAAAACTACTATAATAAAAGTGCTACATGTCATTGTGGAATTATGCCCAAAATGCTATCAGAGATTAATGGATACTAATGGGTTTTGCTTTAGAGAAGTTGTCAGGTGAACTGGGCTTTGAAGGCTGATGAGGAGGAAATAACTGGCAAGGCTGACATGCACCTCAGGAAGAGAGAACAGCATGAGCAAAGACAAGGTGATATGAGAACCTAGGACAAATTCAAGAAAACAGAACATGAAGATGAGATAGTAGGTAGACTTAATTAATACACTTACTTATTAGCTAGCTCAACATGTATTTATTAAGAGTTATTATATACAAAACATAGGGGAAAATGGAGAAGAATCTTTAGTAGCTCTTCTCTTAGAAGAATTGATAGTCTTATAAAGGAGGAGTACAGTGTACACAAACTGCTACCAGAATTGCAGAAAATTTCTAAGAGAATTCCAGGGAAGAACTAATACTTCCTTTTTAAAGGATATAAGAGCCATTATAGTTTCCACATGACATGTCCCATAAAAGCTCACGTGAGAGTCAACACAAGAAAGTCTAGAAGTGAAATGCTTGACTTGTGAGAGCTTTAACTAACTGGTGCATTAATCCACTTAAATGGATTAACTGGGTGATCACTATAGGCAAATAGAGTGGCTGGAGGAGGTAGGTCATTGGGAGCATGCCTTT
Organism: Tamias sibiricus; assembly: GCA_025594165.1. Lineage (NCBI taxonomy): Eukaryota > Metazoa > Chordata > Mammalia > Rodentia > Sciuridae > Tamias > Tamias sibiricus. Next base: position 57,180,082 of record CM046665.1, read on the forward strand.
GGGGTCTAGGTTTTGTTCCTGGTGAACTGACCTTAGTCTCTCTCTCCTTCCTGGTGGCCATGTCCTGAGCAGCTTTCCTCTGCCACATTCTTCCGCCTTAATGTTCTGCCTCACCTCGGGCCCAAAGGAATGGAGTGGGCCATCCATGGACTTGAGACCCCTGAAACTGTGACCCCCCCCAAATAAACTTTTCCTCCTCTAAAATTATTCTTGTCAGGTTTTTTTTTTTTTTCTTTTTTTTCTTTTCTTTTCTTTCTTTCTTTCTTTTTCTTTTCTTTTTTTTTTTTTTTTTTTTTTTTTTTTGGTCATAGCAGTAATAAAGCTGACTAAAACAATGACTAAAAAAATAAAAATTTTTAAAGTTTAAAACACTGGCCCCACCCTCTCGATGTCTTTGTCTCTGAGTCAGATTTAGAAAGCAATTCATAAAGAGGGATCTTGTGCAACAAAATTTACATCTTCCAAAGAATGTGAATTACCTGTTGAATTATTATACTTTTAACACCAGAAACATCATTGTGACTAAACTACAGTCTTAGGTGTCACAAGTGAGAAAATGTTTCAGTTTATTTCCTTATCATGCAGTGTCACTTCAAAATATTTTTCCTATTTTTTAAAAAATAAAATATTTTTCTCCATATTTCTTTTAATAATAACCTAAGTTTAACTTAAACAGTGGCTAATTTCAATGGCTCTTCTAGAGAGGTTGGAAGCATGTGCCTCTTAGGTACGTGGTAAATATTTGTCTACTGAATAAAGAATGTTCAGTAAAGTAGGAGACAGTCATAAGCTATTTGTAACACAAAATCACAGAGTTTTACTGGAGATAAATGTCTTCATCCATGGCAGGAGGAAGAATGAAAGTAAGCTGGGGTTGTGGCTCAGCAATAGAGTGCTTGCCTAGCATGTGTGATGCACTGGGTTCGATCCTCAGCACCACATAAAAAATAAATAAATAAAATAAACTTATTGTGTCCAACTACAACTAAAAAATATTTTTTTTTAAAAAAACGAAAGTAAGCATTTATCTGGAATCAAGTTACAATTATAAATTTTACTCTTAAAAAACATTCTCTTTCCTTTCCTTCTTGGCATTTGCCTTCTTCTAATCCTTCCATTTCCAAGCATTTAGCTTTGGTCAGACTATGCCAGTGAGAAGAAATGGGTTCATTGTAGTAGAGTAAAATCTAGCCTTAGCATAACCTCTGATACACAAAAGAGGAAAGATCATAAGTGACCTCATCCTTACATGAGGTATTCATACCACCACGAAGGTGAACATGATAAAAACTATCCATTGACAAAGAATCAAAGCATTTTTGAAAAGCATTCTCCTTTTAATCCCATCCCTATCTTCATTTAAATTCCAGTTGGTCCATTATCTATATTATCTCAGGGTCTGTTTTTATAGAAACAAACCTCAGCAGAATAAAAAGAATTCTTCTTGCTTTTTCATTCAATGTTATTTTCAATGTCATTTTTTTTCAATGTTACCATATTTTACTGAGGTACATCTTCAGGTTCTGTTCCCTTAGATAAATCTAGCATCTGTTCTTTCAAATTTTCAAATGCTTTATTTAACCAAAATGCTGTCACCTAGTGATTTAGAGATGAAAAATAAAGGAATACAATGAGGCTTTCATAGAATTGGTCATGTGGTCACAAATATTTAAAGTCATAGAAAGAGTAAATGAGACTTGTTTTAAATAAGACTTGTGTTTTTTTTTTTTTACTTTTCATATTATGGCAAGCTGTGTACTTTGTTTTATTTATTGAATTTATTGTTTTATTTATTAAATTTATTGGAATCAATGTAAGAAAATAGTCTAAGGAAATTTCAGAGAATTGGGGTATTTAAAACCCAACAAGGACCAAAAAGAATGTACATACCATTTACAAAAACTATTGCAGACATCATGACTGTTCAGTTCCTCTCTACCATTTCTGCCAATATTGTTTGTTTCTGTTTTGTTTTGTTGTGAGGGTCTGTGTGAGGGAGTCCTGCTTTCCTATTAATGTTTTCTATTAAGGTTCATTCATCATTAAAAACCTTTTGTCCTACCACCATTATATAATAAATTTCAATCTCTGCAACAAAGCAGGGTTTGTTTTGAAAATTGAAACAGTTGGGGAATAGTTTTTATTTAAAAATTAAAAATTGAAGCTTGAAAAGAAAATCAACCAAAGTCTTCCTTGAATGGAAAAGAACTTTTGAAAGAAGTATTTGAAACTGCTGGAATATTCACACAAACGCCAAGAAAGGAAGGATCATGACAGGTCATGGATTAGACAACTCTAGTGAATAATAGCTGTAGAGAGCTTTTACATTCAATGAAAAAGCTTTGAGCCTCTAGAGGCTTTCTGTCTCTTCCTTCTCATCTCTTCCCTCTATTCTTTTCTCCCTTTCTTTCTTTTCTTTAACAACTTTATTGAGATATAATTCACATATTTCTTTTGTTTTGGGTTCTGACAAGCTATGCACCTTGTTTCCATAACTATAGGCCTAACAATTTAAAATGTACATTTCAATGGCTTTCATTTTATTCACAAGGCTGTGCAACCATAACCACAGTCTTTTTTATTATTTCTTAGTTCATTATTATATTTATTGTTTAGAGACAAGATATTGCCATGTTGTTCAGGCTGGCCTGGAACTCACAATGTCCTGCCTCAGCCTCCTTAGTATCTGGGACTATAGATACATGCCACCATGTCAGCCTTCATAATCTAGTTTTTAGTATTTCATTTCCCCCCCAATAGAAATTCCATAGTTATTAATAGTCACTACCCATTTATTTTAACTGTAGGCAGCCACTATCCCACTTTCTGTCTCAATTATGGACCCTTTATATTAACAGGATCATATAAATGTGTTGTCTTTTGTATCTAATTTCTTTTATTTAACATAAAGTTTTCAAAATTTATCCATGTTGTAGAATGTATCAAGACTTAATTTCTTTTTATTGTCAAATAATATTCCATTTTATAAATTTTCCAGGTTTTATTTATCCATTCACCAACAGATAGACATTTGGGTTGTTTATGCTTTTTGGTTATTATGAATAATGTTACTATTAATGTTTATGCTAAAGTTTTGTGCAGATACATGTTTTTATTACTTTAGAATATAAATCTAAGTAGAATTTCTGGGCCACAGGATAATTCAGTTTAACTTGTAATAGAACTGCTAGGCTTTTCCAAAGAGCCTGTATCATTTTACAATTCCATCAACAACGTATAAATGTAATAATTTCTCCACATCCTTGACAATCTTCTTTTCCTTTTGCTGTTCCATAGAGGTTTTTGTCTCTCTTCTGTTTCTTCTAACTGGTTCTTATTATATTATTCTTTCTACCTTAGTCTGTTCCTTTCTTCTAAGATCATGTTTCTTATGCCCCTTTCATTCTCCCTTTATTTTCCCTTTTAGTCACAGGTTTTAAAATAAAAACAGGCCTTAATAAAATTATTCACAAATTTCCAGATTACCTGCTCTCTGAACTTTGAAATCATGATACCTCCCTCTCCAGGCCTCCCTCACCTTATCAGTCCACCTCTGACTTGTTTTTCCTATGTGTCTTTGCATTTCCTTAATCCATCCTACCTTAGACATTCAATATATTTGCTCAGAACAAATTACAGGAGACATTAACTCGTCTCTTTATTTCCAGATATGCTGTTGCTAATATCTTTCAAATATAAATTCTGATGATGTGATTTTTCTTATTAAAAAACCCTATGTTCTCATTACGTAGGCTATAAACTCTTTTATCTAAAAATGAAATAAATAATTATAGATATCACATTATGTACTAAAAACTGTTATCACTGCCAGGAAAACTGTTATGAAGAGCACAGACAAGATCCCTGCTGTCATGGAGCTTATAGTTACTAGAGGAGACCAAAATGAACAAATAAAAATAATCAGTTTTGACATGTGAAAGTAAAATTCATCAATGCATGACTGAAACTGGAGGCTGGGGGCAGGGAGTATGGGGTGCTAGACTAGGTAGCAGGAGTCATGCGTGAAGAAATGTCACTTGAGCTGAGAGATGAATTGGAAGGAAACAGGCTTAAGAAAAGCTGGGGAAAGAGCAACCAGGTGGCAGCAAGTTCTGAGAGCAGGACAAGAGTGAGCTTGTTGAATTTCTGCAGGAAATGAAGCCAATGTGGCTGGACTGCAGTGAGTTCCAGGAAGGGTGGAGAAAGTTGGCCACAAAGGATCAGATCACAGGGGCTCTGAGAGGTAAAGGCAAGGTGATACTAATTCTAAGAAATCCACTGGATAGCTTTAAATGTCTGAGAGAGATGATATAATTTACATGTTTAAACGAAAGTTCTTTAATTTGCTGAGTTGAACTGACTTTAGTGCTCTTAATGCACAGCGCTTCCCTTCACCTGTGCTATTCTGTTCCTTACATTCACCCAAAGTAGTGCTTTGCTCACAACACCTACTCCACCTAAAATACCCACTCTCTTCTGCCCAGCTGCCTGCACTAATATTTCTGGAAATCTTTCAATGTGTTGCTCTAATGCCTTCTCCTTATTTTAAGAACCATTTCCTTCATAGATTCTGCACAGTTAACTCTCCCTTGAAGTTTCCTGTTATTTTGTTGCTCCTCATATTATCACATTGGTCATCCTGTCTTCTGTTCTGTATACTTGTGTCACTGAGCTTGCCCTTCACTCTACTTTAAGCTGCTCACTCCCGTAGTTATGCCCTATACCTTGTCATTACCAATAGCTTCAATTTTTTGATAACATAAACCTTTACCCAGGTTCCAGATTACTACCTTATACCTTGTTTTCAGTCCCTGTGGGCCTTTAACTGATCCTACCACCTCTCTCATTACTCTCAAGTCAGTATCACTCTTCTTTCCTAGCAAATATCCCACAGGCTCTCATTATACTTGTTCTTTGGCATACAACCTCAGACCCACAACTCTTTCTCATTTGTCATAATCATCTAACAAAACCTGAACACTGGTTAAATACAATTTTCTGCCTGTTTTGCCTCTGCACAAATGTGGTTTGAAAGAATACATAAGTATTCTGATAAGTCTTTTTTTTAAATTCAGGACAACTAAGGTTAAATTTTCCCTCAGTACTTCCTGGCCATCATATTAATTTAGATTTTCTTTCTCTTAATTTAAGTAATAGACAATTATTTTATACCTTCTCTTCTCAAATCTTCAATACTTCCTCCTTCATCCTCATCCTCTGCTGATGAACTTGCTATCTTTGCACTGAGAAAACAGGAATAATCAGAGCAGAGCATGTACAACTCTCACTAACACATCTGTTTTTTTGTATACCTTATTTCTGTGCCTGTGTTCTCTGTCTCTCTTCTTGTCACTACAGTAATATTGAGCACAGTTCTTGGTCCATGTGGACATAAATTCTGTTTAGTTCATGGAACTGATAGATTTTGTTCTGTTTTCTGTAGAGCTGATACAATGTAAGTGAGGTGAGTATGGGATAGGGAGTGATAAGATTGTGTTCCAGTCTTATCCTTCTGCACTAGCTCTGAATCACTTTGAAAAGGGGAAGTCAAGAATTAAGACAGTTACATAGATAATTAAGATGAAAAGCTCGAACATTCTATTAATTGCCCAGATAGTTTTCTTGATAGTCCACTGATCTGCATGTCGTTGCCTGTTTGTGATCTATCTCATATGAGGAATGTTCTCTAGGTTGATGTTATCTTTTGAGCAAGAACAAGACTGATAGTTGCTTATTTACTCCTTTGCATTTTTCTGCTGAGCTTTATTAAGAAACTGACAAAAGTTGTATATATTTTAAGGTGTATAATATGACATTTGATATATGTATACATTGTGAACTTACTACCATAAACAAGCTAATTAATATGTCTATTGATCCACAGAGTTGCCATTTTTATGTGTGTATGGTAAGAACAATTGATACCTACTCTGCAGAAAATTTTAATCATATTATACAGTATAAGTCCCATATTGTATGTTAGATTTACTGAATATTGAGCACTCTCATGTGCCAGACATCTAAGAAAGATGTTTGAAGACAATGGGTTAACATACTATTATAATTATCAATGGGTTCTGTGGAAAACAGTAAATTTTTTTTTACATGATATTCAGCCTCTTTCATCCAATCTGGCAATTCTTACATAATGTTGAAGAGAAAGCAAGCAAGATTTCTTCCATGTTACTTTTTTTTTTTTTTTAAAGGTGGTTGAAGCAGCCTTGCTAGCTCACCAAGAGGTTGTGTATGTGATAGGAAGAACCTGGGTTATTTTCAGACAGGATTCCTTGATACTCACAAGTGGTGTGACCTAGCCTCACATATCAGTGTCTGAGGTTATTCTGTAAAAATAGAGATGATCCCTACAAGGCTATTCCGAAAAAGAAGAGATGGGAAGTGTTCCCTCAATGTTAGCAATCATCAGACTTGATTAAAGAAGTATCTGAGACAGATTGACCCTGTGGAATAGAATGTGATGGTTTGAAAAATGTTAATAGTTGATAACTGCTCTGATCAAGATGGTGGAGCCATATAAAAAAAAATCTTTCTCATTTTGGAGTTTCCTGTCAACATTGTAATCAAGGGATCTCTGTCTAGATAATTCTCTTATCCCCACTTTCCTCTTACTCACCCTTGCATTTTAGTGTTAAGATACCAGCCAGAGGGTGACTGTTACCTCAACTGAACACAAATAGCATTTGCATACATCTGATAAGCTATCCTAATTTGGTGGGAACTCTCTCTGGCTGATACATTTCCATGGTGTAATCAAAGCCTCTTAACAGTGGTTTTAGAGTGTCTTAGGGCCCCAGAAAAGGTAAGGAGTGTTCTTTTACTCAAGGTTGCCCCACCTTATTTCAAACTGGTTTGGGAGAACAAAAGGTGAGGTGTAGAGGTGAAGCATAGGTTGTACTACTAATAATAACAATGATAATTATTAGCTTTCATTTATGAAGCACTTTACAGTTTATAAAGTACTTAACATGTTCCATAACTCCTGATTTACCCAACAACTATATGAAGTTCATATGGTAAATATTTTTATGCCCATTTTTCAATAGAAGCTATTGAGGCTAAAGAAATTTTCCCAAGAAAGTAAGAGCAATAATTAACTGATCCCACCTAAATTCCATATTTTCTGTTTATTAACACTTTCCTTTGTACTTTCTAATGCAAAATTACCACTCTAAAGGGGCACATTAGAAAAACAGAAGCTTGCAACCTGGGAATAAATTAGTTTTGCTGAGCAGAATTATGCTAAGACATAATTTTATTATTTTCAGTAGATTTGAAAGAACCCCAGACTCATGGAAGTGATGCATGGTGAAAATTAAGAGCATTAGTATTGTGTGGGGTTGCCATGGCAGTCAAGGATTTCTGCTGGGGCTGCCCAACAGACCATGAGAGAGAGAGGCAGGCCTAGATCACTTGGCATATGTCTCAAGATAGTGAGGACACTGACTGTCTGGGCAGTGACCTTCAGGACCTTCAGGTCACCCCCAAAAGGAGGAGGCCAGGAAATATTTATTCCTCTTGAAGATGCTAAAACCTTTTAGGGAAGAGAATTAGAACACAAGAAGCTATGCTGTTGGGTTTGTTCTCTGAATTCTGAATAGGAATCCAAATGAAATATAGTAAAAATATAGTCAGGAAAAATTAAAAATGAGCTGGAAAATGGGTACCAACAACTTTTTAAATGAGTTTTACTGTGGATGGGAAGAGGGGGACAAGTTATCTATGAATGTGAAGTTGATAGAGAAATTTATTTTCTTGTGGATCAGAGAGTTTTAAATATATTTAAAATGACAAAAACTAACCAGCAGATATTCTGAATTTAGGAGGGGCACTGGCAGCAGAGAATTTTTAATGTTCATGAATTATAAACTATTAGTTTCACTGATATGAAATTTATTTTCTGTGTAGTTTAAAAGTGGTCATATATAAACTAGGTGCAGTGGCACATGCCTGTAATTCCAGCAATTTGGGAGGCTGACACAGGAGGATTGTACATTCACAGTCAGCCTGGCAACTTAGCAAGACCTTGTCTCAAAATAAAAAAAATAAAAATAAAAAAGGACTGGGGATGTAGCTTAGTGGTTAAACACCCATGGGCTCAATCCCCTGTACCAAGAAAAAAAAATGGTCATATATTGACATTTTCATCTGATTCAATCTAATAAATTGGGGAAACTTGTACAACTGTAGGGTCCTCTTGAACATATGAGTAAAGATCTGAGCAGATAGGTTTGTTGGTTTGATGTGAGGAAGTTGAAGGCATTTTTATCTAGTTGATCAACCACATTATCTCTTTGAAGTAGTAGAAGATGAGACAGCAGGTGATGGGAACTCAAAATTTGAGGAAGATAGAGAAGTTAGAATAGTGTGTATGGTAAAAGGGAGATTGGCAAGAGAACTTAATGGAGTTCAGAATAACAATAAAGAATTTGTTTAAATAAGAAATCTAAGGATCACAAGAGAAACAAAGATGTGTGCATATATGTGTACAAATGTGTGTGTGTGTGTGTGTGTGTGTGTGTGTGTATTGAGGGTGGCATCTGATACATATAAGGAATTTAAAAATTATAAGAATAAATGAATTTTAAAAAGCTCTGGACCATTAGAAGCAAGATTGTAAGAAGGAAGTTTAGAATGGTGATAGAAATCCAAAGTTATGATTCACATAGAATCATTTCCAGTCATGACAACTACAGGGTGGGAATATGAGAGTAGTATTTGAATAGATTATACAGATGAGAACATCAAGGAAATAAATGACTAGGTTGTTGTGTATCTACCAGTGCACAAGGCACTGATGCTACCTAGGGCAAATGTAGGACTTGGAGTAGAAAAGGAGTTGGGAAGGAAGTACAAAAGTCTTCAATAAATAGGGGGCAGTACCATGGGGTCTATCATATTAGCACTGAGCAAGACAGTAGAATTATATGACCCTCAAAATAGTAGGACAATTTAACAAGGCTTTGGGGAGTAATGGTCCAAAATGACAAGATAGCAAAGGTTAAATCATCAACCAAGAAGTTATCTTGAATTCTTGGGAGAATGAAAAACCCTTATGTGAGAAGGCCATAAAGAATCATATCCTGAGCCAGGTGTGGTGGTGCACACCTGTATTCCCAGCAGCTTGGGAGTCTGGGGCAGGAGGATCTGGAGTTCAAAGCCAGCTTCAGCAATAGTGAGATACTAAGCAACTCAGTGAGACCCTGTCTTTAAATAAAATACAAACAGGGCTGGGGATGTGGCTCAGTGTAGAGTGCCCCTGAGTTCAATCCCTGGTACCAAAATTAAAAAAAAAAAAAAAAAAAAAAAAAAAAAAAAAAAAAAAAGAAGAAGAAGAAGAAGAAATCATATCCTGAGGAAAGAACTGTATTTCAGTTATTCAGAGGATTATAGGGAGTAGTTAATGAAAGAAACCAAGAAATTTAGCATGTGGAGTAGTTTGTTAATCATGGAATGGCATTTCAGGAATTGTGAAAGTGTTTATGCAGAAAAGAATTTATCTTAAGGAGTCAATTTTGACTAGGCAAAAATTATCCAGGGGGATGTTTATTACTAAGGATAATGATGATTATAGTATATGAATACGTGTAATACTGACTTCAAAAAATTTTTAAAAAAATGAATATATTTAAATGTTTTTGTGACACTTTCCTGTAAAAATACCTAATCATAAATTAATTAACACAGATATGTTTGTGTCTTATTTAAAAATATATGATTAAAAATGTGAATGTACATATGTACGTTCATATGTGTGTATATGTGTGTGTGTGTATGTGTGTGTGTGTGTGTTCTGATAAAGTTATAGTTGCATTTTTAAACTTGAAATTATGCTACTTCAGCAATATTAATTACTCTTGTTTGGTTTGGGGCCATCTTCTCATTTTGCACCTAGTGCTTACACAGACAATACTGAACTCCTATAGCCCAAGGCACTATAACAGAAGATAAGGGGAATTTCTCACTTAAATGGCAAATTTGGTCTCCAGATTTAAAATTATTAGATCCTGTGTTCTACATTTATACCTTTTTCACTTGACAAAATCCTTTTATGCCTATTGTTAAAATCAGCAATCTTGATTTTAAACAATCTATGTGGAAAATAAATTAAAATTCACCTTTGGGTATTACTACATTAAGAGTCTATATCAGTTACTCATTTTTAGGAAAGAAAATAAGAATTCAATGCTATAAATGTATTTATGCTTATTGACATCACTACAAAAACAAAATGGCTTTCTAGAAAATGAATAAAATATTTCTACACAAAATAGAGCCTATGAAATGGTATAAAATTTATATGAGTGAGTAGATGAGACCCAAACAACCAGGAGATAAGTTGTTCATTGGAAACTAGTTCCAAATATATTTGAAGAACATCTAAATAGTTCACTAAAATATGTGCCAAGCATTGTACTCAATACTGGAATGTACAACAAAAAATAAGATAATATTTTTTTTCACATTACTCTAAGATGACAAAAACTAATAAAGATCTATTTGTGTGTTCCAAATGGAGAAACCCCTTTGAAGCACCGATTGTTGGGAAGAGGAGAAATGGCTTTTCAGCACCTCTGCACCCATCCACACACCTTTATCCTTCACTTTCCTCTGAACCACAGAACCAAGGAAAACAAAACCAGACACTGAAAAAATATATTGTACGGGCATACTAGTTATATAACTAGAAAGTAAGACTGTGGAATTTTCAAGAATTTTGGTCCTGGAGAAGACAGTTTTGAAAACCTTGAAAATAGAAAGTAACAGAAATATAAAAGCCTAAATGATTTCTGAACCTATTAACTAGACATAGGTCTTCTGCTTTCCAGAGTTTTATTTCACTCTATTTCCCTAGTTTCCTTCCTTTTGTGTCACTAACACTTGTCTGTTTACCTTTCTGGTGGATTTATTTTACCTTTAACTAGTTGTAATACAAAATTAACATTTAGATACGTCCTAAATAAAACATAATTTAAATTGCATGCCCCTCAGGACAAGAATGGCTCCTGGCACATAATAGTACATAGTACATGAATTAATGCACAACTGTGAAAGAGAAAATGGATTAATTAAATTATTTTTATGGGTATGGCATCATCATTTTTTCCCCATATGGATTAGCGATCCTTTTAAGTAAAAATAAAAAGATGATTTGTCTTTTAATGAGATAAACCTTAATTTGTGGTGAAAACGGAAGCAGGTAGAAAGGGGAACATTTTGTATATCTATTTATTTTATATTTAATTGGTGCATTATAATTATACATAAAAGTAAGATTCATTGTGGTATATACATGCGTGTACATAAGATGCTTTGGTCAAGTTCAGGAAAGGGGAACATTTTAAATCATTGAGAAGAATAAAATTAACTCTTAAGGAGATTATGGTCTGAAAATCCACTTGTTTAATTGAATTTTATGTACAAATATCCATTTATTAATAATGAAAAAACTTCAACAACTTTGCTTATAAACCATTAAAAAACATTTGAAATTCCCTTATTATCCTGATTAGATTTTATTAATTTATTTTATATTTGTAGGTGAAGAGCTAATGTTCAATAAATAATAAATAATATTTTTAAAAATGCAGAATGGATCATAAAGGAAAAAGAGGGCTAAAATATGTTTAAGACATATTTTCTATAGATTTCAAAATCTATTAAATTATAAGAATCTTGGAATTATATTTGCTTCTCAGTTTTTATATGCTTATATAAAAATTATTCTTATATTATTTCTTAATTTTTAAATTTTAAATAGCAAAGCACATCTTTAAATTAAAATTCTTAATCTTTTGAGTTTCAATTATATTTATCAGTTTCAGAATGAATTAAATATAATATTTCCTATACATATGGATATTTCCTTTCTTTTTCATGAATCAATTTAATGCACAACTTAGGAATATCACAAATAACATTATATATCCTAAACTCTTTGGTAAGCTTGAGAAACACTTCCTTCCTTGTGCCATTCCACTTCTATAAACTTAAAAATACACCCCTGGCTCTGTTTCTCTTTCTCTCTCTCTCTCTCTCTCTCTCTCTCTCTCTCTCTGATTATCTCATTGTCACATTAAACTTTTCAATTAAAAATTCAACAGTAAATTAAATTTTAAACTGATCCAATATTAAGTTTTTAAATCTTAGATATGAAAATGATTAGCATGGCTTCCTGATAGAGAATTATTACTATGGCATTTTCTCTAATAAAAAAGCAAAAATGATTAGATTGCCAACTCAAAATAATTTCCAATTTGCATTGGCAACCATAAATATAAAAAAAAAAATCTTTCAAACATGAAATAAAATTAAACTTACCGGTACATCACACACTGCTGTGAATGTAAACTCCTCCACCTCTGTGCTGCTTTGTGATTTCTCGTCAAATGATTAGTGTCCTAGGTACTCTTTCATACTTGTAAGCTGACTGAAGTTAAGAATACTTAAGGATTTAAAAAAAACTAGTTTTACAAGTTGGGAAGGGTAAATGTTAACCAATAGTATGGTTTGAGGTGAAGACTCACTTGATAAATCTTTGTTACGGGAAGTTAAGAATTTCCTGGTTCTGGCTAATTAAAATTAAGTGAGAAACAATTTCAAGCCTAAACCCTAAGCCACACCCTTTGATGCTTTGAGGAGTTTTGTATTTACTTTTTAAGAGGTAACACTCTTCCTTCTGAGTCAGTGCAAGTCTGGTCTCTGGCCCAGCCATCCATCTCTACAGGAGGCAAGTCTGAAATAAAATCAGCTTTCATGAATCTTTAATGTCCTTGACTAGTGCAATAGCACAGGGCTCATTATATCTGGCCCAATGGTTCATTTGTATCTATTCTAGAGGTGGATTCTTCTCAAGGTGGAAAAAGTAATACATATATTGAACCAACTGTCATCTTAAGGTCTTCATCATCTAATCATCTCTTCTTTGCATGCTCAACTTTTCAGCCACATCATTGTCTACTTTTTTTGAATAAGTCAAGTTCTCTCCCTCCAATCTTTTTGTTACATTGAGTTTTTGTCTCTCATGTTGAAAATGTTTTTTCTTTATGTTACAGTTTGCAATTCAAAATGCACTTCACTGTTAGTGTCAATTCATATATTTAATTAGGATCTTTCTGCACTGGCTCCACTGAAAGTCTCTAAGGTAACTTCTTTGGAATGTTCTTTCCTCTAATTATCCTACACATCATACAACCTGCATGATGCTTTACCCACACTTTTCCTTTAAGGAAGCTTCTAACTTTAGTTTTGCTTATTTTAGGGTTTTTGAACACATTTCTTCTGTTAGCGAATGATTTGAGGATTAAAGTTGTGAAGTCTTCAAAAGCACTTTCTAGTACCCTTGCAAATACTAAGGCATTCTATACTTATTAATCTTTCTAGTCGTCATTCTGACAGTTAATGTTCCCATTTATTTTTTCTACTCTTTCATTTTGAAAAAAATGTTTTTGGCAAAACAGGGACAGGTTATAATTACAATTAATAAATTAATACAGAGAGACAAATATTCACGCTGGCTAATAAATTTAAAATTCTACACTTTTATCAATTTTCTATTATTGCTTGACAACTACCATAACCCCTCAGTCTAAAAATTATTTATTTTTATTCTATAAATCATAAGTACAGGTAAGCTCAAGTTTGTTTTCTGCTTAGGTTCTCAGAAATTGGAAAGCAAAGTACATACCCAACTGTGGTGAAGAATCACTTCTAAACTCATTCAGCCAATGGCAGAATTCAGTTTCTTGTAGAAGGTGTAGGGCCCTCTTTCCTTACATACTGTGAGTCAGAGCTGTCCTCAGCTCCTACATGCTGCCAATATGCCTAAACACTTGACTCATTCAAGAAAACAGTAGTACATCTCCTCACACTTGGAATGTCTCTTTTCTGCTATTAGGAAGAGCATATAATTCTAAATTGCTTTATTTATAACATACTACAATAGACACATTGGATAAAATCCCCTTTGATTAAATTAAAGTAAACCTATTAGTAACTGCTATGATATGAATATTTGTGTCTCCCAACTCTGCTGTAAATTCATAAGCTGAAAAGTTGACCACCAATGTGGTGGTATTAGGAGGCAGACTTTGGGAGATACTTAGATATGAAGGTGCTTAAAAGTTCTAAATGATGCTTATAAAAGCAACTCCAGAGAGCTGCCTTATCCCTTCTACCATGTGAGAATGTGAGAAGGTGCTATGTCTATACAACAGACTGAATCTGTTAGTATTTTGACATGATGCTTCCCAAACTCCTGAACTGTGAGAAATAAATGTTTTTTGTTTATTATGTTTTTGTTATTGCAACTCAAACACAATTAAATAGTAACTTTAATCAAATTTATTAAATCTCTTTTGCTATGCAATGTAACATGATCAAGAATATATACTTCCTGATATTCGTAGTAGGATTTGGGTAGAAGATCTTGTAGGACTTTTTCTGAATTGTCTACTATAATACCAAAACAAATGTTATTTTATATGCTTTTAACTATACATATAATAATGCTAGCTAATTTTAGTGAAAAATTGGCATTCCCATATTTCAGAGATATGGTAAATTGGTAAAATAATTTCAGAAAAAAAAACTTGCTTAGAGTCACAAGGAAGGAAGAATGTCTATGAATATGGATTTTGTAGTGCATTAGGTCTTAAAAAGCATAAATGCTTTTAAATGCTTTTTTAATATGAAGAATTAGGCAGAAGTGGCAAAAGAGAAGATGCAAGATGGGAATTTAAAATAGATAACAGGAGGAGGATAATCATAAAATCCTTGCACATCAAGAAAATGAGACTGAGATGGAAGATAGTGGAGTAGAGGAAAGCTGCATCCCAAGATACACCATGGTGTGGGCCCAAATCAGTGGGTGTGCAGCTTCTCAATGATGTGGGTAAAAGAGAGATTTCACTAAAATTTAATATTGGACATTCAAAGTGGCTTAGGGATACAGAATTTTGGGTATGATAAACAAAGAATACATCGAAGCCAACCTGTTGCTCCAGGGGCACTGCAGGTGCAGATACACTATAGAGTGAGAGGGAACACAGTTTTAGAACAGAGAAACTTGAGATCAAAATGCTGCCTAATCTTAATGATCCAGAGGCTTCGGTGTGCACTGGTGCTCAAAAAGCGTGCTCTGTATCTCAACTTGCCTCAGAGAGTTGATGCAGGAGCCATCTTGCATTCTCAACTAAGTTCTATTGGGCCTTTATAGAAGAAATAAAACCAGTATTTCTCAAATTATTCCATGAAATTTGAAGAGAGGAAACACCCCAAATACATTTCATGATGCCAATATGACTTTGATACCAAAACTAGACAAAGATTCATCAAGGAAAAAACCTACACAGACCAATATCCCTGAGACATAGATGCAAAAACAAAAACATATCAAAAAGATAATATACCATGATAAAGTGGGTTTAATTCCAGTGATGCAAGTTTGGTTCAACATATGTAAATGAATACATGTAATTCATCACTTAAACAGAATTGAGGACAAAATTTACATGATCATCTCAATAGATGCAAAAAAGATTTTTGATAAAAATTTGACACCCATTCATGTTAAAAATACTGGAGAAACCAGAGATCAAGGGAACTTAACTCAACATCATAAAAGCCATTTATGACAACCCAAAACCAATATCATACTAAGTGGAGAAAAACTTAAAGAATTTCTTCTAAAATTAAGAACAAGACAAGGCTGTCCATTCTCACACTCTTATTCAATATAGTCCTTGAAACATTATCCAGAGCAACCAGGCAAGACAAGGAAATCAAATGGATACAAATAGGAAAAGAAGTGAAACTATCTTTTTTAGCTGATGATATGATCCTATCTAGAAGACCCCCAAAAAACTCCATCAGAAGACTTCTAAAGATTACAAATGTGTTTAACAACATAGCAAAGACATGAGATCAACACCAATAAAACAATAGCTTTCCTATATTCAACAGTGATTCAGCCACAGAAGAATCAGGAAAATAATCTCATTCACAATAACCTCAAAATGATTAAATACCTGGAAATTAATCTAACCAAGGAGTTAAAAGAGCTCTACAATGAAAATTATAAAATACTGAATAAACTGAAGAAGACCTTAGATGATGGAAAGACATCCATGTTCTTGGATAAGCAGAATCAATATTGTCAAAATGGCCATACTACCAAAAGCAATATCAGTGCAACTGGCATGAGAACACCAATGACATTCTTCACAGAATTATAAAAAACAAGTCTTAAGTTGCTTTAGAAGAATAAGACTCAGAAGAGCCAAAGCAATACTAAGCAAGAAAAGTGAAGCAGAGTCATCACAATACATGATCTGAAATTATACTAGACAGTTGTACTAACAAAACAGCATGGTATTGGCATCAAAATAGACATGAAGACCATTGGAATATAATAGAAGACACAGAGACAAATCTACATACCTACAGCCATCTGATATTTGACAAAGGTGCCAAATATATATCTTACAAAAGTCAAGCTTTTAAACAAATGGTGCCTAGAAAACTGGATGACTATATGTAGAAAAATGAAATCAGACCCCTCTCTCACACCTGCACAAAACTCAAATTGAAATGGATCAAAGACTTAGGAGTTACACCAGAAACTTAACAAGGGCTAGAAGAAAACATAGGGTTAAAACTCCATCACATAAATACTGGCACCAACTTCCTTAACAAAACAGGGTGCAACAAATTAAACCAAGTATCAAAAAGTGGGATGCCATCACACTAAAAAGCTTATGCACAGCAAAGGAACTGATTAAGAACATGAAGAGAGAAACTACAAAATAGGAGAAAATCTTGTCCAGCTACTCTTCCAATAGGGTATTGACATACAGAATATAGAATATTGATATGCAGAATATAGAAAGAACTCAAAAAATTTATCTCCACAACACAAAACAAAACAAAATCCAAAATCACCCAATCAATGAATGGGCAAAAGAACTAAGAAGAAACTTTTCAAAAGAAGAAACATAAATGGCCAACAAATATACAAAAAAAAAAAAAAGTTCAACATCTCTAGCAATCAGGGAAAAGCAAATCAAAACTACAAAGATTTCGTCTTACTCCAGTCAGAATGGCAATGATTAAGAATATAAAAAAACAGGCCAGTTCAAATCCACACTCAGCCGGACGCGACCCTCAGCAGTAAAAGCCCCAGAGAAAGCGGCGTGGAGACCTGCGAACAGGCAAGGAGGAATCCGCGACTGGGAGGACCTTCAACAGACAAGGGGGGAAACGCAAGTCCAGCGTGACGACCCTCTGTGACCCTTCAACTGAGGAAGAGCACGGGAAGTAGACTCCACACAAAGACCCATCTCCAGCATCACTCCTTGCTAACCAGGTACGCAGACTTGGCTCCATCCACAAATGCTCCGCATCAGCCAGAGCAGATCTGCTGAACAGATAATTTAACAAACTGAGAGAGGAAGAGAATAAGTTGCCTAATTGAGACTTGTGAATTCAACTTTGTGTTTTGTGTGTGTGTGTGTGTGTGTGTGTGTGTGATTGTCGTAGTTGTTTTTGTTTTGTATTGTTTTATTTTTCTTTCTTTTTTTTTTTCTTTTTTTCTCTTCTTTTTTCCTCTCTCCCATTTTCATTCCCTCTTGTCTCTCATTCCTTATTTCCTCATCTTTCCTAGCTACACCCTGTCCCTACATTCTCAACAGAGAAGAAAACAAGTTGTATACAAGAACTTGGAATCTTAAAACTGGGGCAACTGAATAGTACATCAAATGGGTGTTTTATATAGTCTACTCTCTCTTTTTTGACTCATCCTGTCTTTTCTCTTTCATTAATTCTTACTACCTGGCAGTTTTCTAATTTCTCTCAACATTTGCGTAAGCTTAGCTGAAATACACATTGGTCTTCACACTTAACTAGACACTCCAGTTCCTTTTCCTACCTCTTCTGCTATTAAACTACTTCCATAGATTTCTATTATTACACTCCCAAAAGCAGGGGGGGGAAGCAATATCCTTCCCTCCTTCCTCCTAAGCATATCACCTTTGTACCCAATATCTGAAATTATAAACCCCATTACAATCACTCAGAATATATTGGAGGTAATATCTAAATTCTCTAACTCTGTAAATTGTGACCAAATTGTGATTAACTGAATATAAAATGTCTGGTTTTAATGTGTAAAGTATATATAAGGGGAGCTAATAGCATTGTACAACAGGAGCATCATTAGGCTTTAAGGTAAAAACAAAAAAAGTCAAGGTTCCACAGTGCTAAAAGAAAAGACACATAAGCAATATGAAAAAAACAAGGGAAGAAAATGTCCCAAACAAATCAACATACCTCCTTAGAAGATTCCTTGGCAAGCACAGTAGATCTAATGACAGAACGGGAATTCAGGAAATACATAATCCAAATGATTATGGAGCTCAAGGACGAATTCAAGAAGGAGGTGAAAGAGCAAATACAGGTAGTAAAAGCTCACTTTGACAAAGAACTTCATAAACAAATACAAGAAGCAAAAGACTACTTCAATAGAGAGATAGAGGTTCTAAAGAGAAACCAAACAGAAATTCTGGAAATGAAAGAAGTAATAAACCAAATTAAATGCTCTATTGAAAACATCACCAATAGATTAGACCACCTGGAAGAAAGGACCTCAGATAATGAAGACAAAATATACATCTGGAAAAAAAATGCAGAGAACACAGTAAAAATGATAAAAAATCAAGAACAAAACATTCAAGAAATTTGGGACAACATAAAAATATCAAATTTAAGAGTGATTGGGGTAGAAGGAGCAGAATTCCAAGCCAAAGGAATGAATAATTTATTCAATGAAATAATAGCAGAAAAATTTTCAAACTTGAGGAATGAATGGGAAAACCAAGTCCAAGAGGCTTACTGAACACCAAACGTACAAAATCACAACAAAACCACACCAAGGCACATCATAATGAAAATGCCTACTATACTGAACAAGGAGAGAATATTAAAAGCCACAAGAGAAAGGAAGCAGATTACATATAGGGGGAAACCAAGTAGACTATGTTCAGATTTTTCAATCCAGACCCTAAAAGCTAGAATATCCTGGAATAACATATTTCAAGCTCTGAAAGAAAAGGGATGTCCACCAAGAATCTTATACCCAGCAAAATTAAGCTTTAGATTTGAAGATGAAATAAAAACCTTCCATGACAAACAAAAGTCAAAAGAGTTCGCAACTTGAAAGCCAGCACTTCTGAACATCCTGGGCAAAATATTCCATGAAGAAGAAAAGAAAAATAGCAATGAAAAATCAATAAAGGGAGATATTAAACTAAAGGAATTACCAACCAGAGGAGAAACCAAATCAAGTTAAATACCACAAACAAATAAAAATGGATGGGAATACGAATCACATCTCAATAATAACCTTGAATGTTAATGGCCTAAATTCACCATTCAGAAGATACAGATTGTCAGACTGGATTAAAAGAAATGACCCAACAATATGCTGTCTCCAAGAAACCCACCTCATAGAAAAAGACATCAGTAGACTGAAGGCGAAAGGCTGGGAAAAATCTTACCACTCACATGGGCCACAGAAGCAAGCAGGTGTTTCCATTCTCATATCAAATAAGGTAGACTTCAAGCCAAAGTTAATCAAAAGGGACAAAGATGGATATTTCTTACTGATTAAGGGAACCATTCATCAACAAGATATAACAATTATAAATCTATATGCCCCAAATAATGGAGCACCTACATTCATCAAACAAACCCTTCTCAATTTCAAGAGTAAAATAGATCACAACACAGTTATCCTAGGGGACTCAACACACCTCTATCACCACTGGATAGATCATCCAAACAAAAGCTAAATAAAGAAACTTTAGGCCTCATTAAAACAATTAATAACTTAGACCTAAAGGAGATATATAGAATATTTCATCCCTCAGTAAGAGAATACACTTTCTTCTCAGCAGCACATGGCTCCTTCTCCAAAATAGACCATATGTTATGCTACAAGGCAACTCTCAGAAAATATAAAAGAGCAGAGATACTACCCTGCATTCTATCAGAACATAATGGGATGAAATTGGAAATCAATGATAAAACAAGAAATAAAAAAAAAAATTACTCCAACAACTGGAAGCTAAACAACATGCTACTGAATGAACAGGGGTTTGAAGAAGACATCAAGGAGGAGATTAAAAAATTCTGAGAGGTAAATGAGAACACAGATGCAACATATAGAAATCTCTGGGACACTATGAAGGCAGTATTAAGAGGGAAATTCATTGCACTGACTTAATTCCTCAAAAGGAAAAAAAAAATAAATAAATGACTTAACATCACACCTCAAAGCACTAGAAAAAGAAGAACAGACCAACACCAAGAGCAATAGAAGACAGGAAATAATTGAAATCAGAGCTGAAATTAATGAAATTGAGATTAAAGAAACAATTCAAAGAATTGACAAAACTAAAAGTTGGTTCTTTGAAAAAATAAATAAAATTGACAGACCCTTAGCGATGCTAACGAAAAGAAGGAGAGAAAAAACTCAAATCACTAACATCTGTGATGAAAAGGGAAATATCACAACAAACACCTCAGATATACAGAGGATAATTAGAAATTACTTTGAAATCTTGTACTCTAATAAAATAGAAAATATTGAAGACATTGACAGATTCCTAGAGTCGTAAGAATTGCCAAAACTGGATCTGGAGGATATACATAATTTAAATAGATCAATTTCAAGTGAGGAAATAGAAGACACCATCAAAAAACTACCAGCTAGAAAAAGCCCAGGGCCTGATGGCTTTACAGCCGAGTTCTACAAGACCATCAAAGAAGAACTAATACCATTGCTCTTCAACTTATTTCAAGAAATAGAAAAAGAGGGAGCTCTCCCAGACTCTTTCTATGAGGCCAATATTACACTAATTCCAAAGCCAGGCAAAGACACAGCCAAAAAGGAAAACTTCAGTCCAATATCTTTAAAGAACAAAGATGCAAAAACTCTCAAAAAAAAATCCTGGCAAATCTAATACAAAAACATACCAAAAAGATAGTGCACCACAACAGTGCACCATGATCAAGTGGGGTTTATCCCAGGGATGCAAGGTTGGTTCAGCATACGGAAATCAATTAACATAGTACATCACATTAATAGAATTAAAGATAAAAACCATATGATCATCTCAATAGATGTAGAAAAAGCATTTGACAAAATACAACACCTGTTTATGTTCAAAACACTAGAAAAACTAGGAATAACAGGAACATATCTCAACATTATAAAAGCTATTTATGCAAAGCCCCAGGCTAACATTATGTTAAATGGAGAAAAATTGAAAGCATTCCCTCTACAAACTGGAACAAGATAGGGGTGCTCCCTTTCACCACTGTTATTTAACATAGTACTTGAAACTCTGGGCAGAGCAATTAGATGAAATAAATTAAAGGGATCCAGATAGGAAAAGAAGAGCTCAAATTAGCACTATTTGCTGATGACATGATAATATACCTAGAAGACCCAAAAAACTCTACCAGAAAACTTTTAAAACTAGTAAATGAATTCGGCAAAGTAGCAGGATACAAAATCAATACCCATAAGTCGAAGGCATTTTTGTACATCAGTGACAAATCCCCTGAAAGGGAAATGATGAAAAATACCCCATTTACAATAGCATCAATCAATCAATCAATCAATCAATAAATACCTGGGAATCAACTTAATGAAAGAGGTGAAAGGCCTTTTAAAGAAAATTATAGAACACTAAAGAAAGAAATTATAAAAGACCTCAGAAGATGGAAAGACCTTCCTTGTTCTTAGATAGGCAGAATAAATATTGTCAAAATGTCCATACTACCAAAAGCATTATACAGATTTAATGCAATTCCAATCAAAATCCCAATGACATTCCTCAAAGAAATAGAAAAAGCAGTCATGAAATTCATCTGGAAAAATAAGAGACCCAGAATAGCTAAAGCAATACTTAGCAAGAAAAGTGAAGCAGGTGGCATCACCATACCAGATTTTAAATTATACTATAGAGCAATAGTAACAAAAACAGCATGATATTGGAACCAAAACAGACGGGTAGACCAATGGTACAGAATTGAGGACACAGAGACTAATACATATAATTTCCGCTATCTTATATTAGACAAAGGTGCCAAAAATGTACAGTGGGGAATGGACAGCTTCTTCAACAAATGGTGCTGGGAAAACTGGAAATCCATATGCAACAAAATGAAATTAAACCCTTATCTCTCACCATGCACAAAATTCAATTCAAAGTGGATCAAGGACCTAGGAAGTAGACCAGACACAATACGCCTAATAGAAGAAAAAGTAAGCTCCAATTTCCAACATGTCGGATTAGGCCCCAAGTTCCTTAATAAGAATCCTGTAGTGCAAGAATTAGTATCAAGAATTAATGAATGGGATAGATTCAAACTAAAAAGCTTCTTCTCAGCAAAAGAAACAATCAGTGAGGTGAATAGAGAACCAACTAACTGGGAACAAATATTTAATACATGTACATCAGACAGAGCACTAATTTCTAGAATATATAAAGAACTCAAAAAACTCAACACCAAAAAAACAAATATCCCAATAAATAAATGGGCCAAAGAACTGAACAGACACTTCTCAGAAGAAGATATACAATCAGTCAACAAATACATGAAAAAATGCTCAACATCACTGGCAATTAGAGAGATGCAAATCAAAACTACCCTAAGATATCATTTCACACCAGTCAGAAGGGCAGCTATTAAGAACACAACAATAAATGTTGGAGAGGATGTGGGGGAAAAGGCACACTCATACATTGCTGGTGGGACTGCAAAATGGTGCAACCATTATGGAAAGCAGATTTCTTGGAAAACTGGGAATGGAACCACCCTATGACTCAGCCATCCCACTCCTGGGTCTATTCCCAAAGGACTTAAAAACAGCATATTACAGTGACACAGCTATCTCAATGTTCGAAGTTGCACAACTCACAATAGCTAGGTTGTGGAACCAACCTAGATGTCCCTCAGTAGATGAGTGGATTAAGAAAATGTGGTATAGACACACAATGGAATTTTACTCAGCAATATAAGAAAATAAAATAATGGCATTTGCAGGTAATTGGATGAATTTGGAGAATATAATGCTAAGTGAAGTTAGTTAGTCTCAAAAATCCAATTACCAAATGTTTTCTCTGATATAAGGAGACATATTCACAGTGGTGTCGGGTGTCGGGGTACATAGGAAGATTAGAGGATCACTAGGATGGTCAAAGGGGAGGGAGGAGAAGGGAGGGAGCTAGGGGGTATGGGGGGGAATAAAAGAAAAGGTGGTATAATAAGATGGATATCATTATCCTAAATGCATGATTGAAGACTTGAAGAGTATGAATATACTTTGTATACAAACAGTGTTATGTGAAAAGAAGCTCTATATGTGTATTATGAATTGTAATGCATTCTACTATTACAAATACAACATTGAATAAAAATAAACAAATAAATAAAAAAGAAAATCCAAAATACGAATAAAGAAAAATAAAAGAATATAAACAACAGTAAATGCTGACAAGATTGTGGAGAAAAAGGTACACTTGCATGTTGTTGGTGGGACTGCAGACTAGTACAGCCATCTGGGTATGGAGATTCCACAAAAAAATAGGGATGGGACCACCATATGACCCAGCAATCTCACTCCTGGGTATTTTCCCCAACGGTCTAAAGTTTGGATATTATAGTGATACAGCCACCTCAATGTTTATAGCAGCACAATTCACAATAGCTAAATTATAAAATCAACCCAGGTGCTCATCAATAGATGAATGATTTAAGAAGTTTTCACACACACACACACACACACACACACACACACACACGCACGCATAGAGTTCTACTCAGCCATAAAAAAGGATGAAATTTTGGCATTTTCCAGTAAATGGAAAGGAGGAGGAAAGAATATGATAACATAAATAATGAATCAAATATAAATTAATAGATAAGTTAAAGAAAGTCTAGTAGAGTAGAGGAAGGAAAATGGGAGTGGGGAGGGAGAAAGGGAGGGAAAAGAGGGTAGGAATAGAGGGGGATCATGAATTGAAATAAATTTTCATGCATGTATGAGTTTGTCAGGATGAAACCAACTAATATGTATAACTATAAAATTCTAATTAAAAAATGGAAAATTAATTTTGTTTTTACCCCAGCTAACAAAGGCTCTTATTCTCTTTTTGTATCATACCCATGGCTGTCTCTGGCAGTCTGGTGAAAATTGTGTACCACTTTCCATAATAATGTTTTAGATACACAAGATAGAATACACAGAATTATCAAGTAACCAATATATTGAACTATAGTCATCAAAATATTTTGAAAATTTTTGATATATTAATAAATCAACTTCTTTACCAATATATTAAATAATAAGGTACAGTAATTGTGGAAGGTGGTGGGTGATCCGGTGATGGCTGGTGCATGGGCAGTGAGAATTCACCAAGACAAAGAGAAGCAGTTTAGAGAGTTTATTGGAGAAAGATATGCTGTAAGGGTGCAGTGGGGACACAACAAAGACAACTGTCCATGGACTCAGAATTCTGAGCTTCATGTATCTCTGAGTTCTTTGTTTGCATTTGACAGACATTTTGCTAGGTGTGATTTATGCTAAGCAAGAAGTGACTGACAGATTCCTATGCCTTGCCCTTAATGCTTGTTGCACACATACCAAATGTTCGTTCCCAGTTTTTTTTTTTTTTTTTTTTTTTCTTCTTTTTTTACTAAAATGAGTTTCAAGTAATATGTATGGGGTCTTAAACAGAGACTTCCACTTCTTAGGTTACTCTATATCAAACTTGGAGTCTCTGCACATGCTTCTCAGGATGGTTGGACAATCTTTTCTTTGACTTTCCCAGTGGCATTTATCTAAGAATAACAGATCTTGCTGAGGAACACATAAAGCCTTCCTGCTTCTTCTGTAACGAAGTCTAATCCTCACCAATTTCAAAGGACTGTGCCATTCAGGAAATTGATAGCCATTTGTTCTTCTTCAATGGCCGCTACATTAGTCTTCCAGGACGCATGAACTGTTATAGTTAAAGTAAGTATTGATAGTTAAAGGAATGTGAAACCTGCAAACCAGAAGAGGCCTCTAAAGATCAAATGTCCTATTTCATGGTTTCTTAGGATGGGGTTATCATGGGCATGACCTTCCCAATCTTGGGAAAGATTGCCTCCCAGAAAATCTGTGCATGAACTCTGAAGACACTGCTTCAGGAAGGAGCCCACATTTGGAATCTGTACTGAGGTTGCCATGTGATTTCTAGAAAATAACTGTTTCCATTAGCATTATTCGAGTGTTTAGTTGAGGGATCTCTTTAGCTGTGTGATTTAGGGGTCTCTTGGTAAAGTTAGGGCTTTAGTGTGCCATATTACATCTTGTAGACCATCTGAGGGATAGATATTTGGGCTGGATAATCATACCAGCAAAAAACAGAAACACAAATCAAATCCTCCTGTGTAGGAGGTATGGAAGATTTGTAAGTTTACAAAATTTGGCTCAAGTTAACTTAGAACAAACCTGTGACTTTGAATCCTCTGTGATAGTTATTATTGGGAACTTCCACACAGGAACCATTTTTTTTTTTAATAACCTCCTAGCTTTACTTGCTTTTGAATAGACTGACACAAGTAAATATCTCGAGTTACATTAAAAGAACCATAGTCTTTTCTTTTAAATATCCATGTATAACTGTGTTGGTTATACTTTCCTGCCAGGTATTTAAGACCAAGTTGGTCAAAAATTGAACTTGTTCTTATACACTGTTAAAGTCAGCTGAGAGGCCTCAGGGATAACTCTGGGAAACTTGTGAGAACCTGCTGTAAATCCTTTAGTTTCTTCCTCTACTACTCGTGCCTTCTTCCAGTATGGGTCAAAGTCTTGCTGACCACATGTGGCTTACCCTAGAAGCACCAGAGAAATTTCTCTCCCCCAATGATCCTCCTTTATGCAGAATGTGTGCTGGTTGGATTCCTATTCTCTAGGGTCTTCACAATCCCTCTGATCAGGAGGTTAGGTAACACACTGGAGTTTCAGGGCCATTTGATTGATCACATCATTCCCTGAGTCCTGACTGAACTTAGAGTGTGAGGTTCAAAATATTGGCTGCTTTCTCCTTAGCCCTTTTACTTCCTTGCCTTTGGTTTCCAAATTTCTTTTTCTTTTTCTTTTTCTTTCTTTCTTTCTTTCTTTCTTCCTCCCTCCCTTCCTTCCTTCCTTCCTTCCTTCCTTCCTTCTTTTCTTTCTTCTTCTTCTTCTTCTTCTTCTTCTTCTTCTTCTTCTTCTTCTTCTTCTTTTTTGGCTTTACATAAAGTATTTTCACACCATTTGTGTTTTTTATACATGTACTTAGGGTATTGATGGCATATAGCAGGACAGTTTTGTTGGTCTTGAAGGGGAGTAATGAGTTTTAATTTTAATATCTATAATTTACAGTCCTCCCTTCTGTTTAATTTCAGTCAGTATTAGTAGTGGGAGTCAGTATAATATTCTGTCTGTATAGTAGGTGATGGTTTACTTTAACTCAGATTATTCTGTTAGAAGTAGTACATTTGCATAACACTAACAGGCAACAATTATAAAGTTTTACAAGAAGAATACAGAATTAAATTAGCAAAAGCAAAAACATATTTGGTTTGAATAATAGTTTTAAACCAAGAAACATAATTTCTATAATTATACTAATGTGTCCTTGGTGTCTGCTTACCCTTTATAAAGGCCCCTGTTTGTTAACTCAATTACATCTGAAATCATCTACAAGTATTACTTTCTTTCAAAAGTCTTTTAAATCCTCTAATTATCTTTTATAATTTAGCCATTTTTAATGGTTAATTTTAGGTTACCCATGAGAACCAAGATATTAGATAAACCTAGTTAACATTTTAAGCCATCATTTTTCTGGTCCAAAAAAAAATTCCTAAGAGCAATGGACATTCACTGTAAACATTTTATACAAATTAATGCTGTCTTGATTGGTTGACCACCTAGAGAAACGTGTGGGTTAGTAATATAAAAGACATCTTTACTCTGATTTTTTTTTAACCAATTTAAGTCCTGTGAACTAAAAGGCATTTGGATTCATTCTGTATTTTAAAATGTATGAGCACCCATTTATCTATAAGCCAATTTTGGTAACATGTACACAATATATAGACACAACCATGTATGTAGACACAATATACTATGCACAGTTGTGCACAAATATGTATAAAGTTAAACAGGAAACCCATATTTTTTAGTTTTTTTGCCCAGTATTAGATCCCTACCAGTAGGAGATAGAAGAGCTACAGATGTTTGTTACACAGTGTCTATCAGATTTAACCCTTTTGAAATTAAAACAGAGCCTGTCACAGAGTTTTAAAGTATGGCTCAGATATGGGAAGAGCTTGTGCAGTTAAGGATGTTAGGAGTAGGGCCTGTCAGTCACACTTGTTTCTGAAAGCTCATCCTCCATGGGGGCAGATTCACTCTCATCATCACCACTGATTATTCTCCCTTCTTGGGACTCTCCTTTCTTCTTTCCTCCTTCCATTTTTCCCTTCCTTCCTTCATGTCTTCCTTCTTTCTTTATTTACTATGACAGAAAATTTTTGAAAATTGTTATAGCCTACCTATTTTCATTTAATTTTATTTTTTATTAATTTTATTAGTGCATTATCATACCTAATAGTGGAGTGTGCTATGATATATTCACATGTGTACATAGTATAATTTTGTCTGTTTAATTCCCCATATCTTCAGTTTTCCTCCCTTCCAGTTTCCCAAATTTTCTTCTACTACTCTACTGGTCTGTCTTCTATTTTCATGAGTTTTAAATTTTTTTTCTTTCTAGTTTTTGCATATAAAGAAAACATGCAATACTTGACTTTCTTAGTCTGGCTTATCTCACTTAGCATAATGTTCTTCTGTTATATCCTTATTCCTTTGAAGGATATAATTTTATTCTTCATGTTTGAGTAAAACTCCATTGTGTATATATACAAGATTTTCTCTATTCATCTGTTGAGAAACACCTGGCTTGTTTCTATCACTGGGATATTGTGAATTTTGCAACTATAAACATAGATATGTACATGTCATTGTAGTATACTGACTTTTCTTTGGAATAAATATTGAGGCATGGTATGGCTGGGTCATATATAGTGTTTCCATTCCTCATCTTTTGATGAACCTCCATACAGATCTCCATGTTATTGTACTAATTTACATTCCACCAACAGTGTAAAAGTGTTTCTTTTTCCCCACATCCTCTCCAGCTTTTATTATTGTTTATAGCCTTTTTTGATGGAACTGGGGGATGAAAAGAGACAATGAAAGTACTGGAGAGAGGGGATAAATAATGAACCCAGGTCTAAGCTAGGTCAGAAGGATGTAATAGCAAAATGGAGATTCTGGTTAAACTGAGAAAAAGCACTTTGGTGAGACAGAAAGGAAGGAGCAAAAAAATACAAACATTTATTAGTGTAAAAGTGAAACCATGGAAGTTTTGGAAAATCTCTTCTGTTTTCCCTTTTGTTTCCCCCCCTCAACATAATTGAACCAAGGAGAGTAGAGAAAACTTGGGTTGAGTACTGGTGGTAGGGAAATGTTGACTTCTTGGAATAGTTTCAATAAAAGAATGGAAGTGTGTGTTTTCAAAAGAAAATGTAAAGACTTGTCAGGTGTCATCAATGGTAAAACCTAAATTAGCTGTTACAAATTTATTACAGGTATTAATACACATGGTTTGGGCTGGGGTTGTGGCTTAGTGGCAGAGCGCTTGCCCAACATGTATGAGGCACTGGATTCTATCCTCAGCACTACATAAAAATAAATAAATAAAATAAAGGTTTCAAAAAAAGAATGCTTAAAAAAATACATATGGTTGAAAAAATTTTCTGTAACTCTGCTCATTAAATTCAGGCATAAAATATCCACTGAGTTCTGGGATTGAGAGGACTGGGAGTTTGTTGGATTGGTAGGATACAAGCTAAGGACCAGGTAATTGGCAATGATAATATGGCAAAGCAGTCTATACTACCTGCAATGAAGTCCAACAAATTTACATGGAGGGGAGTAGGGCCTTTAGGAGGTAGACATACTATGAGAATATGGGGACTCTGGGAAATTTAGTAAATTAAAAATTTGGATTTCTAGAGCAGAACACAAATTAACTTCATTTGGATTTATAAACTCAAAGAATTGGGGGTAACTGTGGGCCACCCAATAGGAAGTTGAAATTTATCACAATGAAAACAGGAGTTGGGTACAGCGATCTATTTTGAGCCAGGTGCCTAGCACCTTAAGTGTCAGTAGTGATCAAGAGATTGGAAGTAATTTGGAGGCACAATATGTGGTATAGCTTGAGGTATGAGCCTCAAATAAATATATTTTTATACCAGTATGCAGAAAAATAATTTTCAGGAGTATTTGGAATTTTCCTAAGTATTTGGAAGTTTTTATAGGGACTTGGATGAATTCTGATTTAGTATTCAAGCCAGGGAGAAAGAAAATTCACTTGAGATAGCTAAAACAAAGTGATGCTTTATACAGTGACATCCAAATTTTAGCAAGATGATGAGGGAGCATCTGTAAAGAGGTTGAATATATAGGGACATTTGAATAAAAGGCAATGAAGACAACATGCTATTATGTCAGTTTGTAAAATATGTATGCATGTATGTGAGGATTAGAAAATAAAAATAAAAATAGCATTAAGTTGGTACAATTGTGTGCTCTCTGCCCCGCAACTAATATTTGTTATAACACTCTTTATTTTTTAAAGGTGATAAGCAAATATTTGCTTTCCTTTCCTTCTTAAAAAACAACCCTATTATGAAGCCCATTTATTTTTCTATAAATTTTTTCATCATGGTACTGGGACTGAGCATTTTTCTTTCCAATAGCTTCTTTTTTATTCTCATATTCTGTTTATTTTTTCTCTCCACTTTTAAATTTTCCTTTTTTCTCAAATGAATCTCTGCTGTTCATTCAAACTTCTAACTCTCTTTCTTTAAGAATTAACATTTGTAGGGCAAAATACTCATGGAGTAAAAAAAAAAAAAAAAAAAAAAACTATTCCAAGATTCAGCAATCTCTACTTAGACGAAAACAGAAAGATAGAGGTTTGAGGTTTTGCAAAAGTAACTTTTTGGAATACAGATGAAAGATTGTTATTAAAATCATTAAGTTGGCAATTTCACATGTTTATGAAATTTCTCCTAGAAATATTTAGAAGGAGGCATCTAAATATCTTCAATGGAAACTACCTGGGTTTGGGGGTGGGAGGAGAAAGCAGTCAAATTGGAAGATCTCCTTATCTTCAAGACTGCACTTTTAAATAATAGTGGGGAACACAGATACTGACAATGGAACAAAATGTATAAAAATATAACTTCACAAGGAAGCTGTGATATCTGGTTAACATATTCATTATTTTCATGGATCTTTTATTTCAGTTAATGAATCTTCAATACTTGAGATTATAGACTAAAATATTACTTTGCTGACTCCAGAATGCTTTTGGAGTTTTCCACTGTCAGCTACATAATAGTACAAAAATGTTCCAAGTAAAGTAGATCAACTATGGAGTTCTTGGACATGCTATATTAAAATGTGCTTTAAGTAAAATGAAATTGGATTATATTTATTATTAAAGCTATCAAGTTAACAATTTCATTTGACTGTGTTTTTGAACAAATTAATATCAATCACCTAAGCTGTAATATATTTCTCATGAAAAAATGTTAAATATAATTTTAAAAAATTGTAGTATTTGTGAATACACAAAACCACACTATTAATAAAACTGCTAACTTGTATAAAAACTTCTTTACAATCTTAATACAGGTGCAGCATTACTTGTGGTAATTATCAGTTCATAATAGTATACTTAGCATTTTTGTAGGCATTAAACATTCTATGAGTTTTGTAATTTATGATTCAACAAAAAATCCTCACAACATCATGAGGTCCCATGATGATGTTCCATTTGACAGCTTGAAGATAGTTGGGAGCCATTGTATATTACTCCTTTTTAATTTTGTGACATAACTACAATTTCCACATTTCTTATTGGTTTGTAGTTAAAACTTTTTAAAACCCATCTGAAATTTGATTTTTCTTTTCATTTTTTAAATTGGTGCAAGATAATTATACAGAATAGTTGGTGTCATTGTGGCACAGTCATATATGCATATAATTAGATTAGTTTATTCCCAAACACCTTTCCTCTCTATCTTCTCCATATTTTTCATCCACTTGATCTACCTCATGGTCTCCCTTCCATTTTCATGACATTTCTGTTTTCTTTTGTCCTGTCTAGTTTCCACATGTGAAAGAAAACATACAAAACTTAAATTTTTGAGTCTGGCTTATTTTGTTCAATATTATTTTCTCCATTTCCATTTATTTCCTGAAAATGGCATTATTTTGTTTTTTTTTTTGTGTTTATACTGCACTTTCTTTATGCATTCAGCTGTTGATGGATACCTAAACTGATTCCATAATGTGGTTATTCCGAATTGTCCTGCTATAAACTTGGGTTTGCATGTATCTCTAAAGTATATAGACTTTGATGCCTTTGGATAAATACCAAGGAGTGCTTATAGCTGGATCATGTGGTAGTTCCATTTCTAGGTTTTTTTTTTGAGGAAACTCTGTACTAACTTCCATAGTGGTTGTATTAATTTACATTCTCATAGTGTATGAGAGTTTCATGTTTCCTTGCATGATTGCCATTCAGGAGTGAGATGGGATCTAAGTATGGTTTTTACTTCATTTCCCTAATGACTGAAGATGTTGAACATTTTTTTCATATAATTGTTGGCCATTTGTACTTCTTTAGAGAAGTATCTACATAATTCACATGATCATTTATCAAATAGGTTATTTTTTTTTTTGATGCTGAGTCTTTTATTTATTTATTTTTTTGGTTCTTTCTATATTCTGAATATTAATGTTCTGTCAAAAGAGGAGCTGGCAAAGATTTTCTCCCATTCTGTAGACTTTCTCTTCGTAATTATTTCCTTTGCTATGAAGAAGCTTTTAAATTAGATACCATCCCATTTTTCAGTTCTTGGTTTTGTTTCCTGAACTACAGAAGTCAATGCCTTTGCCTATAAGTTGGAGATTCCCCCTTATGTTTTTATCTAGGGGGTGTGTCATTTCTGGTCTTATACCTAAGTCTTTGATCCATTTTTAGTTAACTTCACTACAGAGTAAGATATAGGGATCTAGTTTCAGTCTTGTACATGTGGATATCCTGTTTTCCCAGCACTATTTGTCAAAAATTCCACCTTTTCTCCAGCATATGTTTTTGGCAACTCTGTCAATAATCAGATAACTTAAAGGCAAGGAAAATATCAAAACCTATAAAAGAATGTTCATTATAAGCATTTACAAAAGCAGCTTAGTTAAAACTTTTTAAAAATTTTCTACATATTTTGTGCTTCTATAGTTTTCTTGGTAAAACAGATTTTCTAATGGATCATTAGAAAGAACATGACACATTTATCATTTTAATAATGTTCAAATCTTTTGCTGCTCCTCATTTAAAAATATGGTATGGATTTTTTATTTGTAGCATATCAAGGTTTTACATTACTTCATAATTATAAAGCTTAGTGTAGAGGATGAGAAAAGGAATGACTGAGGTATGAATTTGGGGGATAAATTTTCCATGGAGTATTACAACTTGCCAGCTTAATTAGCTTAGCAGTATTGCCTACACTAAAACCATCCTTCATTTCCTTAAGTATAGGTATAAATAGTGGGTTGTTATCTAAAGTATAAGACTTGTGGTTTGGTCCCCAATATACTTTGGCACGTTTAACTTATCTAACCCTTTATTTGGGGGGTGGGTGGAGAAGCAGTTGTTTAGCAATGCTCATTTAATTTCAGTGACTTCTAGGATCACAATGTTCCTGCCTACTGAGCCTGCATATCTCAGGTTATAACATTGGAGGGAAGATAGAACTGGATAACAAGAACTTCTGGATTTTGTTCCTATACTGGTAATAACCCACTGTTCAACCTTTAAGAAATTCACTTGGTCTTGACATCACCTTACTCAAAACAGGAGGTTGATGTAAATAATCTCTTAACTTCCTCCCAGTACTAATGGCTATGAGTCAGCATCAATTTCAATCATTTATGATGAGTTTATTTTTCATTTCCATAACTGCATGAACAAATGTCTTCCACACATTCTCTATCAAATAAATATATTAACAAATAATAATATTAACACATTTGTTCAGTTGAAAGGGCAGATTCCCATTAATATTTTGTTGTTGTTGTTGAATTGTGAAAATGTCACTGAGAGATAAAAATTA
This sequence comes from Tamias sibiricus, assembly GCA_025594165.1. NCBI lineage: Eukaryota > Metazoa > Chordata > Mammalia > Rodentia > Sciuridae > Tamias > Tamias sibiricus. Next base: position 57,213,454 of record CM046665.1, read on the forward strand.
GCAAAAAAATGTAGTCCAATCTTCTAGCCTCTACCTTCTAGGTTATAAACTAGCTTCTTCTAGGTTTCAGGCTATAAACTAACCCTTTAGTACCCATGCTACACAAAATTATGTTAAGATTTTTAGGGATTATATTGCATTATTTACTATCAGATCATAGTTTCGATCTGTCTTTTAAAATGTCTTTGATAAATTGCAGGCTTTTGTCTATGAGAAAACGTGAATGTGAATATAACATCACCACACAGGAGGCAAACTTTAGTGTTTTGTTTGTTTGTTTGTTTTAACCACAAATATATTTGCAAAATTCACAAAGCATTAAAATGCCAACACTTAAAAAAAAACAAATCAAACTTATTTATAATCTTAATGCATTTTCAGCATAAGCTGTATTGATATTAGTTTACAATAATATACTTTGCATTTTTAAGCAAGTCTTAAATATTCTTTGACTTTTCATCATTATCACTCAGCAGGAAAGCCTCACAACAATTACATGAGGTAGATAGCTTAATGTCCCATTGGGCAGAAGGAAAACATGAGGTAAAAGATACTGCATGATTCCTACAATACCATTCAATAGGTCAAATACCAAACTCGAATGATGACACATAAATCCTTCTTTACAAATTCTACTTTTCCACTACTCAGCTTTCCATATGATCTTTTATATTTTTTCTTCTCATTTATGAATGTCATCAAATTGATTTTAATTAAGCATAGAAATATTTAAATAAGTATACACAGTTACACAGATATTTATGCACAAAAATTATCACAGTCTTGTGAAATATAAATAAAATTGCACAAAATTACACATCCATTGTTTTAGAACTTACATGGAAGAAAGCAATTTTTTTTTTGAGACAGGTTTTCTTTCCTCTGTGTACCAGAAGAGGTATTTACCTTTAATATAAAAAAAGTCCAAGATCAATCAAGCCCATCTTTAATATGCCAAATGTTCTTTAGAAAGCTTTAGATGTTTTTTTTGTGCTATTTGCAGAGTATAGAAACTTAAAATTAAGGAAGTATGAGAATTTAAGTTTTTACTCTGCTTTTCTGATGATGTTTAGTTGTTACTAGTTATCAAATGGGAAATTCGATAACATTTCCTTTTTAAAAGTGAAGTGTGCATGCATGACCCTTCTGTGCTTACGGTCTTACAAACAATAACAACTAGGAGATTTTTTTTAGTTATGTTTATCTTATTTAAACATATTACAGAAAAGTGCATATACATATAAACTAACAAAACAAAATTTTTGATCATTAAAGAAATGGATGGGCCAGATTTTTCTCTGATAAATAAGAGCAAAAAATTTTGTCTCACATTTGAGGGCTGGGAGTAAATACAGATGCACATCTAGCCACAACCATGACCCAGGTGGTCATCCTGAGTATTTTTTTAGTTCATAATAAATTAAGGAAGCATAAAGTGATGTTGGCAATCTAGTACTTCACCTAATGTTTTTATAATGTAATTTAAAGTAATATGAAATTGATTACATAACTTTAAAGAAGCAAAGGGCAATTTTTTAAAAGTATAGTAAGTTTTATTGAGGCCAAAGCATATTAATAATGATTAACAGTAATCATCCATTTTGAGAGCTTACTGCATGCAGACACTGTTGCGAGTGTTCTACTTAAGTTAATGCATTTAGTCCTCATAACAACCATATAAGGTAGTACCTTTTTTAGTCCCAATACAGATGAAAGAATTAATGAATAGTGATGTTAAGTAATTTACTGAAGGAAACACAGTTCAAATGTGGCAGAGACAAGGTTCAAACTCTGACAACCTGTTTCAAAGAATTTGTGCTTTGTATGACCATACCCATCACTAGGCTTTGGGCTATATTTAAACCCTAAGGTCGTTTATTTATTTGACAAATTTGAATTCATTTATCTAAAGCTTGGTAAGGCATTTGGTTCCCTTTATTTAGTGCTTAGTGTATGCCAGGCACTGTCCTAAGTATGTTATACAAATCATTTCTACAACCTGACGTTCTGATACACATCTGACCTGTCGGAAAGCTAAGCTGCTGACTTAAAAACAGCACCAGATATCATATGCTGATGTAGATATCACTAAACAAATAATTGGATTGTTGGGCCACGGCACATTAGGATGGTCATTGGATGGCTCATTCCATCAAATATTTAGAGTGTTTTTCCCACAAATAATCATTCAAAACCAACTCTGCTAACCTTTGTCCCCTTCTTTTTATCTTCCTTGTGATCATGGAAAAATGCTCCCAAGAGTCTTCTTCATTCTGGGCTGACTCTGACTGATGTATGGATGGCAAGATATCATTAAAGAATAAATAAGAAATGCTTCTTAACAACACAACATGCTTCTGTAAGCTAGTCCTTGAGTGCCTAATGCAGTGTTAATGGCAAGTTCAGATACATGATAATGCTCTGTACTGCTATATATAAACCCAGGTCAAAGTTCAATTATATTGCAGATCCCATGCTCCTCCATTCCGGCCATGAAATGTCCAGTGTAGAATGTTGAAGCGCTGAATCTTTAGGAAAGATTGCTGTTTGGCTTTTTGCTAGAAGAATCCCAGATGCTCCAGGTGTTAGTAGGGTAGGATTGTGACAGCCTGGCAACACTTCATATCCTGTGAAAAATGATGATCCCCATCTTCCATCAAGGAAATACACCACTTGTAAGCTTTTATCACATTAAGAAGTATCACAGTTTCCTAAGTGAGTGAGGAATCAGTGCAACCTGTCATTTGTGTTGTCTTTTTCCCTTGTGGTAGAGTTTGTTCATAAATTCATAAGGTTCACCTCATGATATTAGATTGGTTCAGGTCTCAAGAGTTTCTTTCCATCCAGCAAAAGCACTGATTCAACCACATGAATCTAAATGAAAATATACAATATATAGATGTTTCAGTTCTACTTGCCATCAGGGTTAACTCATGGACCATCCATGCTAGATACCAGTCTTGGAGGCAATCCAGTCTCGATACTTAGTTACTCTTGTGTAGACACCAGGTTTTTTTGGGAAGAGCACATGATTGTCCCCAACTTACTATACCAACAATGTACCAGATGTCACGATTATCATAAACCAATGGTCCACCAGAATCACCCTGGAATAAAAACAAATACATATTTGAAATTGTTAATTCCAATTTAATTCAGTAGGATGGTTATTATATGTAAGCTGCCTGGTACCGTAAACCGGGAGGAAAAAACTCTCGGAGGCAGAGTTAAGCTTTTACTACTTTTACTTCTACTTTCTTAGAGCTTAGAGCTTCTTGTCTTCTTAGCTTAGAGTTGAGTAAAGAAAGATAGAGCTTAGCTTAGAGAAAGACTAGAGCTTCTTTCTTCTCTCTCTTTCTTCTTCTTCTGTCTTCTGTCTTCTGTCTTCCTCGGGAGCCTCGGCCTTACTCTGACCAGTCCTCTGGAGCCTCGGCCTAACTCTGGCCAGTCATTACTTCTTCTATCTGGTTTCTCTTCTGTAACCGCTCTGCCTACGTTCTGGCCGCTCTGATTCTTCTGACCGACCGAGTGACTGCCCGGCTGACTGAATTCTCCGTTCTCCTAACTCGGACCGCTTTCACCCGGTTATATACCTTCAGGTTTGCGGGTGCCTACAGGTGCGTCACATACATATCAGGTGGAACCCATGGCTTCCAGCTAGCTACAACAGCCCTTCCTAATTAGGGCTCCTTCAATTATAATCATCTCTTTTCCACAGGGGAAATAAAGCAAAATTTGGTACATAAAACACACAGCCAGACTATAGGTAGACTATATAGTTTCTTTCAATTGAGGTAAAATTTTGTGCTAAAATTTTACATGGAATGTAACTAATTTACATGGACTAAGGTTACATTATTTCTGGTCCATAATCTTTGGATTTTTTATTAGTTTGATTTAGTAACATTTTGTCCATAAAAATGTTAGATATAAAATTATTATTTGTGGTTGAAAATTTTAATGATTTCTCTTAAATATTGTTAGCTTGACTATTTTTGAACCTATAGTCTTCTTTTCTTTTAATCAACTATTTCTAATGCATGTTTTCTTGCTGAATTTTATAGAAGTTCCTTTATATCTGTTTGGAACAGGGAAGATTAAATAAATAAACAAATACACACATAGAGGTTAAAAGTATGGACTTAACAGTTGAACTGCCTGAGTTTCAGGTCCAGTTCCATTAATTACTAAGTAATCTTGGGCAAAATACTTTACCTTTCTGAGCCTCTGCCACTCACTCTTTTTTATTTATTCTTTTACCAAATGTTTTTTGAGTTCCTATTATGTGTCCCAGGACTTTTTAGGGATATTTGGAATACAGTGATAACCAAAATGCAAAATTACAACTGTGATATATGCTATGGAAATATTACAATAGGGGAATGTGACTGATGGGGGAAAAAGGAACCTTTTCCCCCACAAAGTGTAATTGAACTGATTTCTGAAGGAAGTGGGATTGACCATGAAAAGGAAAATGAAGATGGGATGGGTTCCAGGCAGAGAGAACAGTATTGCAAATATTCTGTGGCATAAAGGAGCCTGGAATGTTCAAGGGCCTACATGTGGTTGGGGTGGGGTGTCGAAAGAAGAGAACAAGGCAGGCCAGTTGTATGTGATGAGGCAGGGGGAGATGAGTCCATGCAGAGCCTGTGGGCCTTGTTTAGACATGTTTCTTTGTTTTGTTTTGTATTTTAAGATAAAAAAGAAAGCCACTGAAGCATTTTTTACAATATTTTTAGCTGTAGATGGACACAATATCTTTATTTTTATTTTTATTTTTTGTGGTGCTGAGTTTTGAACCCAGCACCCCACTCATGCGAGGCAAGCGCTCTATCACTGAGCTACAACCCCAGCCCACCCCGAAGTATTTTAAGGAGGGATTTGACATGATCAGATTTTTATCTGTTAGAAATTAAGCTGGCTTTCATTTGATTAATGCACTTGAGGAAATTAAGAGTGAAAATGAGGTAATTAATAGGATGGCTGATATTGTCTGTTGAGAATAGAGGAAAGAAGGGAAAAAGAGGGGAGGAACGCAATGGAAAAATAGTGATAGAAAGATATTGAAGAGGGTAAAATGCATGGGATTAGATCATCAACTGGATATAGAATAGGAAAGTTGGGCTGAAAATACTTACAAACCAAGGGAAGAAAATGTTTAAAGAAAAGGGAGTGGTGAACATCATAAAATGTTGCTGATAAACCCCAAAAGAATAGGATCACAAATATTTTAATAACATGAATGCCATTGGTGGGTCATTGGAAAGTTTAGAAAGAGCTCTTCTGCAGATGTAAAAGGGCAAAAATCATATTGAAATAGTTTGAAAAATTATTGGGTGTTAAGAAAATTAGTGTCAAATTTCCCCCCCAAAATATTTAACAATAAAGAAATAAGATAGGATGCTAGCTGGAAGCATCTCAGTCAAGAGATTTTCCCCCTAATTTAAGGAATCTGAGTAAAGAAGGATCTAGTGTAAGATAAGTGTTGAATACAAACATATAAAAAGGAAGTAATTGCTAGTGTAATCTTCCCCAAATGGCCAGTGAGAACCTAAGCAGAGAAATAGGGCTCAACCTTAGAGAAGAGGCAGCTACTCTGTTGAGATCTAAGCTGAAAGTAGAAGCAGTACGTCTAAGCAAAGAAAGGGCTGCATACTTGGTGCTGGGAATGGGGTAAAGTCCCCTCTTATGACTTCTTCAAAAATTGGAAAACAGCCATTTGCTGAAAGTAAGGGGTAGGAAAAAGTGGAAATTAATGAAATTTCAGAGAATGGTAGATTGGGGGTGGGGGAGACAAAACAAGAAAACAAACAACAACAAAAATGAAACAGAGGGGGCTGGGATTGTGGCTCAGCGGTAGAGCGTTTGCCTAGCACGTGCCGCGCCCGGATTCGATCCTCAGCACCACGTACAAATAAACACATAGTGTACAACTAAAGCAAATAAATAAATATTTAAAAAAATGAAACAGAGCAGGACCATCAGCTGTGTTATCTGGAATCTCTAGTGAAACCAAGATTCTCTGTGAGCATATATTTTTCCAGGAGCAATTAACTGCTTGGGTGCAGATCAAGAGACACAGAGAGAAGACAGACAGACAGACAGACACACACAGGTTGGGGGGGGGAGAGAGAGAGAGAACTTGCAACAATGAGCTTGGAGTTTAAGCAAAAAGTTTTTTTAATAAGAGATGTGAGTGATGTCAGCAAGATGGAATAAGCATTTTTCTTGTCAACTCCCCATCCCACAGAAATTCCACCAGCAACTATACACACGAGAAGTTTCTCATGAATATTCAAGAGTTTGAGAATAAGACTGACACACCCATTTGGACCATAGAACTGAGGACAGCCATACAAGAAGTATAACAGGAGCAGCTCCATGTTGACCATGTTGGTCCTCCTGAAAGCCAGCATAGAACCACACACAGAGATTCTATGGGACCCTGTTTTTGTAGTGGGAGGAAAGAGGTGGACGCAGACATTTGCTTCCCCACTATTCTGGGTCCCTACATAGGAGGCACACTCATGTCCCACCTCATGGTATCTCTGGAGGTATCAGTAGAGCTAGACTAACTGGGGTAAGTTAGAAACTTACTTGGGTGGGGCTCACAGTGACCAGAGTGCTAATCTTGGTGATTCAGTATTCTGGCCATAGAGTAGGGGGTGGGAAGAGGGCATACTACCACCAGAGAAGCCAATAGCATCATGCTTCAGGAAATATGGTAAATGGGTCTCCCAGACTTGAGGCCCTGGCTGGATTCCCCAGCCAGTGCTCTGATGCTCTCCTTATCTCTTCCACCAACTGGAAGACAGAAATAGGTTGGTGAATATCTACTGAGTGAACATCTGACCCCACCCATATCAACTGCTAAGCATCAACACATCCAAACCCTGAATGTCTCCAAAAGTCCTTGCCAAGGCAGATGTTAAGAGCAGGTCAGTGAATGTCTGCTGAGGAAAGCATATGACTTTGCCCAAGCCTATCATCTGAAATGCTATGCCACCAAGCCTTGGTACTCTGCTTAAGCCTACAGTAGGACAGGAGACAACACTATGTTCACATATATCTGTGTAACATAGTCTCTGGCTTTTCCCACCTATACCCACAAGATTTAGTAATTATCTCAGAGACCTTTCCCAGCCTCTGAGCCAAGAACATGGCCCTGCCCAACTATAGATATCCAATTGCAGAACAGGTTAGCCAGGGAAGTCAGCCTATGACACTGCCCAAACAGAGCAATTACAGAGCCCAGATAATAGCTCAGCTTTAATACAGAGTCCAGCCAATGGTCTCACTAGACAACAGAGCACATCTAGCAGTTCTGCTTGACCACAGAGCATAGGTAACATCCCAGTACAACTAGAGGACACAACAGTGCTTGACTGGAGTCACTAACAGCTGGCCCAAACAGAAGTCCAGCTGAGAACAAATAATGAAGGTCTGCAGTTGCCAAAGAAACCAAAAAAGGATGCAAGAGTTAGGTCTTTTCTCCAGATTGTATATAAGGAACCAGGAGCAACTAAAAGATAGTGGGCAGAGGGGAAATATAGGGATGCTAGTCAAATAGAAGATGGAAATGTTTGCCTTTGAAGATGAAAGTGTTTATGATAAAAAGGCCTAATATATAAGAATAGGGTCTAACGTGACCGAAGAAAAGCCTCAATCATAGAAATGAAATGTAGGAACTAAGAGTCCATCATTTAAATGGATCAGTGTTGATACTGCATGGTTTGAGGTGGAGAAGAAAACTGTTTTAGATGACAATTTTGACAGTGTGTAAGAGGGGCAAAAGGGAGTGTCTAAGATGTTGGGGGATGATAACATATTTGAGAGGATTACCTCTCAAATAACATATTTGAGTGATGTGCCTTTCAGAGGAGAGGTTTCTCTGTCTTTTGTTTATTACTTTGATAAAGCAACAATAGATCATAATAGTAATTGTGTGAACAGAAATAGGGAGCAAGCCTTTAATTTCATAATTTGTTAGATAGGGATAATTATAGTACTGCTTATATCTCATTATATTAAATGAAATAACAAACCACAAGTTCTTAGTTTTTGCCTTAGCACACATTAAACATGATACAATAACATTTGTACATTAGATAAACTTAGCTCTTGGTGAAGTAGATGCCATTTTTTTTCTCCCAAGGAAAATATACACCAAAGTTAGAAATGATAATGAAAACTTTTCCTTTAAAGTTTTGGCATTGACTTTGGCCTTACCTTACATGCATCCACTTTTCCTTCCATAAATCCAGCACACAACATCCCTGGAGTTACCAGGCCATCATACACATCCTTTCTGTTACACACGTCAGTACCTATGGTTTCTACCCTGGCTTGGCGAAGTTTATTTTGTGTAGGTCCTGTTATACAAACAAACAATATGTATTTCTAATATAATCATATATAAGACATGAGAGCAGTGTTATATAGTTCTAGGAGCAAAAGCACAAGGTTATTTTATTAACTTTAGTTATTCCTTACGTTTATTTTCTATATAGTAAATACACCAAAAGAAAAATAAATATACACAACCCAATTTTATATCATATTGGTGGATCTTTCAGGGCACCCTTAAAAACTATATACAAAATATCATGTATTTTGCATATTTGTATATTATAGAAAATATTAAAAATATATGCAAATATTACACATATTAATGAGGGAAAGCTCTACAGTCTTCATGAGATTCTCAGAGAGATCCATCACATCAGTCTTGTCTAATTAGTATATTTTCCATATGAGGAAACTGAGGCCAAGGAAATTCATTGATACCAGGACACAGCTCCACAAAATTAGATTGAAACTACTCACCATCATCTACAATGGAACCAAATCCTGTGACAAATACACTTGTTTTAGGCGGCAACTTCATAGATGAATCTGGAAGGCAAACTCTCTGGACTATATTTGAAAATTCAACTCGGGTTGTGAGCTGAGCCAAAGCAATATCATTTTCATTTGTTTCTCTATGGTAATTTTCATGGAGGATAATTTTACCCACACTTCTTGTCACTGCAGGTGGTGTTATAGTTGTACCAAAAGTCACAATCCATTGACTTGGGTCCTTATTCCTACAAAAAATTAAAAGGTAAGATTTGTTGTGCTTAACTTTATCTTTTAAAAAAATGAGACTCTATTTTCCCAATTATGCTAATGAAAGATCCCTATGGTGAGAGAATTTACAGTTGATGACTTTATGAGAAATAATATTTCCTATGATTAATGCAATTAATTATGTGCAATTAATTATGTACAATTAATTAGTATGAATTAATTTCCAATTTTTAAATCCTCATTTATTAGAATCTATTTAGGTTCTTTTTCCTCCCTGATTTCAATGACTATTAAGAAATTAATTTTGATTTGTTTTAGATAATATACATACTAATAGACAATTTCCCAGGGTATGAAATTCTCTGTCCATTCTTATTTTGTCTCACTTATTGGCTCCTGTTTACTGGATTTTACTATGGTCTTAGAGGCTCAGTATAATTTGTCTGCTTTACAACCCCACACGGGTACTGTCCACCCATGCTCCTTTCCTCTTTGATGATCAAGGTCTAACAAAGCAGCCCTAACCTAAGCTGTGCTCCCATCATCGTTTTTTGATGGAACCTGTTTTGTCCCTCTTACCACAGTGATGTTTTTCTCTCCAACAAGGTTACAACCCAAGCAAAAATCTATTTAGCCCAACCATCTCTATATTTCTGAATTCTTCCCCACAGTCCATTTCATTCTTTTAAGATATTATTCCCATAAAGAATGGTTGCACATATATAGAAACTTGAAATTCTCTGGGAGAGAGAAAATTATGAACAAGAAAATCAAAGAGAAGAATTTTTAAAAGGGATTTCCTTTTTCCTGAGGGATTACTGTAATGATGAATCATCAATTTTTAAGAGCAACGAAAACCTGAATGAGCAGTGTTTTTCTTTTCTTTTTTAAAAATTATATTATTTATATATTTTGTCTGGTACTTTTAAAATTTATTCTTTTTAGATATACATGACAGTAGAGTGTATTTTGACATGTCATACATACATGGAGTATAACTTCTCATTCTTTTGGTTGTATATAATGTGGAGTTACACTGGATATGTGTTCATATATGAACATAGAAAAGTTATGTCCCATTCATTCTACTCTCTTTGCTATTCCCATCCCATTCTTTCTTTTCCTCCCCTCTTTGTCCAATCCAATAAACTTCGATGCTTTTTGTGTGTTACCATCTACATATCAGAGAGAAAATTTCACCTTTGGCTTTTTGGAATGGGCTTATCTCACTTAGCATGATAGTCTCCAGTTCCATCCATTTATTGGCTAATGCCATAATGTCATTCTTCTTTATGGCTGAGTTATATTCTATTGTGTATATATACCACATTTTCTTTATCCATTCATCTGTTGGGCACCTAGGTTGGTTCCATAGCTTAGCTATTGTGAATTGAGTTGCTATAAACACTGATGTGGCTGCATCACTATAGTATTCAGAATTTAAGTCCTTTGGGTATATGCTGAGGAGTGGGATAACTCCATTCCAAGTTTTTTAGTTGTTAATTTGTTCATTTTAGTTATAAATAACTGTAGAATGTATTTTGACATATCATACATACAGAGAATTTAAGTTCCCATTTTTGTGGTTGTACATGATGTGGAGTTACACTGGTCGTGTATTCATATGTGAATATAGGAAAGTTATGTCTGACTCATTCTACTGTCTTTTCCATTCCAAGTTTTCTGAGAAATCTCCATACTGCTTTCCAGAGTAGTTGCAACAATTTTCAGTCCCATCAACAATGTATGAGTGTACCTTTTCCCCCACATCCTCACCAACATTTATTGTTCCTTGTATTTTTGATAATTGCCATTCTGAGTGGAGTAAAATACAATTTCAGTGTAGTTTTAATTTGCATTTCTCTAATTGCTAAAGCTGTTGAACATTTTTTCATATATTTATTGACATATCGTATTTCTTCTTCTGTGAAGTGCCTGTTCAGTTCCTTTGCCCATTTATTGATTGGGTTATTTGTTTTTCTGTTGAAGTTTTTTGAGTTCTTTATATATCCTGGAGATTAATGCTCTAATGAGATGCAGTTGGCAAACACTTTCTCTCATTCTGTAGGTTCTCTTTTCATGTTCTTGATTGTTTCCTGTGCTTGGAAAAAGTTTGATAGCATTGATTTTACTTCTTCTTGCACTTCAGGAGTCTTTTGGAGGAAGTCAGTTCCTAAACCAAAATGACGGACATTTGGGCCAACATTTTCTTGTGGTAGGTCTCTAATGCCAAGGTCCTAGATCCACTTTGAGTTGATTTTTGTACAGGATGAGAGATAGGGGTTTAATTTCATTTGGCTACACATGGATTTAATTTCATTTGGCTACACATTTGGCACCATTTGTGGAAGAGGCTATCTTTTTAGCAATGTATGTTTTTGGTGCATTTGTCCAGTATGAGAAAACTGTATTTATGTCAATTTGTCTCTGTGTCTTCTATTCTATACCATTGGTCTTCATTCCTGTTTTGGTGCCAATACCATGCCATTTTTTGTTAATATAGCTCTTAACATAATTTAAGGTCTGATATTGTGATGCCTCCTGCTTCACTTTTCTTGCTAAGTATTGCTTTGGCTATACTGGGCCTCTTATTTTTCCAAATGAATTTCATGACTGCTTTCTCTGTTTCTATGAAGAACATCATTGGACTATTAATAGGAATTTCATTAAATCTGTATAGCACTTTTGGTAGTATGGCTATTTTGACAATATTAATTCTGCTTATCCAAGAACAAGGGAGATCTTTTCTTGTTCTAATTTTTTAAAATTTTGTATTCTAATTTGTGATATATGACAGCAGAATACATTACAATTCATATTACACATATACAGCACATTTTTTCATATCTCTGATTGTATACAAAGTATGTTCACACTGTTTGTGTGTTCACACATGTACTTAGAGTAATGATATCCATCTTATGCTTAAATCTCTTTCTTTAGTGTTCTGTTGTTGTCATTGTAGAAGTCTTTCACCTCTTTTGTTAGATTGATTCCCAAATATTTTATTTCCTTTGAGGCTATTGTGAATGGATTAGTTTTTCTAATTTCTATTTCAGTTAATCCATCACTGATGTATAGGAACACAATTGATTTATACAGGTTAAATTTATATCCTACTACTTTGCTGAATTTGTTTATGAATTCTAGAAGTTTTCTGGTGGTGTTTTTTGGGTCTTCTAAATATAGAAGCATGTTGTGAGCAAATAGGGATAGTTAGAGTTCTTCTTTTCCTATTCATATCCCTTTAATTTTCTTCTTCTGTCTAATTGCTCTGGCTAGAGTTTCAAGGGCTATGCTGAATAGATGTGGTTCTACTTTTTAGAGGAAATTATTTCAATTTTTCTCCATTTAGAATGATGTTGGCTTTGGGTTTAACATATATAGCTTTTACAATGTTGAGGTTTGTTCCTACTATCCCTAGTTTTTCTAGTGTTTTGAACATGTATAGATGATGTATTTTGTTATATGCTTTTTCTGTATCTATTGATACAATCATATGATTCTTGTCTTGAAGTCTTTTGATATCATGAATTATGTTTATTGATTTCCAAATGTTGAACCAAACTTGCATCCCTGGGATGAAACCCACTTGATCATAGTGCAATATCTTTCAAATGTGTTTATGTATATGATTTCCATTATTTTATTAAGAATTTTTGCATCTATGTTCATCAGGGATATTGTTCTGAAGTTTTCTCTTCATTGATGGTCCTCATCTGGTTTTGGTATCAGGGTGATACTAGCTTCATAGAATGAATTTGGAAAGGTTCCCTCTTTTTCTACCTCATGGAATAATTTGAGGAGGATTGGTGTCAGTTCTTCTTTGAAGGTCTGGTAGAACTCAGCTGAGAATCCATCTGGTCTTGGGCTTTTCTTTGTTGGTAGGCTTTTGATGACATCTTCAATTTCATTGCTTGAAATTGATCTGTTTAAATTTTTTATGGCCTCCTGATTCAATTCTGGTAGTTCATGTCTCTAGAAATTTGTCGATGTCTTCAATATTTTCTAATTAGTTATGGTATAAATTTTCAAAATAGTTTCTGATTATCCTCTGTATTTTAGGAGTGTCCATCATGATATTTCCTTTTTCATCATGAATTTTAGTAATTTGAGTTTTCTCTTTCTCTTTATTGTCTTGGCTAAGGGTTTATCAATTTTATTTATTTTTTCAAAGAACCAACTTTTATTTTGTTGATTTAAAAATTTTTCTTTGTTTTGATTTCATGCCCAATTTTAATTATTTCATGTCTTCTAGTGCTTTTTGTGTTGATTCGTTCTTCTTTGTCTAGGGCTTTAAGATGTAATGTTAGGTTATTTATTTGGTGACTATGTATTCTTTTAATGAATGAGCTCAATGCAATGAACTTTCCTCTTAGGACTGCCTTTGCTGTATGCCAGAGATTTTGATGTTGAATCACTATTCTCATTTACCTCTAAGTATTTTTAAATTCTATCTCTTATTTCTTCTACTCTCCACTGACCATTCATTAATGCATTATTTAGTCCCCAGGTGTTAGAGTATGCTCTATTTTTTATTTTATCATTGATTTCTAATTTTAGTCCATTATGTTCTGATAGAATGCAAGGTATTATCTATATTTTCTTTTCCTTTTTGTTTTTTTTCTTTTTATATTTGCTAAGAGTTGCTTTGTGGCCTAAGGTATGGTCTATTTTAGAGAAGGATCTGTATGCTGCTGAGAAGAAAGTGCATTTAATCATTGATGGATGAAATATTCTATATACATCTGCTAAGCTTAAACTATTAATTGTATTTTTTAGTTGTATTGCTTCTTTATTTAGTTTTTGTTTGGAGAGTCCACCCAGTAGTGAGAGAGGTATGTTAAAATTACCCAGTATTATTGTGTTGTGTTGTGTTTGATTCTTGAAATTGAAAAGGGTTTGTTTGATGTATGTAGATGCTCCATTGTTTGAGTCATAAATATTTATGATTGCTATGTCTTATTGACTTGTAATTCCCTTAAGTAGCATGAAGTGTCCGTCTTTGTCCCTTTTGATTAACTTAGTCTTGAAGTCCACTTTCTGATTTGAGCATAGAAACCCCTGCTTGTTTATGAGATCCATGTGAATTATGTGTTTTTTCCCCAACCTTTTACCTTCAGTCTGTAGATGTCTTTGCCTATGAGGTGAGTCTCTTGGAGACAGCATATTGTTGGATCTTGCTTTTTAATCCAATCTGTCAGTATATGTCTTTTGGTTGATGAGTTTAGGGCATTTATGTTCAATATTATTATTGAGATATGATTTTTATTCCCTGTCATTTTGATTTATTTCTAGTTTTGTTTTGTTTTGTTTTGTTTTGTTTTTTTGCACCAGGGATTGAACTCAGGGGCACTCGACCACTGGGCCACATCCCCAGCCCTTTTTTGTATTTTATTAGAGACAGGGTCTCACTGAGTTGCTAAGTGCCTCGCCATTGCTGAGGCTGGCTTTGAACTCGCGATCCTCCTGCCTCAGCCTCCCAAAGTGCTGTATTTCTAGTTTTTAATTTGAATAATTTCTCCTTTGTTTGACTCTTTCTTAGTTCCTCCTTTTCCTGGTTTTCACTTTTATTTTTCATTTTTTCTTCATAAAATATTTTATTGAGTATGTTTTGTAGTTTAGACTTTCTAATTGAATTCTTTTAACTTTTGTTTATCATGGAAGGTTTTTATTTCATCATCAATTCTGAAGCTTAATTTCTCTTGGCTGGTATCCATTTTCATTTGGAGCTTATTATTTATTATTCCAAGACCTCCTAGCTTTGAGGATCTGGTTTGAGAAATCAGCTGAGATCTTTACTGGTTTCCCTCAAAATGTCACCTGTCATTTTTCTCTGGCAGAATTTAAAATTCTATTCTTAATCTGAATTTTCTTCTTTTTATAATTTATTTATTTTTTTTATTCTAAGTTGTTAGAAATGACAGCAGAATGCATTACATTTCATATTATACTTATAGAGCACACTTTTACATATCTCTGGTTGTATACTGTATTTTCATAATAATGTGCCTTGGTGTGTGTGTGTTAGAATTTTGTATATTTGGGGTTCTATAAGCCTCTTGTGTTTGATTTTCCATTTTAATCTTTAGATTTGGGACATTTTCTGATATTATTTCATTGAAAATATTGTGCATTCCATTGTATATGTCTGAGCCTTCATCTATCCCAATAAATCTTAAATTTGTCTTTTCATGTTATCCCATATTTCTTGGAAGTTTTATTCATGGTCTCTCAACATCTTTTTTCCATATTCTACTTTATTTTCAAGATCACATATTATGTCTTCATTGCCTGAAACTATCTTCCAAGTGGTTTACTCTGTCGGTGATGCTTTCCATTGAATTTTTAATTTTGCTTATTGACTCTTTCATTTCAAGGATTTCTCCTTTTTTTTTTTTTTTCGGAATTTCTATCTCTTTATTGAAGTGATCTTTCACTTTATGTATTTTCTCTCTGATTTCACCCCTTTTACCATCCTTTACCTCACAGGTCAGATTGGTGGTTTTCAAAGTACTCTGTATTTCTCCAGAGATCAGTGGCAAAACCCAGAAATAGGAGAGGGGTCTCTTCTCCTCTGTTTTAATTATTTCCATATAAATTAAATATTTTTTTTTAAGCAAGAACCTTAGGACTAAAGCATTTATTTGAGAACTAGACACTAGATACTAGAATTCTTGGAGATATAATGCATATGACTCCAGGCCCTCAAGAGCTCACATACTAATTAGGAAGACAAAATAGAATTATCCATATATTTATGCATTGCCAATGAGAGAGGAAGCCTCATGTAATATACCCAATTCCACATGCTTTGTGGATAAGGAAATTGAGACCTACAAGTTCAGGGTTTTGTCCACCTGATTGTCAAAACCATCCAGTAAGTATCAAAAGGAGATAGCCTACGCATGTCTCTAGATACCTCATCAAGAAATTTTTCCTGACCACACTGCTTTGCAAAGGCTAAGATAATTTTTCATGGACATAAGATGGTAAGATTTGTCTTAAACACAATTTTAAAAATAGACTATTTCTGTTTAAAAATTTATATTTGCAAAAATCTAAAGCCTATTTATATAATTATTACATTGTCTTTAAATACCCACTTTTCCTCTTTCACAAAAGTTCAATTACTGAGATTATCTGACTCCCTAAACTGAACTCTTTTCTCTAGGATAATTACCTTCTCCAACCCTTTTGACTTATTATTATCTGCGTAAAGTATACTTATATATACTTATAATATAACTATATTATGTTATGCCTTCCATGTTTTAAAATATTTCATCTTCTTTCATCACAGCTACCATTAACTGTCATATTTCTCACCCCCTCTCATTTAAAAACTTCCTAAAAGTGGTCTTTAAACATACTGCACCCTATCTTCCATCCATTTTCTCTTGAATCCTTTCCCATCCCCATTACACCACCAAATATTTCCCATCAAAGTCACCAGTAATTTTTACTTTATCAAGCTCAATAGTCAATTGCCATGTATGTCTGCCAGCATACAGAGACTTATTGAAGCAAGTATTGCAATCATTACAGCTTATATTCTTCATTAATTCTATAAAGCTGGAATTCTGGTTTTTGTTTGTTTTGTTTTTTTAGTTTACAGTTAAAAAAAATCCACTATAAACCAAAGTGGATGACACTTTCACAAAAAAGAGAAGCACAAAGATTAGTAGACCGTGAGAATGTGAGTAAATCAGAAAGCCTTAATAAGTGAGGGAGCTTAAAGTTCACCTCTAAGGCATGATGCTAGTTATTTTGGGACTCATAAATATACATAAGTGAGTCTCTTCTCAGTGAGGGAGTGAGTGACAGACAATCACCGTAAATTCATTAGGTCATTCTCATTACTTATCTACCCCATAAAGAATGGTGTAAATATCCTGGAATCATTTGGGTTATTACCCCTTAGAAGGATGAAAACAATCTTAGGATCACCAAGGATAGGCTTCTCTAGAAGGGTACACAAATAGTGGCTCAAGCCAGGCAAAGGGGCTTTATTCAGAACCTTTGTATCTTGAGACTTTAAAGGAAAAGTTTCTATATGCTGAGGGTAAAACTTCTGGACAAAAAGATGGCTATGTCCCTGATCTCCTGGGGTAATAGGGTGCCTGTGTATGCGTGTATATGGAATTGACACAACTGAATTTTGAGAGCTACAACTGTGAAAGCCCAAGCAGACAGCTCCCTCTGGATTATAAATGCTTTGCTATTGTGCTAATGTCTTTGCTATTGTGAGGGCAGTGTGACAAAATAGCATGTCTTGCCTACCTTCCAACTCTCAAAATCATACAAGCTCACTAGGTTTCTTGGATAATGCATTGAGAAGTGAGAGTGTCAAGAGGGATATTTATGAATTTTTTAATTATTTCTAAAGTCACATTGAATATTAACAGTGGGAAGTTAGAGGGATTTATTGTGGAAAAGGACAGAACGGAAATGGATGACTTTGCTCCTTGAGTAAATGGAAGAGATTAACTTGTTACATGTATAATACTTAATATTTACACTAAAATCATTTGGTATTTTAGGACAGATAGCACTGGGATCATGACAACACTGGGAAATCCATGGTAAGAACTACCAATAATTCAAATCAAGCATCATGGATGGAGCATAGAGCAAGCACAATGCATTTAGGGGACAGGGTCAGATACATATTGAGTAGAGCAGAGGACAAAATAGTGAGATTGGGCTCTTCTCATGCATTGAATCAATGGCCAGAGAGGACTGGAGAAAGAATGTTCACAATAGCTTGGTGAACTTACCTCCGGAAACAGTGAGCTGCTGTGAGCAGCCATGTGTTACTGATGAGGCTGGCTCCACATTGATGGCCTGCCCCTATGAGCTGCAGGCTGGCCTGCCATGGCCACTCCCCTTCCACAGCAGTCTCTCTTCCTTGGACAATCCTTTCCGTAGAAGAGGATGCTGGTAATGGCATATTTGAAGATGTCATCCTTATTCCACAGCCTGTCATGCAGAAATGTGTTAGTTGAAAAAGGAAAAAGGAAGAAAAAAACAAAACACACACACACACACACACTTGTATTGTGTGGAGATACTTAGAAAATTCATTGTCCCAGCCCTGTAAACCATTTCTAGCACTCAACCTCTGAGGTTATTTTATATTTTATATGGCTTTTACTAATTATATTGAGGCTCAGAAGAAATACTACCAACATTTAAAGGCATTCAGTTCAATAATTAATTTCCATCTCTCTCCATAAAGCATATGTAGATAGATAATGTAAATCAAATCATAAATGAGATTAAGATACAAGAAAGGACAGTCTTAATACAGTGCAGAATAGATTTAGAAACTGGGAAATGAAGCCAGACTGGGCAAGCACTCTGCCATGGGCTTGGGCTTTTTTAACCAGGAGAGGTGAGTGGGGCAGCTCTAAGGTGCAGAAAAGGATTTTTGTCCTTTTGACCATTACCCAGACATTTTGACTTACATTTTATCAATAAATATATAATTTACTGAGCATCAAAAATTTGTCCACAAGAGACCCAAATTTTTCTTGGGTGTGGGGGGCAGGGCTGAGAAGGGGGCAGAAAATGTACATATCAGATATTTTATTAAAATGCAAGAAAACTGAAAAAAAATTAACAAAGCCTCAACTCATTACCAGTTTAAAACACTCTTTTGAGTTGTGAGAGAATATTAAAAGAGAAATATTTAAAGAGTATATTAATATAATATCTAGAATACTATGTAAATTTTAACTCATCCTATGGATCATAAAACTTAAAATTACATTTAGTATAAACTTATAAATTTAATCTTGAATATTAAAAATAACAAAATATAATTAAAGGGATACATGGTTTTTGAAAATATAAATAAGCCAAAAAAGCTTGGTAAATTATACTTCTGATTTTTCTGTGGTTCTTATTATCTGTACAGTGAAATAAACAGTTAATTGTGGATTTTGAAACTTACGACTATTGAGAAGATTCCTCATCTTTTTGCTGTCGATAGCTGGAAGAAGCAAAAACATGAGTTAGTTGGAAAAATAATACATTTGCATTTTCACGTTATATTGTTAAATGATCATTAGTTGAAAAGTTAATTATCTAAAGACATTGATATTTCAAGAGGTATAGGAGTTTGTTATAACCAAATAATACATAAATAACCCTGTACTCTGATTTGGTTCAAAGTGTAAAATTTCACTTGAAATTAAAATCCCAGTTTTATTTTCAAGTGAAAATAAAAATAAAAAAAATTAAAAAAAAATTCTCTCAGATTTTATTTTCTGGTTTTGCTTCAGAAACAGAAAAAGAAATCAGAAAATCAGGAAAGAAAGAATAAGAATGAATATGCCTGGTTGCTTTCTTTAGGCCGCAGTATAGTCTCACTAAAGTTAGTGTTTACCAAACTATGTGGTTTAAAGCAACTTCCCAAAGACCAGAGCGCAGAGGGCATCTCCAAGGAGCAAAAGGTACCACAGATCTTTTGGGGCCCAGTTTCAAGGCCCTGGTCTAATAAAAGGTGGGAATTTAGTCCAGGTAAATTGATAACCTTCTCTCATTGAGTGCTAGGTAAGTTTGTGACTCAAGTACTGTGAGCAGGGGATGAAGCTCTTTCACACACCCACCCCATGCACAAGCTTTCACTATGCTTTATGCTTCTCTTTCAAGACATCTTTTTCTTTCAGAGTTACTTATTCCCGTTCATTTTAACTCAGCTACATTGGATTTGTGTTGGTGTGGTAGTCATTTATTTTGTTTTATTTGTCTGAGATAATGGAGAATTATACTGTGATTTTCTCAAGGAACAGTAACTTTCCTTTGTAGGGAATGAAAAGTCTCTTTAACCTTTATAGGTTAAAACTGACAAGGGCAGATTAATGGGAGAAAGTATACACATTTAGCTAATAAAAGTGCTAGTTACATGGGAGTCTTCAGATTGAAAAACACAGGGAAAACCATTTGTTTTTATTCTTGTGTCTAACGAAGAATGAACAGTCAGGTACTGTAGAAATGTAATTGAACTAAAGGGTGTGATCTAATACTAATACAGTAAAGTGGGCAGGGGACCAACCCAACAGGGCCTGACAATTCAATCTTCTTAACCTCTCTAGGTGGAGTTCCTTCTTCCTGGGTATAGAACATGACCCTCAGGAAAAATTGGTTTGTGATCTGTAGTCAGAAATCATAGGTCAGAGAATTTCTTTATGGCCAGCTCCTACATAGAAGGACAAGGAAAGGTTAGATTAATATTTCTAGGTTTTATCATTAGTTTGGAGAAAGAAGAGTTCTAGCTTCTATGACTTACCATGGAGGAGAAAAGTAAACAGAAGAAAGAAGGGATGGGGAAGAACAGAAAGATCTTTAGAAAGATCTTACTTCTAAGGCCTTTTTAAAAAATCTCTCTCTCTCTCTCTCTCTCTCTCTCTCTCTCTCTTTTTAATGGCACCAGGGATGGAACTCCAGCAGCACCTTACTACCGATCTATATCCCCAGTCCCAGTCGTTTTTAGTTTTTATTTTGAGATAGGGTCTCACTAAGTTAACTTAAGTCTTGTTAAGTTGCCAAGATTGGTCTCCAACTTGTGATCCTCCTGCCTCAGGCTGCATAGTCTTTGGAAGAGGGTACGCCACAACACCCTGTTTTTCAGGCCCTTTTTATTTCCTTTGGTTCAAAATAGTACACAACAAGGCACCATAATTTGAGGGAATATTTTCTAAGCCATAACATCTCACAGAGGGATGTGAGCCCCAATCCCTTCTAGGGATTTCCTGGATATGTCTATCTTTTTAATGAATGATATGTATATGGCAGAAGAAAACACATGCAGTTGAATTTTTGTTATTGAGCACGATCACAGAATATAGTTATTTTGGCATTAAAACAACCTGTATAATAAAAAGTCTTTGTGAGTGACCAGCAAGACCCCAAAGTACTTTATAAAATTGTAAAATAAGGAACTCTACAATTTAAAAAACTAAATAAACTTTTATAATTGATATTTTGCTTTAGAATATATGATCATGCCTTAAGAACAGTTATCAGGAATTGAGATTAAATTTGAGATCTCCCTTTATAGAATGCTAGAAAAGATGATATTTCATTTTGGAATATAACTGATTAACAATCAAGGTGAATACCACACTCTTTATTATTTCTTATGGCTTCATGAAAAAGTTATCCCTAATATTTGGAGAGATTCTACCTCAAGATGTATTTGAAGGATTTGTAAGCCCTCTTTTATATTAAATTTGAAATAACTAACCTTGGACATACATAATGAAAAAACAAGGAACAGAGCTGTAATACTTATTTCATGCGAGATGTATGCTACAGTTAGAGGCAGAAGTAAGAAGATAAAAATACAGTTCCTGTCCTTGACACTTAAAATCTTATTTGAAACACAGCATTTTAATTACTAATTGTATGTTGTACAGAAAAATAAAAATGCCTCTTGGCTTGAATTTCAACTAGATGTGAGGTGATTTTTATTTTAGTTTCCTAAACTTTCTGAACTTAATTTTCTTCTACTTTGGGGGAAAAAACGAAAAAAACTTTCCTAATATTTGTATGTATGTTCATGTATGTGAAAACAATAAGAAGATAAGTGAAAAATAGTTTTCATTGGGAACAAGATACAGGACCTCTTTAAAATTCATGTCACTTATTAATAATAGGCAGGCACACCTTGATAAAGATGTCTGTGTCTTTGACACTATAAAAACGAACCCCCAGAATTGACCTGTAAAGACTTCTGAGGTTCAAAATACTTATGTCTAATTCTAGAATTAGACATAAGTTATTAGACATAGGTTTGCTGATCCTATGTCTCAGAACTTCTCAGATTCCCTACCTATAAGTGGTGAAAATAATAGCTACCCTTTGGTGCTTCTGTAAGGATCCAAGCATCATATCATATGGGGAAAAATTAGAACTTTATCAAAAAACCCTAGTAAAATGTAAAGAAAGTAAAGAAAGTAACACTAAATTTCCCTTCATAGTGAATATTTATTTTACTTTAGTTCCACATTGATATATTTATCAGTAGTGTATTCTTAAAATGAGAGAATACATTGACCAAATTCTTAAGAAAAATATAGGAAAATGAGAGTGAAGGGAACTACAAAAAATGTACTCCCCCCCAAAAAAGAAAGAAATTAAAGAAAAAGACTTACATGTGAGTGTAAATGATGGTTTATTTATGGTCAAGGGCAACTGTTTGATCTTCAGACTTTGATATAAACTCCTCTCAATTTTTTTCTTGATTATTTCAGCACTGTTAGTAGATGGGTATCGAAACATGAGCACCATAAGAATGTTCACACCTTCTTCATCTGGACTAAGAGCAAAACAGAAGACAAATGGTGACATTTCTTTAATCACAGATGATATTTACCTATTCAGAATCACTGAATTTAAAGAAACATAATGGATGACATATGTGAATGCTTTTAAATTATTTCTAGATAAAGGGAATAAGAATGAATGTACAATGATCTGGAAGTGTTGGAAGGAATAGTAACATGCTAGAAATACTAGGTAAGTGATATTTCTGAAAAAATCTTGTCCTCTGTCCTTCCTATGCTAATGGTTTAAAGAGATTCTTGGGAAGACATAGTCATGAAATCATGCTTTACATGCACATACACGATTTGCTTTTTAAGGCATTTTGAGCAAAATTTGTAGCTGAGGTCATTATTTTTCAGAGTGGTGTGGCAGAGACAAACCCAATGTCCTTTGCTTCCTCAGCACAGAGCTAGATTTTATTTCTAACGCTTCTTGAAGTTGACTGAAATGTTCTAACGAATTTTGGCCAATGGGATGTGGGCAGAAACGATATTCCCCCCCATTTCCAGGCCTGGATCTTTAAAAACCTCCCATACTATTTTCCATGCTCTTGTTCTTCCTTTGTCTGCCAATTGGAAGTGGAAGGTCCTATGGGCAGTTCCATCCCACAATGTCCACCAGGAGAGCCTGGCACACATTATCCCCACTTCTGCCTCTTTGGACTTCACCAGGAAGAGAAATAAAATTTTATTGTATTAAAGCACTGATATTCAGGTATTTCATGACCAGTTAGTAGATGGATAACTAGAAAAAGAAGTTAGTAAAGGGAGATGATTTGATCAATGATTCAAATACATAATACATATTGTGATATGTAGGGCTAGAAAGCCTCCAATAATCTTTTCAGAATGACTTTAACTTATAAGATAAAAGAAACGAAGAAAGGAAGGGAGATAGGAAAAGGAGAAGGGTAAGAAAAGTAAATAAACAAAAGAAGAAAGGGCAAGAGGGAAAAAAAAAAGGCCTAGGCCCTTAATCATTTAATCATATGTGTATTTATTTTGTCACCACCAAGTAAAGTAAATAAATTTTACAAATACACACACACACACACAAAACAAACAAACAAACAAAACAAACAAAAAATATATATAGAGAGAATCTAGGTATAGAAACCCAGTGTAAGTTCTTTCAAACATACAAAATCATATTCAGGATGGATTCTAGTAATTAAATTTAGTCTGTGATAACAACTAATGTTTAATTTAAATATATTACCTTTCATAAAAACATCAAAATAAAAAGACATTTAAAATAATGTCAAACACACACTGACATTAAAGAAAGACCTTATTGCACAGAAAGTCATAGTCTGATGGTTGTGTAACTGTAAATAAGGAAAATAAAAAAGACATAAGTTCTACTTAGCTCCTTGCTTACAAGGCACAGTGGTGTTCATAGTCCCATCCCTCCCCTTTCTGTATCTTTTTATCTATTTTTCTTTGTAAGAGACTCTCTTGTCATTGCATACTTTACATCTTTCTATTGTGGTTGGGAAATGGTTAAGTCATATAACCTGAGTTAAGATTTATGAAATCTTTGTATTGCTACACAGATTTGCTAAGAGCAGCTTAGAAACCATGTTGATTAAATATTTCATCTTAGCAGTACTGGCTTGAAGTTACAAACCAAATTTACATACCTTATTTTGATAACATGAGATTTGATAAATCGACCCCCTCCAGAAGAACGTCGAAATATCCTAGACATCTGATTAAAAAAAAAGTATTAGTCTTAAGAAAAATATTACTCCTTGTGTTATCTAGAGACTTGAAGCAAAGAAAGTTTTCAGTTAATTCCTCAATGTAAACTGGTTTTACACAATGGTAAGTCTAACCTGAGTTTTAATTCTTTTTTTTTTTTTTTTTTTTTTTGTGTGGTACCGGGGATTGAACTCAGGGGCACTCGACCACTGGGCCACATCCCCAGCCCTTTTTTGTAATTTTATTTAGAGACAGGGTTTCACTGAGTTGCCAAGTGCCTCGCCATTGCTGAGGCTGGCTTTGAACTCGCGATCCTCCTGCCTCAGCCTCCCAAAGTGCTAGGATTACAGGCGTGCGCCACCGCGCCCGGCTCAAGTTTTAATTCTTATTGAACTGAATAACCTTGAAGAAATTGTTCAACTTTGCTAAGTCTCTATAAATTGAGATAACAACATTTTCCTCAAAAAATTGATTTGAGAATTAAATAAAATTATGTCACATATTTCAACCTGATCTGCTTTCTAGGAAATGACTGATAATGATAGTTTTAATCACTGTCAAATGAATTAAAGTAAGTGCTATTTTTTTACATTTATTTTTTACTTGTAGGTGGACACAATACCTTTATTTTATTTTTATGTGGTGTCGAGGATCGAACCCAGTGCCTCATGCATGCTAGGCAAGTGCTCTACCTTTGAGCCATAACCCCAGTCCATATGTGCTATTTTTTAAAGAAGCATCTTCATCTCTAAAAAAGCCCATCCTGATCCTGTTTCTGCACTCAATACTGAGTATGCTATCTAATCCACTACTCTAGGTTTGTTGATTTCTTAAATTATTATGCCATCAGTAGATCATTTGTCATAAAGTGTAGCATCTGTCATGTGACTGACACTCCTCACATTGTTATTCATATCTCTATGCCCTCAGGATTTCACAACTGGTACCAGGGTTGGTTATAAGTTTCACCACACTTCATACCAAGATTATTTCATTCCTCAATTTTTCTAGCATGTAACTTTGAAATATTTTGTATGTTCAGTGAACTAATTTCCTAAATGGTCCTGATTCCCTAAAGGAACCCAGTTGACTGTTGAAGCACTGCCTTAGAGTGGAAGAGCCCTCTACTGACAGAACTTACAGACCCATGTAAGTTTATATAAGGTCCACTTTGGAAACAAGTCTTGCTCTCTATTACTAAATCCTTTGAGAACAGGGAATTAGTAACAACGCCAAGTAGATTTGACCTCCTAAATAGTAAATCTACCTCCCTTGCTTCTATTCCATTGCTATGTCTAAAACTAGGTTCTCAGAAACTCAAGTTTATGTGGTTCTACCCTATCTTCTCTTCCCTCACTTGTTCCTTTATAATACTAACAACCAATGATAACTCTAAAATTCAAGCCTAGCTATGTTATACTTCTGCCTCCAGCCCAATGTCTCTTTCAGTGAGCCCATGATCCTGTCTCTTCATTGACCCCCTACTTTGCTCTGCCCACCTTTGCTGCTTCAGAGTTTCTCTTTCTCACATTCTCCTTCATTTTAAGGTGCTTATTTTGTAAAAGCTTATATGGAAAACTTGAATTGGCATTAATATACACTCACTGATAACATTAAGTGTGTGAACAGAGAAATGCAAACAAAATAAGATCAGCCATTTTATTTTATAGGACAGTGAACAACTTTCCTGAAAGATATTTAATATAAGAAGGAATAAAGAATATTATTGCATAGAAAGTCAAATTTCCATATTTAGAAACTATAATACAGTTAACAGAGAATAGCTTACTTAAAATTATAACTCCTGAGTTGCAAGGCCTCTGCAAGTTCGAGGCCAGCCTCAGCAACTTGGTGAGACCCTCAGCAACTTAGATCCTGTATCAAAATAACTTTAACAAGGTATGGGGGTATGGCTCAGTGACAAAGCACTCCTGTGTTCAATCCCAGTATCTAAATTAATAAATAAATAAATACAGATAAATTATAACCCCTTTCTTGATTTTCATTAGGATAGTGCATTTTCTTAAAATAACAGTGACAAATCTCTTATATCCTTTCCACCCACAGTTGAGAGTGAAATCACTGTCCCAAAACAAGTTCACCTTCTATGATTAATATATGGCACAAAAGGATCATTTCTAGTCTGTAGGTTGGTGATAACTTCTATTTAACCACAGTCACTGAAAAGTTTTACTAAAAGGACAGCAACAGCAATAGCTGAAGTTATTCCACAATAGAAAATCAAATGTTTCACTGTTAAATCATCTCCAATGGTGGGCCCTGCATATTGAGGGTTTTCTTGCATTATTTGATGCTCTGGCTTTCTCTGTGATGACATTGGGCAAAGTCCTTTCACTGATGATTCTCTTTCTGGATAGCTAGATCCACTGGGGTAGGTATGCTCCTTTACTTCCATTCAGACCAGTTGAGCCTGTGCCTGTTCTACAATTCTGTCCAGTTGACCCTCAAGATCTATTCCAATTAGGAAAGGGTTTGAAAGAAGATATAAACTATCAATACAGACCAGAGACCTATTATCCTAAGTTTAGCAGCAAATATCAAAGATACTTCAATGGGAAAACCAAAAACATAATAACCAAGGGCATTTCAGATAACACCAATCTTTCCTTTTTCTGTACCTCTCAGTACTCCACGTCAGGTGGAGTCCACCACAGGTGGCTCTAAGTACACCAGATAGATGAAAAGGATCAAGAAACAAACACCAAAAACAACAATGACAACAACAAAAAAGCAGGCATAACTAGGTTCACAAGGGAAATGATATCTCTGGTGAATAATCGAAAAGTACATTCTTCAAAGCTGAAAGTAAGATGTCCCCTTCAAGAGGACACACACTGACACATAGGAAAACAGTGAGGCAAGAACACAGAGCCTGCCTAGCATTCCCTGCCCATAAAGCATTACCCACCCAGACATTGGCTACTACACCAAAACCATGTCACACCAAGTAGACCTTCACAGCCAGTTCATAAATGATGGCCTGGGCTCCTAGCTGTTCCACTTCAACCAGTCCTGCAAAGAAGGATCCAATCCCAGCCAGGCATGGTGGCGCACGCCTGTAATCCCAGCATTTTGGGAGACTGAGGCAGGAGGATTGCGAGTTCAAAGCCAGCCTCAGCAATGGCGAGGCACTTAGCAACTCAGTGAGACCCTGTCTCTAATAAAACAAAAAAGGGCTGGGGATGTGACCCAGTGGTAAAGTGTCCCTGAGTTCAATCCCCAGTACCACCAAAAACAAACAAACAAACAAACAAAAAGAAGGATCCAATCCCAAAGGTCCACCATTCCATGCACACCACGAACATTCCGGGAATTAGCTAGCTTGATGCCAGCAGGATATCCACTCTTGGAAACAGTTCTTAGTCCAACCTCCCCAGGTGTGGATGTAGATTTTTTTCCACCAAACAATGAGGAAAAAACAACAACAAAAAACTCAGAACAGACAGGAAGAACTAGGAAGTGGTTTTGGCAGAACCCAACACCCTAAGGTCCAGGGCATACAAGAGCACATTCATGTTCACATTTTAGACATTCACCATGATCCCAGTAATGTCATGAGGCAAAATGATGACCTCACTTCATATATATCTTGTCTGTAGCTGTAACAGGAATGCTGCTGGAAGAGCAGGAATGAAAATCATATAAATTTGGACTATCCTGAAGACTTCAGGGTTTTAAGAGCTGGAGAATGTCCTCTGTATTGAAGAGGATAGCCCAGTAAGGTAGACCACAGGACATCAAGATGAGGGTTCCGCTTTGAAGAATGATCCCCATGCATTTCACGTTCTTGTCTCCAAAGGATTGACACATTAGTGTGTTATAAGCCGAGGCTAATTCAGTTTCAGCTGAAATCCCAACGGCACTCACAACCAAGACAGCAAGCGGTACCAGCATTCCCCT
The DNA here is from genome assembly GCA_025594165.1 of Tamias sibiricus. Taxonomy (NCBI): domain Eukaryota; kingdom Metazoa; phylum Chordata; class Mammalia; order Rodentia; family Sciuridae; genus Tamias; species Tamias sibiricus. Next base: position 57,241,482 of record CM046665.1, read on the forward strand.
TGGCTTTGCCCAGTTGTCCACGGAATATGAAACTGACAGTGCTAATAAGAAACATCATGGACTATGCTAAGAACACAGAGCCTGCCAGTGCTGCTAGATCAGCAGCCTCCTGCCACAAGTCCTGGGCAGAGCTCCCTGGAGGACCCTACTGGCAACCATCTTGGCGGGGGACTGGCAGATGAGCGGCACTCACCACCCAGGCCCCCATCCCTCCCTCACCCTTTCCCTGCCTCCATCTGGGAGCTGGTCCCATTCTGGCAGTCGCAGAATCCCAGGTTGTGCATGAGGTGGGGAAGGCCGGGCTTCTTATCTACTGAATCAATCTCTCTAATACACTAGGTTGGTTGGCACTTGAATAATTTTGCACATTCAATTCCCTCTTCCAATAACACACTTTTTGCCCCCAAGTGAATTTGTCAATTAAAACTTTGCTTTCCTTGAGAACTCCAATGACAACTAAGTTACCTTCTACTTACTCTCTCTCTCTCTCTTTTTTTTTTTTTTTTTTTTTTTTTTGTGGTACTGGGGATTGAAATCATGGGCACTCGACCACTGGGTCACATCCCCATCCCTTTTTAATTTTTTTGGTATTTTATTTAGAGACAGGGTCTCACTAAGTTGCTAAGTGCCTCGCCGTTGCTGAGGTTGACTTTGAACTCGCGATCCTCCTGCCTCAGCATCCCAAAGTGCTGGGATTACAGGCGTGCGCCACCATGCCCGGCTTCTACTTACTGTCTTTTATTTAGGCCACCCCAGCATCTTGCACATGATTTTATTATAGCAATTTTTGCGCTGGTGTACAGTGTTTCTCCTGGTATAGATTATGAGCTCTGTGAAGTCAGGAGTGTGTCTGACTCATCTTTGTATTTCCAGTGCTCCACACATAGTCAGGCCTAGAGTAAACACTCTAGGCATGGCTGATAAGTAAATGAGCAAATGAATAAATGAGTTTAATTAAGAATCAACAATGTGGTAAAGTTGCCAAGTGTGAGTGTAACTCCCAGAAACAGTGTGGGAGCTGGGAGACCCCAGGGATAAGTTCACAAGGACGGTCATTCCAAGGGTTGCAGTAGTTCTGAATCATGCTAAGTAGGCTTTCACTGAGCTTCTCTGAGCTCAATTATTTCCATATTTCAAAGAATGGGGAGAAACATCAATTTTAATCTCCAGAACTTCATTAGATAAATGTCCTCTGAAATTTTGAACTTAAAATATGACATCTTAGGAAAGGATGAGGAATCTATCATACCAGAATATTAAAAAAATACCAAGAATCTATTCAAACCCTGATATGATCAAACCCTGGTTTCCTAAGGTGTTGACCTCTATTTAAAAATGTGTAGAACCTAGTAAACTACAATGTTGTGTGACCACTAATTCATATGTATTAAGTCAATGCTCCATGGCAGGGATTGAACTGATTCCTTTGTTTAAACCTTACACTAACCTTGGGAAGAAAGTACTATTCTCATTAGCCCCATTTTTAGATGAAGAAACTGAGGCTCAGTAGGCTTAAACTTGTTTAAGGTGGTACAGGAAGTGGTGGTTCTGATATATGAACCCAGGGAATCTGGCTTTAGATCCTGTGTTAACTACATTGATTGGCACAGAAAACCTTTAGTTACATACTTGAATATAGTTGTCCACTTTTGAGGGAAAGGATGATTTTACTAGTTATTACTTTCTCTTTAAAAAAGATAGTGGCTATGGTGCTGATAAAATTATTCATTCACTTTAAAACCAGAACCTAATTGAAGTCCTTGATTTGAACTCCAGCATTAAAAAACAAAATATGTTTGAAACAATGTGTGTGGCTCTGACTAAAAGGTCTGGTACCTACCCAATTACTGTTTTCGGCAAGCCTGAGCTTGCATTTTTCCTCTGGCTGAGAACTGCAGACACATTAAGTCTTTAAGAAAGATCAGTAGTCATTAGATGCTGGTAGTTACTGGATGTCAGCTAGGGAATCCCTTTGAGGCCCATCCATGAAAATAAGTCAATCAAACTCTGTAGGATTCCTGCTACTTTCAGTGGAATATATGCCAGCAAAGGATAAATAAACCAACAAAACTGATTCCTTTTCCCCTACTACTCCAGGAAAGCTTCCTGCTACCTCAAAGGGATTTCCCTTCCTCTGATTTCAGAAAATACTGATCATCCAAGTCATATATTTTGACAATTACATGCAGCACGGTGGCAATTCTGGTATTATTATGTTGTTATCTAAATTTTCATTTTGTATTCTTTTCCACACATAAACTTCCATATAGAAACAATATTATAAACTCTTTTAGGGAAGGGACCAAACTTTATTGACCTTGGCATTCTTCACAGCCTTGTACAAGGAAGGTGTTCTACAGTAACATTTTCACTAATGATTGAATTCCCAGCTGTGGCTAAACTAAAACAACATTGTGAAGGAAAAAAATATTGGCTTTTGGATCCCTTGGTGATTCTTTCATTATATGCATGTGTCTTTTTTCCATTTTTGTCATTTATTTTTTCATTCAACACAATCAATGATGAATCTCCAATGTCGGGTCACTATTATAGACACCGGATAGAGTATTGAACAAAAAGGTGTAGGCCCCAAATTCATAGAATAGAAAGACAGAATCAAAAGACATGAATTATCAAACTATAATAGAGGAAGGGTTCTGAAAATAGGTGATGTTTAGGTGATATGTGAAAGATGAGCAGTGACTAAAAGAAAGCAGGGTCATTGGGCCATCTTCCAGGTGGGAAAAAAAATTTACAAAAATTCTAAAGACCAATATGGGTAGATCACAGGAAGCAGGAGAGTATAGAAAATAAGGAAATTATAGCCACAGTTGGTGAGGAGCTTGAATTTTATTCTAAGTATATTTGGAAGCCATTTGTGAAATTTGAAGCAAATAAATAACAAAATATGTTTTCAAAGATCTTCTGACTGCTATGTAGATAAGATGTTAAAGGGATCCTAAGGTAGAAGCAGTGATAACAGTGAATTGCCCATATGAAAGAAGATACTAGGTAGGTGCAGAATAGAAATAATTAATTGGAAGTAGAAACATGACTTATGAATGGATTAGACATGAGGACAAGAGAAACATAGGTATTCTAGCAATTAGGTGGCCAGGGATGACATTTGCTGAGCAGGAACCAAATTCAAGAGTGAGACAATGGGAGGGGAAATAATTTTCAGGAATGAAATTTAGACATCGTAATTTTGCCATATCTGTGAGAGACCCAAGTGGAAATGTCAAGTAGACTATTGAATGCACAGGTGTGACACAGCTTTATCCTTGTGGTTCAAAAAGATATAAATTTGCCCCCTTTCCCCACATCCCATAAGGGTGGCACAGGTTTGTCCCCTTGTAACAGTATTTAATGCAGGGATGGGCAAGTGTTCCAAATTAGGCCAACCAGTTGACAAGATTGCTTCTTCAAAAATTCATTCAAGGCCAATTTTGTAAAATTATCTTTTCCTGCTTCAATTACTAACCTAGGAAAATGTAAATATAAAGCAGATATTAGCTATCACAGCTGTCATGTAGAGAATAACCAAAAGGAGGAAAAAAGCCCAAGGGCTTGTTTTGATCTCTTTAACTCAGGAATACCCAAAGCCAGATTAATCTTTAGGTTTTCTAGTAGTCTTTATTTTATTTATCTAAATACCCTTACTTTGACCTGTTAATTTGGTTTCTGTTATTTGCCACCAAGAGTACCCTATTATGGAAATGGAGGAGATCATTTACAGATGACCAGAAGAAAGAGAAGAAAAAACAGGATCATAGAGGCCTGGACCAATGAGGATTTAGTGTTTATAGGTGCTTAGCAAGCAAATGAAAATCTTTTTTTATTTAGAAATCTTTTTAGAAGTTGGATTCACTTACATGTTGATGAACTGTGACGAAAGCAGAGTTGCAGCATGTATTTACGTTCTACCCAAATTTCAGTTAGTGAATGTGTGTCCATATCCCCAGCTTCTACAAGTATTGACTGATGTCAACTCACACCTGCACTTCTCCAGAGGCTTGCCCTTGCCTGACCTGCACCTCGCCCAGTGATATCTGGGAGGTTATGCTCCACCTTCCCTGGGAAAACCTTTTCAGTGTAAAACAAACAGCCCAGCCCTCATACTTTTGCAAAGAACCATCTCTGTGATGTACTCCAAGTCCTAGCCCTCCCAGAGAAATCAGCTGAGGCAGCAATTTTGAAACCACATCTTTGTCTAGCATCTTCCTTTGTTCCTTTCTGATGTCTCAATTTCCTTACAGTGTTTTCTTGAAAGCTCTTAGTTAATGAACCACTTAACCAAGAACCTTTAATCACAGATTCCTATCCTTGGAATCCAACCTGTACAAGAATAACTCAGTTGGAGCTAGAGAATACTGTGCTATCGATCTATTTCAGTGTCTCTATTTCTTTCTTTCTCTCTTTTTTTTTTAAAAAGATCTGTGATCTTACATTTCTAATTTTTAGATGTGATGTTGCTTATAACTAGGAAAATAATGAATAAACTTTAATATTAACTTTAATATTTGGTGTCTACAAGGGAGTTTTTGTATTGCAAGTGCTATTTGCTGAAAATAAGAAAAAAAAAAAAAAAAGAAAAAGAAAGAATTTAAAGATAGCCCCTCAAACTATGTTGCAATTTTTGAGCATAATAAGCTCCACAAAAAAGGATTCATGGAAGCTATTACTGAACTATGAGGCTAGAAAAGTATAAAGCCAACATCTGTAGGTTCTAAATGATGTCTTGGTTGACATTAAAAATGCTGCATAGCATTTTGACTGTCAAGTCATTCATTTATAGTATTAAATTTCGGGATTATTTGGGAATGTATTTCTAAAGCAAAGCCAATGTATTATAGAAGTCATGGAAAATATCAGAATTACTATTTATATTTATTTTTAGCTAAACAAACAAGTTTTTACAACTTTGAAATGTGGACTCTTAGCAGAAATTCACTAATTATCTGAGGCTCCCAAGAAGAAAATGGAAATGGGGCTGTTTTAGAATGACATCTAGTACAGTGCTCATGTTGGGATGAGTACTCAATATTGAGTATTTAATTAGTGCATTGCATCAAATTGGAGTCATACTGTAGTCCTTAAACTTAATCTAATTAGCAATTCTCAGTATGTGAACAATTACTATCTTGTTTTAATTACTATATTTGTTACTTTTAACCCTGCCAAAAACAACGAAGTATTGTTGAAATATACATCCAGTTTTTAAGCAAAACAGTTATGATAAACCCTATCACATATCTGGCTCTGGAATTTCAGGTGGGGTCTGGGGAAGAGAAAGATGTTAAAGACAATGATAACTATCTTAAACATTTTTTTTTTTTCCTGAAGAAACATGAGTTAAATTAATAATAATTTAAAATGTTAAGAAATTGTTGAGATGGATATAAAGTTTTCTTTACCACCTCCTTTTTTGGCCACTAATAAAATTAGCATGATTTCTGTAATGTCCTGTATTTGAAAGAATTCTAGAGTTTAGCATCTTCTAAGTATTCATTAAACAAATACTTTGGCAAATTAATTGATGGATTGATGGCTTAACAGGTGAGTGGAAAGATGGATAAATGAGTCATAGGTTATGCTATTATATCATTATCTTCAATAATCATAAAAGCAAATTCTTATTTGTTTGGAATGGAAAGCTACTAAAAAGCAAGAAAAGAATCTTCAAAAAGGAGTAGTAATTAAAACTGAAACAATGTGATAATTTCTACATTTATGAGACGCTATTAGTCTAGTAGTTTCTGGTGACAAAAGATGAAAGACCAACATATTATTGTCATCACAAAAGATATTTGACTCAGCTAGAAAACTAATGCTTCTTTGCTATGCATAAGCCCTTACTGCATAAAACACCTTAATTCTATTTGCTGTCCTTGAAGAAGAACATTGAAGTAGCATGAGAAATGATAAAGAGAAGGGGAAACAAAACATTCTGGAGTATGAAGGTATTATTATGAAAGAAATCTAAGAACTAGGAAATTTTAAAATGGTAATTTTTGATACATGTCAATGAAGAGACTTTGGTTCAAAATGACAGAATGACCATGTAATTTCTCTTTTTTGAAGACTCCATTAAATTATGTTATGTATCAAAATAGGGCTAAACCCTATGATGGTGAGAAAAATAAGAGAAATTTCTTTATTATATAGAGATTCAACTAATGCCAATGGAAAAAGAAATGTCTGATAAAGTGGAGGCAGACACAGACCAGTGTTTCCTACCCTCTGCATTATTAATATTGGGGACCAGATAATTCTTTGTTGTTGGGAGGAAACCTGTCCTGTTGACTTGTAGGGTCTTTAGCAGCTCCCTGGTCTCTACATACTACATGCCATTAACACCCCTCCTCATAGTGTGACAACAAAAAATTGTATCCAGCTCTTGTCAAGACTGGATAGCTCAAACTTTGGGGACAAAATTACTCCTTATTGAGAACTACTAGACAATACTGAGTCAAGAGAACTCAGCCAAGGGAAGAATTCATCTGCTCTAAAAAAAAAAATCCAAAAGAGGCCAGGCACGATGGCACACATTTATAATCTCAGTGGCTTGGGAGGATGAGGCAGGAGGATTGCGAGTTCAAAGCCAGCTTTAACAAAAGTGAAGTGCTAAGCAACTCAGTGAGACCCTGTCTCTAAATAAGATTCAAAATAGGGCTGGGGATGTGGCTCATTGTCCAGGTGCCCTGAGTTCAATCCCTGGTACCCCCAAAATAAACAAAACCCAAGAGGCTCATTCCATGAAACCAGTAAATAAAAAAAAAAAAAAAAAAAAAAAAAAAAAGTGCCTAGGATTAAATCTAACTGAAGATGGCTAAGATTTTTAAGGAAACAAAAGTTTTATTGAAAACATCAAATAAATTCTAAATAAATGAAGATATTAATTATCTTTTCATTGGACTCTGGATTTGAAGCAAGTTAAATCAAAATCCCAATATGAAGAGTTGTGTGTGCGTATGTTACTTGATATAGAACAAACAACAAAGAACCAAAAATACCTAATGTTGGATATGGCAAAGGACAAACCCCAAAATAATGTGGCCCAAGGAGAAGGAATGAGGGAGTCACTGTCTTTCTCCGTGACAAGACAGGCCCTAGGAAGGAGATATTCATCAAGTCTGAAATGACAGTTTCTGGGAAGAGGCCAAAGCATTGATCCCACCCTAAAACTGATGCCACACCCTCCATCTGGCCCAATAAAGATAGCTCAAACTGACATGCTCATTAATTGAGTCACCTCCAAGTATAACCTATATAAGCCTACCCAGCCCCCTTTGGCCGTGGCTCATTTTCCACCAGGAAAATGGGTTCATCAGAAGTGTTACTCTATTCCTGAATGAAAGCTGTGCTGAGATGATCCGTAAAGTTTGCGTCCAGCCTAGTCCTTTTGCGCTAACACCTAAGATACACCTGAAGAAAAAGATGATATTCCCAGGTGTACTGTGTTGAATGGTGATGCTCTGAAGGAAGCTCTAGTTTTATGTATCAAAATAGAAAAATCTTGAAAATATGAGTGAAGTCACAGAAGGATATAATATGATTCCATTTATATACAATTCAAATCCAGGAATCTGTGAACATGACCTTATTTGTAAAAGAATCTTTGCAGAAGTAATTCAGTTAAGAATCTTCAGGTGAGAACATCACAGATTATCCAGGGAGGCACTGAATCCAAGGACAAGGGCCCTTATGAGCATGGAAAAACACTGAGACAGAGAAGAAGGCCATGTGAAGATGAAGACTTAGATTAAAGTTTCTATTTTATGTAGCAACAAGTCAGAGATGCCTGGAGTTGTCAGGAGCTTGAGTAGGCCAGGAAGGATCCTCCCCTAGAGTCTCCCTAGGGATTGTTGACATACTGATTTCATTTTTTGGCCTCCAAAACTGTTAAAGAATAAATCTCTGTTGTTTTAAACCACCTAGCTTTGTGGTAATTCACTATAGCAGTCCCAATAAACCAATAAAATAGGAACCAATGCTTGTTGTCAAACAATAGAGGTCACAGTGTTGTGGGTGGTAATGACACAATGAGAAACAAGGCAGCCAATGGAACAGGTTGGAGAGCCCAGCAACACTCAATTCACTTAAGGAAACTTGTTTTGTGGGAGAGATGGCTTGGCAGATCAGATGGAGAAGGATGGGCTGTTCAATCAGTAGTGTTAAGAGAACTGCTTACTATGTAGGAAGGAAAATGAAGTAAAATCCCTAAATAAACTGACATGCAAATATCAATTTCATACTGAGTAATTCTTAAATGCAAAAAAGCAGAACCAAGATTTTTTTGAGGACAGATAACATCAGAATCAGGAAGGATTTCTTATACAAACACAGAAGCCATTGATAGGAAAAGAATGATACTTTTAAATATTCCAAAATTCAGAACCTGTATTTATCTATTTCTAAATATAATGAAAAGGTAAGTCACAAATGAAAAAAATATACATTTAATACCTACAATGGACAGATGATTCATTTTCAGGAAAATGTGTTTCCAATAAATTTTAAAAAGTCAAAGATGCAATAAGAAATGGTAAAAAAAACACAAGTAAGCATTCATAGAAGAATATGAATTACAAATAGTGATCATTGACGAATCTCATTAATAATTAGAAAATGCAAATTAAATCCTTAATGAGATATTATTACACATTTTACCAGCATGGCAAAACTGGAAAATCAAATGGATAAATTTTGAGGAGGATGTAGAGCAACATGAACTGTCATGCTCTGCAAGTAGTAGTGCAAATGTTTACAAATACTTTGGAGAATGGTCAAAATCCACTGGAGTGTGACTGTGCATAGCCTATATAAGCCCCCACTGGGCTTATACCCTGGAGAGACTCTAGCACACATGCTAGTGCCAGGAAGCACATAAGGATGTTTGTTAATCATAAAGAGTGGAAAGAAATGTTTGTCAGCCATGAAATGAATTAGCAAATATTGTATTCCTATCTATTAGGGCATTCTACACAGAAGTAAAATAAGCAAGCTCTAGTTTTATGTATCAAAATAGAAAAATCTTGAAAATATAATGTGAGTGAAGTCACAGAAGGATATGATATGATTCCATTTACATACAATTCAAAAGAAGCAAAAACTGAATAGTACACTGTTTAGAGAAACATACATAGGTAATAAAACTACAAAAAGTGATTAGATCCAATTCAAAACAAGAGTTTTTACTTCTGAGAAAAGAAATAAAAGAACATATGAAGAGCTTTCTGCAGTATAGACAAAGTTCTACTTGTTAACTGGGTATTCAATTTATAGTTCTTTAAAATGTTTTACATAGTTTTTAAAGCACTATTATATCCAAACAAAAGCGAATGACAGAAAACAAAAGCAAACATTAAGAAATATCATTGCTAAATTTCGGAAAACTGAAAAAAAAAAGTATAAAAGCTTCTAGAGAAAAAAAACAGGTCATCTAAAATGCGACATAATTCCTCATCTGCCACATTTGTCAAAGTAGTAAAAACTGAAGTCCTTAAATGGCCTGAGGAAAAATAAGTTTCAATTTAAAAATTTTACATCCAAACTATCAATTCATTCTAACAAAGAGTAAAGGATTTTCCCAATAAGAGATAATTCATAAATTTTACCTCCCATGATTTTTATTCCTTAGGGAAGGTGCTTAAGGACACAATCCAACACAAGAAAGAAAACATGGGATTCAAGAAGCAGTGGTTCCCACACTTAAGAGCAGGATGCTCTTAGCCCAGATTTACCTGTGTGAAGTGGACCTGAGGAGCAACCAGTTGAAATTGAGCAGGAAACATGAGGTTTTGAGAAAATATATTTAAAAAAATAAAGAATTATGAAGATCTTGAAAACATCTGAAAGTGTTAAAAGAAGGAAAAAAAGATGGGGGCGGGGCAGAGAAGAGAAATATTCAAATTTAGCTCCAGGGATATTCTTTGAATGGCAACATAACTGTAAAAAACAAAAACACTGTTCTACTAAATATGTCAAATGCTATTTAAATTAACTATGGAAAGGAAAATGCTGTTTTAAAATTTAAAATTGGCTTATGTAAAGATAAATAACAGAATAAGATGCAAATATTCCCCCCACACTGTTCATACTGAAAAGAGTATAATGAGAGAAGGGTAGGAGAGCTAAAGTCCTCAACTTTTAATTTAAAAAGAGACTGTTTATAGCTAATCATAAAGAATCATACAAATACAGTGTCTTTTATATCCAGCCATTGCTTCTTTCTTCCAGGATAATTTTGTAAACTTAAAGGAGTGCACTCTAAACTAATATGCTGGGTTTTGCTAACAATGTTCTCCATAATCATTCTTTCCATGGAAAAAAATGGAAGACTATTCTATTTGACATTTGGCCACGATGGGTAGGGATTAGCTTTCCAAATATACTTTAAAAATTAGAAATGCCTCAGTAAATGTAGGAATTATCAAGAAAAAAACCAAAATACTTAGGTGCATAACTAAATTTGAGATTGATACAAAGAATTGTAGACACACCACATCCTTTTATATGATCCTTTAAGTACTTTCCAAAACAAAAGGAAAATGATAGGGTGAGTATGCCAATTCCATATTGTTAAAGAAGGATAAAGAAAATCAATGAAGAAAGATCAAATAAACGAGTTAAAAACAGGGAAAATATGTTTCAACCAACACTTTCTTAAGCTAATTAATTGTCTACTCTATATTTCAGAACGTAATTAGTTGTCCACTCTATAATCTGTGGCACACATTTGCTGGTACAGAGCACTACTCTAAATTTTTTATAATATTTTATATTTGTATAATTCTCACAGCTGTCTGGCCTAAATTTTGTATTATCTCCATTTTACAGTCAAGGAAAATTGACACAGAGAGACCAAGTTCCTTCGTTCAAAATGACAAAAAAATTAATCCATAAACATTTAAATTTTCTGTTGAGCTCACCATTCTCTCAATCTGATGACTCCTTTCTGTAAATTCTCTTGAGGATCTCATTGCATAATTTTCTTTGTATTTGATATTTGTGACTTTAAAAGAGGCAAGGTAATAGAATGACTTATCATCTGAAAGATAAAATGAAGATCCATAGTTAAAAGTAACAGCCAATTGTTCCCACCCTGCTAAAAAGGCTACTATGATGCAATCTGTTTCCCCTTGGGACAAAAATCATACATTTCAAATATTTTCTAATTTCATCATTGCAGCCAGCCATAATAGAGAATTCAGATCCCAAAATCACTTACCAAATATTCCATTTATAGATGTTTATGCATATCACAATTTTCATATAATTGGGCATGCAGCATACAATGGAAAGTGAATATTGAACACAATGGCTGAAAAGTCATGTAAAAATAATTTATTTCCTCAAAGAATTGCTAATGTACATATATCACACATAAACTGTAATATGAAGATATATCAAATAAACTATGAATTTTTTTTCTCTACTACTGCTAAGCTTACTTAAATAGAACTCTATGTTTATTGTTTTCATGTTCTTCTTTCCCATTCACTGTTAATTCTCTGCAGTCTACTCCCAATATAGTACTCAAATAGCCATTGTCAAGGACAGTAGTTATAATATTTACTGTTTACTGTTTTTGGTTTTTTCTTTGTTTTACTCCTTGATATTTTTGGAACCTCAATTGTTTTCTTTGAAACCTCATCTTTGGCTCTATGAAGCCATGTAGTTTTCTTTCTTCCTTCTTGTAGTTTTCTTCCTTCCTCTTCTCATTTACAATGGAAAGTTTCTTGTTTCTGTCCTCATTCTCATCTTCCTAAGGTCCCATCCTTAGTGCAGGTATTCATACTAAGCATTTCTCAGTGATCTTAACTGGGATGGCTTTAACCACTATTTGTTGGTGTCCCCTAAATTTTGATCTCCAGACCAAATTTTTGTCATGAGTTTCAATTCCATATCAATTCACTTCAGAATATTCACTGTGCCTTCAATAGGTACCTCAAATACTATAATATTTCTAAAGTGAAATAATCATTTACAGCTTCCTTTACTCAAACTGCTCAACTCCTGCATTTCTCTTTGTGAACAGTACTATCATCCACATGGTCATTCATGACGTGTCTTTATCCTCATTTCCAAGATCAAACTAATCTTTCAATCTTTAAATCCTATGGGTGCAGCCCATTTAAACATTCCAATCTCTTATTCCATCTACAGGGGCTACATCTTTAATTCAGGTTCTCATTAACCACCCACCTAATGCTTATCCAAAACAAAATGACTTTTGTATTAAAAAGAAATCTCTCACATATTTTCTATCTTAAATTATAATCTACTTCACAACAATCTACTTCATCACTCAGACCTGAAATTCTATTCTTTGATTTTTTTCCTAGTTAATCATCAGGTTCTGACAATGTTACCAACTAAAGTTAAAAAAAAAAAATCCATCCTCCTCACAAATTCTGCTACCACCACTGCATGATCCAGTTCATACCCTCATCATTCTTTGCAAAATATAATAGCTTTTGACCAGTGTCCCTGCACCCAGTCTTGTTTTCCTCAAATCCATTCTCCAGAGTGATCTGCTAGACTGCAATTTTGACAATATCACTTCTCCAACTAAATCATTAACCATTGTCAATGGGAATGACTTATGGAGTTTTTGTAGCCCTGGAGTCTGCCTACCACTTCAGTATACTCTGCCAGGTTCTCCTTAGAATTTATGTTGAAACTTCAGCAAACTGTTTATATTTGTTTGCATTTATTCTACTGTTTTTTTTCCTTAGGATTTTGCTTCTGTTTTCACTTTGACCTGAAATGCCTTTTCTCTGGACTTCTCCAATCCTATCTCTGATGTCAACACCTACCAAGAAAGTCCCTGGAACATTCCAGAATGAAATGGGGACTTCACCTATGTGGCTAAGTATAACTTTTGGAACTCTCTTTGGAAGAGCTCTACTTTGCACTTGGCACAGCATCATAAAGATCTACAGATTGTAATAATAGAATGTCAGCCTCTGGTAGGAGGTATTGTGCCACTTTTCATTCAAAGGGGAAGCAACATTTCAGGCAATGTTAACAGAAAGAATACTACCTTAAACTGTTTTAAGAAATGAAATAATAAATAATTAAATATTTCAATATTATGCATTTATAAAGTGCATAATATATCAGACTCTCCACTGAATATTTTAATTTAGTTACTTTCATTTTTAATTTTTAAGATTATAAATGCTACATTGTAAGCCCAAGAAGAATTTATAAGAGAATAAACAATCTATAACCCTAATACCTAGAAGTAATTGATATTATTATTTTGGTTTATTTTTCTCCTATTAAAAATATTGTTTAGTTGGCTGAGATAGATTATCACCAACACAGTTTTGTATCTTCTTTCTTCCACTTACAAACCTGATCCTAAGCATTTTCTTACTTATTAAAAAAGTATATTTTGTTCATTCAAAATTAGTTGAGAAAATGCACCAGGATGATATGTTTATATATGCATATAAATATGTTGCAATTTTTTTATTTTTTATTTTTTTATTTTTAAGATTACGGCTTAATTCTTATTAATGGATGAGTGAATAAACAAATAATATTTACAAGGGCCTAACAGACTCTAAGCTCTCCATTGTATTGCCTTATTAAATGTAATGGATTCAAGCTACTTATCTGGGCATATCTTGATAAAATTTCATAGCTGAAGTTCTATTACAAAAAGGCTAAAATTAATGTGAAAGTCCAATTCTAATTACTATATTCTTAGAAATTTCATGCAACTCCATAAAGGAGATTACTTTTTCTCCATAACAATAAATATAATAATAAATCCCAAATAATCCTAAAATTTAATCCAGATCATAAAAATGTTTGTTGAAAAAAATATAGTTTATTACATAATTCCAATAACTAATAAACAAAAAACAATAGCAACAAAAATAAAACAACCAAAATAAATTCCCAAAACAGACAACTTGCAAATTCAAAGTTTGAACTTTCCTAGTTAATGTGAATGGTGGTAGTAGTGACTAGCTTTTTCATTAATCTTAAACAACCCTCAAATAGTTGTTTAGTATGACACTATCATAATCATACATGTACATATATGCCATGAACTTTTCCACTGGCAGAAGATATTTGTAATAAGCAATGAATATATATCTAGAAAGATCTACTCAAAGTCAATAAGAAATGACAAATGATTCAATAAAAAATAAGAAAAAACTTAAGCCCTTCACAATAATAGTAAACCCAAATGAACAATTGATACATGGATAGGTTCTCAACATTGTTGTTGATCAGGTAAATAAAAATTGAAATTACAATGATAACACTACAACGTACACCAAATTAGCAAGTATAAAAAGGTATGCAATAGTAAATGTGGGTGATGAAATATGGAGCTATGGAAATTGTCATAAGGAGCTGGAAGAAAAGTTTGATATTATCGATAAAGATAAAAAAAACCTGCCCAATGACCCAGCAATTAATTGTATATCTACATAAGCAAACTCTTGCATGTGTGTACCAAGATATATGCATAAAAAGGTTCATAATGGTGTTGTTCTAATACCTAAAATCTGAAACAATTCAAATGTCCACAAACACTGAATAGATAAGATAGATAAGTATATTATGGAAAGTTTAAGACAATGTACTAGCAAAAAATAATGAAAATAAATGCACCAAAGCTAGCTACATCAAGGTGTATGACTTCTATAACAGCTTTAAATAGAAAACAAGCTCAAAAAATATGTTAAATGCTGTTATATTTAATGGTCAAGTGGGTTTTCACTTTGTTTTTTTTTTTTTTTTTTACAAAATAAAATAAGGATCCAAATGAAAATCCTCGGTAAATACCCGAGAAAATCTCTGGTAAATACCGGAGAAGTTCATCAGTCTTTTCATAATGGTGAGCAGTAAAATTTACAGATATGAATTCTACCAAGCACTGCTGATTTGGATGTAGTTTGTCCCCCAAAATTGTGTTCGTGAGCTGGAGCCTGGGGATGGTGTGTGTGGAGCCTGTGATCCCTAGCACTACCAAAAAAAAAAAAAAAAAAAAAAAAAAAGAAAGAAAGAGAGAGAAGGGGTTTTGTGAAAGGAGATTAATTTATGGGGAAACTACCCTAGAAAGCAATTAATACTCTAAATTAGTAATTAGAGTGAGCTAGTTCCTTTAAAAGTGTGTTGTTTTAAAGAGTAAGGCTGTTTTTTTTTTTTTTTTTTTCCCTGATTTTTAGCTTCTTTTCTCTCTGTGTGATGTGTTCCTCTTGTGCTCCTGCCATGATGTCATTAACCATGTTGTGACCTAGTGAAGGGAGCCCTCACCAGGTGCCAAACCAAGAAGGCTGCCCCACCTTGGATTTTTTCCCTCCTAAACTACAAGATAAATATCGAATAATATCCATTAATCCGATTATCCAAAATATCCAATTTCAGGTATTTTGCTATAGCAACAGAACAGGGACTAAGACAAGTATGTACGAGTCAATAACAAGAGAAATTAATTTTTAAATTTGCATAAAAATTATAAAGCCATGAATATAAAAGAGAAAAAAAGTATCCCCTAACATCCAAAAGCTGATCTGGTACTATCAGTTGGGTCTCGAAATTTTGTTGAACATCAGTATCAGACAAAGCCCTTCTGTGGTCATATTTGATCAAGACAAAAATAAGACCATTCTTCAGTATGTCTGAACTTAAACAAAGACAAGAAAAATAAACACCTCCTATTCTGGTTAATATGGGTGACTGCTGCTGCTTTAATCCTTAATTGCAGCTTTAGCTTCATTTCATTGTTCTTTGCCTCATAGATGAGATTTATTATAATACCCAATAATAGCACTATTCTAGCTTTCTGACAGCATCCAATCCAAAGGAAAAACATAGTTTCTTCAACTTTCCCCCAAATCACCCAACACAAAGCAAAATTTTATAGTGCATCATTGTAATTAAGCTCTTACCAAGCAGCCCTGAGGTTTCCCATAGGATACGCTCTTCCCTGCAACTACTAATAAACCCAAACATACATGTGTTCCTCATGATCCACAGCTAGAAGACATTGATAAACTAAACATATTCTAAAAGTTACTGGATTATTTTATTATTGCTTATTTTGAAATGGACCTTTTTTTTGGGGGGGGGTTCCGGGGATTGAACTCAGGGGCACTTAACCACTGGGCCACATCCCCAGCCCTTTTTTGTATTTTATTAGAGACAGGGTCTCACTGAGTTGCTGAGTGCCTTGCCTTTGCTGAGGCTGGCTTTGAACTCAGGATCCTCCTGCCTCAGCCTCCCAAGTGCTGGGATTACAGGCGTGCGCCACTGCGCCCAGCTAAATGGACCATTTTTAATGGGTAGCAAATAATTGGTCAAAATTTTAATACAGTGAAAGCCAATTTCATAACTCTTGAGCTCTTTAGGATCAAAATATCTCCAACAAATATACTTCAACCCTGGTGATACAACTTTTATCAATAATTCCACTAAAATTCTTATTTCCATTACAATTATTACATACACTTATTTTTCTTCTTCTGTCTTTAGGTCTATTTATTTACAACCTTTAAGAGAAATATTTTAAAAGATAATTTTTCCTTTTATTATTGTCCTGGTTACTGAAATGTGATTCCTTTATTGACTCCTTGTGCTATGAAAATGTGTATTTCCTTTATAAAATTGTGTACATCATCTTAGATGACCCTTACTTATCTCAACTTGCTTATTCGCTGCCGTAGTTCACCTTCTTCCTTTACTAAGTGTTCATCTCTACTCAGAAAACTGTTCAGTTACCCTCATGGAATGTCCTAGTACTGAATCTCTCAAATCCTGTGTTCATCTCTGGATTAGTTTCTTATTGCTGCTGTTTGATGACTTGAGCTAATACACACTTACCTTGTACATTTCTGGAGGTCAGGAGTCTGAGGTCAGTTTTACAGGCTACAATGAGTATGTCTGCAGAGTCGGTTCCTTCTGAGGCTCTAAGGAGAAAACCAGCGTCTTGCCTTTTTCTAGACTATCCTCATTCCTTGGCTTATGCCTTGCATCACATTCTCCCATTCTTCCCTTCTGATGTAGCACTGTTTTCCTCCTCCTTTGACCTTTTTCCTTTCTCTTATAAAGACCCTTATATCTATATGTAGGGCCTTTCTAGAAAATCCAGCAAAATCCCCCCATCTCAAAATGTTTAAAGATATTTGGAATGTTTCCTTTGCTGTATAAGGCAATATTCACAAATTCTGAAGATTAGGGTATGGAAACCTTGGGATGAGAAAGGGGCATTTATTCAGTCTACCACAATCTTTATGGGAGGTTTTTTTAAGCACTTTTTTCTATTATTATTATTATTATTATTATTATTATTATTATTTATTGTTATTATATTATTCCTTCACTTTTTCCCTTTAAAACACCTATAGAATTGGGGCTAGGGGTATTTTAAAAATAAAACTACTTGGATACTTTCTAACCCAAAGGAAATATTAACAAGAAAAATAAAATTGTAGAGGGTAACTTCATTCATGTTTTTATTTTACAGTAGTCTAGGAAATGGATATTATCAATCCCTCAAGAAAAGTAGGTAGAAGGTAAGCTGAGAATGTTGGAAAATATTTTTTTTCTGGAGGTCTTTCAAGTATGATTTTATTGTTTTGACTGGCACGGGTGCCTAAAATTTTAGGAAAGCTTTGATAATTTGTAATTACAAACACACAAATCAAAGGTCAAGGTAAATGAATCTTAGTTGATTGTCATTTGGCTTCTCTGTTGTACTGACTATCCATTTCTCTATTACCTAGGAATTAATTCTGAACTTCCCCCATCATGAAACAAATGTAGTTTTCCTTCAAAAGTAATACTTGATTTCTAGCCACTAAAGACACTTTTTTTTCAGGTAAATTTTTATATATCACTCAAGCTTTTCTTGAGGCAACTCAATAATATATTGATTCTGATTATAGTATATTAAATTCATCATAGAGTATGATTTGTCTTTATTCTACAGATTTTTTTTACTACTCTTCTTTCTTTCTTTTTTTCTTTTTTTTTTTTTGTATGTGTTTCTTATAAAGGGATTTACCAATGTACTGTATATTTAAACCTCTACTAGGTAGAAATATATAACATAGAGTTAACTGTGGGAACAAAATACAATTGAACAATTAAAATGTTAATGTCACGCAGATGTCATTTTTTATACAAGAGAGAATTTCAAGACAGTAAGTCATAGAGTACTTACGAAATAGAAATGTGACTTACCCTCAACAACAAAATGAGTAACAATACCAATTGAAATTCCTATGATTGCCACAATTGCCAAGGTGAAAAGAGCTAGCCTTATTGGGTCCCAAAACTGCTGTCTTCTTTGATATTCAACTCGTGGATATTCAGCTTCTGAAATTTCAACTGGTCTGTGAGAACAGAAAAAATAAATAGTATGACAATTACAAAATGCATTGCATTTCTGCTTTGTGTCCACTTGCTATGATCTTCTGAAAATAATTTACTTTGCAAAATAACAATGGGATACTTAAATCTGGAAAAGAACATTAGGTTTTAATTTGCATATACTCCCTCAACACCACAACACAGTACAAATTTTAAAGTTCTACTGATGTTGACATTCAAGTGACAGTGTTGCCCCCCCCACACACACACATTGTGTCTGGAATACTGGCAATTTGAAATTTTGGTAGTGAAACACAAAGACTCAACTTTTTAAAAATGTAATTTAGAAATAATATTTTGATGTTATTTAAGTAAGGGCACCTTAAGCAACGAAGTTATATAATATTCCCCCCAGTTTTATTTGGTTAAAAAATAAGAGATTTTAATATGACTATTGTGTAAATGATATTCAAATAATTCTTAGTGGTGAAATTTCATCTCACTCTAATCAGAACGGTAGCCATTAAGAATATGAACAGGCCGGGCGCAGTGGCGCACGCCTGTAATCCCAGCACTTTAGGAGGCTGAGGCAGGAGGATCGCGAGTTCAAAGCCAGCCTCAGCAATGGCGAGGCACTTAGCAACTCAGTGAGACCCTGTCTCTAATAAAAATACAAAAAAGGGCTAGGGATGTGACCCAGTGGTCGAGTGCCCTGAGTTCAATTCCCAGTACCACACACACACACACAAAAAAAGAATATAAACAATAATAATACTGGAGAGGATGTGGAGAAAAGGAACACTTTTACACTATTGGTGGGAGTGTAAGTTAGTACAACCACTGTGGAAATCAGTATGGATATTCCTTAAAAACTTAAGCATGGAACCACCATATGACCCAGAGACACCAACCCTCCATATTTATCCTGAAGCATTAAAATCATCATACTATAGCATATATGCATACCCATGTTTATAGCAGCACCATTCATAATAGCAAAATTATGGAACCAGCCTAGGGTCCATTAATGGAAGAATGGACAGAAAATGTGGTATATATACACAATGGAGTTTTATTCAGCCATGAATAAAAATGAAATTATGTCATTTTTCGGGAAAATGTATGGAACTTGAGATCATTATGTTAAGTGAAATAAGGCAAATTCAAAAAGTCAAGGGTCATATACTTCCTCTCATGTAGAAGCTATAGAGGAAAAAGGAAAAGAAACATGGTGGGATGGGGGATCACATGAAAATCAAAGGAAGATTAGTAGAGTAGAGGAAAAGGACCAGGGGGAGGGAAGGGGAAAAGAAAACTAAAATACTTTAAATAATATTGGCCAAATTATATTGTATTGTGTGTATGCACAAATATGTAACAATAAATCTCACTATTACATATAATTAAAATGCACCAATAAAAATATTGGAAAAAAGAAAAAATTTTCTTAATGGCTTGTTAAGTAAGCTATTGTTAAGTTGTTACTTGTTATGGAAAGTAGCAATACTGCTTTTGAAAATCATGGTTCTTTGCATTTCATTAACATCTCCCAGTGAAATCACAACTTGTGAATTATACTTGATAGAACTCTAGTATTCAAAACACCTATCATCTTCACTCAGCTCTTACCTGTTCCAATTTGTGCGCTACCTTCTCTTCCCACAACATCTTATATCATTTATATTATCTTTCGCCAACTTGAAAGTTGTCATTTATTTATTTTATTTTCTGAGTCCCCCAAACAGTATTCAATATTGTGATATTTTGCAAGTGAGTTTCTTAAAAAGTTTTTGTACTTTTAATTTTATTTAGTAAATATGTATTATAAAATTTCACTAAATTAGATAATGGAAAATCCTTAGAATAGAATCTACCACATCAGGATAATGTTTCAGAAACAGTTCTAGATCTCTAGAAGTATGAAGATTTCAAAATATTCTCTTTGCCTTTAGGACACTCACACTTGACAAGGGGAGAAAGGCATGAAAACAAGTATTTACAGTGTGAACTGTACTAAAATACATTTGTACAAGAAAAGACAGTGATAAACATTTTGGAGGGCTGTATCAGGAGGTTTTTTAAAGAAGATGACACTACTAAACATTGAGGGAAAAAAGCAAACCAGATGGGAAAAAAAAAAAAAAAAACAAGAACAGAGAAAATAGCATGTAAAAAAACAGAAATAAACAAAAAGGGTAAGATATGAAAAATGATTAGTTACTAATAATGAATACTGAAAATAAAAATAAAACATGGGTTTGCAAAGTATGTCCAGACTACAAGCCTTTCCCAACACACTGGAAGAGGACATGGCAGATCAGGTGGCTGTAGAGTTCATGAGGATATTCATAACCCAAAGGAAAGGGCTAGAAATTTACCCTGCAGGAGCTGCAAAGCTAATACAATTTTAATCGGATAGTGAATTTAGAATAATCACACAGGTGTGAATGAGGACAAGGATGAGCTAAGAGGACAGGCCAGGTTAGAGGTCATATTGAAGGTCTAGAGAGGGTGAAGGCTTGAACTAAAACTATGGTGTGAGATGGAGGGGAGAAGACCAATTTAGTTCTAGTCCTTGAGCTTTGTTGAGTAATTTATTGTGTGTGGGATACGGAAAGGATTAAGGAATCACTTATTTGGATGTCTAGGCAAATTGTTGTGCCTTTAGCCAAGATGAGTAAGATTAAAAGAGTTTCTAATATAGACATCAATACTGTTAATAAAGAACAATTTGTTGTCTTTATATCTGAGCCTGAGCCAAATGGAAAGAATCTGCTTTATGTCTTTTCTCTATGACTCATTTTATTTTAGTTGTGTCACAAATGCCTGTTTATGTGATTCTAATAAAAGAAACTATTAATGTTGAAAGTATCCCCCCCTCAAAAAAAGGTTACTAGAAGTTACAAAAGAATGCATTGCCTTCTTTCTCACCCATGATTGAAATCTCTATTTCCAAAATCTATGGCAATGCGTTTCTTCATTACTTATTTTGTGGATATTTTGACTGCAGCAATACATTTTTGTTCCCATTCCTTTTTCCCTTAGGCTTTGAAGATTTCATTGCTGCACCTTGAGCCCTTCAAAAAGTGAGAAATGATCAGAATCAAATTTTATCAAACTCATGGGGGCGATAACCAAATTTCACAACATGTTAACAATGCATCATTATAAAGGTGAATTTCTTTACTCAGGGTCACATTTAATTTTAAAATTGGTGATCAGCTATTTTCAGTGTGGTATAATTGGAATGCAGACTTTTGTCTGATGTGGAAGTTGAAGTCTTACCAAACATTCATTTCTGTGTTTTGAAGTATAACCAAGAGAAGCAGTATGCAGATAATGACAAAGGAAATGGTAATTACCATCACTTTCCACCAACTGCAAAGGAAATGGTGTATAACTTAAAGGAGGGGGATAAAAATCCAGCAAAGTATTCAGAAAATTATAAAGCAATTTGTTGGTTAGGCTGCTCCAAAATGTTTGCAGTGAGCATAACAACAAATCAAAATGAATTCAATGCATTTTAATCAGATGAAATAGATGTTAGTTTTAAAAATTTTATTGGTGCATAAAATGTTCATAATAGTGGGATTCATTATAGCATATGAATATATGCATATAACTTTCTTTAATAAATTTCATCACCAGAAGTTCCCCTTGTCCTCCCCTTCTCCCTCCTTGATCTCCTTTCTCTCTCCTACAGTTCTCCCTTCTGTTTTTGTTGTTGTTTTTTGCCCCCCTCACCCCTTTTCCTCTCTAGCATCCACAAAGAAGGGAAAAAAAAGAATCTTGACTTTCTGGTCTGGTTTATTTTACTTAACATGATGCTCTCCTATTCCATCCATTTTCCTGGCAAA
This sequence comes from Tamias sibiricus, assembly GCA_025594165.1. Classification (NCBI taxonomy): domain Eukaryota; kingdom Metazoa; phylum Chordata; class Mammalia; order Rodentia; family Sciuridae; genus Tamias; species Tamias sibiricus. The sequence continues at coordinate 57,263,687 of CM046665.1, forward strand.
TGTCTTCAGTTTGTTCTTTTTTAATGGCTGAATAAAATTCCCTGGTGAATATATACCACATTTTCTTTAACTATTCATTTGTAGATCCACAAATGAGTACCAAATGGGTATCATAACTTGTCTATTTTGAGTTATGTGGCTATAAACATGGTTATGCATGTATCATTACAGTATGCTGATTTTAATTCTTTTGATAAATACTGAGGAGTTGTATAGCTGGATCACACTGTATTTCCATTTCTAGTCTTTTGAAGATTTCATTGCTGCACCTTGAGCCCTTCAAAAAGTGAGAAATGATCAGAATCAAATTTTATCAAACTCATGGGGGCGATAACCAAATTTCACAACATGTTAACAATGCATCATTATAAAGGTGACTTTATTTTCTCAGGGTCACATTTAATTTTAAAATTGGTGATCAGCTATTTTCAGTGTGGTATAACTGAAATGCAGACTTTTGTTTCCATAAAGATTATACTAATTTACATTCCCACTAATAGTTCCCTTCCCCTGCAAGGCATTCTTCTGTATGTAGTGAACTTTGATAATTTAGTTATGATATGTTAATGTTAGATATGATTTGTTAAATATGTAACTGTCTAAACCTTCAATAAAGATTGTTTTATTTTGATAATATTTAAAATTCTTAATGCTTTTAAATATTCGTGAATGGTTCCCTGATTTGTATATGACAATTATTTGTTCATTTAAATCCAAATATGAATTGGATGCTAAGTGGAACTTTTTAACAGTCCTTTATGCTATTTCATATTACATCTGTTTTAAATAAAGGAATTAAGCATATTTGTTCTTAGTTCTTTGGGGAGGGGATGTTGTTTCTCTTGCTTTGTTTTATTTTCTTTCTTTTTGTCAAAGTAAAATGAAAATGAAAATTTGGAATTGTATAAATGAATGGAGAAGAAAAATACAACTTAAACATACTATTCTATTTAAGCAATATTTCAGTTAAATGGAAAATGTACATCTTCTAAATTGGCTATAACTTTTATGATGGAAATATAAACACAGGTCAAATGAGTTTAATTCTGACTTTGTTATTATCAATAAGGTAGTTAAACCTGGACCTCAGTCTTCTCATTTTAAAATAAAGAATTAAAGCCTTCAGGGCTTTGTGAAGGTTCTAAATAGATAATGCAAGTAGACTCCAAGGACAGTCATGCTCATCCCTTCACTGACACAAGGGCTTTGTTTGCAATGGTTTGTTCTGTTTTGGGTCTTGACTTTAAATTTCTTCAGATGACCTGACAGCTTATCATAAGGAATATTTTTATATTTTCTCTAGAATAATCTAAACTTAGTACAATTACTGTCAAATAACTCACGCATGTTATTTTTCTTCATAATTTATGTGAATCATTTTTTGGATTTGTTGCCAGATGAATAACAAACTGATCTGTAGAAGGATAAGCATCAAAGATATAAATCTATTAGTTTTCATTGCCAAAATTCTCTGACTAGTTTAGCTGGTTCTACATATCAAACACTTGACAGAACTAAAATAAAGTCTTGAGCCTCAGGCTGAAGTAACAAACCCACGATATTTAAAATAATACTCACAATTTTGTTTTAAAAACCTCCTGGGTAAATAAACCCAGAAGGGTTTATAGTCTGACTTTTTTCTTTAATACTTCAAAGTAAATACAAAGCAAAATGCCAGTGTTATGATATTATATTAGTGTTATAATTAAATATAAAACAACTACCATCTTTAGAAGTCCCTAGCATTTAAAAAAAAATTGCTCAATAAATGAAATACAGGAAAAAAATAAAACTTTTTGGCACTTTGCAGAAAAATAATCCTTTAAAGTTGTAGTACATATGAAAACAGTTCAAAAATCAGTAAATTTAGCATCAGAAATCCTAGATTCAAGTCTGTTTGTTCATGTATCAATTTTATTTTTTCATGTGTGGATTTTCTAAGAATCCCTCATCTATGAAATTAGGGTGATGATATCACCTCTTCAAGGTTATTGTGAAGAATAAATTATTAAAGTACTTCATAAAATTTAAAGAACTACATGAACAGAATTTAGCAGAAATCATAGAAAAGAAAATAACAGTGTGCTGCACTTTTTAAATCTAACCATGATATCTAGTATAATTCCTGAAATAAATATTTCAGTTATTTTAATGAATGAATGAACAAATGTTTCTAGCTTCAGAAAATTTGTTTATACCCATAGGCTAATTAATGTAAGATTTATTATTATCTAAAATTGAACAATTATTTTAGGATCATCTACCATGTTTTAATCACTAAGAGAAAGTACTAGAAATATAGTGAATAAAACACAAATACATGATCCCTGATCTCATGATCCTTATAGTTTGAAAGTGCAGACTGATAAAAGTAGTAAATATGGAGATGCCCACAAGTTTGAGAAGAGATAGCAAGAAAAGTAAGGTATCTGTGATCAAATAAAATAGGGTATAGATTGGAGGGGAAAGGGAACTACCTGAAAAGACTGAGCATGTAAGTACTCTTTGTGAGGTGCCTCTTATGCTGAGACATGGTGAGAAGACTGGTGCTTGCAAGTCTGTTTCTGTCAAATGAAAAGAGGTGTGAAGTGCCTTATTGGAAAATAACAGTCTGTTAGTTAAATTTGCCATGGAAAGAATTATGCAGAATCAGCTATAAACCAAAGGGCATTTCCTCATTTAAAAATTAGAATGTAAGAGAAATGGTTTAGTTACTTTAACAGAAAGAATTTCTTCTATATTCCCAGCAATAGATCCTATTTACATTTATCCTAAATCTAATCTTAGATTTAAATCAGCTCGATATAGCAGATTATCTACATTATTACAGTGAGACCAGAAAGATGTATTTAAAAAGGCCAGTCATACACCTGTTTTTATAAACAATGTTGCAAATATTCTGATTAAGAGAGCAACAACCATAACCTATGGTATACTCCACACTCCTCCTGCAAAATGCCACCTGCGCAAATTAGCAAAAAAGTCTGAAAGCTGTTTCCTTTGAGAGGCAAAGTCTTTGAAAATAAGCATGATAAGCATTCCTAAATAAATAGATAAGAAACCCTGTCCCTTCCCAATACCTTGGATGAAAATAGTATATGTCATTTCCCATAATCTTACTATATATGACTATTAGTTTCATAGTAAAATCTCCCAAAATTTCATATACATTGTATGGCAACAGGTTCTTCATGTAAAGTGTGTAAAGTGTTTCTAAACAAAGTTCTATTAGGACTGAACTTGGGACATACCCAGAATCCATGATACATGATCTAGTCAGATTGTTACATGTGCTTTTGTTGTATTCAATTTCATTCTACTTAAGAACTAGTTATTGTGGGACTAATACATCTCAAACACTGAGGATACAAAAATTTAAAAAAGAAGACATAGGCTTTGTATTCGAAGGGCTCATGGTAGAGAAGAAAGATGCAAAATAATAAAATCAATATATTATCATTGGTAAATAATAAATGTACCAAGTATAGTGATAAGCGAACAGAAAGGACTGAATAGTAAAAGTCCTTGGGAAAGATAGAGAAATAAGTACAGGTAAGATTTGTGAGCAGATGCAACAGCTGAGCAGGCCTTTTTGAAGGACAAAGGAAGTTTTCCAGCCACATTAAACTGGTTAAATAATATGACCACAGAGTATATTTGGAGTTCGAATAAATTTCTTGGAGATCTCACAACTTAAAAGTATTTTTAAGTACCATTCAAAATAATTAGAGATAAAATTGAACAACAGAACAAAACAACAACAACAACAAACCAAAGCCACGTGTACCAGAAGGAGAATAAGAAATAAGAATTTAAGAGAACTAGAGAAGTTATTTTGGTAGTTTAAACAGTCTGATTTAGCTCAGCTACAGGCTGTGGGCTTCCCTTGGAAGCTCTTTTTGTGGTAAGACTGTTGGGAGTTGTGGAAAGCCAGAGTTGGGAACCCCTGCAACTGGGAGTAATAAAGGGGAGAGTAGAGCAACATCATCAAAACAGCTGAATAGATGTGCTCAAGGCTTAGCTGCTTTCCATAGGATGAAAACAAACAAATAAATAAACTATACTCTAGAAACATACAATGTGCTCAAACTAAATCAGTATGATATATACTATTTAAATAGATCAATTTCAAGCAAGGAAATAGATGCCATCAAAAACCTACCAACAAAGAAAAGCCTAGTACCGCATGGATATACATCCAAGTTCTACAAGACCTTTAAAGAAAAACTAACACCAGTACTTCTCAAAATATTTCATGAAATAGAGAAAGAGGGAATACTTCCAGACTCAGTCTATGAGGCCAATATCACCCTGATTCCAAAAACAGGCAGAGACATATCAAAGATAGAAAACTACAGACCAATATCACTAATGAATATAGATGCAAAAATTCTCAATAAAATTCTGGCAAATCAAACATAAAGACATATCAAAAAGATAGTGCACCACTATCAAGTGGGGTTCATTCCAGGTACACAAGTTTGGTTCAACATAAGGAAATCAATAAATGTAATTCATCATATCAATAGACTCAAAGATAAAAATCATATGATCATCTCAATAGATGCAGAGAAAGCATTGGACAAAATACAGCACCCCTTCATGTTTAAAACACTAAAAAAAAAAAAAAAAAAAATTAGGGGTAAGAGGAACATACCTCAACATTGTAAAGGCCATTTATGCTAACAAAGGTGCCAAAAATGTTCACTGGAGAAAAGACAGCCTCTTCAACAAATGGTATTGGGAAAACTGGAAATCCTCATGTAATAAAATGAAATTAAATCTCTATCTCTCACCATACACAAAACTCAACTCAAAGTAGATCAAGGAACTAGGAATTTAACCAGAGATCTTGAACCTAATAGAAGAATAAGTAGACCCAAATTTCCATTATGTTGGGTTAGGATCCAACTTCCTCAATAAGACCCCTATAAGGTGCAAGAATTAAAACCAAGAATTAGGGCTGGGGTTGTGGCTCAGCGGCAGAGCGCTTGCCTCGCACTTGCGCGGCCCGGGTTCAATCCTCAGCACCACATAAACGTAAAATGCATTGTATTGTGTACAACTAAAGCAAATAAATAAATATTTAAAAAAAAAAAAAAAAAGGAGCTGGGAGTGGTGGCGCATGCCTGTAATCCCAGCACTTGGGAGGCGGAGGCAGGAGGATCGCGAGTTCAAAGCCAGCCTCAGCAATGGCGAGGCACTTAGCAACTCAGTGAGACCCTGTCTCTAATAAAATACAAAAAAGGGATGGGGATGTGGCCCAGTGGTCAAGTGCCCCTGAGTTCAATCCCTAGTACCAAAAAATTAAAAATAAAAATAAAAAATAAATAAATAAAACCAAGAATTAACAAATGAGATAGATTCAAACTAAAAAGCTTCTTCTCAGCAAAATAAACAATCAGTGAGGTGAATAGAGAACTTACAGAATGGGAGCAAATCTTTACCACAAACACATCAGATAGAACACTAACCTCAATGATATATAAAGCTCTCAAAAACCTTGACACCAAAAAATCAAATAACCCAATCAATAAATAGGCCAAGGAATTAAACAGACACTTCTCAGAAGATGATATCCAATCAATCAACAAATATATGAAAAAATGTTCAAAATCTCTAGCAATTAGAAAAATCCAAATCAAAACAACTCTAAGACTTCATCTTACTCCAGTCAGAATGGCAGCTATCAAAAATATAAACAATAATAAATGCTGGTGAGGATGTGGGGGAAAAGGCACACTCATACATTGCTGGTGGGACTGCAAATTGGTGAAGCCAATCTGGAAAGTAGTATGGAGATTCCTAGGAAAACTTGGAATGGAACTGCCATTTGACCCAGCTATCCCTCTCTTTGGTCTATACCCAAAAGACTTAAAAACCACTTACTACAGGGACACAGCCACATCAATGTTTATAGCAACACAATTCACAATAGCTAGATTGTGGAACCAACTCTGATGCCCATCAGTAGATGAATGGATAGGGAAACTTTCGTATATATACACAATGGAACACTACACAACACTAAAAGAAAATAAAATTATGGCATTTGCAGATAAATGGATGGAGTTGGAGAAAATAATGCTAAATGAAGTTAGCCAATCCCAAAAAAAACAAAGGTCGAATGATCTCTTTGTTATGAAGATACTGACTTATGCAGCAAGGGAGGGGGGATGAAAGGAATGAAGAAACTTTAAATAGAACAAAGGGGGGAAGGGGAAGGGAGGAGGTAATAGGAATAATGGTGGAATGAGTTAGACATCATTACTCTAAGTACATGTATGAAGACACAGTTGTTGTGAAACTACTTTATGTAAAACCAGTGACTTGAAAAAGTGTTCTCTTTATATGTCATATGAAATGAATTGCACTCTGCAAGCATGTATAACAATTAGAATAAAAATAAATTTAAAAAAGTTATACTTAGGAAAATGTTATCATAATTAACCCATGGAAAAATATACAATTGTTTGGTTATAGCTGCATAAAAACACATCCTATCTTAGAAGCTTAAAATTTTATTTGATTCTGTCATCCCTAATTGGGGGAAAATTTGAACAATCACTGAACCCCTTTATATGTTAATTTATTTTCCTATACAATAAAGGAAACATTAATAAAAAAAATAAAATAATAACAGCCATTTAAGCTGTGATGGCATTGGTATTTTCATGATGAGGCAAAATTTCCTATGGACTTGATGTGAATTTCAAAGACAAGGAACATTAATCAGAGGACTACGAGAACTGTGCCAAAAGGCACATGAACGTACATTCTGTACCATGAAGCTGTCCTGGAGCTGCGGACCCATGGCTCAGGTGGGCTAAAGCACAGGCAGCAGTCCCTGCAGAACCTGCCATGCCAGTGTGGACCTGAGGTGTGGCAAGCTAGGGCTGAAACAAGACAGGGCACCTCGACCTGTCACACTATGACAGCTGACCAGCCCAGTGTGGCAGCCAGAACCCCTAGGCATCCACCATTCATAGACCTCAAACTACACTCCCTTCCTGATCAACAGTGAGAAAATGAAAATGGGGCAGACCTGAATGGAAGTTCAGACTCAAGAGTTAACCAGTAGCATTAGTGCTTTTCAAACCCTGATTAGCATTAGTTTGGACTAATAGGGTTGACCCAAGTGCTATATAAATACCTAGACTAGCACACTCAGCCAGTAACTTACTATCAGCTCTCCTTTTCCCCCTGCAAGAGTTCTGTTCCTATTCTTTACGCTTGAATAAATACTAGTCTTTTCACTCTTGCCTTCCATTAGCCCATGGATTTCATTCTTTGAATCTGCAAGACAAGAACTTGGAAATAAGTTGGTGGACAGCTGCTGAACTCTATTGCAACACTGGAGAACATAGCCCACCATTTAGAGCTGTAATGCTGAGAGCTGCCACATGCCACATGCCACTCAAGTGCAATTCTTGGAGCCAATGTTGGCAGGCACTCCCTGCTGTGATTGGCTGCTAACACTAAAAGAGACATTCTTGGCTGCTGAGACCTGTAGCTTACAGACTTTGCCAATCAACAGAAGCAGTGAATGAAGTTTCATCTCAGACTTCACTTCATCATTACGATTAGTGATTTCAGAAGCATCAAGAACTGGTAAAGTGAGAGAAGACTGGAGGAATTTCAAGGATAGTTTAGTCATCAAAATTAGCTTCCACTCATCTGGAAATGACTAATATGACAGACAATGGTGAAGGACAAAATTTCAAAGTATGGACAGAAATTATACAGCATCTAGGTGAAGTTAGCCAATCCCAAAATATCAAATGGTGAATGTTTTCTCTGATATAAGGCTGATTCATAGTGGGGGGTGGGAGGGGGAACATAGGAGGATTAGATGAACTCTAGATAGGGTAAAGAGGTGGGAGGGGAAGGGAGGTGGCAATGGGGTAAAAAAGATGGTGGAATGAGATGGACATCATTACGCTAAGTATATGTATGAAGATACAAATGGTATGAATATACTTTGTATACAACCAGGGATATGAAAACAGAAAAGAAACTACACAGCACCTAGTGGATTTATTAGGATATGGAAAGCACTGAGTATGGGGGGAAAATATTAGTCTAATTAAATTCTATTTTCACAGAAGAATATAAGACATAAGACATTTTAAGAAATTAGTTACAATGATTTCATGAGTTTTCCAAAAATTAAAAAATTTATTTTAGACCTGGATTTCTAGATTCAGACAAGATCTGTCATCTGTTGGAGCTGACCTTCTGAATCACATTTACCATCTTACAAGCACTCAGAAGCAAACTCCACCAATACAACAGTATCAGAAAGGTCAGTTCCATTTTTGATACTAACTACATGAGCAACTATGTTTAGTGATTTGATTTACTTTATGTAACTATGAAGAACATTTATATAGTTTTCCTATATCCTCCAAAATCTATCAGGATCTTTAAAAATCTTAAATTTTCTGGATCACTACATAAATTATACTAGAATGAATATATTTTTCAGTTCAAAAAGATATTATGGTAACTATGACAAATATACTGTGAAGAACAGAAGAGCATGCTACATGAATGAAATGTTTTCCTTCACCCAACACATATTCATTCAGCACAAATTCTCTAAGTAGTATGTTTCAGACACTATTTTAGGTACTAAGGATATAACGTACTGTGGATATAGATTATACCCTATGTCTCCCAGTGGGAAACACAGAATGCAAAATAAACAAGGCATAAATGAAAGTTCCAAGTAGGAAGGTATAGAACAAAAGGGTTTCAGTGTGGGAGGTGGTGGGATTCCAGTGATCAGGGAAGAACACTGCAAAGGTGAGAGAGAAAGATATTAGCCAAGTGAAGGATGGAACCTGCAGGTATCTGAAGGGAAAGTGCAACCAGCAAAAAAAAAAAAAAAAAAAAAAGTTAAGTATATAGATTCTGGGGTGGAAGAAAACTAGGTGAATTTTTAGGAGAACAAAAGGTCTGTGTGGCTAATGTACAGTGAACAAGTGGGAAAAGGAAGACAATGGGATAATTAGGGACCACATTATAACTCAGCAGGCCATGATAAGGACTTCTTCAATTTATTCTCAGTAAGAAGGGTATTGATCAGTGGACTGAAATGATTCTTTAAAAAAAGCTTGTGGAGAATACATGGGGGTCTTGGGTGAAAGGTGGAAGCAGCAAAACAAATTATAGAACCATTGCAATAGTTCAGGTGAGAAACTATGGCTGCTTGCATTAGGATATTAAGTGAAGAGATCAGAATTTATAATTGATTCAGAACATAGATCAAAGTCATAGTTGACAGATGTGCTGATGTATTTATTTATTGGTTGCCTAGTGTGTGAGAGAGAAGAGTTAAGGAGTATTCCAAGATGATTAGCCTGAACAGGGGAATATGTGATAATCTGGTGGCTTTGAAACACATCAAAAGTGATGAGACTCATTACTCAAATTACTCTTACATGTAATAATACAGATTCAAAACAGAGCTGTCTTGAATGGAGAGGGTATACAGAACTCTACCAGTATGTGATCTCCACACTGTGAGACCCCTGCTGAAGTTCACATCGACACACAAACTCCTTTGCAGATAGAGCCCCTGTCGGTCTGATCCATCACATAGCCCTTACTCATCTCTCTCACACTTGGTTGTACAGCCTTTACCTGCTATCCACCCAAGGAACACATCTACATTTTTTAGGTGTCATGTCTGTACAGTCTTTTCAACATAGGAAACTCCTGGGTGGTCTTGCTTTTGTTTGAAAATAAGGAGACAGGCAGTGGTTATAGCCACGGCTATTTATTTCCTCTCTGTCCTCAGGCCACAGAGGAGGTATGCGTTAGTTAGATTTCCATCCCCATGATAAAATACCTGAGATAATCAACTTAATAAAAGAACAGGTTTATTTTGGTTCACAGTTTTGGAGGTTTCAGTCTGTGGTTGGTTGGCTTCATTGCTTTGGGGCCTGTGGTAAGGTAGCACGTAATGGTGGGAGGGCATGGCAGAGAAGCTTCTAACCTTAGCACAGCTGGAAAGCAGAAGAGAGGAAGAAACTGTGGTCCCACAATCCCCATTGAAGACATGCCTAGGATGACCTAATCTCCTCCCAGTAGGCCCTACATTTCAGACTCCATCACATTCTAAAAGTGCCAAGTTGGGGTCTAAATGTTCAACTCATGGGTCTTTAGAAGACATTCAAGATCCAAACTATAGCAATGTAAGAGGAAAGACTGAGATGTAGACAAGATAAAAAGACCTACTTCTTCTGAGCCTGGTTGCAGATACAGATGAATTTTAAGTATGGGGATAAGGACTAGAAGGACTCCTTTCTTGATTTTACCCAGGACTCCTACATAATAAAAACTTGAGTTATAATTTATCCACTTTAATCATCAATGCTCAAATCCCCTTTATCATAACACTACCAAAATGTTGTCTAGATGATTCTTAAAACCCTTCCTCCCTAACTTCCTGAGGAATCTCCTCTCACCTTTAATTAGGCTGATGATGGTTTTTAGTCAGGCATTCCAAAAGTTTACATATATTACACTTGCTGTATTTCATTAGAATATACAATGTGGATCTAATCCTTTTGAATAAACTTTCTGTAATTCCTCCAAGGAGTTTTAACTGAGCACCTACTGTGTGGTTAGTACTATTATGGGCACTGGCTCTTTGCTAATAAACAACCTAAGGTCCCTGTTGTCAAATAAATTAAAATCAGTTGGACACTCACAGTTCCTTTTACTAGTAAGCCAAACTACAGGATTAAGTATTCTTACTGCCATGGGGAAAATGTTAAGGACATGTCAAGAAATTTCCACATATCTTTCATAAATTGGTAATTATTAATAGGAATTATGTAACAGATGAATGTAAATGAGAAAAGCACATCCCCCTGTGAACTTGATAACTGCTTTTGCTCATTTAGAATTCAAGGCTTTGGCTTTGTTTTAAAATCAACCATGTGATGCCTCTTAGTAAGAGAGAAACAGGAGTTTTTGTTGAATGAATTTATATATTAATTTGACTTAATACATAGAAAAGAGTATAAGTTGGGAAAGAGTTTAAGTACAGATGAGAAGCTGTTTTGTGGGTACTTTGCAAATATCCTTTGGTAAAACATTACAATATTATTGGATTCTTTATGATCACCCTTAAAGGACTTTCCCGTCAGGCTTATTCCCGTGCTTGTTTCTAATGTCATTAAAATGTTACAAGGAAACACTGTACAACTAATTTGAACTGGGTAAAGTAAATCCATGGGATAACTGATGCCACCAAGATGAGGCTTTAAATGTGTCACTATCTCTGGTACTAATGAAATGTAAATAACAAAACATAAATTATATACCCTTTTATGTGCGGCATAAATATTGATGTGCTAATCAGATGTTCTCACAGCAGCAACCCTCAGGAGAAATTCTTTCTATGTCTTACACATGTCTTAACATATTTGTATTCAACCTGGAGTATAGATATGCATTAGATATTCTGCTTGGGCACAGTCCTCTCTACTTCTTGCCAAAAAGCCTTCATTTCTGGGAATGCCCATGATTGGTGACATCTCTTCATTAACATCTCTTTAGCATGGGTTAACTGAGGTTAATGATCTTCCTTAACACACAGTGATACATGTATGGTAATGGAAAAAAGTTATCAACAGAAAACAAATACAATGTTCATTTTAAATGCAGTTTTGCATGCACAAAGGAATTTGTGAATCCCAGTAATATCCACAGACTCAGACTCTTGCTCCTCAGGGTTCAACCACAGATATGTGGCAGAGTGGAATTTAATCAAGAATGGACTGTCTTTGATTATGTTCTGTTCTATGACATAGAGGTTGTTGTGACAGATTAGATGAGAAAGTATATGGCATGGTGACTAGAAGCACAGATTCTGGAGTCCCTTTGTGTTTTAAATTCTAACCTGACACTTATTAGCTCTGTGATTCCAGGCAAAATATTTAACTTCTCTGTGCCTCACACTTTTCATTTGCAAAATGAGTATAACAGTGTCTACTTCATAAGTTCCTTGTGAAAATAAAATGAGGCAATATAATAAAATATAGTAAAAGTTGCTGCTATTATTAAAATGCTATTAACTCACTAATTCTTGTTTAAAAACACTGAAAGTTCTCCTTTTTTGCTTGAAACATTCCTTCCCCAGAAATTTGTGTATCCTATTGAAACCATAATTACAGGCAGATAGGCAAGAGGCAGATCCCCAGAATGGAGGAATTGAAATGCTAATGCCTTCAGAGTCCTTCCTCCACCTCATCAAGATAACCTGCCTCTGCTCCAACCTGTTGTTAAAGCAACCTGTCCCAGGAATTGCCCCTCCCTACAGGGAGTTATAAAGTTCTTAATTAACGCGTCCTGGGCTGCTCCATCCAGCCCTTCCCAGGTCCAACTGCCTCTCACCTTTTGGCCATCCCACCTAGCATCTCCTGGTCCTAGTCCCATACACAGGAAGGAGAAAGACAAGGGGAAGAGAGCAGGAGAACAAAGGAAGCCTAAGATGCATAAAAAGGTGGAACACCTTGCTTCTTGGGATACCAGGATACCAGCTATGGCCCCTTCTCCCTCCTGGGAGAAGTCTATGTTACCCCTTTTTAAATAAACCTTGCTTTATATGCTTGCCTTGTTGTGCTTCTCTACTGTTCAAACTTCAACATATAAGGGAGCAGAACTCATCACCGGTAAGTGGGGTATCACTATTCCCTTATAGATGACCACTCAAAAATCCCCTCAAGAGTAGATGTCAGCAACTATCTTAAAGTAGCACGGATTGCTTGTGGGCCTTTATTCATCTTAGTTTTATTTATTACTAACTACATTCTGAATTTGCTTATTTTCTGTCTCATGTGCTTAGTAGCAGACAGTTGTCAATGTTAAGTAAGTCTTTGATGAGGGAATGAACTAAGCTTTGTACCAGTTGTTTTCCATAAAAAGTCTTCTATTGCTGTTTCACTATTTTAATACATAAACTTCTTCACTAGGTAGAATTACAAGTTTCTGCCAAAGATATATTCAGTTGTTTGGAATTAATTTCTTATATAAAATTTTCATTATAATCACAAGCATATATTGTACTGGATAATGGGTTTCTATGTAACACTTTCTACACATACATTACATACTTTGATCATATCTACCCTTCCTATTATCCTCTTATCAGTCCCGCATTTCCATCCCCTCTCCCATTGTTCCTTTTCTAATTCATGTTGTCTGTTTTTTTTCCCCCTAGATTTTATATGTGAGAGAAAACCAGTAGACTAAAAATAGGGCTGCCATATGATATAGCTGTACCTCTCCTGAGTATTTATCTGAATGAAATGATTATAGCATTGAAAAAAAGATACCTGCACACGCATGTTTATTGTAGTACCATTCACAATGACCAAGTTATAGAATCAACTTAGATGCCCATGGATGGATGAGTGATAAAGAAATTGTGATATATATGCACAAAGGAGTATTGTTCAGCCATAAAGAAGAACAAAATCACAGCACAATGGATGTAACTGAAAATCATTATGTTAACAGAAATAAACCTGATTCAGGAAGACAAGTACTACATGTAATTGCTTTTCAAATATACATATAACTACATAGGAGACCCTTACACTTAGTGTAAGTATCTTGAAGGAAGAAGTTGCATAACACTCATCTGTTTTGTTCTATACAATGAATCCACATGGAAAAGAACTAACTCTCCTCTCAATTTACCCAACATTTAACTCTAATGGGAAGCAGTTTATGAAGCAGCTGCATCACAGCCTTTTGTTAGTAATTTTAGAATATTTTTAAAGTTTTGTAAAAGATAGAAAGGACTGGTAATAAGACTGTTGCCTCAGTGAGCATGTTAGTAAATTATTATTATTATCATTAATTATTTTTTGGTACTGGGGATTGATCTCAGGGGCACTCAACCACTGAGCCACATCCCAAGCCCTATTTTTTATTTTATTTAGAGACAGGGTATCACTGAGTTTCTGAGTACCTCACTTTTTTGCTAAGGCTGGCTTTGAATTCACAATCCTCCTGCCTCAGCCTCCTGAGCCGCTGTGATTACAGGCTTGCACCACTGTGTCAGATCTTAGTAAAAGTTCTTACAATAATAAGTTACTAGTGTTAGAGAAATTTGCAGGATGGACGGACACTGGAACCGTCGTATAGGAAAAGGAAAGGGGTTTATTGAATTACCAAAGAAACACGTGGAGGGGATGGGGACAAACCGCGGGGAACGAACGGGAGCTGGAGCACGCGGGAACGGAGAGCAGGAACAGAGAGCGGCAGGAACAGAGAGTGAGCTCGGTCCGGGCCTGGCTTTAAATAGAGTAGGGGACATAAAACTCCCTTGGAGTGAGTCCTTGTCCTATAGGCCAGCAGAGGTCAAGGGGGGGGGGAGTGGACAGGGGACTTGCTGGTCAGGTTTTTTGGTCACGCTGAGGATCTTGGGAGGTGTAGTTTTTAACAAAGCACCTGGGGAGGTGTGGCCTCCTGCCTGGAATCCAACATTTGGTGCATTGGCCGGGAAAGGAGACGAGCGTCCAACACGTCTCCGTTTGTCTGTCCACCTTCTCCACAACATCGCTGGACTTCGGTAAGCCCCCGTCCACCCTGAGTTCCTAAACCTGTTTGGCCACTGCGTGGTGAAAATTGACCGTCGAGTGTCCGGCAATCTCGCCCGCGGCCTATACAGGGGGGGCGACACCTCATCCAAACCTTCAGGGCGACTGTGGACCCCGGGAACTCCCCCCCCCCCCCCCTTGTCTGCCCGCCCACCTTTATCCGCCCGCTTTAAAATTTCCAGCTGTAAGACTACGGCTCTCGGCTGTGAGTGGCTAGGAAAGTTCCCCTCCGCACTCCGGGCTTGGGCTTCCGTTTTTCCGTTCGGAACGGAAAAAAATCCGAAAACCTCCGCGGAGTAAGCTCATAGCCCCCCGGCATCTTCAAAACCTGCCGTCCGGGACGGAAGGTGGTTAGATGTCCCAGGCTCGTTTCACCTGGTGACGACTGGGCGAGCGAACTTGGATCTCACTCTGATACACATTCTGGAAGGGACGCCTTCCAGAATATTGTATCAGCCTCTCCCCGTTAACGGGAAATATGGGAACTTCCCTATCAGCTCCAGCCGACATGCCTCTCAACTGTCTCCTAAGAAATCGAGCACATTTAGGCTTAAAACCCCAAATTAAGAAAAACAAATTAATAAAGCTATGTACAAAAATCTGGCCTTCTTACCCGCTATCCAATAAGTGGCCAGAGTCAGGATCCCTGGATTCCCGGCTTTTACGGGAACTCTCCAGCTTTTGTCAACAATCAAAGAGATGGACAGAATTGCCGTATGTCGACGCCTTCTCCCTTCTACGTTCGAATCCTTCCTTGTGCACCAGGTGCATTCCCGAGACGGTATTGCTTGCCTACAGGCTTTCAGATTCCCCCCCATCTTCCATTGACCCCGATTTCGATCCAGGATTAGAGGCTCCACCTCCCCCGTACTGGCAGCCTGGGAGGCTGCCCCAGACCGTTTCCCCTCCCCCAGCTCAGGCTTTGGATTTTGAAATTGGCGGGCTTCCGAGCTTAGATCCTCCCCCTCCTTTGTCTTCATCCTTCACCCCGCCCCTGCCTTCCGCTCCGTCAGAACCCTCCTCTGTAGACCCGCCTTCTCTGTCCACGTCATGTCCGGTGCCTTCACCGCCGCTACCCCCGCCCACTCAATTTCCTGTTCCCAGCTCGGTGCCACTCCCGCCGCTACCCCCGCCCACCCACTCAGCTCCCGCCGCTTGGTTCCAAGTCACCTCCGGCCACAGCTCCCCCGCCTTCTTCAGCCATGCAGCCATTGCCGAACGCGCTGCCTCAGTCCCAGACTCCAGTCCATACTCCCTCGGATTCTGAGACTCGTCTCTTACCAGACGCGCTGCCTCAGGCTCTGGCCCCCTCCCCGGTTCCTTCCCCAACGGCTCCGGCGGCGGCACAGGGAGAGCATTGCGTAGCCCGCGTTTCTCCCCCAGCGTCTTCCGCAGAGCTGCTCCCGGCCCCAGCCGTTCCAACACCATCCCTCCCAGACCCGCCTAACACTCTGCCGCCCCCACCGTTCAGTCCTCCCATGACGCGCTCGAGAAAACAGGCAGCTCAGATAATTGCGCCGTTAAGGGAGGTAGCTGGGACAGAGAGAGTTGTAAGGGTTCATATCCCGTTCTCCATGTCTGATCTTTCCCAAATTGAACGCCGCTTGGGCTCCTTTACAACAGACCCTACGACGTACATAAAAGAATTTCAGTGGGTCACCCAAGCATACAGCCTTACATTCCATGACGCATACTTTATTTTATCAAATACTTTACTTCCTGAAGAGCGTAGGTGAGTCTGGGAGCAAGCAAGAGCATATGCAGATGAGACTCACAGAATAAACCCAAATTTCCCCATTGGTCCTGAGGCTGTCCCAGATAGGGACCCCAACTGGGATTACAATGCCCCAGGGGACGTGGTCTTAAGGGATCAGTTTTTAACATGCATAGTAGATGGTCTGAAACGAGCAGCTCAGAAACCTGTTAATTTTGATAAGCTACAGTACATTATTCAAAAGAGAGAAGAGACCCCCCCTCTGAATTTTTAGATCGGCTCACGAAGGCCCTCCAAAAAATACACAAACTTAGATCCCGAGTCCCAGGGGGGCCGTGAAGTCCTTATGACATATTTCCTGTCTCAGAGCTACCCCAACATTCGAGCTAAGTTAAGGAAATTAGAATTGGGCCCTGTGACCCCCCAGACTGAGATTTTGGCCACGGCTTTTAAAGTCTATCATAACCATGAAGAAGACGCTGAATGTCGCAGGTTTCAGAAATATGAAAAGGCTGAGCGATCAAAGTTCCAAATGTTAGCCCAGGCCCTTAGGGGCCCTGATGCTCAGGCCTCAAGAAAAGGGGCACATAAGTCCACACAGGAGGAACCCCCAGGGCCTTGCTTTAGGTGCGGGAAAGATGGACACTGGGCTAGAGAATGCCCTAATCCCAAGCCCCCTAAGCGCCCGTACCCAAAGTGTTCCAAGATGGGCCATTGGGGCGTTGACTGCCCCAGCTCCTGCAGGGGGGCTGGACCGGTCACAAACCCCAGCCTGCTGGCACTGGCCACGGAAGACTGAAGGGGCCCAGGGGCTCCTCTCCCGACCGTTGACATCGCATTGAAGGAGCCCAGGGTTACTCTCCTTGTTGATGGATGCCCCGTGAATTTCCTGCTAGATACAGGAGCCACCTCCTTGGTCTTGAGGGAGTTTTGGGGCCCCACTACCATAGCACCATCCCCTATTGTCGGGGTAGAGGGAAATGCTATTCGCCCCCCGCAAGACTCCTATGCTGTCTTGCTGTCTTCACCACCATCCCTTCACCCACCAGTTTCTGGTAATGCCTCAGTGTCCTGTGCCCCTATTGGGCAGGGACATATTGGCCAAATTTCAGGCCTCAATTGTGTTCTCCAATCTGCCTAGCTCAGTTATGCTTCCTGGTTCGTCTTGCTCTGTCTCCTCCCCCATTTTTCTTCTTACCGTTTCAAAGGCCACTGACCCATCACCCCCTACTGATGCTGATGAGGAAACCCCATCGCCCCCTAGTGCTGTAAGATCCCTTCAGCCCCCTACCGAGGCAGAAACCCCCCAACCTTCTATCGACACAGAAACCTTTCATTACCCTGCCTGTCCCTGCCGATTTAGTTGACCCTAAAGTCTGGGATATTCAGATTCCCTCCCTTGCGCAGTGTGACCCCGTACAAATCTACCTTAAAGATCCCCAACGTTTCCCCAATAAAGCCCAATATCCACTTCCAGCCGCGAGCCTCAGAGGTCTTCAACCCATCATCTCAGATCTTTTGCGGAAACGCTTTCTCAGACCCACCCATTCTCCTTATAGCACCCCTATATTGGCAGTTCAGAAGTCCAACGGGTCCTATCGGCTAGTCCAAGATCTTCGTCTCATCAATGAGGCTGTCAGGCCTATACACCCCGTGGTCCCAAATCCTTATACTATTCTTTCCCTAATTCCTTCCACATCTACCTATTTTTCAGTTATTGATCTTAAAGATGCCTTCTTCACTGTACCCTTAGCCCCAGAATCTCAAGACCTCTTTGCCCTTACT
Organism: Tamias sibiricus; assembly: GCA_025594165.1. Taxonomy (NCBI): domain Eukaryota; kingdom Metazoa; phylum Chordata; class Mammalia; order Rodentia; family Sciuridae; genus Tamias; species Tamias sibiricus. The sequence continues at coordinate 57,281,810 of CM046665.1, forward strand.
TGGACAGATCCAGATACCCGGTGTTCCCAACAGTTGACCTGGACAGTCCTCCCTCAGGGTTTTTGAGACAGCCCTCATATCTTTGGTCAGACATTGGCTGCAGACCTCAAAGATCTTAAATTCCCTAATTCCACTCTCTTACAATATGTAGATGACCTCCTCCTCTGCAGCCCTTCCCTCTTCACAGCTCGTGAAGACTCTTACACCCTTTTAAATTTTCTTGCTTCTCGTGGGTATCATGTCTCCTCATCTAAGGTACAGCTTGCCCAGACCCAGGTAGTATATTTAGGAGTTCAGATTTCCCATCAATCGAAGGCCATTACTGTGGACAGAAAAGCCCTCATCAAGGAGCTCCCATGTCCCAAGACAAAGGAAGAGATTCTCTCTTTCCTAGGGCTAGCAGGATATTTCCGTGCCTGGATTCCTAATTTCTCTCTTTATGCAAAGCCCCTATATGAGGCAGCTAAGGAGATTGAGGGAAAATTCCTTCCTGACAGCATTCAGGCTGAGTTTAAACATTTGCAGCAGGCACTGTCACAGGCCCCAGCCCTTCATCTCCCAGACCTCCTTCAGCCATTTACCCTTTATGTCCATGAAACGAAGGGTTTGGCTCTCGGTGTTCTAGGCCAATACAAGGGCACCACCTTTGCTCCAGTTGCCTACCTCTCTAAACAACTTGACCCCTCTGTTCGTGGATGGGCCCCCTGCCTTAGGGCTTTGGCTGCTGCTTACCTACTTCTGCAGGAATCAAAAAAGTTGACCTTTGGTGCCCAGATTACTGTTGCCTCTCCTCATCATTTAAAAGACTTACTAACCTATAAGAGCCTTCAAACTCTCCCACCCTGTCGCGTTTTTTCTCTCATTGTTTCCTTTTTGCATGACTCCTCAATCACCTTCCAACCCTGCTCCTCTTTACACCCAGCTTCCCTTCTCCCAGTCTCCTCAGAGCCCCCCGAACATGATTGTATAGAGACACTCTTTAATCCCCCATCCCTCCCATATTAAAGAGGGACCACTTCCTGATCCTTCCTTAATTTGGTTCACAGATGGCAGCTCTTTCTTTAGGGATGGGCAAAGTTTTGCTGGATACGCTATCGTTTCCCTATCAGAGGTTATTGAGGCAGCACCCCTACCCCCCAACACCACAAACCAATGGGCTGAATTAATAGCTGTCATTCGTGCCTTCGAATTAGCTGCTGATCAAAACCTCACCCTTTACACAGACTCAAAATATGTCTACCATATTTTGCTTTCCCATTCAGCAGTATGGAAAGAGCGAGGGCTCCTGACCACAAAAGTTTCTGCAGTTACTAATTCTAAATTAATATCAAAACTTTTGCAAGTCTCTCTCCTGCCCAAGCTAATAGGGATTTCCCATTGTCCTTCACATCAAAGTGGAGACTCTCCCATAGTTCAGGGAAACATGAAGGCTGACAGGGCAGTAAGGGAGGCAGCACTATCTTCTCCTTCTCTTCTGGCTCCAGTCCTACCTACTACCCAGACCCCCACATCCCCTTCCACACAATCAATCCTCTCCTATCTCCATTCCCTTTTCCATCCTAACCCTCAGGCCCTCAAGACTTTCACTACCTCCTTCCTCACCCTGACTCCGGAAGACAGTTTCTCCATCAGCTCACCTCAGCGTGCACTGCATGTCAGCACACCAACCCATATACTCCCCTTAAACCAGGAACATTTCCCTCTCACCAAGCTCGAGGCCAGCTTCCAAGAGCCGATTGGCAGGTAGACTTCACCAACATGCCAGTTGCCCAGAGACACAAATATCTCCTGGTTTTGGTAGACACCTTCTCTGGATGGGTGGAGGCCTTCCCTACTTCCAATAAAAGGGCCTCCACAGTAGCCTCCATTCTAGTCTCAGAAATCCTTCCCCGTTTCGGATTGCCCACGTCCATCCAGTCTGACAACGGGCCTGAATTTGTTTCCCAGATTACCCAAAGCGTTTCTACTTCCCTTAATATCCCTTGGCATTTTCACATCCCATATCACCCCAAGTCCTCAGGGAAGGTAGAGAGGACCAATAGGACTCTTAAAGATGTCCTGACTAACCTCTACCTAGAACTCCACTTAGACTGGGTCAAGTTACTCCCTCTTGCCCTTTTTAGGCTCAGAGTCCTCCCAAAAAAGCCCTCCTTACTATCCCCTTTTGAGGTTATGTTTGGGCGACCAGCCCTTCCACCCGGAGTTTCCCCAACTCAGGGACCCCTACCCAAAGATCTTTCTCTTCCCATCTTGTCCTTCATTAGACATCAGTTATGGAAGTGCCAAGATCTCATTCTGCCTGACCCAGGTAGACTAACTGCTTCATTTCCATTGGCACCCGATTCTTGGGTATATTTCTCCCCTCCCCAGGACACAGGAACAATCTCCTTTGTCCCAAAGTGGACAAGACCTTTCCACGTTGTGCTGTGCACACCCACAGCTGCTAAACTTCTTGAAACCTCAGAAAATTTGACTTCTTAGATTCATATTTCCAGACTGAAACCAGCTGATCAACCAACTGAAGATCCACAAAAAGACAACTACTTCAGTATACTTGCTCTCCCATTCCCACCGGTCCCCTAAAAATTCGTTTCTCTTGTGTTCCTGATACTGACTCAAAATAATCTTTTCTGTTTTTTCTCGTTTTGAACCTTTAACCAGTTTTCCCAGGGACTATCAACTGTTAAAAAACCAACGAATGACTTTCCAACCAGAGACCCCTGCTGAGTCCTGCCCTTATGCTGCCACCCGATGCTTATTATGATGTGCTTCGCACTCTCCATTGACCTCTTCACTGTAAGTCCCACCTGGTGGAACACAGGCCTATGGAAAATAATCCATCTCACCTTCTTTCCCTTTGTTGCTTCCATAATAATGTTACCTGCAAACTCGCAAGACCCACAATTTCTACATGCTCTCCGGCTGACTCCCCCGGTGACCTCTGCAGAAGCCTGGTTTGACACCCTCACCAATCTTTGGCTTCAAGGAAAACTTCATCCATCCTATACCTGGACAGATTCATCTTTTCCATGCCTGCCTCCTCGGAATTTTTTTTTAACCCTCAAGCCTGACCTGCCTGCCTGCATTCCCCCCTCCCCCCAAAACTACCCCACGTCGCCCCATTTCAGCTCTGAAGCGCCAGATCGAAACACGACGCCCCTCTCCCTAAGAAATCAAAAAGGGGAGAATGTTGGATTCCAGGCAGGAGGCCACACCTCCCCAGGTGCTTTGTTAAAAACTACACCTCCCAAGATCCTCAGCGTGACCAAAAAACCTGACCAGCAAGTTCCCTGTCCACTACCCCCACCTTGACCTCTGCTGGCCTATAGGACAAGGACTCACTCCAAGGGGGTTTTATGACCCCTACTCTATTTAAAGCCAGCCCCGGACCGAGCTCGCTCTCTGTTCCTGCCGCTCTCTGTTCCTGCTCTCCGTTCCTGCTTGCCCCTATTCCCATCCATTCCTTCCCTACCCCCCTTCCCTTCCCTTCCTTTCCCTACCCTTGCCCACGAGGCACCCCAATAAACCCTTTTATTTCACTAACACAGTGTTCCCGGCTACGTTAACTATGTTTCAGCAGTTTTCTAACAACTAGTTTGAGTTGTACTTCAGGCAACCACTGATGGACACAGGTTAGTCACCATAACATGAGCACTGAAACTAATTATTTCAAAACTGCTCTATAGACTGATAATAATAATTGCAGGGATAATGCCATTTTATTTATTTTTTATTTTTGGATATGCTTCCATTTTGTTATGAAAAGCAGAGTTATGACAATGTAATGAGAGATGTTGTATTGGCCTCTGATATTTAAAATATGCCTATGTATTTGAAAATTAAGTATTTAACAAAGCATAAACACATTTCAATATTGATTGTGATGATTTGTTCAGGCTGCTAAAACAAAATACCATAAGCTGGGTGGCTTAAAAACAAAAATTTGTTTTTCACAGTTCTAAGTGCTAGGAAGTCCAAGATCAAGGTATCCGTATTCAACATCTGGTGAGGGCCCAATTTTTAACTCATAGACAACAACTTCTTGCTGTGTTCTCACATGGTAGAAAGTGACAAAGCTCCTTTGGTCTCTTTCCTAAGGTCACTAATCCCATTCAGAATCCCAAGAGAATTCTGCCCTTAAAACCTAATCAACTCCTACAGGCTTAATTTAATACCATCACCTTAAAGATTAGGATTTCAACATATAAATTTTGTAGGGGTGGGCAGAGGCACAAACATTTAGACCATTGCATGGACCAATAATCAGTTAATCATGCTTTTAATGCTAACTTAATCTTCTGATAACGTTCATTCACCTTTTTTCCCCCAATTTTTCAATCAGCAAATAGTCACCTGCTATATGCTCTAAGGCATAAGGATGATTCCAGTGAACACAACGATAAAACCCACCCTAATATAGTTTACAAAAGATACAGTGGAGTCAGAATAACAGTAAACAAATAAATGAGAAAAACACATATGTGGCATAATAGATAATGGAGGAAAGAAGAGGAAAGAAGAGGAAAGAAGAAAGAGCAAGACTAACAGTGATCCAGATAGCAGGCGTTAAAGGGTGGTCAAGGAAACTCTCACTAGGAAGCTGACACTTGAGTAAGAACATAATTAAGTGCATGAATAACACATGCAGATGGTGGAGAAATGTGTTCTCAGGCAGGGGCAATACCTCATGCAACAACCCTGAAACAGAGTGTATCTAATGATTCTGATAAATAGTGGTAGATATGACAGACAACTTCATTATTTTATTTAAATATTTATTTATTTGCTTTAGTTGTACACAATGGGTTTTTTTTTTGTACATGGAGCTGAGGATCAAACACGGGCCGCGCACGTGCTAGGTGAGCGCTCTACCACTGAGCCACAACCCCAGCCCTTCATTATTTTTTAATTACTTTCAAAAGATAATGTATGAACAGAGCAAAATTATTAACAACAATTGTGGGGTGTACATATGATGAGATTTATAATATGAGGAAAAGCAAAATGCATACAAGGAATAGCACAAGGAATGAAAGAAAATTAAAGTATGTAGCATACATTTTTATGTTATATTTTATATTATAGTATAATATTATTTGAAAGTAAATATAATATTATTTGAAAGTAAAATTATAAAAATTTTAAAATGTATATTATAAGAAAAATAAAATGTTCAAAATCTAAAAATGCTTCAAATACTGACAACTGAATTTTGATGATGTGGGTAATATTAAAAATAATTCTTAAGAAAAAAATATAGAAAATCATATAGTGGCACTTAAAATTTTAATAAAGAGTTATAACTTAAAGGCCAAAATAGAGATGATGGAAAAATCTAAATAATTGATTAATCCAAAATAAGTCAGAAAAGAGTAAAAGTAGATAAAGAACAGATGAGATAAAAATAAGCAATTAGAAAAATGGTTGCATTCAAATCTAGACATACAATTATATTAAATGTAAATGATCTTAAAATCCCAATTAGAAGGCAGAGATTGTCCAAGTAATATAGAAGAAAGACCCAGTTATATGATGTGTACAACAAACCAATTTTTAATATAAAGATAGTTTAAAAGTGAAAGGATAGAAAAATTATAGTTTGTATAAACATGAATCAAAAGAAAGCTACAGTGGTTATGATAATATCACACAAAATCAACTTTAAATCAACAGATTTACCAACAACTAAAGAAAGAAGATACATAATCATAAATAGGTAACTTCACCAAAATAACAGTGATATAATCTTCTTAAATGTATTCACAAATAATAACAAGATTTTGAAAGTACTTGAAACAAATACAGTTATGATAAAGAGGACAAATAAATCCACATTTGTAACTTTAAAAATCCACACACTTCCTCATTAACTGATAAAGTAGACCAAAATAGTAACGACATGCAATACATCAGCAACATTATTAGCCATTTTTCTCTTTAGTTGATGTTTATAGAACACTCCACCCAAAAACTGTATAATATACATTCTTCCACTGCATACGCAGCATTCACCAATAAAGAACACAATCTGGTCTATAAATAAATGAACTACAATAAATTTTTTAAAATCTTATAAAATATAGTCTCTGACCATAGAAGAATTATACAAGTTATTAACATAAAGACATCTGGAAAATTCCTCAAATATTGGGAAATTAAATGTTATTCTTCTAAATGACTCATTTTTAAAACAAAAGACACAAGGAACTTAAAAAATATTTTGAATTAAGTAAAAACCTTTCAAAAAATTTCTGAAATGTACCTAAGGCAATGCTTAGGGAAAATTTTGTAGCTATAAATTCTTACATTAGAAAATAAGAAAACAATAATTTAGTCTCCATCTTAACACATTAAAAAGATCAGAATAAACCAAGAAAAAAAGCAGAAGAAAGGAAATAATAAATATCAGAAATGAATGAAGTTGTAAACAGAAAAACAATAAAGAAATCAATTAAAATAAAATATCCTTATAACCTTATATGAAATTTATAAATCACTACCTAGAATTAATCACAGAAAAGATAGAAGAATAGGAATGAAGGGGAAAATATCACTATAGATTTTTTGAACATCAATAGGATAATAAAGGACTATTATGAACAACTTTATGCCAATAATTCACTCACATAGATGAAGGAGATAAATTTTTGAAATAAACTACAACAGCTCATTCAACAAGATGCAGATTACATGTCTCAAAATAATAATAATTTAAAGACTCTGCCAGGAAAGAAAAAAGGGAACACTGTCCATGATTTTTATGAACATTATTCTGATAGCAAAACCAAAGACATTATTTTAAAAATCTGACTATAATCAAATAAATTTTAAAATTCAACAAAATAAGAGCCAAAGAAATTCAGCAATGTCTAAAATGGATATTACATAAAGACAAATGGAATTTAGAAATGCAAGGATAGTTGAAAATTTGAAAATTTATCACTATCACTCACCCTATTTACAGATCAAATTAAACCAAATAAAAGCAGAAAATAAAAATTGATCATCTTAATAGATTCAGAAATAGCATTTGACAAAATTCAAGTTAATTAAGTTTTTACTTAATTCAAAATATTTTTTAAGTTCCTTGTGTCTTTGTTTTAAAAATGAGTCATTTAGAAGAATAACATTTAATTTCCCAATATTTGAGGAATTTTCCAGATGTCTTTATGTTAATATATATAAAAATCAGCTAAGCCTAATTCGTGACTTAAATTTAAAAAAGGACAACAACAACAACAACAACAAAAAAATTCAACAAACTAGAAACAGAAGAAAAATTTGTCAACTTGATAAAGGTCTTCTAAGGAAATTCTGCAACCTATGGGATGGTGAAATATTGAATGCTTTTTCCTGAGATTAAAAACAAAACAGGATGTTTGCTCTTATCACTTTATTCATGTTGGAAGTCCTAGCAAGTGCAGAAAAATAATAAAAAGAAATTTAAAAAACCCTAGAGAATGGCAAGGAATAAACTGCCTTTGTTAACACTACTATATAAAAGATTCCTGAGAATTTACCATAGAGGGACTCATATATAAATTAACAAAGACAACAGGATAGATAGTTATATATAAAAATCAAACTATTTTCATATACTCTTATTGAACAAATGGATATCGAAATTACAAAAACAGGATAATTTACAATGACATTGAAAATCATGTAGTGTTTATGTATGTATCTAACAAAATTTGTAAAATATATATATGTATGAAACTTTAAAACACTGATGAAAAATAAAGAAAACACTTAAAGTGGAGCAATACATCATGTTCATTGATTGAATAACTCAGTTATTGTTAAATTTGACAATTATTCAAAAATTGAACTATAGATTCTCAGAAGGAAATAAGTACTGATCACAAAATGTGAGTCCTTCACCTTTATTATTTTTCAAAATTACTTTGGCTAACCTCAGTCATCTGCTTTTCCATATAAACTTTAATATTTCTTTTGGATTTTCCAACAATGTCTGAAAGTATAAAACTTATAAAAAGACACAGAAGAAAATATTCATGACCTTGAATCAAGGAAAGATTTCTTAGAGAGGAAATACACCATCCACTAAAGAAGTGAAAGTCTTTTTTGTTTTAATGGAAAATAACTGAAGCACTATATACATTGGCATTGGAAATGCAGAATGGTATTTCCTATAAAAAATGGTTTGGAAATTTATAATAAGGTTAAACATACACTGATAATATGACTCAGAGATAGAGAGAGAAGAAAGAAAAAAAAGGGAGAAAGGGAAAAGATGAGGCGAGAATGATAGAAAGGAAATGAAGAAGGAAAGAAGCCAGGACAAGTGTTGGTGAAGTTGTGGAGAAAGGAGAACCCTTGTACACTGTTGGTGTAAATATAAATTGTTTCAGCCACTATTAAAGATGGAATGAAGTTTGCTTAAAAAATTAAAAATAAAGCCAGTCATGGTAATTTATGCTTATAATCCCTGCCACTTGGGAAACTGAGGCAGAAGATAGAAAGACTAATGTCAAACTCTGTCTCAAAATAAAAAATAAAAAAGAATCAATAATGTAGCTCAATGGTAGCATTCTTGCCTAGCATGCAGAAGGCCCTAGGTTTGATCGCCAATAGTGTGCATACGCACACATCCCCCCCCCCCACAATACAGTTACAGTTTAATCTCATAATTCCACACCTGGAAACATAAATAATTGAAGTGAGGATCTCAAAAAGATCTTTGCATCCCATGTTTTGTGCAGCATCATTCATAATAGCTGAGATATAGAAACAACATTAATGTCCATCAATGGATGGATAGATAAAGAAAATGTGGTGTACATAGGGTGGAAGATTATTTGGCTTTTTTATTTTGCTATTTGTGATAACATATATTGAACTAGAGAACACCATGCTATGTGAAATAAGCCAGACACACAAAAATAAACACTGAATGATCCCACTTATATGAGGAATCCAAAATAGTCAAACTTCTACAGAATGAGAGAGTAGAATGCTGGTTGCCAGGAACTTGGGGGAGGGACATGGAAGGCTTCAGCCAAAGGGTACAAAGTTTCAATTATGCAAGATGAATAAGTTCTGTAGATCTACTATACCATAGGACATATAGTTAATAATACTGTATAGTTTTAAGTTCGTTTTAAGAGGGTGGATCTTATGTTCATTACACAAAAGAAAAAATGTTAAAAAAAAATCTTATATAGAAAAAAAAAAAAAGAGCTTTAAAAGAAAAGAACATTTGGAGATGATGACAAATTTATAGCCCTGGTTGTGGTGATAGTCTCATGGATATATGCTAATCTTCAAAATCATCAATTAGTATAAATAAAAGTGTACACGCTTTCAGCAATTTGTTTAGATCGAAAATGTCCCAGAAATGTCCATATATTAAAATCTTGGACCCTACACTGTGGCACTACTGAGAGAAGGTAGAAGTTAGTGGAAGGATGTTAGATCATTGTGGGGTGTGCCTTAGGGGAGACATCCAGACCAGACCCCTTCTTCCCTCTTTTTCGCTTCCTGGCCACCATGAAGTAAGCAGACCTCTTTTACCTCATGCTCCTGCCTTGATGTGTCATGCCAGCACAGGCCCCAAACATCAAGGTCAAAGGGTCATGGACTGAAATCTCCAAACCATGAGCCAAAACAAACTTTTCCTTCGGAGCAAAGGTTGAGCATCTTAGGTACTTAGTCTCAGTGACAGATAGCTAATGTAAATCATACCTCAATAAAGAGAGTTGAAATAAACAAAAGAAGTTGTGTTGATAGGAAACATCAGCATAAAAAAAGATTATTTGTATATGTTTATAAATATTGAAGCCATAAATGACAACTAACAGACTGTTGAGGTATATTTAATCTTCAGAATTGATAATAGGAAGGACATGCAGATTACCATATGTCATGTCTTTGCAACTAAACACTTAAGGTCATTCCAGGTGAACTGGCTGCACAAAATAACCACACAGAGACAGAAAAATACCTTAATTTTAGGGGTCTTGTGATGGCTCCTCTCTGGCTTTAGGGGTCTGTGGAAAGAAAGCACCTAGAGCCCAGTTTTACTGGAGAGAAGTCATGCAAATGATGCAAGGGGTCAGGTTTCAGGAGGTTGAGGCTAGCTTCCTGATGTCTTTCTGTCAGTAGGTTGACATCTAGGAATGCCACACCCATCTCATGTGTTGAGTTGGGGATCAAGAGCAGAGCAGACAAAGGGAGTTTCCATGGAACAGTCTATTCCAAACAGGGCAAAGTGGAAGGATTTGAAAGGACAGGTGTGTGTAACCCAGTCCCTCTAGGTGCTGCCTACACCCAGGGCCATGCCTTTGTTATCCCAGTGAAGGGAAAAGCCCAAGTCACGAGTCAGTGGTGCCAGACTCTAGTGTTCTTTCAGATCCCAAGGCATCAGGAATCAAAGGCTCATGCACCTAGAGTGGATTCTCACATATTGGCTTCCCACAATGATATGCCACATCACCTGGTGTTGCCAGTGGCAATATGTCATTAAGATGGATGGGCTCCTAGAGTGAAGTTTTTGGCTAGACAAACTTCCAATCAAAATGAGCCCCGTAAATCTAAGAAATGAAGAGCTAAGTTTCTTCTCAAGCAAATATTTTGGTGGGCTCCATGCTTATGTGGCAAGTATCCTTCAATAATTCCATGTGTATTATACTTGTCATTTTGTTGTTGTTTAGAATCTCTTCTACTAGGACCTTTTTTTTTTTTGTATTCTAAGTTGTTATATATGACAGCAGAATGCATTACGATTCATATTACACTTATAGAGCACACTTTTACATATCTCTGGTTGTATACAAAGTATATTCACACCATTCATGTCTTCATACATGCACTTAGGGGAATGATATCCATCTCATTCTACCATCTTTTTTAAAAATTTTTATCCTTTTGCCTCCTCCCCCCCCCCCCTCCCCATTGGACTTTCTAGTGTTCCTCTAATCCTCCTATGCTCTCCATCCCAACCCCACTGTGAATCAGCCTCCTTATATCAGAGAAAATATTCCGCATTTGGATTTTTGTGATTGGCTAACTTCACTTAACATTATATTCTCCAACTTCATCCATTTACCAGTGAATGCCATTATTTTATTCTCTTTCATTGCTGAGTAATACTCCATTAGGACCTTTCTTCTTAGTAAGATTTTTACCAGGTGTATGATGATGTAAGACTTAGACCATTCATTTCTACGGGCTAAATTATAAAAGGGAAAAAATATAAAAATATAGTTAAATTTGGCACAATGGCATGAGAAATTTTCAGTGCTTATTGTTTTGAAATGTCTATGTTAGAATCTAGAAGGAACCCATATTTCAAATGGAGAATAGAAATTTGTGATTAAAAATATTTGGTTTTCAATTTTTCTTGAGTACCAAAGTTGAGGAAACTAATCTCAAGGGTAAAGAAATAGTGTGCAGGTCATGTTTATTAAAGAGAGAAACTTTCCATTTATATTTAATGCAATTTAGAAGCAACTTTTACATAGATTGGATATGCTAATTACAACATATTTCTAGCAATTCTTTGAAAACAGGCCTTTAATCCTATGTTTAGTAAAGAATGCTAACATTTATATACTCATTTGACAAATAGTAATTGAAATTTTTTGCTGGTTGGGGCTGGAATGCTTAACCAAGCACACTCATAGAATTTACAGCTAAAGGGAGATGCATACATTTAAAATATCATAGAGATATTTGTTTAATTATCACAATGAAAAATGGCACAGGAAATGAAAGGTATTCTTATATGCCTATAACAGGGAAATTTTATCTCAAGCAGGGGATCAGGGAAGGTCTCTCTAAAGACATTGAAACTAAGATGACCTGAAGGAGCATCTAATTATATGAAATTTAGAGGGAGGAGCAGAATCTGCAGAGGAGGCAGCCTATGCCACATGAGTAGATGTGTGATAAGATCATATCCTGAAATAAACCAGTGTTGATAAAACTGGTGAGTGGGAAAAGAACAACCTGGAATAACAGCAAAGGAATATGCAAAATAAATTCCAAAAATTGGATTTGAATGTGAAAATAAGCATTATAAATCTACCAATGTCACAATATATAGAGTCCATCAAAGAATAATACTGTAAATATATAGAGTTGCATCATGCTTCTCTGAATGTTTTAAACTTTGGTAAAGTGAAAATGTTAGAAAAATTCAGTAATAACTGGGATGCTGTACAAAGGGAAACTTTATAGCAATAATTCCCATGATGATTATAATATAAACATCCTAGGATTATTCTGTCCTTCCCTCTTGTATTTTATAGTCTATTACACTGTACTCTTGATTGCATACTAATTTACCTTTTGCTTATGTGTACAAAGTTTATTTCTCCAACAAAAGTGTAAGCTTCTGAAAGACAAATTTGTCATCTTCTTTTATACAGAAACATATAAAACATATATTTTATGTCAGTTACTTAGAAAATCCTATTGCCTTGAAAAATTTCAACTATAAATATGAATCTGAATCTCAAATGAACCTCAGGCTCACAGCTTGCCAGAATTTCCCATAGATAAGCTCAATGTTTGGCACACAACAACTATTAAGAACAACTATAATAAAAGCCAGTCCCACAATCAAATCAAGAATCTCTGTCATTGCGTCTATTTTGTTCTCTGAGACTATGAACAAATAATGACAGGCCATCTAATGTAATAAGGAAAACAACAAGATTTTCCTAGGGTTTAAACTTCAGATAAGGCAACAGGCAGAGCATTTAAGTTTTTCCCTCAAATATGACCTCAGAGATTCTATTTTCATATATTGACATACAAAAAATAGAGAAGAGAAATGCAAAACTACAGTGAAGCACATATCAAGTCTCACCTCTTCTATATGACACACCCACCTGACTGAATCCACACCTCCATACCTCTCATGTCAACTTCTTTTTAATTTAACCAGCTAACCCAATGATCTGTCCATAAATTCTTTGTTTTTTTTGTTCTTGTTCAACAATCTTACTATCACATTATTATGCATTCTCAATAAATTTGCTTTTTAACTCAAGCCCAATTGTTCCAATTAAGATAATTTTAGCCATTCTCATCTCTTACCAAATAAAACACTTTTCTAGAAATCAAACTTTGTTATTTGTTAATTGTGTTAACTGAGTGTATGAGAATATGTCAGAAAACAAAGGCAGAATTAAATCAGTGACTGAAAAATAATTCATAAACTGTTAACCACACTTTCTTCTGAAAAGTATTTAAATTACTTACTGATGTTGAATATTTTTATATGCTAGCCTTAAGATCTTAAATATTTTGTTTCTTATTTAAGAATTAAATAATCATATAAAGTGCTATTAGTTCCTATAAATTTAAATTTATAATAAAGCCCAGTTCTCTCTCTTTTTCTGTCTCTCTGTATCTACATTTACATCTATCTACACTCCATGTATATAATCTGTGCTTATGTATGAAGTATAGATGTCAAACAGAATGTGCTATTGCTCTACAGTTTCTCACAAAATAACAAAATAAGCAAATATGTGTTTTTTAAAACACAGTTGTTTTAGTTAGCAGTCAATGTTCTTCATTTAGCTTCCTGTTTGACTGGTATAAAGGTTGGTATTTTAGTGGTATTTTGCAATCCTCTTCAGACGGAGGAGCTATGATTAAGATATAAATGTCCTAGATAAAAGAGATCAACAATGTTCTAATTTACAACCACATAATCTGCATATTAAATAAACAACATTAGCATGTCCCAGAATCTGTCTACCACATTACTGAAGGGTCATGTGAAAGATAATGAGCAGGTTAGAATACTCCATTCAAAGAAGTTTAAGAGCCTCTCATTCTTGTAATTTTCCCCTCTAATACTGAGTTGCCTTAACTTGACTAATTAACTAAACAAGCACAGAACTCAAATGCTATTTCATGAGATTTATAATTTTTTCAAATAATCATTTTTATTTGTTGAAAGTGTGAGTGTACATTAAGCAGTTCATTGATACCTAAAGTTACCTAGGACTAAATGTGTATAGTTCAGTGGTAGAGTGCTTGCCTAGCATGTACATGACCCTGAGTTCAATTTTTAGCACTGCAAATAAATAAATAAATAAAATTAAAAACAAAATTTAAAATAAAAACATAAAATTATACCATGAATTGTGGAATAACAACAAAATAACTTAATTTTAACTTCTGATCTTTTAAAGAAAGCTTACAAATTGTGTGCTGTGTAGTTTAAGCAATGTTAAGAGATTTCGACTGTATAAGAACACCTAGGGTTCCATTTTACATTTCATTTTCTGATAGATCCAACTTTTATTTATGTAATTAGATCAACAGAAATTTACTTTGTTTGAAAATCCATTAATCAATGTATACTGCTACCTCTGGCTATAGATAAAATTCCAAAAGGAATTCCAGTCAGGAAAAAAGCTTACTTCATAGCTATAGGCATAGTGATAGCCATATTTCATTAACTATATTGTAGGATTTGGAATCTGGATTTCATATTTTCTCCCATGCAGTTCAAGGAGTTAAATATTATAAATGCAGGATTAGCTTCCTCAACATCAGCATATGAATTAAGGAAAATGCAATTCTAATAAGTAGATTCCATTCTAAATAATGTTTATGTCAATTATTCTAATGCATAGATAGCACATAATTCAAGCAGATATTCCAGTTCCAGTCACCCAGAACAACTCCTGATATGTGCCTGTGTGTATTATGTAAAATTTATTAAGTCACTTCCAGGAAGACAACCATGAATATGGAGCACTTTATTCTTATTGGTTGAGAGATATGGGCATTTTAGTTCTGTCCGAATTCTTTATTTGCTTTGTGTGTGTGTGTGTGTGTGTGTGTGTGTGTGTGCGCGAATGCAAGGTGATGATTTACTTTGACCTTGGGATTACTGATATCAGCATTAGTACCTAGCTCAGGTTGGGTAGTGAGATAAGAATATTATACTAGGTTCCTTGCTAATAAACTGCAACTTTACCTTAGACAAATTTTCAACTAATGGACAGCTCTAGAGAAAATAAATCCCTACACTACAAATAGATATACACAGAGCCGGGGCGTGGTGGCCATGACTGTAATCCCAGCACTTGGGAGCCTGAGGCAGGAGGATCACAAGTTCAAAGCCAGCCTCAGCAATGATGATGCACTTAGCAACTCAGTGAGACCCTGTCTCTAATAAAATATAAAAAAGGGCTGGGGATGTGGCCCAGTGGTCAAGTGCCCCTGAGTTCAATCCCTGGTAGAAAAAACAAACAAACAAACAAACAAACAGATATACACAGCACTATTAAAAAGCTGATTTAAAGTCCGTAAGTTTGTGAACGAAGAAGAGAGCAGCAGTTAATAAGCCATATTTTCCAGGTTGCCACAATTTAGTTACAAGTAATGTTCAGTGTTTTTTTAAAACTGCTGTCACTAACTGAGCTGAAAAAAGGAAAAAAAATAATGGTTTTGTCAATTTTTTAAAAAAATATTTATTTATTTGCTTTAGCTGTACACAATGGGTTCATTTGTACATGGTGCTAAGGATCGAACCTGGGCTGCGCACGTGTCAGGCAAGCGCTCTGCCGCTGAGCCACAACCCCAGCCCCCAGTTTTGTCAGTTTTGAAGAAGTTGAAAGTACTGACTAAACTCTTGCTGCTCTCATTGGGCAAAGGAGTAAAGAACACAGGAGCAATCCTAAGAAAGAATTAATTGCCCAAAAAAGAATGAATTATGAATTGCAAGGAATCTAAGGCTTCGTTCTCTAAAGAGGACATGTTTCTTGAGTTAACTAGTAAAAATAATGCTACTCATTATGAGAAAAAAAAACAAAGACATAATATATATATATACATAAAATTATATATATATATATATATATATATATATATATATATATATACATACATTTAATTTAGAGATAGGATCTCACTGAGTTGTTTAGGGTTTGTTGAGGCTGGCTTTGAACTCATGATCCTTCTGCATCAGCCTCCTGAGTTGTTGGGATTACAGGTGTGCACCACTGCACCTGGCCTCAACTAATTTATATGACAATATTCCAAATACTCAACTATATTATCCCATTAGTTCATTTTTTAAAAACAAGTGATATGGTATAAAAGGTATGAAAAAATAAATTGATTTTTCCTTTACCTAGCAGAAATGGTCACCTGTACCCCTAAAGCAACTGAAGTTTGAGAATAGTAATGAAGGTATGATCAAGGGCTAGTAACCACCAAATGTTAAGATGATCATGGAAGATTGAATGAATAGAGGGAGGGAAAGATAGGCAGTAGGGTCATAATGGGGCAGGAAATGCCTCACCAGTGTAGTAGAGAGGAGAGCTAAGGTGATGTCTTTGATATAGTTTTGAGGTGATATCTTCACCAATAGGTCAAACTCAGTCCTTAACAGGTCTCTACAACCTGTTCAGATTTACACATACGATAGAAACAATGAGTTCGTGTAAAAGATGGAACCTAGATAACTGAACTGATTTTTAATATATTTTCCAAAGCCTCTATCAAGATGAAACTGTAGGTTCCTTTACTTTGTGTTGCTTCTCGTGATTTGACACTGATGTACTCCACTGTAGGCCTCAGACATTGGAGGTTCGACTTTATTTGAACGATTGTAAAAAGGAAGCAGTGCAGAGCAAATAGAAGAGTCTGTCAATGGTTATGAGAGGAGGATTTGTAAGAGCCAGGGCAGTTGTTTGACACCTTGTTGATCAAATGATGAATTGGATTTGTTTTTCCTTTTTGCTTATGGTAGCAAAAGCTACCTAAGCACATCTTATTCTGTTTTGCACTGGATTTTTTTTTCTTCTATTTTTAAGAGTTAATTCTTGCCAGTTTGCTCTCTTATCTCACCTGTTGGAATGTGTCTTTGAGATTGATTTATATTCTAGTATCTATGCCAGAATTTCTAAGATAGTAGAGAGGACTTAAATGTTGCCTTGATGTTTAGTTTTTAAAATCATGAATTCTGGATGTTTCCTTAGATATTCCATAAATTATATTCTGAGAAAAACAAAACCAGGAAAGATAATTTTTAACCATATAAAATAGCCTGTACATGATAAATTTTAATCTATAAAAGTATTTCATATGATTCTCACTTGTACATCATACCATGTATTTTCTAAAGTTATATCTTAATGCATTTTTACTTTATATAAGATACGATGTGAACTGCTCATCTAATGACACTGTCAAACTATAGGGAATTTTTTTTTTTTTTTTTTTTTTTTTTTTTTTTGCTGCTGGTGTGAAGGCACTCACTTGTAGTCCCAGCGACTTGGGAGGCTAGGCAGGAGGATCGTGAGTTCAAAGCCAGCCTCAACAATGGTGAGGCACTTAGCAACTCAGTGAGACCCTGTCTCTAAATAAAATACAAAAAAGGGCTGGGAATGTGGCCCAGTGGTGGAGTGCCCCTGAGTTCAATTCCTGGTACCAAAACAAAAACAAAACCATAAAACTATAGGGAATTTTTTAAGAGTGACAGTTTGGGCACACACACACTATTGGAATAAAATATAATGTACAGATTCCAAAGCAGCAGCAAATAGAAATGTACCTGAATGGTCTTTGAATTGGTTTTGAACTTGAATTTTGAGTATGTCTATAAAATGCTGAGGCTTTACAACACCTTAATGATTTATGATTCAAAAATATGAAAATTTTCTTGCTATTTTCCCATACATATCCAACCCTACAGTACTCCAAAAATAAAATATTCTTTTAAAAGACTACTGCAGATAATTGTTGCAAGCCGTGGAGACTTGTCTTCCTGATCGACACTGCCTTCCATTGTTGTATTCCTACACTCATTCAATGACTGTGAGAAGTTCTATTTAGATTTTCTCAAGGCTTCTTCAATCACAGTGGGAAACTATATCAGTATCTAATGTTTTAAAAACACATTTCACAAATGTAGCTTTCATTTATTTGCAAATAAACAAGAATGAGTCATAGAATGTTAACATAGAGACTGAAAATCTACTTTTTAAAAGGGCACTAGTTAAAGAAATTAAATGAATCAAAAACAATTTTTTTTTTTTTTTTTTTTTGTACTGGGGTTGAACTCAGGGGCACTCAATCACTGGGCCACATCCCCAGGACTTTTTTGTATTTTATTTAGAGACAGGGTCTCATTGAGTTGCTTAGTGCCTCACCATTGCTGAATCTGGCTTTGAACTAGCAATCCTCCTGCCTCAGCATCCCGAGCTGCTGCGATTACAGGCATGCACCGCTGCACTCTGCTCAAAATTTTTTTGAAAAAGTACAAAATTTTATCTCATAATTATCACATTTTAAATTCACATCTATTTGACTAATTGCTTATTATGTTTGCTTTAAGATTGTAAACACTGTAAAAGTAGTGACCATGTTTGTTGTGTTCTTATACATGTGTATTCTTTTATATGCATTTGATATGCATATCTATACATACAATATGTACACACCACACATGGGTATATACAATGTCTGTAGGTATTTACATATGTATGTAAAATGTGCTTCTAGCACACTATAGACCAGTATAATAGGCATTTATTGAATGAATGAATGAATGAAATTTAAAATCTAGTTTATGATAATTTATTTGATGCTTTTATCTCTTCAACAATAAATCTTCATCAGCACCAAACATAAATTTACCTGGAATAAACTGTCTATACTGTTTTATTCAGCTTTTATTCACCTACTGAATTACTGTATTTCAAATATTTCATAGGCTTTCTTATTAGATATGTAATGAAAAGTAAACTTGAAATTTCATTTGCTCCTAGCCTTTCCTCTTAGTATCTGTTCTTTGGCTTTAGTCGTTGGCAACATTTAGTCATAAAGCAATGTACAAATGTTGAGACTCTCTATGGGACAGGCAAAGTGTTTGGCACTAGTAATACAGAGAGCTCTCTAGTTAACTGGGGAGATGATTTGAAACAAGTAACATCATGAGAATGCCAACAGAAGTACATACAATGTGTTATGTAAGTTTGAGGAAGATGGCTGTGCTTCAGGAATAATTAAGATGTCAAGGGAGAAGATAAATGACACAGAAACTTTGATTAGAATTTTGAATGAAGACTATGGACTATGGCGTCTTACTAAATGTGAAGAGAAGGATTCATTGCAGGTCAGGGAAACAGCATATAAACACATAATTTCCCTGCCACTTTCTTCCTCCAATTCTGCAGATGATGATGCAACTACCACAGTGCACTGGTCCCCTCTAACAGTTCTAGACTGCAAATTTCATCATTTCTTCTTCTTGCATAAGTTTTACTGAATTCTTGTTCAGAAGTTTTTAATCTGGTACACAAAGTTCTTCATAAGAGAGAACACTTTGGTTTCATTAGATAAATTTCAACATCTATTTGAAAACGTGTTTAAAGTTTCATGGCTTTTGTAAGGACTCTGTTGTCTTAGCCCAGAATGAATCTTTCTTTTCCTCCAACCACTTTCTACTTTTTTAAAGACTAAACTCAATTATTACATATCCAGAGAAGCTTTAATGAGGTTGGGTGGGTACCCCCCATGCCCCCCAACACCCTGTTTGTGCTACTTATTTTTGATTTATCAGATTGTGCCATTAGGTGTGGCTTATTCAATTGCCTCTTGACACCAAGGTCTACTTTCTGGCACTCATACCTCTTATCTCTGCCTCACTTTTGGAAGGCACCAAATGTAGGTATTAACCTAAAAAATTAAATAGACTATACTCAGGAATAATTTAGATGGTTTTCGCTCATGCTTTAAGTTAATATTCTCCACATTAACTAGCAATTAGCTGTTTGAAATTGTACATTTGAAGTATTTGAAAGGACTTTGTAATTATCTAATGCGGTGTTTTAAAAAATATTCTTGACTATAACCCACAGAAGAAATGTTCAATATCACAACATGGTACATGCAAAGATTCACAAATCTGAAACATTTCTGCTACATAATACTTAAGACTTACTACTAAAAACATAGCAAGATTGATACCAAATATTTTTGTATTAGTACTTAAATGTAACAAAGTTGATAATGTCAAAAGAAACTGAATAATAAATCAATAAACCAAAAATCGTTCCCCATTTTCCTGCTTATCCACCAAAAATGATTTCAAGGCCTATTAATGGTGGTAAATTTCCCCATCCTATTTATTTAGCTGTAGACTCTCCTCACATTTTATAGGTAAAAGTGAAGTCTTGAGAGGTAAAGGACTTTTCCAGAAAAGTAAGCAAAAAGCTGGATCTAGAATACATCTAAATATTATGTTGGTTCTCTTTCTACTTCACACAGTGACATAGGTAGGACTTTTGCTAAGAAGCTACAGCACACATGACTCATTTACTCTAGGAGACTAGATCCCTTGGGCAAAATTCCTTTACTAACGCATTCAATGAATCTTGTTTTTATGCATAATCCTTACACTTTAGAAAAATATGTGTGTTAAGAACAGTACTGGTCTGGAATCCAATTAGAAAGTATACATAAGATCATCATAACTGTACACTCTGAATCAAAGCTGATGAAGTTTCAATCTGGACATCTCATACATCTATAATGATACTTTCAGAGCGAAAAAGTGAGTAGAGATGATACTATAAATTGGGAAAAGAAGAACCAGCTGTTAGAAAAGCCATACTGCAGAATTCTGAAATAAATGAACATGAAATATCTTAAAGTTCTTTGTTAACTCTTTGAAGCTGAAATTGTTAGATATCATATTTATATGGAATGATTATTAAACATAAAAAGTTTTTCTCTACTGCACATTTTACCTTGTTCTGCCTTATCTTGGTAAATAACAAGTATGCTTTCTTGTATTTAATTTTAAAAAATCAAAGGGAGATTATTAGAGTAGAGGAAATGGACCAGAGGAGAGAAGATGGGAGGGAAAGGGGAAATTAAAGAAAAAGTACAGATATTGTGCTATAAGGTGCGATCATAAAAGGGTCTGTGGGGGGAAGCTTTATGAAAGGGACAGTCGTTCAGGTTCATGCTGTTACTGAAAAGTAAAATTGGGAGGGGAAGAAACTCACCACTTAAGAGTGTGAGAGCCTACAGGCTTAACGTATTTTATTTAATTGAAGGCAAACTCAAATCACTAAGTAATTATAATTATCACAGAATCATGATTAAGACTAGGAAATTTGTGTCTGTAGAGATATAAACACATCTTTGAGAAACAAGTTCAGACTAAGCAGGAGTTTGAATGAAATCACTTTTAAATATCATTTATTCATTTCTGAGCCTAAAAACAAAACCAGATATTATTACCTAAATATAAATATTCATATGAGTGTTTTTATCTTCAGATTATTAGTTAATTGATTATTTTGGAGTTTAATTATGACAAATGTTATACGGAATCTAAGTTTTGTTAGTTTTAATAATTATATATTAATTTTAGTTATTTCATTCATGGATACAATAATTCTATTGCTGTTACATTTTCTTTTATTTAAAGTTCAAACAAAAATTCTAATAGATTATCTTCTTCAATCTACACTTTGCTGTTTCAGAAAATAATTCAATAAACAAAAGTGATAAAACTTACATCATGCTGTTAACAATACTAAAGAAATTAAATGAACTATATTAAGTACTTTATGTTTTGAAGCACAGATTTTTATGTGTTAAATACAATATAGTTCACATATTACTACATATTATTTCTATTTCCTTTACATAAAAAGAAAAGACTACAATGGTCCCTTTTGTTTCAAAAGTCTTACATTGAACAACAACAACAAAAGTAAAAACATAACACAAAATACACTAACACACATAAAAATAATCTTATTTTTAAAGTAATCTGTACCAGGCAGCATCTTCACAGCCTGTCTCAGGAGTGGCCAGCATCTGCCCCATTGATAACTCTTACTGAGAAAAGCTGAGTACTTACGCGTACATCATGGACCCGGACTGGGGCAGGTTCTATTCAGTCACCATCTGATCTATATCAGCCAGGTCAGGTCTGGGAGGCTGTAAAATAATGACAGTCACTAGCACAAGAAAAGAAACAAGTCTGGCCAGTTTAATGACTGAGGTTTACCATCTTGATAAAGTCTGATAAGAACACGATCGATTCTGTGCCAGCTGTTTCTACACAATGAACTGTAAATACCTGCACAGAGAAACTCCAAGCAGTAGAGGGCTCATGGGGTGCAACTGGTGATGATTCAGAAGGCCACACTTTTCCGGTTACGGAGGTATGATCAGCATTGAGGTGTGGTCCCAATTTGTTTTAAAATATACAAAATACTAGAGTACACTGATAGCACTTCTTACTTCCTCTTTAAACTATTCCTTCTCTTCCCTTTGAGGGAATCATAAAACTGAAATGGAGAAAAGTCTTGGGTTCTAGACTAGAATACATGTTTCACCTTGGTAGTGTGACCATGGGAAAGCTGCTTAGCTTGTTGAGACTTATTTCCTCATAAGTGAAATGGTTTATATTTAATAAATATTGCAGTGCTATATTTGTCTTATCTAATACTTCCTGTTTTGCTCTGAAATAAATGATTTTATTAAAAAAAATTTATTCACCCCCCCAAAAAGACAAAAAGAAAGAAAGAAAGTAAAGAAAAAGAAAAATCAACCTCGTTTCACCTTCCCATCATCAGGAATAGTTTAGTCCATCCTACTGGTGTGAATTCCTCAGCGTTTATAATTAGTCCCTTTACATATTTGCATATATTTGTGGAAATTTTAGAATGAATACGTGAACTTTTAATAAAGATCAGTAAAACTTCAGCATAGATACTAGAAATTTAAGAACTACTTTTAAAGACTCAGAGCCAGGAGATATTAAAAAAAAAAAAAAAAAAGAAACCAACTCTGTAAATGTGATCTATTGTTGTTCATACAGAATACTTTTGTCTAAAATACTGCAAGTATAATGAATCTAATCTTAACATTTTGTTATAATATTCTGCTAAGACATTAATAAGAAATACATTTCCCAAGATTTTTGACAACTGGGAAAAATGAAGCAGATTCTCAGTTTGTATAAGCATCAACAATATGAAAAAAAGACATAATTTTTGAGTAACAATAAAAATTTCTAAACAAATAATTCACAAAAGTTACCAATAACTTTAACTACATTGAAAACTATAATTTAGCAAAAGTAACTTTCCTCTTGGAGCATTGATTTGTTTCAAAAGTAAAATTTATAAAAGTAAACAAAAAGGTGCTAGAAAAATCATGTCAATTTTAGTACATGACAGTATTTTATTATTATTCTTGTAATCTTTACTTTTTAAAATTTAAAAAAATACTATCAGCCTTCTATATTCATAAATAATTATGAGGCAGAAAATAAAGTATGTGGCTTAGATGAAGAAGATTATGCTATACAAGAAGCAAGCTCATGTAAGTATAAGAAAAACAGCTTTGAGGATTTTGAAATGAGGTGTGATATATACATATTTTTTCTCTTAGTTAACCAAATCAGCATTTTCATATTGAATCATAGGACTTGCGAGAGAAGAACTTAAGTGATACAGCAATATGTACTTTCACCATCCTTAAGCGCTCAAAGATTGCAACAGAAGCAATCTAATATTTAAAAGGTCAAAAATAGGTTAACTATCTCAGGAAACCTTCCTGTTGGGTGATTCTTACAAATTTTCTTTTATTTAGTCTTAAAGTTTGAGTCTTCCCCTCCACACACACACAACACACACACACACACACACACACACACACACACACACACACACACACTACTTCTGCTTTCCATAAATATGTAAAAGTGACTTGTTTTTATATTCTGTGAGGTAAAGTCTTTGCCATGGTAGGGTGGCAGTACACCAGGTTCCTGGGGAAGACAGGCCTGGGTTCAATTCCTGGCACTGTCACTGATGACAGTAGGAATATACTTGGGGATATTCTTAACCTTCCAGCCTCTTAGTTTCTCTCTCTGTAAAATGGGGATGACACTTATAACTAGTTCGATAATAAACACAAAGGACTAAAATCAGTGTCAGGGCCATAATAAAGACCTCAAAATCTGAGGTACTTTATCTTAACTCTCATTATTTTCCCCAGAATTAGCACTATTTTGTTAATTGTTTTTAATAGACTTCAAGAGTGATATTTTCCAAACTCTTCTGCCATATGTCTCCCTTTTCATATTGCCTTGAGTTCTTTGTTTCATTTCAAATAATTAAAGAAGCCAATGTATTAGGTTCTAACTAATGTAGCATATGAAGGTTTTTAATATTCTCCATAAGGCTGGGTAACTAGTTCTGAGGGTTGGTAGGCATTAGTAATTTCTATTATAAAAGTGAAATTATTACATGTGAATTTTGTTTAATTGGCTCTCGCACATACTCAGACACATGTTGCTGCATGTGGGCAGGTACTATAGTGGTTTCTATTGTTGCATTGTTGATTGATATTATTATCATTCAAAAGGCAATGAGTATATGTCATAAAATGCCAGTGGGCAAAAGTCAATGATGCTATTATAACAAGAGTTGGGAGAAGTTAAAATACTCTAAAGTGAATCACATTTCTTTTGGGTCTAGAAGAAAAGAAAGGAATATAAAAGTATAACTTTTAGAGCACATGCTATAAAAACATTGTGGACACTTAACTGTAATTGCAGATCTTAAATTCATTAAATTTTGAACTTATTAAATAAATGAGTTATGAGCAAATAAATAATTTAACTTCATACCTACTGGTAGCCTACAGATTAAAGGTTGATTTCAGTTTTGCTTCTACTTATAAAGCAATCAATATACTAATTTTCCAATAAAGAAGGAATATAAGATCATAGCTTAGTACAAGACCACAACTTCCCAAGTATGAGCACTTGGATCCAAAAGATGCTAAGAAAGAAAGAAGAGACTAGCCTGAAGGAAAGCAATGAGCCTCGTGGATTAGAATGAATGTATCATAAGCTTTAGAAAAAGAGATTAAACTGAGTGGTCTTTTTCTAATATATTTTAGCAACTAATTGACATTATTTGTGTTATAAAACTGAGATAATTCAATGTGAGGACACTATTGGAAGGTTAGTTTATCTCCATGGATCATTTCCATGTGCTCATTAAATTCTTGAACTGAAAAACTCAAAACATATGTACTTTTTTTTTTTTAACCCAAAAAGGTAGGTTTTGGAGTTATTCACACTGATGTTTAAGTAGATATTTTTTCTTGAATTCTAATTGCTTGTTTTAGGAAACTTTGTGTTTAAGCAAAATATATATTTTACAAATGAGAAAGCATTCACATTGAAATTATCACATAAATAAATAGTTTATGTTTATAACTACCTTCAAATTGTAGACAAGTTCACAAAGTATTAAAATGATGTCCTTATAAATATCTGTATTTGTAGCTAAAACATTTATCTGTCAGTTTGAAGAGTCCAGTAAGACTTAAAAGACTAACCTACGCAGTGTTCTTTGAATGGTCTCCTCATGGTTTGGGGGTTTCTGTTTTTCATCTATGTAGGATTATAATCAAGTACATCAATGATGAGTAGTATATCAATTTTTTATATCCTAGACATTTTCAAAACTTGAAAATTTTACAGTTTCAGTCTTTATAATTGAGCATTGTCTATATTTACAAATGCTGCTACTTAAGTTATTTTATGATAATTATAAGATATATTTCTATAAACCCATATGTAGAATTTACTTTTTATATTTTGTGATCTAGCTACTGCTTACCTAAAATTTAGGAATATGGAAGATAATTAAGAATCAGTGGTTATATCAAAGTTAATAAACTATATTAGTAACAATGAAAATCTGTTTACAATAGTCAAATAGCCATTTATTTTTATTTTTGAGTGATTTTATGAAAACATTTAGTGTTAAATGGTTTAACTCTTTGAAAACCATTAGTAAGTTCTGTTGTAATCGAACTCTCCATCAACTTCAAATCAATTTTGGGGCAATTCTTTATACTTTCAGAATCTATATTTGTATATTTGTTCCTTTCATAACACTTTTAACCTGGTTTGCTAAAACAAAAGGCCTTATAAATAAAAGGCTTAATAACATCTGTGTTAACATTTTTTTTTACGTGGTTAAAGTAGTTTAAGAATGTATGTTTCTGGGATTGCATGGTAATAGGCTATATTTACTTATTGACTAACATTTGCCATTTTAAGCAAAAATCTTGAGCCTGAAATCCAACTTGATAGGCAGTTTGAATGCTAAGAGCTATGGTAGACAATAAAGGAAAATTCAAATTAACACAAACTTCTAATACAAAGGATCCTTCTACCAAAAGAATTTGTCTTCAAAATTCTCTTTTGAGCATAGTGAAAGCATCCAAATCAAACATCGAAATCACAGTCAGCCAATAATATTGTGCCAAAGACTTATGCAGGAAGGAATTCTCTGGGGCTTACAGAGAAAGTGCTCGTGCTTCTCTGTCATCAGGAAGAACAGATAGTTAATGCCCTGGATCATTCGAATAGCCAATGACCCCGACGGAGTGACCAAACTTATGGAGAGGCAACAACAAACTGCATAGTGAAGAGCTTTCTGAATAATATGTTTACACAACTGTGCAAAACTCTGAAGTGAATAGCATGACCCTAGGCAAGACTGCATTTCTTCCATACATCAAAGTGATGAACTGGGAACTCCACAATTCTGAAGCTTGCCAGAATGCTTTTTACCAAATTTCATCTGTCTCTCTCCTAGAGCAAGATATTTTTCACCTTCTCTAGTAGTTCAATGCTATCTACTTGGTCATCTTATTTATGAATTTGTATTTTCTTATTTGTGATGAAAATACTCTTTGGAATGCAGAATTTGATAATGTTCCCTCTGTTTGAGTCAGCAAAGGTGTGCCAAGAACCACAGGAAATAATTACAGGAACCCTTTGGCACTGATCTCACACATCACAAGATTTCTTCACCAAATGTGTGAACTGAAGCAATCTTTTATTGGCACATAGCTATATTAGTTTTACTAATAGATGGCAGTAACTACCTAAAAAGTACATCTATGACAATGTCTGAGATGTGGGGAAAAATTCTAATTTCTTCTCTGGGATAAGGAATAGAAAAAAAAAAACATGAGGAGGAAGCTAGGATGCCACCCAAGAACTGTATGTCTAAACAATGAGGATAACCTCTCTAGACCATATTTTCTAGGTAGAGGGTTGTGGATGAGTAGATAAGTAGATAGGGATGGAGCAGGGAGGGGAGAGGGAGGGAGAGAGAGTGAGAGGGAAGAATGATCATTTCAGGGCTTGCACTAGGTCTAGTCTATACTGGTGTGTTTCAATTGCATCTACTGAAATCACAAAATTTTGTATGTATGTATGTGCCTTTTTCTAAGAAAAGTTTTATCAAATTCACCATAGAGTCTATAACATAAAACTCATTAAGAACTATTGAAATAATATGAAAAAAAAATGTTCATCATTTTTGGCAATCAGAGAAATGCAAATCAAAACTACTTTAAGATTTCATCTCACTACAATCAGAATGGCAGTTATCAAGAATACAAGCAATAATAATTGTTGGCGAGGATGTGAGGGAAAAGGTACACTCATACATTGCTGGTAGGACTGCACATTTGTACAACCACTATGGAAATCAGTATGGAGATTCCTCAGAAAACCTGGAATAGAAACACCATTTGACCCAGATATTCCACTTCTTGGTTTACACCCAAAGGACTTAAAATCAGCCTACTATAGTGGTGCAGCCACATCAATGTTTATAGCAGTTCAATTCACAGTAGCTTAACTATGAAACCAACCTAGATGTCCTTCAACTGATGAATGGAAAGAGAAAATGTGGTACATATACACAATGGAATATTACTCAGCCTTAAAGAGGACTGAAATTATGGCATTTGTCAGTAAATGGATGGAGCTGGAGAATAATATCATGCTAAGCACAATAATCCAAACCCAAAAAGCCAAAGCCTAAATGTTTTCTCTGATAAGTAGATGCTGATGCATAATGGTCAGGGGAGTAGGGAAGAATGAAGGAACTTTGGATTGTGCAGAGAGGAGTGAGGGGTGGAGAGGGGTGTGGGGTTTTTTGGGAAGGATGGTGGAATGAGATGGACATTATTACCCTATATACATGTATGATTGCACTACTGGTGTGACTCTGCACCATGTACAGCCAGAGGAATGAGAAGTTATGCTCCATTTGTGTACAGTGTCTAAAAAGGCATTCTACCATCATGTATAACTAATTAGGACAAATGAGGCGGGGGAGGGAGACTATTGAAATAGATTTTCTTTGAGGTTCTGTTGGTTAATTATGTCCATTTTTCCAAGGTGTAGTACCCAATCCAACACTAATCTGATGTTCTAATGGATTTTATTTGCTTGACAATTTTTTCTTCTCTCAGAGCCTCAGGAAGAAAGCGCATAGGGAATACTGTTTCTCCATGGGAAACAAGTTGTTTCCAAATTTCCAGGCTGGTCTTGATGATACACATCCCCTTGCACTATGCTTTCTTTCTTCTTTCCTTTCTTTTCCTTTCCTTTCTCTTTCATTCTGTACATGCAATTGCACTACCTGGTGTGGATAGAAATGAGTATTACAGACATTAGAAGAAGCAAATGGAGGAGAAGCAGGATGAGGAAAGACAAGAGCAAGAGTAAAAGAAGACAGAGAGACTAGCAAGAAAATGAAGAGTAGGAAAAAGAAACAGCAAGAAAAAGGAGAGAAGGAAATGGATGGCAAGGAACTGGGGAAGGGACGATCAAGAGTACAACAGAAAGTCTCTTGGACATATGGTTAAGATTTTTAAGATCTTTCATAAGAAAATAAAAATATACATTTAGATTATATCTTATATGGTTGCACATTCATATGTGTATGAATATAAATAGATGGATGTATGTTTTTATGTTTATTAATGTTTTTTGTGGAGCTGGGGATTGAACCCAGGGCCTTGTGCACATGAGGTAAGGACTTTACCAACTGAGCTATATCCCCAGTCCCCCTGTTTTTATTTTTAAAGTATTTAATAATTATACTTTTATGTGGTTCTTATTCTAAGATACATTTAGCTAAAATAATCAAATCATTTTGTCATATTTAGAAATTTTAAAATTAAGCATATTTCTAAATACCAGACTCAAACTTTCGTTTATTCATGAAGTCATTAAAAAATATTTAGTGAGCACAACTGCTATGTGCCATGCAGTGTGTTAGTTGCTAAGCAAACAATTTTCATTTCTGTCTAAAAAGGGCTGACAATTGAGCAAAGATGACCAGTACCAAGGAAATAATTAACAATTACAGTTGTTGTTATTGAACTCTTGAGCCTAAGCTACTGCTACCTAAGAGGAAGTTAAATTAATCATGACTGAAAGAATAATGGGAGAGCAATGAAGGTGTAGATACAGTTTTTTAATAGAAAACTGACTTCTACTTCCAGAACATGTTATGAGTCCATCAGCATATTTGCATACAATATATAAAACAAAGCATTGGGTAAAAATTCCTCTGCCCCATCTTTTCTTCCTAATCATTTAATCAGGACTAGGACTAATGAATTATGAAAGTAAATAAACTTTATCTATAAAATATCCCATAGATGCATATTCACAACTGTCTCCCAGCGCTTTTACAGAGATTAAAGGCTATCTATTTAGCATAATATGAAATACAAAGCCAGTAATACTTGAACTATTTCAAATACAGAATGAAATAAGATTGTATGAGTATACACTAAGGGGAAATGTGGCTTGTTTGGCTTCTCTGAACCCCAGAATCTTCACTGTACTAGTCAAGTAGGCTACGGTTCCATATTGTACTTCTGCTATGTAAACTGTTAGACTTCAGTAGGATGCTATAATTTCATAAGAAGTACACATTCAACATGGTCTTGTTGATTTGTGTTTAAGATAATATCTTGAAAGTATTTCCTGCTTTCAGAAATTCTGAACCATTTCCAAAAGCATGCTTTGATTTTTGTCAGTTAACTTCTAACTACTGACATTTTGAAAGCATCTAGATGAGAGAGGTGAGGTACAAAGTCATCAGTAGAGATGTGGGAGGAAACTCCTTACTCTACATGAATTTATTAAATATAAAGAATACTAAGAAAAATGAAATGCTCTGACATTGGCGTCTTCATGCACTTTTGGATGTCAGATGGTCACATGTCACATTTGGTGTCCCACATACCCTGATGAGAGACTAGTAGTTCAGCTGATGCTGACACTGACATTTGTTGGTTTGCCTTCATCACATTTTGTTGCATTGCAATTAATGTGTATTTGATTAAGTAAATTATTTAAGAAAAAATTCATCTGGATTTAGCTGATGTCCCCTCACAAAATAGAAAAAGTACTAAGAATATTTGTGGAAATAAAATATGAATTAAAAGGTAGTACAAGAGTCCCTATGTCTAGTTAAGCTTTAATCTTAGTTAAAAAAAAAAAAAAAAAAAAAGCAAGCAGTCATTTTCCAAAGGAAACCATCTTTTCCTTGCTATCAGAGTAAGCTATGTGATATGTGTGGTAGTACCTTTGATTGTAATTAAAAACTTTGAGGTCTTTGAATACTTGCAAAATATCATTATATTTAAATTTTCCAATTTAAGTGTTCAGAATCAATATTGGAAAATATAATCCAAACAATTTTGGTTCTTTGTATTTTTGTTGTTGTTTCCATGGTACTGAGTACTAATTCTTTTTTTCTAATGTAAATTGTATGGGTGTGCATATGTGCCTGTGCACTTGTGTGATTATCTCCAATGCTTCCTATCTATTAAGAAATCAAAGTTGCCTACAAATTAAATTGTATATTAAAATGAGGAATATATCAAACTTATTTGTTACATCAGTAAACTCTGAATTAGAAAAATTTAGTTAAGTAGAATATAATAAAGAGGTTCAAGGAATTTCCTAGCTGTCAAAACTTTGGTGAATTGGTAGATATGTGAAGACACAAAAGTTGTCCTAATCACAAATTGCTCAATAAGCCATATGTTTCTAGTTGTGTTTTTAAGGTAAAATGGAAGTTTATGAACATCTGAGATCATATTTTAACTCAAAAAATCAAAGTGTTCACATCTAATAAAATTAAGTTTACCATCTTAGCATTTCATATTGTGGGCAATTTTACTTCTCATGATGGAAACAATTCCCCAGAAATGTAAACATAAAACAAGGCAAACTAACTTGGGCCTTTTATCCCTCCTTCTGACTGAAATGCCCTACAATGGATACTTCATATATTTTTTTTCCACATTTTTTATTGGTGCATTATAGCTGTACATAATGATGGGATTTGTTGTTACATATTTGTACATGCACACAATATAACTATAATTTGGCCAATATCACTCCCCAGCACTTCTTCTTCCCTTCCCTATTTTGTATATTCTCTTTCTTTCTTTCTTTCTTTTTTTTTTTTTTGTACTGGGGATTGAAATGAGGGGTACTTAACCACTGAGCCACATCCCTAACCCTGTTTTATATTTTACTCAGAGACAAGATTTTGCTAAATTGCTGAGGCTGGTTTTGTGATCCTTCTGCCTCAGCCTCCCAAGCTGCTGGGATTTTAGGAGTGTGCTACTTTGACTGGCTACTTTGAACATTCTTGATTTTAAACATTGAGTTTTAATATTATCCCCAATCTCACATTGATGAGATGTTTTATTTTCCTACTTCTGAAACTATTCAATCCATTTTACGAGTATTTGCAGTTCAACACATTTTTATCACTATATGAACAATAAAATCTGAGATATAATAGGTATTCAACAAAAGTCTATGAACAACTGAAATAATTTTTTTAAAAGAATATATGAGATGAGCCGATTTCACTTGGAAAACAAAAGACAGACGAGAACTAATACCTTTTATTTTATTCTTTCTCTTTTTGGCACTGGGGATTGAACCAAGGAGTGCTATACCATTGGTCTATGTTCTCAGTACATTTTATTTTTTATTTTGAGACAGGGTCTCACTAAGTTGCTGAGCCTGGCCTCAAACTTGCAATCCTCCTGCCTCAGCCTACCCAGTTGCTAGGATTATAGGCATGTGCCACCACAGAGATTGCCTGCCAAATGGAAGAGAGATTCTCTCATTTTCCTTCTGTCTAGTAGTGATAAAGAAGACCAATGAATGGAAGTTACACAGAGAGAGATTTTGCTATTTTTTCTAAAAAGAGTTTTTATTCCATTTATAATTAGTGTTGACCAAAATGGAATTACCTTCTTAACCATGATTTCATACTCTCTGGGAATATGAATGAAAAATTTACTGAGGCTTATTATGTAGTAGGTGTATATACTGGATTGGAAATTGGATGTTTTATTTTATCTAGTATTTCTCCATATGATGTATTTTAAAAAATCTATACCACCTTTCTCCATTTTCTTTTCACCTACTTCTTTAGTTTATAGGTTGTAAACACTCTCCAGTGTGGTATAGTAGAAAAAGTTTTTTGAACTAAAACATATCATACTTTTTTTAAAAAAAAAATTGCAGTGCTGGGGCTTAAACCCAGGGCTTCACATATAATATGCAAGTGATCTCTCACTGAGCTGTATAATCGCTAGCCCCAAAATATATCCCTCCCTCCCTCTCTTTTTCTCTCTCTCTTACACACTACCTTTATTTTATTTATTATTTATTTTTATGTGTGCTGAGGGCCTTACACCCAGGGCCTTACACCCAGGGTCTTACATGTGCTAGGCACATGCTCTACCACTGAGCCACAACCCCAGCCCCAAAATATTTCTTTTGAGTAAGCTTTAATTACCTGCTTTGTAAAACTGGGCAAGTTTACCTGACTCAATGAATCTCAGTTTTCTCATCAGCAAGAGAGGGATACTAATATCTACTCTATACAGATATTGAATACCAAATGAAAGAATAAATAGGTACTTCAGGAACAATCTTCTAAATTGCTTCTGAAAAGTATCAGATAAGTAGATAATATTTCTCTTACTTCCTTCTTTCAGAAATATTTCCCTGAATGAACTAATGCCACTAATATTTGATTCTTACTATTTTTTCTTCTTCCTAGTTCCTTTCATCTCCTCTGCTTTCAATAAGAAAACCTACTCATGATCACAGCCATTCTGAATATCGCTTACATTTTAGCTTAAAAATGACTTTTTCACGTAATAGGTAAAAAAGTCTCTCAACTCCCAAAGAGTTGGAGAGTGGTACATAGAAACTGAGGCTTGCCATAGGCTTCTGGTGTCCTTATGTTTCTAATGATCTCTCTTTTTTCATTCTTGTCTTCAAGATTTCAAGTAGGAGGTTTCCACACCAGGCCCTTGAATTTTTCTTTTCCAAAACAACGTGTCTTTCTTGAATTAATCCATTCTTGTGATTTTATAGAAGTCTCTTCTTTCAGACAACTCCTTAATCTGTATCTCCACTTAACCCATTGCAGTTGTAGTTTTCATAGATAACCTACCAAGGTTTTGTTATCTTACCCTGACGTTGTTTAAATACATATTTTAAAAACATTTTATTCTCCCACTATGTGTCAGGCATGGTGCCTGGAGCAACACTACAGCTAAAATGGTAACTATGACCCCACTTTGCTCTCAGAGACTTTATAGTAGTCAGGTATCTCATATTCCATTTTTCCACTTCCAAGCTTATCTGTGTAAGTCAATGGCACCATCCTATGTCTAATCACTTGCTTTCAAAAATTGAAGGTATATAGAGCACATTCTTTACCCATTCATCTGTTGAAGGTTGGTTCCATAGTTTGGCTACTGTGAATAGTTTCTATAAACATTGTTGTGGCTGCATCACTGTAGTATGCTGATGTGTTAAAACACATTCTACTATCATGTATAACTAATTAGAACAAATTAAAATAATTGAAGAATATCCTTCATCTAGGCTTCTATGTCATTGTCTATATCCATTCAATGATTTGGATAATTATTCCTTCAAGTGGTTTCTTTAGTTCACATTTCCCCTCCCTTCTTCCCAAACTAGCTTAGATTATTAGAACAGTTTTCTAGCCAAGCTTTATGACCCATGTTCTTTTCTCTTTCCACTGGCCTTTATGCTAATTATTTAAAAAAATTGCCCACACACATGGATTTTGACACATGACTATTAAAATATTTTAATGGCTCCCTATTTTATACCTCATCAAGAACTGGATGAATGAAATTCAGAATATTTTAACAATCAAATTCATTGCAACTTCATTTCTCATGATAATTACATCACAAACTTCAAGTCTTATTAAGCTTGTCATCCTTAAAACATGCAGTACTTATTCTAACTATGTGATTTCTTTTCTATTATCACAGGCTACTTCACATTTAGGTGTTCTCCCTGTTATTTTCACTCATTTAAATATGATTCTGTCAAAGTCCAACCTAATTATTACCTCCTCAATGAAATTGGACACTGTAGGTAGCAGTTTAAAGTACAGTTCCAGATACAGATTGCTTGGACCCAAATCCTTGTTCTGCCACTAATTTTGTAGCCTCAGTTAAGTCCTTTAATCTTTCTGTGCCTCAATTTCTTAATCTGTAAAAGAAAATAAAATAGCATCTATATTTTAGAACAAATGTTAATAACATTGAATAATGAATGTATGTACCTTGGAATATTATATGACAAAAGTAATCACTCAATAAATATTACATCATCATCAATAGCTTAGCAGTTATTATGTTATTCCAGAACTCTTAGCCTCTCTTCTGGTATAGTTTTCTATCACTTATAATCAATGTTGCACAATTTAGTCCTGAATTATATGCAGGTTTGTGTTTTATGCAGGTTTGTGTTTTTTACTGATGTTCTGCATAGTCTAGTTTTGTCTCTAGGACTCCATTTAAAATCCTGAAGAACATAAATGAAAACTTTTGTTACTTAGTTGTCATCTAGTGTCTGGTATAGACCCATGATAGGTAATTAATTAACTCTAGCTGATTTGTCCTATACTGTTCTGAAAGTTGGAACTATTCTATGTTCCCTCTGCTGCTTTGACCTAGGAAGTAAAAAAAAAAAAAAAAAAAAAAAAATTCATATATACACAATTGCATTGTTAGCTTTCTAGAAGTCTCTAAGGATTTTCTTTCTTAACTGATAAAAAATAATCTTATAATAAATTATTTTTAAAATCAGGATAGCCATTTCCTCTAAATAGTTTCCTTGTTTTATTGGTGGCTAATTTAGGTTTTTCAGGTAACTTAAATAAAGACTTGTAACTTGATGAAAGAGACTGACTTTGGTATGTAATAACATGGAATTTCCATTGATGTTATTAAAGCTGGAGTCAGGTATTATCGAAACAGTCTATTCTGCATACAGGAAATAAGGGAGTCTATTATCTATAAAGAATTTAAACTATAAGGAAACCAGTTAAAGCTGGTGTGGTTATTATTATCACCCTGTATCAGCAGTCCTAAACAATATCATTGATAAAATGTTCCTCCCTTCTGGAGGTGGATAGTTCCCACTGACACCCACCCCCCCATCCTACCTCCTACGTCACTGCTCTAAAGTTATCTTTGTGGAAATAAGATTTTTCTAGTCAATATGGAGGTTCTGACACATCTTAGTGCAGCTTTTTTTGTTGTTGTTTTTTACTATTTTCCACAGCAAAACCACATTTTACTTCACAGCACCATACACACATAGATATAGATATGTTTGCAAAAAAATCATCTTTATTATAACATATAATAGCATTAATATCGAAAAATTCTTTAGCCAACCAAATGGGAATTACCAAGAAACATTCCAGAATTAGTTTCTCTGGGGCCTTCTGAACTAGATATAATTCAACATTGAAATTAGTTAAGCTAATTAGTTAGAAGTGAAAACAGAAATGAAAATGCTGATTTATTTTCTTTGGCCTATTTTAGGAGCAGCATAGACAACAGAGATAATAAGCAGAAAGACCAAAGCCGAGGAAGGGGGTGGGTGTTTCCCAAAGGCTCTCCACCTTTACCCTTTGAAGTTCTTATTTCAAGTCTGGCCCTGGCTTGAGCTCCATCTCAATTTCTCCTCAACCCCTAAACCACAATATACTTTTTACTCTCATTGAATTCTGACCAATTTTCTATTTGATTTCCGATTCACATGACACTGATGTTCATTGCTATCTAACCTTTTCTAAACCATGTGTTTTGTTTCATTCATCTCCAGTGAGTGTGCTAATTCCTTGGTTATCTCTCTCACTATCTATGCATAATTCAGGTACCAGTCACTGGAGAGGTTGCTTTATGCCTGTAATTCATGAATGAAACCAGTCATGATACAATTTTTGCTGGTTGGGATTCCTTTATGAAAACTAGCTAGATGCCCGACTAACAGCAAGATGAGAAAGCTTATGTTTAGCGACACATCTCAAATATTACAAATTATTTTCTCTTCTCTGCTCTTTGCTTGAGGATAAAGACCAGTTGTAAACAGGGACTAAATTATTATTGTATAATTTCCATAAATTTATTATAAATGACTAAAATTTATCAAATATCTTTAGGTACAGATTTAAAACTATTCCTAGTTCTACATAAATAGACAGCTATTTTACATCGAGGAGATGACGACCCCAAACCTGTGTATAAGGATTGCAGGGATTGATTACTGATAAATATACTTTTTTCCCTAGCTAGTGTTAATATAGGCTATTATTTCCCCTGAATTGTGTTTTTCTCATTATTAGAATGAGGAATTTAAATATGAACAGTTTTCTACATGTCCATGATACTATGATATGATAAGAAACCATAAAAGGGCATTTAACTACTAATATCTGGTAGGTTTAAATATTATTTGCAGGTGATGAGATTTTCATAGAAAATCCAAACTACTTTAGAGGAAAACTACTAAGAAAAAATATTTCAGAGACTTAATACAAAATAGAAATATACCAAATTTAATAAACTCATCATTATTAGCCAACTGTAAGTAATAAAATAATTTCATTCACAAGAGAACAAAAATGATACAATATAACTAGTAATAACCTTAAGAAATGTGCTGGACCCATGTAGAAAAAAAATACATGCATTTTAAAAGGAAAATAAAGTACTTGGGTAAATATTAGAAAAAGGACATGTTTATATAATATACAATTTTTATGTGGGAGCACTGGAGATAGGCAATTGTTTAACTGATCGAATTTATTTTTAATGTGAATTTCATACTAGGTTTTAAGATGAAGAAGAGGATGATTAGTATAGGGAGTAAAGAAGAGAAGAAATGGGTAGAAAGTAATTTTTAAAGAAGATAAGAAAAAGAGCATAATAAGTTCTAGAGATTACAATACTCAAATGTTTAAGTATAAACTTCAGAATGTTCTCAGATCATAGCTCTTCAAATATTATTTTCTGTAACCTCCCAGAGACACCAACTTAAGTAGCAATGTTCCCCCAAATAATCACAGTAAAAAAAAAAATATATATATATATATATATATATATGTGTGTGTGTGTGTGTGTGTGTGTGTGTGTGTGTGTGTGTGTGTTATAGCAACAGATAAGGCAAATCTGACTCTCAGCATAGAATTTGCCAACCTCTAATTTAATGCCTCAAAACATTAGTTTAATAAAATTAACCCCTCTTCATGGACTGGCTGAAGGAGTGTGAAGGTTTCAGAGAGTACTGGTTTTGATCTACAGAATTGCTACAAAATAGTGATTCAATATTTCTGACTCAGGATCAAAGATAATGTATACCAAACAGAGGAGAGCTATAGAGAATAAGTAAGAGTATAGATTTTAAAAAGCATTTAATTAAGAAACCTGATTCCAATTTCTGAAATTAGTCACCCACTACCTGATATGTTTTCTGCCTTTCTCTGGATCTGTTTTCATTTCTGCCAAAAGCAAGTTTGAACTTCATTATTTCTGTTATCTTTTTCTGTTCTAAAATAATAATATTTTTATGATTCTAATAACCTAATCTAGGAAAAACCTAGGACTATTTTTATGAGAATGAAAAAAAAATTTCCAATCATCAAAAAGTATATATTGTTAGAGATCCTAAGTATGATTGTGGAAATGACTAAAATGTTAATTGACTAGGGACAGGAAATAAGCATTAATTAAAACAAAAAATACCACCTAGAACACAAGCATTACACTTTTTTAAAGCATTTGATCTGTCCAGTCATTAGATGAATCATCACTATGATAAATACGGATGAACTGAGTCACTGAATGAAAAAATAACAGTAACTTTTTTGTGGGCTTATCTGTTTTTTTAACCTGGCTTTAAGTCTAATAAATGAACACCCTATAATTGCATAGTTCTGTTATGACCAGAGTAAAGAATTAAGCCAGATTTGCTCATCCATTTTGATTTTAAGAACCCCTCATATTCCTAAAATTTATTAAGGACTCCAAAGTGTTAGGTTTTATGTGAGCTATCAATACTTACCATGTGAGAAAAGAATTTTAAAGTATTGATTACTTTATTTGAAATAATAATGAACAATTACATATATCATATTTACATTAAAATATATTTTCTCCCCAAAAATTATTAATTCCATTTTATGTCCATTCCCTTTTGAATTGAGTGTATTGCAATGTTTTGTCTTAATTGAAGCATTTTAATAAAATCCTGATTCACATAAGTATGTAATTAGAAGAAATATTCTAATAGGTTTTTCAAAAAATTGTGGATATGCTTTGATTGCACCCTAAAACTTGCAAAGGGTTAATTTCTTAAAGTTTACTTGTAACACAGAATCTGAAGCACTATAAAAGTACTTTTTTTACTCTGTTATGTTAAAACTCATCAATCTCAATCACAGTGAGTGGATCTTCTGTATCATTTTGTAATATTCAGTAGCCATTGATAAAGTATTGATTCACTTAGTTTACAGTCATGCAGTTTTCCCAAAAGTTGAGACATTTCATTATGTAATGATAAAAAATAGGATTCCTTAATATCAACATCAATCTCATTATTAAAAAGTCTTTAAGTATTGGGAAACACTCAAATTCACAAGGAAGTACATATGCTTTTTTAAAATTCTGAGTTTCACATAAGAGTTTGAATTTTATCACTAAAAAAATTATTAGTTTGTTTCTTGAAGTGATATGCTCATGTCACTCATTTTAACAAACTATCTGCCAAAATCCTAAGTCTAAATAATCATGGTCTGTCAGTAGTTCTTTCAAGCAAAAATGGTGCTACATATTAAATAGGAGATATTTAAGCTCTTAACTGCCCAAAAACTTCCCTAAAGACAGCCACTGGACTTCAATATGTAGAAGATTTGTACATGCTTTTCATTTTGTCATCCAACCAATTGAATAAAATTTGTACAAAATTATCAATGTTTAATAAATTAATAATTTACACTGCTTCACCAAGAATAGTCCTAAGTGAAATTGGACTTCAAGTTTAATGATACCTGGCAGTTTGATGACACTGTCTTGATTCATCCTACAGTATCAGTAGTTTTACTCATTGGTTTTCTCCATCAGTACAAATGTTAACACAGTGAAAATATCAAATGATACTTGAATATTATTATAAAATGGTTTTAAGTTCAACAATCCACAAGAGTCTCAGGAATCCCCAGGTCCCTGTAGTACAAACTTTGAAAAGCACTGATGTAAACTTTTCAAACAAAACGAATGTCATTATAAACTTCTGAACATATTTCTAAATTTACTGTAAGAACATTTCTTAACAATAAGTGGTAATTTATAATTATTCATTTGAGGTTTGTGTAGCCAAGAATGAAATTTGAATGTGAGTTTAAATATAAATATCAGAAAATTTTTTTAAAGTCTACCAAAAGAAACTTAAGAGAGCAGAAGGAAGGAATATAGATTTTTAAACAATGTATTAATTGTTTTCCATACCTTGCAAGTTTATAATCTTGAAATAGTTCCAACAGCAGATAACATCTGTTTTTTTTTTTTTTTTTTTTAGCTGATAGCAGTTGAAAAAAGTCCTGGTATGAAAAGTCTAGAATCTTACCCCTGAGATCCCAAATAGAAGAATGACATCTAGTCACTCTCCTTCTCGCAGAACTTAATCCTTTAAGCTTGACTCAGCCATGGGCTACAGATTCAAAAGGATTCTTACCTATCTGAAGCAAGTCACATGCCATTTTTGCTTAGCCAATCATAGAGCCATACTAAAAACAACAGCTAGTCAATTAAGACATCATCTAATGATCTGTAAGCACCACTGTCATTATCTGTGGCTGTCTCCCAGAAAGATCTGAGGACAGCACATATTCCATCAGGTCTTAACTGCTTCCAAACTGTAGAAATAAATACCATTATATTCATTTTATACCAGGGTCAAAAAATTTGACCAAAACCTCAGAGAATCTCAAAGGCAAAAAAAAAAAAAAAAAAAAAAAAAAAAAAAAAAAAATATATATATATATATATATCATATATATATATATATCAAAGAACTTGGATATAGGATCTTTTTTAAATATATATATATATTTAATTGTAGATAGACACAATACCTTTATTTTATTTGTTTATGTAGTGCTGGGGATCGAACCTAGTGCCTCACACATGCTAGGCAAGCACTCTACCACTGAGTCACAATCCCAGCCCCACAGATATGAGATCTTTATTTCAAGAAATATCATTATGTTTCTCATCTGTATGCATTTGTGCTCCTAAAGAAAATGAAGGAAAAGTAATCCCTACAATAATAATTTTTGGAGTGTTTTTTGCTAGTACATAAAATGACTTTGCAATAATTAAATGTCTGCTGATGAAACATGCCCTCATAAAGCTAACATTTATTCAATTCCTACTATTGCAAAATGTGCTTTTAGTTACCTAAATGGTTTGAATGTGTCCTCTAACGTTCATGTTTTGAAAACAACTATCAATGCAAGAGCCTCTGGAGATAGTTCATAAAGACACTGTGCTCATGAATGGACTAATGTCACTGTAATGGAAATAGCATTGTCATCCTGAGAGTGGACTTGTTATAAAAGTTCATTCCAACTTTTCTTATAGCCCCCCCTCCCTCTCTCTCTCTCTCTCTCTCTCTCTCTCTCTCTCTCTCTCTCTCTCCCCCCTTCCACGATGAGATGATGCAATATGTCCCTAGCCAGATGCCAGCAAGGGACTTCCTTGATATTGGACTCTCCATTCTCCATAACTGTGAGCCAAATGAGTTTGTTTGTTTGTTTCTTTCTTTCTTTCTTTCTTTCTTTCTTTCTTCCTTCCTTCCTTCCTTCCTTTCCTTCCTTCCTTCCTTTCTTTCTTTCTTTCTTTTTTTTTTTAACTAATTACCCAGTAAGTGTTATTCTGTTATAATGACACAAGCTGCATTAAGACAACAAAGAAGAGTTGAAGGATCAAGTGACATTAGTATTACATAAATTTCCACAATACTTTTAGTGTTTGATTTAAACTCTAGTTCAAAAGGCTCTTGAGCAACCTTTTCAAGAAAATAATTATAGCTACATTTTGGCTATAAATTATTGCTAATTAACAGAGACGATATGTTCAAACAACTATATACTATGCTATTAGCACAACTTTGGCAGTAGTAGATTGTATCTAACACTTGAAAGATGAAACAACTAAGAGTTATAAGCCTTCTTAACAACTGCTTATTACAGTGTAACTTTTTGCTGAACTCTCTACTGCTTTCCAGCCACTAAGTCTTTCAAATTCTCAGGTCAGCTTTCACATATCTTCTCTATCACATTTACTCTTATCCATGAAAAGACTGCTAGAGTTAATAAATTTGGCAAAGTAATGGGTTACAAAAATCAACACACAAAATCAATAGCTTTCCTATATACCAAAATGAATCTGCTGAGGAGGAAATCAGGAAAACAATTGTATTCACAATAGCATCAAACAAACAAAAGAAATCTCTAGGAATAAATATAAGCAAGGAGGTGAAAGACCTCTACAATAAAAAATATAGAACATTAAAGAAAGAAATTAAAAGAAAAGACACAAGATGATGGAAAGACCTCCCATGATCATGGATAGGCAGCATTAATATTATTAAAAAGGCTCTACTACCAAAAGCAATATACAGATTTAATGCAATCAATGACGTTCTTCATGGAATTAGAAAAAGCAGTCTTAAAATTAGAAGAATAAAAGACCCAGAATAGCCAGAGCAATTCTAAACCAAAAATGCAATGCTGGAGGCCTCACAGTACCTGATTTCAAATTATATTACAGAGCTATAGTAACAAAGATTGAATGGTACTGGTATAAAAAAAAGACACATAGACCAATGGTACAAAAAAGAAGACACATATCTCCAGTCACCTGATCCTTGACAGAGTTGCCAAAAACCTAAGACAGCCTTCTTAACAAATGGTGCTGGGAAAACTGATATCCATATATGGAAGAATGAAACTAGATCCTTCCCTCTTACCCTACACAAAAATAAACTCAAAATGAAGCAAAGACCTAGAAATTAGAACCAATGCTATGCAACTCCTAGAAGAAAATGTAGGGTCAACACTCCAGCATATTGGCACTGGCAACGACTTTCTCAATAGGACCCATAAAGCTCAGGAAATAGTGTCAAGAGTTAATAAATGGGAAAGAATCAAATTAAAATCTTCTGCACAGCAAAGCAAAATATTAGGAATGTGAAGATAGAACCTACAGGATGGATAAAAAACTTTGTAAGTACTCTTCTGACAGAGAATATCTAGAACATATAAAGAACTAAAAAACTTTACACCAAAAAAATCAAATAACGCATTTAATAAATGGACAAATGAGTTAAATAGATACTTCCCAAAAGAAGAAATGTAAGTAGCCAAGAAATATATGGAAAAATGTTCAACATCACTAGCAATTAGTAAAATGCAAATCAAAACTACACTGAGGTTTCATCTCACACCAGTCAGAATGGCAATCATCAAGAATACAAATAATCATAAATGCTGGAAAGAATGTGGAGAAAAAGGAACACTTTTACACTGTTGGTGGGATTGTAAATTGGTACAAACACCATGGGAATCAGTCTGGTGGTCCCTCAAATGACTGGGAATGGAACCACCATATGATCCAGCCATATCACTCCTGGATGTTTATCCTAAAAAATTAAAGTCATCATAGTACAGTGATACATGCATACCCATGTTTATAGCAGGACAGTTCACAAGAGCCAAACTATGGAACCAGCCTAGGTGTCTATTAGTGGATGAATGGATAAAGAAAATATGGCATATATTCATAACGGAGCTTTGTGAATATAAAGCCATAAAGAAAAATAAAATTATGTCATTTTCTGGAAAATGGATGGAACCAGAGACCATTATGTTAAGTGAAATAAGTCAAAATCAGAAGGTTAAGGGTCATATGTTTTCTTTCATATGTGGAAGCAAGAGAGGAAAAAGGAAAATAAAGGTGGGGGAAGATCTCATTAAAATATGGGGAAAAACTTATTAATAAAAAGGAAAATTCTAGAGTATCTACCTTTAAAATGTATTTTCAAATCTGATTGCTTCTCAGCATCTTTGCCCAATATAATCTCAAGCCCATAGCATTTGGGGGCAATTGCTATGAAAGTTGGATTTTGGCCTCCTGGAGTAGTTGTTACAAGATATTGGATGGGCTTTCTGAGCTAGTTGCTGCAGGTGATGGGT
Source organism: Tamias sibiricus (assembly GCA_025594165.1). NCBI lineage: Eukaryota > Metazoa > Chordata > Mammalia > Rodentia > Sciuridae > Tamias > Tamias sibiricus. The sequence goes on from CM046665.1 coordinate 57,325,318, forward strand.
CAGAGTTCCATTTTCTAAACGACCTATTTTTGTATACTTTCTACTTGTATACTGTCACTTGCTAGGTAAATATTTAATAAGCTATGTATAATTCATGACATATGCTTTTTAAATGTTTTACTTTTATAATAATACTTTTAAGTTGTCTCATTAAATATTTTTGTTATCTGTGAAATTTTGAGTTAACAGACACCTCCAAGTTTATTACTATGAATAAATATCTAGAACAAATACAATAATTTTGTAATTAACTATTGTAATAGTTCATATGCTGGGTCCAAGAATTTTTTTATTTAAAATGGCAAGGATATTAACCTAAAACACCCATAAAGAAACCATTAACATGCAAAACATATTTCGTTGGCATTATATAAGGAAATGATGGAGATGAAACAACATTTGAAGAGATTTCTAAGAAATAAAGGCATAGATTTCAGAGGACACAAAGAATTTTAAGTAGGACAAAATGTCTTAAGTCCTCATCCATAAAATATTTCAGTAAACTTTAGGAATACTGATGACTAAGAAAAAAATTAGGAAGTAAAACATCTTAATATCAAAAACAGCATGGAAAAGAAATAAATTGCAACAGGGGTCCACTTCATGCTTTGAACATGACCCTTGCTATTCTGTCACTGCATCTTATTTTAAAACTGACATGCCCTCCCTCTTTCTCTTCTCCCTCTCCCCTTCCCTAACCTTTCTCCCATCCTAAGGCTGTGTTGTCTGTCAATGACCACACACACCACAGGAGTGAAGTAATTCAGACTTTGGGATTGTGGCAGAAGACCAAAGAAATGGCTCTCTCTCAAATTCACAAGTGAATTATGACCCCTGAAAAGGCACAGCTGTGATGAAGGCTTTCGATCATCGCTTTAAAATCTCTCCATTCCCCTTGATCAGAATCAGACTGGGGATAGGAGTTTCCTGTGCTTCTCCTTTGCAGCAAAACAAAAACGCTTCATTTTCCCTTTTCTCAAAAGTTTACTCTCGTTACTGTATTGGCACTGGGGACAAGGACCAAGCTTTTGGTAACAAATTGTCACCCAAATTGGAGCCTGAGAGTGGTCCCCACTCCAAATTTCTTGGGCAGGTCTAGTAGTCTGAGCAACCCCCTTCTGTGTTGAGGATGCAAGGTGGCTTGTAAGCTTGTTGAGAGCTCACTGCTGGAGCATTAGAAGACAGGGCGAGTTTGTCTCAGGTTGAATAGAGGAGATATTCCTGTAAGTAAAATGAGGAACTGAGGGATAGTCCTAGTAGCTGCCAAGGCTCCTATTCCTTTGGGGAACTCTCACATTTTCTTCCTGAATGGTATGGATAGCTCCACCATTTAATTTACTTTGATATAAAGAAAACTGAAGCTCACTAGAGTCATGACACCTTGGCCATCTGGTAAATTCCCTCAGCGTGGATGCCGAGCCCCTCGATGCCACACATATGACCTTACTTCATAGGAATATCTGGTTCCTCTTTGTAGGAACATCTGGTCCCTCTTTATGGGAATGTCTGTTCTACCACTGGAGTGGGAGTCATAGTTGAGTGGGAGTAGGACATTTAGGGGATACCCCCAATCTGGTCCATCTGTTTTAATGGTTTTCTGTGAGCCAGGGAATCTCCTTTGATTGTATGTCTCTGTGTTTTTGTTTATATCTATTATTGGCTCTTAGACATGGACAATGCTTCTGTGATCCTCCTGGTAGTCTCCTGGGAAAAATCTTGGTTAAAAGGGCCCCCTATAGGTATAAGCCTATCTAAGAAAATTATGATATTATATTATAACACAATCTGGCCATTTGATGTTTTTCTGAATTATATAATCTTGCAGTTGGGATTGGTCTGTCAGAGGTCTGGAAAAAAACAGTCAGAAACTAAATTGATTGTGCAAAAAAGGTAGTGCCTCTGGTGTGCAAGTATAGCAAGACATCAGAATAAAAGGTTAACAAAGATTTAAATCCTTTCAACCCAGTACTGGTAGACCCGGCACTGCTTCTTAGCCTGGCCTCAGGTAGCCATAGATTATCCCGCTGTGAGTCAGGGACACCAGACCTGTGCTAGGGGAAAATCCCAGAAAAGTTCCCTGGGCTATACAAAAATGGGCAAAGAGAACTTGGCCTCTGCCCTGCCTTCCAGCCCCTTTTGTCCATGGGGGACAGAGTGAAGGTGGCTGGACAAAAAGCACGTGACAATGAGTGCCAGCTTTGCTAGATTCTAATCTGGGAACAGTAATAGTCTTCCCTTTTAATATCTGACAGGATGACACATTTGGTCAGGGAATACTCATCAGTTGGGCAGAGCAAGTCTTGCTATGAAAATATTTCATCAACCTAAATTCATGGGGATATGGGCAGGATAAACACTGATGTAGAAAATGAAAAAAAAGAAAAAGAAAGAAAGGAAGGCAGGAAGGAAGAAAAGAAGCAGCTATGGCTCAAAAGCAAATAAGTACAGTGGAGAAAACTGCAAACTCTTGAGCTCTGGACAAAAGAAACTATGAAAATTGAGCCCAGTAACTGCAGTATCCTAAAGTCCACCAAAAAACAATTAACAAAATAAATAAATAAATAATAAATAAAGTCCCTAGACGGCTCTGGCTATACTGTAGCTAGCCCACAAACAAAAGGTAGGGGTGCCACACTCACATAAAGAAGAGCCACCTGTCTGGCCTCAGTACCAGGGTCAAAGACCCTCAGGTCCTGACTATAATCTGAGAGCAAAGAAGCCCAGGAGAGGTAAGGCCTCATGTACATGCTCTCCTACCTTGTATGCCCTGAACAAATCACTGATCTCTTTCACCTACCAGCAGACACTTCTGGGTGAACCCCATCCTGCTGCCCCAGAGAGCTGATATACCAGGGCCTCCTGAAGTCCCTAAGTATAGAGACACCTGCCTCTTGACTTTGATGGATTTTGCAGATAGAAGTTCTTAAAATTCTCTCCTTAGTCAATGTAAACTTCATTAGAGTCCAATGGACAAAAGAAGAAAAAAAGCTTCAGTGGGCAGAGGGGGCAAACTGATATGAGCCCCTCACAGCTAGTTGATAATGCCTTCATGGTATATAATGCCTGGAAGGAACAGAAACCAACATGACAACTGGTTTTTTGTTGTTGTTGTTTTTTTTTTTTTTTTTTTTAACTCTTTTATTTGTAGATGGACAGAATGCCTTTATTTTATTTGTTTATTTTTATGTGGTGCTGAGGATCAAACCCAGTGCCTCATGCATGCTAAGCAAGCACCCTACCACTCAGCTACAACCCTAGCCCAGACAACTCATATTTTATTGGCAGTTTCTGCAATGGGATCTTCAAGGAAGACTAAAAAAAGGAAGAAAAGGGTTACCCTTCATTAAATATCAATATACCTACTGTAAGTAAAAGACTCAACAAGACCCTCTGGGTATAATTGACAGTGAGGAACTCATTTAAAATTGATGGCATTGTGATAATGTAGAGTGACAAGTCAGGCTTAACAATATTTTGTCCTACAAGCTCTTGAATGCAACTGAGGAAAAAATGATTAAGGCACAAGTTTGTTTTTGCTTTTGTTTGTTTGCTTTTGTATATGTTAGATTGCTGATCCCTCCCCTAAGACTAAATTTATTGTGCAAATTAAATACTCAGATAACCTCACCCCAAAAAGCAACAACTACATTTGCAAAAGCCACTAGAACACATGCTCTCACTTGAGATAGGAAAAGGAAACTTAAATCTTCACTGGTGTACTAACTAAAAGGACCCTGGCAAGGGAGATGAATGTATCATAACCAAGATTTTGTTTAAGGAGGAGGTATATCACCCCAGGGGAAAAAATATCCCCCTTAAAAGAGAGGTATTGATAGAGATCCAACCTCTTTGGGACAAATTTTTTTTTTAATTATAAAACATTTCACTTCACCAGATAACCTACAATATGTCTATTCTGACTGTTAAGAAATCTCACATTGATGAGTACTAATTTGTGTAAGACTTGAGAGCTATAAAAAATATTGTTTAGGGGGCTGGGGTTGTAGCTCAGAGGCAGAGCGCTTGCCTGCCATGTGTGAGGCACTGTGTTTGATTCTCAGCACCACATATAAACACATAAAATAAAGGTCCACTTACAACTAAAAAATTTTTTAAAAGAATATTGTTTAGAATTTTCAGCCCATAATACCAAAACTACGCTCCACTGAGTATGAATGGTGGATTCACAGTGCTGTATTTAAAGAAGGCATTCTTTTGTGTTCCCCTGGAAAGTCCCAACTAACAGTGGTCCAAGTCATCTTTGGGATATAGCCTTTGATGCTCTGAGGCTTATTTTTAAAGGACATTTTTTTTTTTTCCTTTTCTTTCTTCTCTCTGTCTCTCCTCCTCCTCCCTAACAGGACTGGGGAGACAGGATTATCTTTTCTTCCCCAGTCTAGGCGTTGAGCACACACCCACCACAGGAAGGAGATGGCACCAGAAGATCTAGGAAATAAGTATCTCCCAAATTAGCAAGTAAATTTTAACCTACCATCAGTGCACATCTGGATGTAGCTTTTGAACCCTCTTTTTTATTTTTAAATTTTGTTATTTGTTTTAATTAGTTATACATGACAGTAGAATGCATTTTTGCACTTTGATATATCATATATAGATGGAATATAATTTCTCATTTTTCTGAGTGTACATGTTACAGAATCATATTGGTCATGTAGTCACATATATACATAAAGTAATAATGTCTGTTTCATTCTGAACCCTCTTTTAAAAAACACTCTGTTCTCCCTGATGAGCAGAATCACAGCCTCTGGGACAGGAGTGTGCTGTGCTTCTCCCTTGCTTGCAAAGCAACAAAACTTTATTTTTTTCCCCCTCAAATCCATGTCCTCATAATGAAATTGTCATCTGGGACAATGACCAAGCTTTCAGTAACGCCCATTACTATTTGCTTTTGATTGGCAGAACCATGATATCAAAATAATTAATGAGTATTATTGTACTGTCCTACCTCAGGGATTTAAAACCTCCCCTACTCTGTAAAATGAGAGTCTAACAAAAGACCTGTGAGAATTACAGATTGATCAGAGAATCCCATTGCAATATGTGGACAATCTACTTATAGTCAACCCCAACCATTATCACTGCCTTTCAAACACTATTGTTGTATTAAACCTTCTTGCCTCATTTAGATAAGGTATCCACTAAAAAGGCTTGGTTTTGGAAAACAAGTCACAATCTGGAATTTCAGATTAACCAGCAAACCAGAAGCTTGATGTCAGACTGAAAGCGAACCATCTTGATCCTTACAGAAGCCAGGAACCAGAGACAGTTATATGGGTTCCTGGGAATATCAAAATTCTGCCATATGTATGTCCCTAATTTTGGATTAATAGCTAAATCCTCATATGAGGCTTTAAATAGAACACAAATAAAACTTGATTTGGACCCCAGAATGCTAAACTGCCTTTGAGAATTAAAACAAAACCTTATGATAGCCCCTGTTCTAGGCTAGCATGACTTACAAAAGAAGTTCAGACTCTATGAATGGGTAACAAGATACAGCTCTTAAAGTTCTCTTATACACATTGGGAGACAGACTGTGATTAATAGCCTATTTGTCAAAGTGACTTGACCACATGGCAAAAGGATGAATACTGGTGAGTGCTGGTAGGATGTGAAGACAGCAGACCATCCTATCAGACAATCCAAATGCCAACCATTTACTGGTACCCTAATGCCTCAGTTTGAATTGGACTAATACAAACCCTTTTATACTGAGGAAGATCGGAAATGGCCAAAGAATGGGGTTTTGATAGCACTGCCAGGTGAAGACAACATTCTCATGAGCTTATCCTTGTGCCTAAAAGACTGGTCTGGCCCTTGGTAAAGTGCCTACATCAGAGTATGCACTATAGGATGGAGGCCTTGGTGAATTTCATCAAGCCCCACTTGTGAGGGCCACACCTCCCATAGACTATTCAGCTAGTGATTCAGAACTGAGTCTTGTGTACCTGAAACAATCTGAAGACTAACAGGAAACCTACTATAAAAGGAACACAGGATGTAAAAATACAGTCTTTTGATGACTGACAACTAGATTTTACAAAAATGCCCTGTGCCAGAGAAAACTTCAGATATTTGCTTGTACTGGTAGACACCTTCTCTAGATGGGTCAAGGTTTATTCTACCAGAACAGAAAAGGCTTTTGAAATAACTAGAGTTCTCTTAAAGGGTCCGATTTCAAGATATGGGCTCCCCTCCTTGATGAAAAGTGACAATGGACCATCTTTCATGGCAGAAGTGACTCAACAAGTGAACAAAGCATTGGACAGCTAATGCAAGTTACATGCATCCTGGAGATCCCAATCTTAGGGAAAACAGAAAAAATAAATCAGACCTTAGAAAAGATGGTGGCTAAAAAATGCCAAGAAACCTACCTGCAATGGGATAAGTTGTTGCCACTTGTTCTTCTTAATAAAGGTATCTCCAGAAGCAGGCTTAAATTGAGCTCTGAAAGAAATAGTATATTAGAGACCCTCCTGGTACCCTAAGAAGATGGGAAAATGTGACTATTGTGAAAGAAACTAGATTAAAATGCTATGTAAAGCTATCAAATATCAATTACTGTACAGGAGTATGCTTCTTCCAGGTCCCCACCAACGTTGGAGTCACCTCTTCATCCCTTCCAGTAAAAGTCCAAAAGAAGAAAATGACAACAGGTTAAAAATCTTCCATTCTAAGAACCCTTCATCACCCAGTTTCATCAGGAAGCAGCTTGTTGATGTTATTCACCCATTTTTCCACAGAAATTGAAGGTAGAAATTGACAGTCGGAAAATGTAACAGGGATTCACTTCGTGTTTTGAACATAACCTTTGCTGCTCTGCCACAGTGACTTATTTTAAAACTGAGATGGGTGGGGGTTTTTTTGTTGTTGTTTGTTTGTTTGTTTGTTTGTTTTCCTTTCTCTTGTCCCTCTTCCCTTCGCTAACCTTGAGAGAAGCAAGGTTATTCTCCTCTGAGTTATCTACATTGAGCAAGCATACATTCCACAGGAATGAGCTAATTCAAACATACAGTGGTGCAAGAAGATCTAAGAAATAATTACCTCTTAAGCCTTCAAGTGAATTATGACACCTGACAAGGCAAACTGTAATGTAGCCTTTGAAGCACTTCCTTAAAAGTCCCCTGTCGCCCCTAATGGTTAGAATCATAGCATCTGGGACAGGAGTCCCCTTGTTTCTTTTTTTTTGCCAGCAAAGCAATAAAATTTTTCTCCCTTTTTTTCTTTTTCCTCAAAAACTCAAAGGAAAAGGAATCAAACTTTTTCCTCAAAAACACTGAGCTTTCAGCAATAAAGCTAGAATAATATTTTCAAAGATTAAGAGAAAATAACAGAACCTAGAATTCCATTTAGATAGATGATTATTTAAAGGGCCATTAAGAGGGCTGAGAAGCAGCAATACCTCAAAAGTAGTGATCACACCCAGCATTCCAGTCTTAGTTTTTAAATCCTACGTTTCACCAAAGGAACCAGAGTTCTTTGGAGAAATAGCTGATTGTACAGTTGAGTCATAGAAATTACAAGATGAGTCGGGAACATTTTGTTCATCCAGAAAGTATGGAGTTACTCAAGTGTGTAGAGAGATGTCAAAAAAGGGCAAAAGCCAGTATGAAGGGGTTCCCACTGACCAAATTTGGGACAATTTAAAAATAAAAATAAATAATAATAATATTGCAATCCATTAAACATAATAATAAACTGGAAAGCAATTTTGTTATAAATAATTAAATGATTCAATAAATGGGCAAACAGTTTTTTAACAGCAAGATTCCTATCAATAAATAATGGAATTTAAAAAATCACCTTTTGATTGCCACCTAACAGTGGTTGATTCAAACACAAATGGGTGCTAAATCCAGTAAGCAAAAGGTTGAAGAAGAATAGAATATTTGCATAGATTAAACATATCTTTCAGAAAGTACTTATTAATTACAAAAAAATTGACAATGGAACATACTGGAAAACATCTTCTTAATCAAGTGCTCAACATTAACATCACCAATAATGGGGAAAATTGAAATTGTGTTCTAACTGACAGGATATAACAGGAAAAATAGCATTATTCTTGTGTTGTTTCTGTCAAAATGCAAAATATCAAATTGACAAACATCCTGCAAAATAAGTGGCTTATGGTTTTCAAAGTATCAAGATCATGAAAATCAAAGAAAGATTACAAGCTCTTTCTAGATGACAATATGTGATCCTGGATCTCTTTGTATAAAAAATGTGGTTGGGGAAACTGGCAATTTTAATGAAATCTATGGATTGGGAAGTAGTAATACACCAATGTTAGCTTCCAAATTTTTGTGTTTTTACTATATGAGGACAGTTTTCTCATGTGTAAGAAATACACTCTTACAATATGTGGGGGGTGACAGAATATGATCACTGCATGTTATAAATGGTGTGAAGAAAATAAAGTTCTGTTAATAATCTTGCACCTTTAAAGTGTTACATTATTTTTAAAAAAGAATAAGAAAATCCTAATAAGATGACATCAAAGAGGAAACCGTACTTTTTGGATTAGTTTCCATAATAAAAAGAAGGAAAGATAAACATCAAAATTCAGGCAAAGGAATCCATTTGTCTGTTTTTTTTTTTTTTTTTTTTTTGTATCATTTCCAAGCCGGGCGCGGTGGCGCACGCCTATAATCCCAGCACTTTGGGAGGCTGAGGCAGGAGGATCGCGAGTTCAAAGCCAGCCTCAGCAATGGCGAGGCACTTAGTAACTCAGTGAGACCCTGTCTCTAAATAAAAATACAAAAAAGGGCTGGGGATGTGACCTAGAGGACACAGGGATTGCCCCTGAGTTCAATCCCTGGTACCACAAAAAAAAAAAAAAAAAAAAAGAAATTGTATCATTTCCAATTAATTTTTAATAAGAGTGGCACAATTTGATGTTTATTAGACCACTCAATCATCTTAGATAATTCTGGTCATGCTAATGTTGTAGATAAATATCTATTTATATTGAGCTATGTAACTCTACTAGGGTTTTAGAACTTGTACCTGCAAGTTTGAAAATCTTGTTTAGTATTAATTGCATCATATTAGCTCTTTGGTTTTCTGTATTTATTTATTTTTAATTGATTCTTTTTAGTTATAAATAGCATTAGGATACATTCTGACATAATCACAAAAGCATGAAACATAATTTGCTCCAGTTCAGTCCCCAGCACTTTTCCTCTCACCCCTCTTCCCTCCCTGATCCCTTCCCTTTACTGATCCTTCAGCAATTTATTTATTGTTTTTAAAAAATATATATATACACTTATATATATACTTGATGTTGAGATTCACCATATGAAATATAAATATATAGAGATACATATTTCATGAGTATAGATAGTGTATTTATGTATAAAACACAAAAGTTTACATTCCATTTTTTTCCTTTTATCCCATCTCTCATCTCCCTTTCAGTCTCCTTCCTCTACTCTACTACTGATTTTTCATCTATTTGGTGAAATTCCCTCTCCTTTTATTTTATTTATTTTTTGTTCTTTCTCCTCCACCACCCCCTTAATTTGGATTATCTTCCATATATCTCAAAAAGTATTCTACCTTTGACTTTGGGGGACTGGCTTATTTCGCTAGTCTCCAGTTCCATCCACTTATATTGGCAAATGCCATAATTTCACCCTTCTTTGTGGCTCAGTAGTACTCCATTGTGGATATATATACCACATTTTCTTTATCTGTTCATCTGTTGCAGAGTACCTACTTGGGTTCCATAGCTTGGCTACTGTGAATTTTGCTGCTATATGCATTGATGTGGCTGCATCACCGCTGTATGATGATTTAAAAGTCATTATATTTCTGGGTTGTATGGTGGTTCTAGTCCTAGTTTTTTGAAGCAGCTCCATAGTGTTTTCCAAAGTGGTTGCACTAACTTTCAGTCCCACCAGCAATGTATGAATATACCTTTTTCTCTACATCCTCACCAACCTTTTTTATTATGTATATTCTTGGTAATTGCCATTATGACTAAAATGAGATGAAATCTCAATGTAGTTTTTTCCTAATTGCTAGAGATGTTGAATATTTTTTTTCATATATTTGTTGATCATTTGTATTTCTTCTTTTGAGAAGTGTCTTTTAGTTCTTTTGCTCATGTATTATTTGGGTTATTTGGGGTTTTGGTGTTAAGTTTTTTGAGTTCTTTTTCTGTTCTAGATATGAATGAACTTTCTGAGGGGCAGCTGGCAAAGATCTTCTCCCATTCTGTAGGCCCTCTTCATGCTCTTGTTTCCTTTGCTATGCAGAAGTCTTTTAATTTGATGCCATCTCATTTATTGATTCATTTTTATTGTATTTCTTGCACTTTAGGAGTCTTGTTAAGGAAGTCAGTTTTCTGTGCCAATGTGTTGGAGTGTTGGGCCTACATTTTCTTCTAACAGTTACAGGGCATATGGTCTAATTGTTAGGGCTTTGATCCACTTTGAATTGAGTTTATGCAGGGTGAGAGAGGATCAAATTTCATTCTTCCACGTATGAATTTCCAGTTTTCCCAGCACCATTGGTTAAAAAGCTATCTTTTCTCAAATGTACATTTTTGCCACCTTTGTCTAGTATCTGATAACTGTATTTATTTAATTTTTCTCTGTATCTTCTATTTGTTCCATTGGTCTTCATACCTGCTTTGGTGCCAGTACCATGCTATAGCTCTGTAGTACAATTTGAGGTCTGGTATTGTGATGCATCCAGTATGACTCTTTTTTGCTAAGGATCACTTTGGCTATTCTGGGTCTCTTATCTTTCCAAATGAATTCCAGAACTGCTTTTTCTAGTTCTCTGAAGACCATCATTGGAATTTTGAAGGGAATTGCATTGAAGCTATATAGTGCTTTTGGTAGTATGGCCATTTTGACAATATAAATTCTGCCTATCCAAGTACATCGGAGGTCTTTCCATCTTCTAAGATCTTCAATTTCTTTCTTTAGTATTGTATATTTTCATTGTAGATGTATTTCGCCTATTTTGTTAGATTGATTCCCAAGTGTTCTTTTGTTGTTGTTTGTTTTTATTAGGTTATTATGAATGGGATAGTTTTCCTAATTTCTTTTCAGCAGATTTATTATTGGAGTATAGGAACATGATTGATTTATGTTGCTCTTGTGCCCTGCTATCTTGCTGAATTCATTTGTACTCTCTAGAAGTCTTCTGGTGGAATTTTTGTGGTCTTCTAGATATAAGGTCATATCATCAGCACACAGAATAATTTGAGCTCTTCTTTTCCTATTTGTATCCTTTTAATTTTCTTCTGTTTGCCTGATTGCTCTTACTAGAGTTTCAAGGACTCTGTTGAATAGGAGTGGTGAAAATGGGTATTTTTTTTCTTGTTCCTGTTTTCAAACGAAATGCTTTTAGTTTTTCTACATTCAGTACAGTGTTGGCCTTGGGTTTGTTATATACCTTTATGATATTGAGGTAAGTTCCTACTGTCTCTAGTGTTTTGGGTATTTTAAACATGATTAGATGTCTTACTTGGTCAAATGTTTTTTCTACATCAATTGAGATAATCATATGATTCTTGTCCTTAACTCTATTTTTGTGGTGAATTACATTTATTCTATATTTCTTCAGTAACTTAAACTCTTCAACCTATAAATAATTTGCCTAAAACAAATAGATATTAATCATGTGCTTTCTAAATATTGAAAAAAATCCTATTTAAGAATAGTATTTTGTTAAATGGCTATGTCAAGATTTATGAATTGATGAAGAAGACAATTTATGATCAAAGATCAAATAATATTGTTTATGTAAAATTAGGAAAAATTAAAAACCACAAATGGGCCAAAGTATATATAATTTCTTCCTTGTTTAGTAATATTTTGGTTGCTTGTTTTGTTAGCCTTCAATTATTTTTGTAGTTTGCTTATTTTGTATTCAAGATCAAATGATTTGGATTAATGCCCCAGTAGGAAATGATATTTGTAAAATACTAAGTTTTTGTGAATTTATAATTTGTCCTTGCTCTTGATTTTTTTTTCAGATGATGCATGATCTCAAAATTAACTTGAAAATATTTCATAAGTCTGACTAAATAGAGATGGCAGGTACAAGAAAAGACTGTGGCTTGAGATTTAGATCTACATATTTTCCTCTGTTCTTCATTTTTCTCTTTTATGAGATGTTGTTTAGTCAAAATTTAGTCACAGCATTCGGATTGTAAGGAAATATGTTTTTTTTCCCCTCTTTTTCTGTCAAAGATGCCATCTTTCTCCTGATGCTCCTTGGACTTGCATGGTATGTAGTATGATTTGAATGTCCATATCTTTTCTTTTAAAATATTTCAGTATTTTACTTCTTAACTGGATTGTATTTATTTCTTGAATCCAAAGTTCAATTTTCCATCTGGGCTGGTATAAATGTTTATTATCAGGTAAGTATCTATTTTTATTATGATTCTTTTCTCTATTTCTTAATCCTATCCTGCTCCTCTCCAAGACAGTATATTTATGTATGTGTAAATATTGTTTGTGACCTCAGGCAGCCTAGCTGTAGTAGTTTCTGAGTCATGGAAGATACTCACAATCTTTGCTGTTCTCTGGTCTTATCCTTAGACTTGTTAACACTGAAGTGTGACACATCCTATTTGGCTTTGAGAATACCATGCTGACACCTACCACTGTAGGCTGGTCTTGGCCATTTGCTTCTGGTCAGATCCAGCCAGTTTGAACCCCAGTTGCTATCATTTCCTGGACCCTAAGCATCTCTGTATTTCCCTATTGAAGTTCATGGGATGGTTATTTCCCCTGTACCTATGGAATAAGTGATGAGTAATAGGCCTCAGGTTTGTCTATATAGCCATCTTCCTCCATCAAATGTGCAGTAGTGCTCCCATATCATGCTTGACAAAGCCACGATATTACATCATCTAGAACTTCACAGATTGCCTTAGCTATCATAGCTCTGTTTGTAGGCTCACTCATTCCTCTTACTTATCTCTCCACTCACCCTAAAGTTCCACCACAACAAAAAGCATGAGGAAGCAACCAACCTCCTTTTCCCTACTCTGTTTCCCCCTTTTCCCCCCAAACTTCACCCAATCAGAAAAGAAAGAGAGTTCACTTCTTCCTTTTCTCTAGCATAGATTTACCTTACTTCATAATTTCTTTGCTAAGGAGTAATTCTCAGTTTGCTTTTAAAGAAGGAATATACTATCTACAACTGTTGAAGGAATTTAATGATTTTTTTCCAGGCCTGGATTTAGAAATGATAATTGAAGCTAGAAAGATTTAGAAAATGCTTTTCTTTTTAACAAAGCTTAATTTCATATTTTTTTTGCATTTTCTTCACTATACACTAATCTTACCTTGAATTTTAAAAGTTGTATATTTCTCTTACAAAATTTTGTTGTAAAAATCTAACCCAAAACAAATGAATATGCTTGGCATTGACAAAGGTATTCATTCATGAAAAACAGCAAAAAAGAAAAGCATATTAATGTGATTTTAAAATATCTTATTACTTATGCCAACCTTTATTTCCTCACACTTTTTAAGAACAAACTGAATAAATTCTTCTGAGATATAAAAATGACTAGATCTTTTAATCACTTGTCTTCTTTTTTTCTTGATCCCCCTACCTCATCTGTAACCTCAGCTATGCATCTTCTTATTGACTTTTTTGGATATAAGCATCCATGTTCAATAACGGTTTATCTTTTAGCATATTACTGTAGTCCTAGGATTTCCAATCAAGAAACTTATAGGGAGTAGAGGATATCAATTTAAATATCTTGTATTCTGGTACTCTATGAATTTTTTTCTCAAATCATATGATGTCTTTTTCTTTTCTCTCTTAAAATGCAATGGTATACATTGTTAAAAACCATGTGCATAAAATGCCTTCAAAGATTATGATATGAAGTACCACCATAATATGGATATGGTTAATTTATACCTTGGTTAGGCTATAAGGAAGAATAAGGAAAAAAAGAACAGAAAAATGAAAGAAGAAAAAGAAAAAGAAACAAGACTGGCATTTATAATACCTCTGTTTTTTTCCCTAACTAGGATCTTAAGTAACACTGCAAAATTATTCACTGTGTATTCAAGGGAGTTATTTTGTGATGAAATTGTATATGACATATGGCCTTATCAGAATAGCTAAAGAACACATCATTGTTTCCCTCATTTTCTCATATGTTAATTATTTTGGACATAATCAAACCACCAGGAAAGCTAAAATTCACAGATGGAATAGTATTTTTGCTTATTCAAGAAAATATTTTATTAAAACTGTTTAATCTTGAATTTTTAATTAGTATAGCATAATACCAAGATTAGAACTATTTAGTTTCCATCATGTGCCATATGCCACATTATACTACCTTTAATTCACTAGAGAGAACACAAAGTTTGATACCCTTTAAAATACAAAGAAACTAAGGCTCAAAAAACAAACTAAAAGTCACCCAGCTAATAAAGAGTAAGATGAAGATTTTAACTTGCAAATATTTACTTTTTCTATTATACTATTTTAGCTATTAATTTGGGGAGGGATATTGATATATGTTGGTCTTTTCTCTGTTATAAAATTTTCTATATGTCTCCTTTCCAAAAGTTAAGCAATGGCTATGAAGTGTCAGTAACTACCAATATCTCTCTTCTGTCTCCAATTCCACAGGTATAAGAACTGCTAACTCACAGATGGTAAATAGGAGACTTCTCCATATATATAGGATGAAGAGATTTAACTCGTTCTTGGCTCCAACACTATTTTTTTGAAAGGTAAATTTAAAAAATCATGTAATAACTTTTGTCTAAAACATGTGATGTGATAGGTGGGATTAACAGTCAGGTGAGAAGCTCAAATGGCAAATATCTCTTGACTAATTTAAAAGGAAATGCAACCAAAATAAATAGTATGTACAGCAGGAATAAGTCGCAATTCTTGATACCCAAATATGCCGATCCTTCCACTGAAAAGAAACCAATGAAAATGCTAAATAAAGAAAAAAAAAAAAAAACAGATAAAGAATGTAAGAATCAGCTCAAGTTCAATTTGACTCTGAAAGAAAAAAAAAAAAAGTCTTTTGTCAGTACAACTGATACCAGTGCATTTGCCCAAGAACTATCATTGATGATTCAACAAAGCAGAGGAAGGACCATGGTTCATGACTCACACAGTAATTGGAGACAGCCCAAACACAAGTGGACAGGAAGAACAGGATATGTTACTCTGATTCAATCTATTTTACTTTACTTCCGTAGTGTTATGTTTTACCTATGTTTTCTTACTCCCTTAGAAAAAATGTGTTATGGACCACAAGAAATAATGGAGACAATGGGTCATTATGATGGTGAAAAGAAAGAGGTGTGGTGGAAAAGGGGGAATGTTCCTAAGCATATGACTTCCTGTGAGTGTATCATAGAACAAGAGCTTGGGGCTGGAGGGTGAGCAAAATTATGTGTTTTAATCTTTGAGTATTTTGTTTTATTTTGTGGAGTAATATTAAACTACTGATATCTACATTTGTGGCTTTGTGGTAATGGTTTCATGGGTGGAAATTTGTCTTTAAACTCATCAAGATGTAGAGCTACATTAAATATATATAGCCTTTTTCTTATTTCACTCACACCTCAATTTTCAAAATTTGAATGAAATTTCTCCCATTAGTTATACATAGATAAAGTTAGAAATAGTGGAAGAAGTAAGCATTACTTATATATGCTCATATATTAATAGAGATAAAAAGAGTTATTAAATAAAGTACAGGATGCCCATTTAAATTTAAATTTCATTTAAACAATAAACAGTTTTTAGTGCATGTTCCATGTAATATTTGGCATATTCCCATCCTCCAGAGCTGTACTACCCTGTACATATGAAGTCTGGCACTTGTTTTCTAGAAAAAGTAATATTTAGGACATTTATATACTAAAAAATGAGGGGTCTTTTGTTGTTTACCAGATATCAAATTTAACTGTTACAAATTTTTACATGATAAAGCTGGGAATTTTACTCAAAGTGCATGATTAATAGATTGATATATTTATATTTTTCTGAGTTTATATTGTCATCAGTCTATATATGATTTAGAAAATAAATGAGAATATGAAGTATGATTTTTTTTAAAATCTCTTCACTTATAATTTTGGGTTTTACCCAAATTCTTCTTAATTGTACTCCTCACACCCACAAATATAAAATGGTTATGAAATTTTAAGTTACATGAATGCTAGAATTACTACTTAAGATATGCCAGGCAATTTACTAAAGTGATTTTTGTGAATGACCTTACCATGTCCTCAATAAGAATCTTATGAGGTAGGTATTATATTTTCTATCATTTTAAAGATAGGAAAAGAGAAATTAAGCAATTTTTCCAAGACTACCCACCAAGTAAGCAGCCCAGCTTAGATTTAGGACTGGATAGTACAGCCCTGGTGTACAGCCTCTCCAAAGCTTTAATTAAGAGAATGAGCTTTATTCATAGCCATTTGTTCATTGTAAAAACATTTTCTAAAAATACAAGTACCAGAGAAAACATTTGGCTTTGGTTTTTTGAGACTGGCTTACTTCACTTAGCATGATATTCTCCAACTCTATACACTTACCTGCAAATGCCATGATTTTATGCTTTTTTAATGCTGAGTAATATTCCATTGTGTATATATACCACAGTTTCTTTATCCATTCATCTATTGATGGGCATCTAGGTTGGCTCCATAATTTAGCTATTGTGAATTGTGCTCTTATATGATAGGTGGATGCTGATCCATAATGGGGTGTGGGGGCAGCGTGGGAACATGGAAGGAATGGAGGAACTTTGGATAGGGCAAAGGGGAGGGAGAGGGAGGGAGGAGGCATGGGGATAGAAAACATGGTGGAATGAGATGGCCATCATTACCCTAGGTACATGTATGAGGATACGAATGGTGTGACTCTACTTTGTGTACAACCAGAGGAATGAAAAATGGTGCTCCATTTATGTACTGTGAATCGAAATGCATTCTGCTGTCATATATAACAAATTAGAACAAATTATTTAATTAATTTAAAAAAGAAAAAAGATACAAGTACCACATACCTCTTTTTTGTTTTATCATTTTGGACTTGGTGACAGGAACAAATCATTTCCTGTAGGAAAACAGTGCTATTGCTTCATTAGAATAAGCATCCACAGTTTCTGTAATTAACCAGAGTTTTAAGAAAAAATCTTTTAGGAATGAGTTTTCCATATGACATAGTACCACAACTAAGAGTTTAATTTCTCAATTGGATATGCTGAGATATAATTCCCATATCTATTATACTTTAGGCAGTTGACTTTTTGAACTTATAAATTTTTTTATAGTTGTAGATGGACAGCATGCCTTTATTCTATTTATTTTTTAATGTTGTGCTGAGGATCAAACCCAGTGCCTTACACATGCTAGACAAGTGCTCTGACACTGAGCTATGGCCCCAGCCCCAAAATTTTTAATGGGATTAATGAGTCCCTACCACAGAGATGGCTTCAGAGGAGAACAACTAATGTAGTCTCCCAGAGCACCTCCCACCAGAAGGACCTTTATTTGTTTTGATGTTCTTCTGTTGCTATTCTGAAATGCATAATGATCTTATCTTTGAACATGCATAAAGTAGAGGCAATATATGGATGATAGCCTTAGCATATGGAGTGGTCACACAGCAGTGCCCATATGTGTGGGCTCATGTCCTGAGCATGGTTGCCCTCTGTGAACATGATTGCCGGGGGCAGTTCAGGATGCTATAGACCTGAGCAGCAGCTGGAGTGAGATTGAACCCAATGGTAGCAATAGAAACAGAGGTAGCAGCAGCAGCAGCAGCAGCAGTTAACAGTGACCCGACAAAGATGAAGATCTCCACATAAAGACAGGGCTGAAATGACCCATAGAAGACCACCTCATTATTCTGTCCCTACAACTGTCCCTTCAGTACCTGCACAAATATTAACTCTCCAGTTTGAATATTGGCATAGGGACTATCACCATTCATCAATAAACTTGGCCAATAAATTATTACAAAATAAAAGCATATACATGGGCATTTTAATAAGGCCTATCAGGGAGTTATTAAAATTCTCCAAAGCAGTTAGAATCTCTGTTTTTTAAAAGTTCTGAAACATAAAAAAGTAAATATCCACAGGCTTAAAAACAGAAATTACATTTAACAATGATCACATTTGATGGGAAAAAATATTATTTTCATGTGAAGCCTTGTATATAACAATTATTAATGATAAAAACAACTTTAAAATTAACTTTTCAGGTGCTTTGATTTATGCGCACATCATGAGGTCTTTTTAAATTTCTCACATTACTTTATAAGTTACAGAAAATGTCAAAAGAAACAGAACATCATAATATACATTTATATTTAAAATTAAATTTAGTCTTGCACAAAACTGATTTTATGAAAATTAAATCTTCTTAGAAAAAAATGTTTTATGAGAACTATTCTATGAGAACAATTTATTTCAGATATACTAGAATGTATATTATGAAATACTTTATGAGAAATTTTTCACAATGTTGTCAAGTTTTATAAAAGTACACTTAACATCTCCAGTAGCAGTTCCACTAAAAGTTTTAGTTAAATTTTGAGAAAGTAATAGAGCTTTTTCCAAATTACAAATGGTCAAAAATTTTAAAACTAGAAAGTTCCATGTGGCAATGGTTCGACTTAGAGAAAATCCATATGAGCTCATGTTTGACTTAATGGAGATGCAGAATGCATCCTGTAGAGGCAGGGAGCCTTGCATATTCATTTTTCACTAGACTCTAAATTAGGTAACTGATCCATTCTTACCTAATAAGTTAATGGGAATTTAGATAAGATCATCAATGTTTAACCCTTCACTCACTCTTCTGTTACATAACTGTTTGATAAATGTTATTAGTAGTGAGATATTTACAGTGGCCAGATACTAATACTCAAGAATAATCATTCTTCAGAAAATATTCTTAACACATAGGTAGAATTTTAAATTATTTCACAGAAAAATCACTTTAATATGCAAATAATAGGAATTATGTAGTTGGTAGAAGAAACCTGTATAATATTTGAACACAGAATCAAATATTTGAGATATAAAAATGTGCGAAGAAGTGTGACACAAGAGTAGGTCTGTTTAAATTCACTGATTTTCTGTTTCTGTATAGAACACTTTCAGAACATCATTCCCTTAATTCATGTAATGCTGTGAAGAGAGCACTCTTATCACTGTTGACCTGAAGACCAAACTGGATTCAAGAATTTAGTATATTTCTCAGTTCATAATATGAGTAAGATAATTGGGATTTGAACAGTTTTTATACTCCAAATAGTTCTTTTCATTGCCTCCCAGTGCCTCACATTTCCCATGGTTCAGGTACATTTACTTGGTTTGGTTAACGTTCCCTTGCTTTGGTGAAAAATGCAAAATGATTGGATACATTTTTAAAAATTAATTTAAGCAAGAACAGTTTATTCTCCTGCTTCTTTTACAAGCTCAATTTCCAGAAGTAGTTCTTTCTTACAACAACTGTGATCCTCTATTATGGGCTCCTGCAATTCCAGTTCTGCTAGGTCATTGGCTGAACCCAGATTTTGTGCATTCTTTGGATTCTAGAGTTTTTGTAGAATGCTCCTGATGGTACTCCAGAAAACCAACTGATACCTACCACATTAGGGTAGATGATAGGAGGAATTTCACACTTTGCTGGGGAAAGCTTGTTGATACCTTCATAGTGGGGGCCCTATTTTCATAATACTCTTCCAGCTAACTTGTTTGGAGTTAACTGTTCTCAGTTCCTCATGGGGTTCTCAAATAAGACCTAATAATCATGGTGCCTCATTCTTTATGCTCACTTCCTGCTTCCCACCTGAAGTTTTCCTGCTGCCTTTGAGACACTGTGGAGGTACATTGACTTGTCCAACCGGTCTGAAGCTATAGAGTACATGACAGATGTCAAGTGTCACTGACCTGTTTCCATTTATTAGCTCACTCTGTGTTGTATGGCTGCCACTGTGGTTGCTTTCTCTGCTCTTTTGAGATCTAGCCTCCTTATAGCTGCAAGAAGAGCCAAGTGGTACAACCCTGAAGTGTGTCATAGTTGTATCAAAAGTTTGTAAGGTGAACTTTTTCCAATGGCAATTAAGAGAACATAAATGAATCTGCCTGTCTTTCTATCCCTGGATAGACTGTGCAGAAACACAGTAGAGAAGTCTCTCCAACGATATCCCACTAGCTTGATTTAAAGCTCTAGTGAGGTTGGTAATTTACCATTTACATTTGTTCTCCATCTCTTTTTCTATTTCCCCTTCCATTCAGTTCTTTCCTAGAATTGCTTATCTTAATAAATAAGTGGTGGTTGTTGTTTGCCTCAGGGTCTATTTTCTAGGAAATCAAATGAAGATAGTTGTGATCCTAAGATCCACCAGCATTTGTCTCTTTTCCTAGAATCAAATTGTATTGTCTTATTAAAAAGAATCAGTAACAGCTTTAAATAATAAGAAGTCAATCTTTTTAGACTTAATTGACTGAAAGACAAAAGGGGAACAGAAATGAAAACCACACTCATTAGGCTTCAAAAAAGTAGAGAAGGTTGTCTCACTAGAAGAACCATGTGGAATTTTCTGGCTCTACTTGGGCACTTTGTATGTAAGAGACAGCATGGTGGGTGGAAAGGAATTACACATGCAACTATTCAAGTCACCGGCACTGAAAATATCTTCCTTGATTTGCAAGAGGTGGAGCTTAGGATTTTTAAGGGATAGACATGTCAGAAATAACTGTGATTTAGCAATAGGACAATATGGATAAACAGATTATCCCACACATAATTGTTTGCTTGCTATCACTGCATACTATGCACTCATTATAAAATATCCAGAGCAAATTTGCCAATGCACTGTGTTTAAGTGGTAATAGCCAAAATTAGAAGAAGAAAAGAGCATAGTTTAAGCACTACTTTCCTCTCACAGGGAGAAAATAGGGTGAAAACATTATCCTATCAAATTCTTGATAAAGGCAAGTTCAGACACATAAAATACTTAGTTAGCAACTCTATTTTACCTTGCAATTAGTGGTAAACTAATTGATTTGGGACTGTAGGGGTCAGGAAAAAGGGCAGGGAACCCAACAAGATTAGAATTCAAGTAACGTGACATTAATAGTAAAAATTCAGAAAGTCTCCTTACTTCACATTGTGTGTGTGTGTGTGTGTGTGTGTGTGTGTATTGAGTACATTCAGCCATATCAAATTTCTCATCAAATGCTAAAGACATGGTTTGATGACTGATTAACACATAAGAATAGATCTTGTTTCTATTATACATAAGTAATCTCATGATGTGTACTTTGTCTTGTGGCTGAGGTTGTACAAGTTCAAAATGTGTAGGCATCCAAGTGGCAGCACACATTATCTAATCATAAATAGCATGTTAGAGGTTTAACTTATTTGAGATTAGAGGAAGTTGTGATTAATATCTTTATTATTTGAGTCCTGAAATGAATAGCTATACCATGTATTTATATTTAAAAAACAATGCTTCTTCACAGTTTTAAGCTGCAGATTTTAGAGCAAAGACTTTCTCATATGTCTTAGTGCATCTGGCCAATTTTTCTGTAGTATTTCACTTACCAATAAGAATTTCTCTTTCAGGAAAAGAGCCACTAATAGTGACAGTAAAGAGGAAGTAAAGTCTTCTGATGCTTTTTTTTTGGGGGGGGTGGGGACACCAGGGATTGAATTCAGGGGCACTTGGCCACTGAGCCACATTCCCATCCCTGTTTTTTTATTTAGAGACTGAGTTTCACTGAGTTGCTTAGTGCCTCACTTTTGTTGAGGATGTCTTTGAACTAGCGATCCTCCTTCCTCAGCCTCCCAAGCCTCTGGGATTACAGGTGTGAGCCATCATGCCTGGCCCTAATGTTCTTTTTAAAAAAAAAAAAAAATTATTTATTTGCTTTTATTTGTACACAATGTGTTTATTTTTACGTGGTGCTGAGGATCAAACCCAGGCCGCACATGTGCTCGGGAGCGCTCTACCGCTGAGCCACAACCCCAGCCCCCGCCTAATGTTCTTTTAATTTGAATTATTCATTGATAATGCAAAAATGGCTGCATATAACATAACTAATTCATTTGTCTTAGAGTATACCTTTAAAAGTAGTCTTTTGTGGAATTTTTTATTTATTCAGAAGTATTTACTGCAGGTCAACCACACATAGATAGTGTAGTAGTTGCTGGAATGATGGTAGTAAATATAGCAAAGTTTGCATAAATTTTTAGAATACAATCTTAAGAGGATTGCATTAGATCAAAAATGTAATATCCTACTGGCATCTTATACTAAGAGAGAAGAGACAAAGAGTAAACAAATAAATGCATAATATTATGTCAGTTTGAATTATTTCTGGTTTTTAATTTGAATTAGTTTCTCCTTTGATTGACTATTCTTCTAGTGTAGTTCCTCCCTTTGCTGGTTTTCTGTTTTATTTTTCATTTTTTCTTCATGAAATATTTTGTTGAGTATGTTTTATTGTACAGGCTTTCTAATTGTGAATCCCTCTCACCTGAAATTCCAGCCTTTACTCAACTACCTATTCAAATTCTCTTCCTATCACTAGCTTCTTTAACAATAGACCATAATTTTTTTTCCAAACTTACTATGTGCTAGGAACTGTGCTAAATGCTTTGCATTCCTTGTGTTTATGTACAAGTCTTGGTGGTAACATGGGGACTTGCAGAATTTAATTTGCTTAAGTTCATATAGATTGGCAATTGCAAGAACAAAATTTCAGTGCAGGTTGGTGACTCCAATACCCATGTTTTAAACCAGTATTCTAATTGGCCTTCCCGGACTATTACAGAACAACTGTTTCTTCTTGATATGTTCTTATTGTAGAAGGCCTATAACAAGGACACTTTTCAACTTTTTCCTGACTAGCTTTGTCCACTAACATTTCATATATTTTATCAAGATTGTAGGAAAGAGTCATATTTTGTTATATTTTTCCTTCTTTACTAGAATCAATAATAATGTTTAATATTCTGGATACAGATAAATTCAGAAAATATTTGGTAATTAATCACTAAATACATACTTAATTTTGTCATGTTTCTCCCTCTTTGTGTTATTTTCTCAATCACCGTAACAAAAGCCCCATCTAGATGTCCTGCTTCATCTTCCACAATTCCTTCAACTTTTTCTGCTTAAGAAAGTCTTAAGTGTTTGCAATTCTGCAAACAGATATATGCTCAGATGCTGATTTTATTATGTGCATATTTTTCTCTTAGCAGAGTATGGTCTCTATCCACTTAGTTAAAGAAATACATTCAACAGCTTAATATTCTTTAATTGTTAAATTTGGCTAAAGGATCTCCTTTTAGGAGAATTTCTTGATCTACCAGAAGTTTCAGGCAGTCCCTACATGATCTTATAGCAATGTCTACATTATTTTGGATTATATATTTGTTTGTCTCCACGTGAATCTAAGAAAATGTGGATTTTTTCCTATTGATCTTTATTTTGAGAATGTGCAAGACAGTACCTGTCAGGTGACCCTTAGACAATATTTATTGAAGTTAATAAATACTTAAAGCAACAAATGTATTTTATCATAAGTATAATAATCATAAGTGCTGGAAAAGAGAGTAAATCCATGGCAGATAAATAACAAGAACTTTGCTTCTTCAAAGTGTAATGCTATGCAGGCCAATTTGTCATTTACTTTTATGAAAGGCTCTATATTTAATTAAATAGATGAACTATGTTTACATAAAATTTTGAGGGAATACGAGAAAGAAAAAAAGCTGAAATGACTTAGTGGAATCTCAAAGACAAAACTGCTATTTAAAAAGCTAAAGTTTTCCATTTTTGACTATTTTTTTTGCCTAGTATAATGTGTTTATTATAAATTCTTAGAATACAATCTTAAGAGGATTGCATTAGATCAAAAGGGTAATATTCTACTGTACTCTCTACTGGTTATGCAGCAACTGGAAGATTATATTCATTTTTGTGTGCGGTATTTCTCATCCGGGGATTTGAGCTTGACCTCCAACCCGTTAGTTCGGGGCTGTGAGTCTGAGTTCTCCCCAATTTGGGATTGAGCTCGATCTCCGACCCGTTAGCTCGGGGCTGTGAATCTGAGTTCTCCCTAACCAGGGATTGAGCCCGATAATCTGAATTCTCCTTGGTCACGCAAATGAGTTTGAACCCAAGCTCCTTTTGGTTAAATGCCTGGCTCCTCTTTGCTGATGAGATGCCACTTTTATGCGACTATATTAGGAATTAACTTTGTCTGTATATGCTTTTGATGTATTTCTACTGCTCTTGATGCATTTCTACTGTATGACCACCAGGTTCTAATACATTTAATTATCAAAAATAAAACCAGTTCAATGGCCCTGTGGAATCTAGCCAGAAACTAGCTAAACCAGCAAGATAGACCAAGTTGAAGTTCAAAGAAGATACTAGGGCAATATAACTTTATGAGCAGGCATACCTAGAGTTGAGGAATTTTTAACATTAGCTTTAAGATTTTTAGAATACTTTCCTCTGCCTATAGATAAGATTAATCAGTAGTATGTACTTAGGATAATATTTGATTTTTTCCTGGAAATTCCTGAAATTCTTTATTGTAACATTTTATAGTTAATTACTGGAAATTCTTTATTGTAATCTTTTATAGTTAATTACTGGAAACCTATTGTAACCTCCTATAGTTAATTACTGGAAACCTTTATTGTATAGTTAATTCCTGGAATCCTTTATTGTAATCCTTTATTGTAACCTTCTTTTATTGTAATCTTCTTTACTGGAATTCTTTTATGTAACCTCCTATAGAAAAAATGTGAATTACTGTGCTTGTTGGGATGTATAAAAAACCATGCTGAGAAAAGTAAAATCAGAAGAGTAGAAGGATTTCTACAACCTGTCTCGTGTGTGGATTATTTCCATTTCGTCAACATTCCCCTTCAGCATCGGTTGGGCTGACCTTGACATCTTTGCTGAAGCTGGCCTTCAGCATTTGTGGACTAGATTTAAAGAGAAAAACTGATAAATGGAAATGTGTCCCAGGAAGGTACAGTATGTAGCTCATATTATGCTGACCCTTGTTGAAGGAGTATTATTTGAAAAGAAATATTTAAAGAAACATTAATGGTATTTAAAGTGTCACCCTGGGAAAGAAAGATTAATTTTATTTTATATCATTTCTGAGGACAAAGCTAGGACAAATGAGTAGCTTTTAGAGAAAGGCAGATCTCAGGTCCCCAAAGGCAGGATATAACTGAACAGTAAAACATGTTAGTAGAGTGGGGGTTGAACAAAGGGGTAGAAAGACTTTATCCAGGAAGACTGAAAGAGTCTCTGGCAAGAGATAAAAAGAAGGCAATGGTACTCTATGGGGTTGGGGGTGGAGGAGTCAGGGTCTCTTATTCTTGGGGAATTGAGGGATAGTTATTGAGATAGAATCATTAATAAGAAAAAAATCTGCAGGTTCCCATGATATCAAATGGGCTGATAGAGTGTTGGGTATTCTGAGCATAGCTACTCCAGCAAATCATCAGAACAGCTCCCATAAGCCTGTCGAACAGATGGAGGCAGGAGTTTTAAGGACAAAACTGAAGTGCAAACAGCCACTGGCACTGTACAAAGACCTGAGACCTGAGAACAAGGTAGGCATATCCAATCTTATTGAACTTTGTTTTACTGTGTTTTGCAGATATTGTGTTTCTTACAAATCAAAGATATGTGATGACCCTGCACTGACCAAGCCCATTGGAGCCATTTTCTAACAGCATGAGCTCACTCTGTCTCTGTGTCACATTTTGGTAATTCTCACAATATTTAAAACTTTACCATTGTCATTGTATCTGCTTTGGTATCTGTGATTCAGAGTCTTTAATGTTACTATTTAATTGTTTTGAGGGTATCATGAACCATGCCCTTAATTGATAAATTTTGTGTTCTGACTGCTGGCTATTCCTCTGTAACTCTCCTTTTCCTCAGGTGTCTATATTCCCTGAAGCATAGCAATACCAGAAATAGGCCAATTAATTAATAACCCTCTAATGGCCTCTAAGTGTTCAAGTGACGAAGAATTGTATGCCTCTTACTTTAAATAAAAAGGAACAAACAGTTGAGCTTATAAGTGAGGAAAGCATTCAAAAGCTGACATGGACTGACAGGTAGGCTCTTGCATCATTTAGTCAGATTGTGAATGCAGAAGTTTTTTTTTTTTTTTTTTGTTTTGTTTTTTTTTTTTTTTTCGTCAATACTCAGGATTGAAGCCAGAGTGCTTTACCACTTAGCTACATCCCCAGTCCATTTTATTTTATTTCTAAAATTAAGTTAAATTTGACTTTATTTTATTTTAGATATGATGGGACTGGGCTCAAACTTGTGATCCTCTTTCTCTAGCCCCCCAAATTGTCAGGACAATGGGTATGTGTTACCATTCCTGGTTAAAAAAAATTCTTGAAGGAAATTAAAAGTGCTACTCTAGCGAACACACTAATAATAAGAAAGTGAAATAGCCTGTTATGGGGAAAATTTTAGTGCTCTGGATAGAACATTGAACCAGCCACATTACCTTATGCTGAAAGCAATCCGGGCAAGACCTTAAATCTGTTCAATTCTATGAAGCCTGAGTGAGATGAAAAAGCTATGGAGGAAAGTTTGAAGCTGACAGAGGTTGGTTCATGAGGTTTATGGAAAGAAGACACATCCATAACCTGAAAGTGTAAGGAAAAGCAGCAAGGGCTGATATAGAATTTGCAGTGAGTTATCTAGAAGATCTAGCTGTGATAGTTGATAAAGGTGGCTATGCTAAACAGCAGATTTTCCATTTAGATGAAGCCACATTATATTATAATATATTATCTGGGACTTTTATAGCTAGAGAGATCTCAGTGCCCCACTTTACAGCTTTGGAGGACAAGATGATTCTTAGTAGGGGATAATGCAGCCAGTGACTTTAAAGTCATTGCTCATGTACCACTGAAAAAACCCAGGTCCATTAAGGATTGTACTAAATCTACTCTGCCTGTGTTCTATAAAGGAAATAGCAAAGCCTGGACAAAACATCTGTTTACTACATGTCTTACTGAATATTTTAAACCCCCTGTTGAGACCTGCTATTTAGAAAACAGGACTCTTTTCAAATATGACTATTTATTAATGATGTATTTGGTCATGCGAAAGCTTTGACAGATATACCTAATGAAATTAATATTTTTATATCTGCTAAGACATCAATTATGCAGCCCATGAATCATTTTTCTTTGAGATCTTTTTATTTTTAATTTATTTTCTTTCTTGCAGTGCTGGAGATCCGTGGTATGTTGTACCACTGAGCTACATTCCCAACCTTAATTCTTTAAGAAATACACTATAGCTGCAAACGATAGTGACTTCTCTGATGGATCTTGGCAAAGCAAATTGAAAACCTCTGCAAATATTCACCATATTAGATGCCACTAAAAATATATATGATTCATTGGAAGAAGTCAAAATAGCAACATTAAAAGGATTTTGAAAGAAGTTGATTCCAACCTTCATGGACAACGGGATTCAAGACTTAAGCGGAAAAAGTAACTGCAGATATGGTGGAATAGGAAGAGAACTAGAATCAGAAGTGGAACTTAAAGATGGGGCTGAATTGCTAAAGTTGCATGATAAAATTTAAGTGGATGAATAAAAAAAGTGGCTTCTTTAAATGTAGTGTACTCCTTGTCAACATGCTAAGAGCATTGCTGAAATGATAACACAGAATTTAGAATATCACATAAAATTAGTTGGTAAAATGGTCACAG
This sequence comes from Tamias sibiricus, assembly GCA_025594165.1. Taxonomy (NCBI): domain Eukaryota; kingdom Metazoa; phylum Chordata; class Mammalia; order Rodentia; family Sciuridae; genus Tamias; species Tamias sibiricus. Next base: position 57,353,127 of record CM046665.1, read on the forward strand.
GATTTTAGAAGACTGACTCCAATTTTGAAAGAATTTCTACTGCAGGTAAAATGCTGTCACACCACATTGCATACTACAGAGAACTCTTGTGAAAGAAAAAAATCAATTGATGTGGCAATATTCATTATATTATTTTTGAGAAATTGCCACAGCCACCTCAGTCCTCAGCAAAGACCATGCTCATCAGTCAGCAGGTATCAACATTGAGGCAAGATCCCTCGCCAGCAAAATTATTACTACTTGCTGAAGTCTCAGGTGAATGTTAGCATTTCTGGAGCAATACATTTTTTTAAAATTAAGGTATGTGCATTTTTAGACATAATGCTATTGCACACTCTCTTTATTGTGATAATCACTGTATTGCCATTATCTGTAACCAAATCTGCAATATCTCCAAGGTAACTGCACCTTAAGATTTGTTACATGGTGTAAACGGGTTTTTTTTGTTTTGTTTTGTTTTGTTTTGTTTTGTTTTTTGTGGTGTGGTGGTCAAAATTCCAGTAATTTTTTTGTTTTGTTTTTGTTTTTTTGGTACTGTGATTAAACTCAGGGGCACTCAACCACTGGGCCACATTCCCAGCCCTCTTTTGTATTTTATTTAGAGATAGGTCTCACTGAGTTGCTAAGTGCCCCACCATTGCTGAGGCTGGCTTTGAACTTGTGATCTTCCTGTCTCAGCCAGCCTCCCAAGTGCTGGGATTACAGGCGTGCACCACTGTGCCCAGCAAAATTCCAGTAATTATATGCATTTAAAATACTAATGTTAAATGAAATGTATCTGATATGTATTTTAATCGATTTCTTAAAATAAATGTAAGTATAACCTTAATATATCATTAGAATTGCTGGTAGAAATGAACCTAAACTAAGCAATTTCACTCAAAATTACACTGTTGGTAGCTATCCCTAAGCTGGAAAATTTTAATTTTTGGCACTGTAAGTGGAAAAAACAGCATCAAGGAGTAAGGAGATCCCTGCTATCAGTAGTGCTCAAGTAAAGAAGAGCAGTTTTATCTACTGGATAAGAAGTCAGATTTAGTGACTTCAGATGTTTCTTATATATTCAGGTCTCAGTGCCTTTTGCAGTGCTTGAGTTGTGTCTTTTGTAAGGGTTCTGCCTGTGGAAATGTACAATACAGCAAATTTCTTCTGGTGAGCAAACTCCTGAGGAATAACAGGAATTTTGTTTTCCACTGTTGAAATATTCTGCAGTTTCTCCCAGGAACTAGTAAGTAGAACTGATACATATAAAATGCCTAGCTGCTGTGGTAATGACCTCCAGGAGGAGGCTCTATGCTAGAGTCTTATCAGACTCGACCTTGATCTCAAATAGCTCCTGGGAATAAAGGAACTCTCTTGTTAGACAACCACAATGTTTCACTGTACCTAAACCTGTCCACATAACAGTAACTTTATACAATGGACTCTCTCATGAACTACACAAAGCTCCTAACATTGCACATTTTAAATTAGTATTTAACTGAGGAATAAGCTGCATTATATTGCTAACTCTGTAACCTGCCTAGTGATACAATGAATAATATGTACTAATGATGCCAATGACCTAATGTAACCTATTGATATAAATAAAGCTGGCAGCTCCATCAAGCAGCCTTTACTTTGCCTCTGCACTTTACTTCTGTCTCCTTTTGTTTTCTTTACAGTCTTTAGATTTCCAAAATCTTGGGAGTGGTGACTGAATTATGGGTCTTGAACTGTCCTGTGACAGAGGCGAGGCCTCTCTTGGAAACTCTTGGTGGGAAGGCATAGATATGAGACTGCCCAGTTGCTATGGTGATGCCCTGTTTGACAGGATGTTCTGTGTCAGCTATGGAACTATTCAGTTCTTGATCTTGAAGTACAGATGCCAGCTGCTCATGGGTAGAAAATTATGGGTGTAAGCTGATAATCATAATTGGACTGTTCATACTCATGACCTTGGTTCTGCTTACTTTGAAGAAACTTCCTCACAATAAATCATTTTGATGTTTATACCTACATAATAAATGTGCTGAGCTTGTTGTGTGTTACTACCTCCCTACCAAGGAGGAGTCCAACCACTGAGACTCAGCTTTTTCTCTATTTGTGTGTCTGTTTGTCTTTGCTCCATCCCCTCACCTCCCAGTCCAGGAACCATAGCTGTGCATGTCATGACACCAAGAAATCTAAGTAGAATTTTTATGAGATATGGTAATATTTTTTAAGTTGTTTATAAGACTATTTCATGACATTATTCCAGTAAATCTCCAATATCCTGGAAAAATGTTTAGATGAAATTCCCCACAGAAATATTATTCAAAGCCTTTGCCAGTATTTAGTTGTGGAAAATATGATAGGATGAAGTAGACAAAAGTTACTTTAAGGTGGCCGGGTGCGGTGGCGCACGCCTGTAATCCCAGCACTTTGGGAGGCTGAGGCAGGAGGATTGCGAGTTCAAAGCCAGCCTCAGCAATGGTGAGGCACTTAGCAACTCAGTGAGACCCTGTCTCTAATAAAATACAAAAAAAGGGCTGGGGATGTGGCCCAGTGGTCGAGTGCCCCTGAGTTCAATCCCCGGTACCAAAAAAAAAAAAAAAAAAAAAAAAGAGGAGATTCAGGGTGGTTTTTTTTTCCTTTCAATTTTACTTTTATGTGAGAAATAATCTGCAGGTTATATTTTTAAAAATATTAAAAATATCTTACAGTGGAATTTTTGGAATATGCTAGAATTTTTGGAATATTACTAGAGTTTATTCAGAAGGACTCTACTCCTTCAGTTGTTTTAATTAATATTCATTAACCAACTTAGCCTGGAAAATATTGTTGAAAGATAATTTCTTCTCTTTGGCCTGTCCCAGAACAAAGTCTTTGGACTTATTTAAATCTAAAAAATAAACCTGTGTTCTTCTAGTGATGTTGTCCTAAGGAAGTGGATATAAGCAAGGCACAGCATGAGTGACCAAGGGTAGAGCTCCACTACCTTTACTCTCAAGGTACCATTTGGTTCAGCATAGTGAGCTTCCACTGATCAGTGTTCTGTTTGGTTCAGAACTTGATAAAAATGGCAGTTGGAAAAACATAGACATTATTTTAATACAGTATCGACAGATTAGCGTTCTAACAGAAATTCAAATGATATACTACCAGGAAATGGGAGGAGAGGAATTTTGCCAAAACTCTTTTTCAGGTGAAATTTGAGCTGAACTTTGATGAACTTGGAATTTTTTTGAATTTTTGAACTTTTTTAGCTAATGTGTTGAACTTTGGTCATATTTATTTATTTATTTAAAAATTTTATTGGTGTATTATAATTATACATAATAGTGGGATTTGCTGGTACATTTTCTCACATGAACACAACATAATGTGGTCAGTTCCATTACCCAGTTTCTCTCCTTACCCTCAAGAATTTGACTTTTGACTGCCTTGTTGAATTGCTAAAGGAGAAACCCTCAAGTAAGACTTGGAATTTAGATACAATTTAGAGTATGAAGGCTTGAAAATCAATTTAAAGTTATGTTTTACCTATTGGTAAATCACCAAAGACTAGAGATTAGTTGGGAGGCCATTAGAAGTTAGTACTTGAAGAGAGATGATCAGAAAGAGAAATTAAAGGCAAAAATGAATTTTCAAGAACAACACCATTATATAAATAAGCAGAGGAAAACATCTAAATTATTTTACTATAGTACAAACTTTAATTAGTGTTCTAACAAAAATGTAAGTGTTATATTACCAGAAAATGGTAGTCACTTGTGAGTCAGATTTGAAATGTTGTGGACATGTTAAATCTATGGGCCTTGTATTACTAGAGGATGTCAAGCAGGCAACCAAAGATATGAAATGGCAGTTATTATGGTTATCTTTTATTATTTTTTATATTTTATTTATTTTTTATTTATAATATTAGTATGTATTACAATTCATAATGCACATATGTAGCATATGGTTATCTTGCATTTGAATTTTGCTGTTTTTTTTTTTTTTTAAACTTTCTCTCAATTGGTTTATCTCTCATGTGGTTTTTAGAGCAGAATTCATATTTAGCATATACTTCTTCAATATAGAAATGGATACCTTCCTTTGCAAGAATGGGTATTTCAAATAGAATTTAATTTATCTTTCTTTCAAGAACCATTTTTAACCCTTCTTAGTTATGATGCCCTTATAAAATTTATTTGCCCTATAGACTGTTAGCTGTTTTTATTCATGATGTGACTGTGCAGAAATCATCTCAGTTTATATTTTTATTAGCCATAAATGAGTATTGGAAAGGAAGTTTTTACTTTTTTCTATTCTTTGGCTTCTTATTGAGACTGTACTTCCTTCATTTATAAGAATTGTCAAATTAACTGTGTACATTTGAAATGTACAGGAGTATTTGAAGCGCCACACCTGGGTTGCAACACCCTCTGCTGGAAGAAGTTATAGAACACAGATGTGCAGTTCTGGTTGCAAAAGAAAAATATAGAAGCCTGGATGTCAGAGCAATATTTAAAGAATTATTATCCTTTAAGCAAATATATGTGTGTATATGTAATTCAAAAGAAGGCATTTATTTAAATACCAAAGTGCTTTGAAAATTTAAAATGTAATTCAGTTCATAAAAATAAAATTCACACAAATTTAACATTTGTGGAAAGCCAGAATAAATGATAAATCTATTGTGTATAAATATGTATCATTTGAACTTAAACATGATTACAACCTTTACAAATGTTTCCTATGAAACCACAGGATTTCTCCAGATTATGTGATACAAATTTTACAATCCTCTTTCAGATTTTATATATTCATGAATATCTATTATAATTGTTTAATGACTTGTGACTTACATAAAATGTATCATTTAAATTGGCAATGTTTCTTTTAAAAAATCCTTTGTTTGCTTTTGTAAAGTAACCATTCTCTTTGTGGAAAATGTAAACTTTAGAAAATAAAAATCATTCATAATAGCAGCATAATAAACTGCTTAAAAATAAACTCTGTTATTCTTTATTTTTTCTAGTCTTTTTTTCTATTCATATTTTACATAGTACAAACAACTACTTAGCAATTTTGTGTAATATTTTTCTCTTGGTGTTATGACAGACAAATCTATATAATTTTGAAGAGTTCCACTGTCATCACTGAACTTGTTTCATTTTCTTCCTTCTCACTTTTAGCAAAAAATTAGTGCATCAGTACTAGAAATAGCATTTGATCATTGTGCCGTATTTTCTTGCTTACCAGAGACCTTCTACTCTTTTTTGACCTGGAAACGCTGTGTACATCTGCCTAGTCATCAACATTCTGGTTGGCTACTAGAGCCCTCTTTGTTCTGTGGAAAGTATTTCTCTTGGCAATAAGAAATCAATGCCAGGGCTTTGTTTTAAGAAACTAGAATAGGCCAGAAAAATGAATGACTATCTAAATGCTGTCTCACATTTCTAAGCCCTGTAAATTAGAAGGGATCATTTTATAAATTTTGGCAAATTCTCGGTGTTAATGGATATGTTTTCAGTTCTATGATTAGTTTTGTTAGCAGTTTTTTCTTTCTCTGTCAGAGACTGTGGAGGCCAGGTGTTCACAATGTAAAACCACAAGATGAAAGCATCTTGGATTGCTGATCCAGTAGTCTTGGAGAGTCATCCTACTGGCAATAGCCTGTAGGTAGGAAATCAATTTGATGTATTGAGTTATGGAGATTTGGGTGTGTGTTACCACAATAAAATGCAGCTGATCCCAATAAGTACATGACGGTTCTTGCAATCAGTGTTTGACAATATGTTTTTTTTCTGCTTTGGATGCCTTCCCAAGCACCTCCATTTCTTCACCAAGAAATCTTTTTCTGGATTCTTCTTGTTTATTCTATAGGGCTCAGCTCAGGAGCATTTATTTTGATAAACATACTTTGATTATCCCCAGCCTCCATTCATGGTTAGTTTCTTCTTCCAAATGCCTTTGTAGTACTATTAACATATGGATGAATGGTTCTTATGGGTTAATGAGATTATTTTGTGGACATAAATTAAGTAGATTTCTCTTTAGAATAGTTAGCATGGGTCAGCAGTTTTCAAATTGTGGTCTACAGATCCCTAACAAGCTCTGAGAACTTCATGAGAGGTCAGTGAAATTAGACGGTTGGTGCAAAAGCAGTAGCTGCTAAAATTGTTGAACCTCTGCAAATTGAGGTAGTGGCACCAAACTGTAGTAAGAATTATTATATTGTATTTTTCACTGCCACAAAATTACAGGGAAAAATCCAATATCACTCAAGAATGCCCTGGATGAAACATTCAAAATTATAAACTGTATTAAATTTTGACCCCGATTACATGTCTTTGTAATACTGGGAACAACAAAATGAGAGTATGCATGAGCATGTGTGCTGCATATTTGAATTAAAAAGACAGTCCCAGTCAAAGTACTTGAGTAACTATATGATTTGCAAGCTGAAAGTACCACTGTTATCATGGAAAAAACAGTAATGTAGTTGAAAAGAATGACTAACAAGCTATGGTGATTTAGAATAGATATTTGGCAGACTTTTTTTGAAAATGTATAGTAAACTCTTTACTAGGAAGACAATTGATACTTAATGGTAAGCTTCAAGATTATGAAAATAGAATTTTGGTATGCTTATTTGCATCTGATATATTTATGTCAAGTCTGAGGGGAAGGCTACTTCCAAAAAAGTGATGAAACTTTTAATGTTCCAGGTTCTCAGGTGCAGGACAGAGTCCCCTACAGTAGTCTTGCTGAACTGCTTGCTACCCAATACCCACCTTCCCTATGCTGAAGCACTGCTTCTCTGCTTTCAGGCTGACATCCATCCCAGAACCTATAAAGAGTGACAGGAGGATCCTCACAACCTGTTTCATCAATCAATAGAGTAGAAAAGTATGGATTTTTAGTTGTAGGAAAATACCAAGAGGCTACTTAACGCCATTAAATAGTCAATTATCTTTTTAAAACTGTGAGGTTAACAAATTGAGCAGGCTCATTTGTAATAGAAATTTCATAGCTTCATGAAATAGGTACTACCAATACAGAAGTGTTGAAAATGGAAGCATGAGGAAAATAGAATAAATGTCCAGAAGAATATGAATAAGAATGAAGGGATCCTTCTTCATCCTTCACAGACATATTCTTCAAAGGATGGTGAGAGTTCAAGTCTCCTTTCCTGGAAACAGAGTAGACTTTCCTAGAAGGAACTTGGGCCATGAATTCAGATTTGTTGTAGTTGTTTTTTGTTTTAGTTTTTGACAGAACCCACATTCTTTAAGGAAAGGAGTAAATTTTTAAAAATTCTTATATTATTCTAAGCAAAGTTCCAAAAGGTGTCATTGGATCATAAAAGAGTAAACCAATAAGTACAGCAAACATACAAATAGAGTTAAAGAGAGATTTGGGATGTCTTACAGTTGGGAATTGATGAATAAAAAAATAGCAACTAAAAACTGAAGAGAGAAACTCTCATATAGGTCCAGGAGAAAAGGAATTGGATCAAGTGATGGTTTTCATAGAAAATCAGAGTTACAGAACCTGCCATCACTTCTTGGAGACATTGTCAAAGTCCTAGTGAATATGTAAGGTCAAAGAGGACTGATAATCAAATAAAAAATGATTAGTTCCACTACAAAAAAGAAAAATCACCAAGCCAGTTACAATGCATGGTCACTCCACCACTCCCCAGTGCTGTAGGAGAAGCATCCTTTCTAGGACTTAGAAAAATTAGTATTATCGACTAGACATCAAATTTTCAAACTTTGCAGACTCTGACCTCTCTAAGGTTTTATTTTTTGATACAAACTGAATGAATACTAAAAATGCCCTTTTAAATTGATCATTATTTTCCTTTACTTTATCTCAGAATCTTAAAACAGAGCTATTAATATGTGTAATTAATGGCTACATTACCATAAACCTTTGGAGTACTCTGAAGCCTCCTTTCATGGGTTGCATGCATTTTGTTATGAACATTTAATTAATCTATATGAAATATTTAACATAAATGTTTCTAATCAAAACTGTGCCAAATTTTCAATATTCAATACGACAATATCAAGACTTATTAAACATTTCATTCATATTTTTTCATTTTATGGACAAAGCAACCAAATTAGTAGTGGTTGTCTTTTTGACATTATTTACCTGTTTATTTAATTAAACAGAGTGCACTGTGAGTTGTATTTTTTTTTTGTTGTTGTTGATGATATATTCTCTCATTTAAAACATTCACAGAATTATCCATTTGTTTTGAATAATGTTTGAGTAAACATAATACTAATTGTGGAAATTTGATTTTAATAAATAACTCATGAAATTTTTATATATGAAACTGATGCCTCTGCATTGCTAATTTTCATTGCAGTGTCTGTCATTAATAAACTTTAATTCAATAAAATACAGAATATGAAATGTTATACTTAAATTTGAAAAAAAATCATCTAAGGTTTCATAAAGCTCTTTGTTTTGAGTGAAAAAAAAAAGGAATACACAAACATTTATTTGTAGTAAATTGATTTTTAAACAAAAAATAGAGATCTCCAAGATGAAAGTATGTATGTTGTTGTTATCAAAATTGGGTGATTTAACACCCTCTAAAGAAGAACTAGTTTCTTTTTATTCATGTGTTTCTTGACTAGCTCCTTGCCATGCCTTACTTTTCAACTCCTGAGTAACCTGAATATTAAAAATAACATTTTTCTTTTATCAAACATTTGCATCATGATAAAAAAAAAAAAAAACATGTGTTTCAGAGCTTCTCAGTATTTTCCATTTGCTTCATCACATGACTTTTAGTTACCATGACTTATCTCACCTAATCAGTGTTTATTTAACAGGGAGGTGCGTTCTTTACAAAAGCAAGCAAATGTGATGATTGTCTTTTTCTGCTTAATCTTGCTAAAACAGAATACCATAGACTAGGTAGTTCATAAACAGTAAAAGTGTATTTCTCATGATCCTGGAGGTTGGAAAGTCTAAAAGCAGATGCCAGCAATTTTTGTGTCTGATTCAAGTATCATTTCCACTTTCAAGATGGTGACTTAAAGTTGCATCCTCCATGAGGAGGGTGCACTAGAGCTGAGAGAAAGCCAAAGAGGTCTAACTCACACTATTATTATGAATCCTTTCCTGCAATAAGAGCATTAATCTATCAGGGCAAAGCCCTCATGGCCCAATAACCTCTCAAAGATCAAACCTCCAAATACTGTTACAATGGCAATAACATTTCAACATTTGTTTTTAAAGAGACAATGAATTCTGGGAAATTGGTTTATTGTAAATAGCCTTTTGAAATTAACAAAAACTAAGATATTTTGCAAAACAATTCCATATAACATCAATTTTATCCAAACATAAGAAGTCATTTGGGTGCAAGCATACTTGGTGGATTCTATGAATGAAATGTGAATCCACTTCTATATAGGATGAGGAGATTTGTTGTATATTCTTTGAACATTTTTTTCCAGAATGGAAGCAATATAAAAATATAGGATGATCAAGATTTTTTTTTTCTAAATTTGGAAGAGGTCACTGTAAATTTCACAAGCCACCTAGAAATTTAGAGGGTTTAGTTATTTTTGGTTTTGTACAATTTATTTAGGTATTTACATCAATTTTATCTAAGTTTTTTTTTCTAATAGGTTTCTAGTATGAGAAGTGTGCTATATGTTCATAGACCTTTAATCTTAAGTTTAATATGTCTTAGGAAATTAGAGGTCTATTATTAGGCACATTTCTAACTTGTTCCATTTCTTGATTATCTCCTCTATTCTATGTTCTTCTCACAACCAGGTTAACTTAATTCCTCAAGGTGTGAAGGGCATGATAAAATAAAAGATACTTGATGCTGCTTGGAAAATTTCACAATTACTGTAAATGAAGAGAAGGGCAATGAATACAAAATATTTCAGACCATAGTCCAGGGGGCATTTCTATATAGATTCAAATGAGAGATATAAAATACTTCCCAAATAAAAACGCCTTGTCTGACAGTAATAACAGTGTCATTTCCCAGCATACACTTCTCATTAGTATTAAGTTTTAACCCAAAGATGTAACTAGTTTTCAGTCTTCAGAGAAAATAAGTAAGCAAACAAACAAAAAACAAAACAACATCAAAAAAGTAGACACAAGAATGTGAATTGTCAACTTCTCTGGTCAAAGTTTCTTCCTTATCAAGGACTTCTGTGACAAACTAAGGGGCAGGACTAGGAGGGATGGGTGTTATTCTGCTTCTTTACATAAGGTTATAACCACTTTGTGTTTCAATTTTTTCATCTGTATAGACAGGATCCAAATATGCTACATAGAATGAACAGAAGATTAATTAGGATAAAATTGTTAGAATTGTGCCTGACACACAGTAAGAACTCAATGAATGTTAAACATTGCTGTTCAACTTACTATGATAATGATTATGAATAATATAATATGATGTAAATTATGACCAAGTAAATTAACTATCAAGATAATAACTATGATTTAATATTCTGAAAATAATTTAAGAACCAAGTTTTTGAACAGTTAAAAAATCATTATAGAGTTTCCACTTCGGCCTGCCCGCGTGAGATCCCGGTTCCGTCTACGGGCCCTGAGACGTACGGAATTTCCAGTTCAGATGGCCAGCATAAGTTCCCAGTTTGGCTGGCATCCCTGCGAACTGTGGGCGGAGTCCCCAGTTTAGCAGTTGGCTTGAGTTGCCAGCTCTGCCTGCCCAGGTAAGATCCCGGTTCCACCTACGGGCCCTGAGACCTATGGACGGAATTCCCAGTTCAGATTGCCAGTGCACCTGCCCTGAAGGAGAGACCCAGATGCCAGTTCGCCTGGCCTCCAGGGCCCAGAGTAGCAGATCCCTGCTGCTGCTGCAAGCAAGACACGACCTGAGGAAAAGCCCCCTCTACTCCCAGGGGAAGTGCGACCTGCACAGCTGCAACCAGAACAAGAGGGGAAGTGCGACCTGCCCAGCTGTAACCAGAACAAGAGGTAGGCACCCGCCGAGCCACCCTTCCGCTGTGCATTCTGCAGCTGGCCAAAGGTGCAGCTTTGACTCCACTAACAGGATCGCTGACTGGACGTGAACCAAGTCAACTGAAAAAGGAAGGGCATCCCAGGTTCCAGTTTGTTTGAGACTGGTTCCTGGGTTCAACTTTTTTTGTTTTGTTTGTTTGTTTTCTTATTTGGGGGGGGGGGTTTGTTTGTATATTTTTGCTTCGATTGACAGTGTGTTTGTTTGCCTCTGCTCCTCTTCTCTTTCTTTCTTTTCTTCCTTCTCACTTTTGCATTTTTTCTTCTTCCTTCACCTTCCCTATTTACACCCTGCCATTGCATACTCAACAGAGGCAAAAACAAGTTATACACAGAAATTGGGAGTTCTAGAATGGGTACAATTGAAATATATAACAAAGTGGTGTTATATATAGTTCATTCTCTATTTTCTTGACTCGCTCTCTCTCTTCTCTCTCTTACACTAATTTCTACTCCTTTGTCATTTTTTTTCCTCTTTTCCATCATTCTTCATTTCTTCTCTCAACCACTGCATAAGTTAGGTGTATATATATCAGACTTTCCACATAAGCATTCACTCCATTCTCTTTCCTCTCTCGTCTGCTGATACTAAACCACTTCCATAAAACTCTCTTCTCATACTTTCTAAGAAAGAACAATTCAATATACTCACCTCCTTCTTACTAAACATATCACCTCTGTGCCCAATTCTTGAAATTATAAAACCCCATCAGAAGCATACAGAGTAAATTGCAAACAAAATCTGGGTTAACTAAATCTGTACATTGTGATCAAACTGGGATTCTCTGAATAGAAAGTGTTTGATTTTAAAGTGTAAAGGATATATAAGGGGATCTGATAGCATAGGAGCAACATAAGGCTTTAAGGTAAAATCAAAATAGTCAAGGTCCCACAGTGCAGAAAGATAAGACACACAAGCAATATGAAGAAACAAGGGAAGAAAGTGACACAAACAAATCAATATAACTCCTCAGTAGATTCCATGGCAAGCACAGTGGGTGAAATGCCAGAGATGGAATTTAGAAATTACATATTCCAAGTGTTTGCAGAACTTAAGAATGAATTAAAAAATGAGATGAGGGAGAAAATACAGGAGGTGAAAGATCATTTTGACAAAGAACTCCATAAACAAATACAGGAAGTAAAAGATTACTTCAATAGGGAGATAGAGGCTCTAAAGAGAAACAAAACAGATATCCTGGAAATGAAAGAAGCAATAAGCCAAAATAAAAGCTCAATCGAAAGTATCACCAACAGAGTAGATCAATTGGAAGAAAGAACCTCAGACAATGAAGACAAAATATATATCCTAGAGAAAAATCTAGATTACACAGCAAAAATGGTAAAAAAAAAAAAAACAAGAACAGAACATTCAAGAATGATGGGACGACATAAAATGACCAACCTTAAGAGTAATTGGGGTAGAGGAGGGGGCAGAGTTTCAAGCCAAAGGAATGAGTAATTTATTAATGAAATAATTACAGAAAATTTTCCAAACTTGAGGAATGAATGGGAAAACCAAGTTCAAGAGGCCTACCGAACACCAAACATACAAAATCACAACAGATCCACACCAAGACACATTATAATGAAAATGCCTAATATACTGAGCAAGGAGAGAATATTAAAAGCCACAAGAGAAAGGAAGCAGATTACATATAGGGGGAAACCAATCAGACTATGTTCAGAATTTTCAACCCAGACCTTAAGAGCAAGAAGATCCTGGAATAGCATATTTCAAGCTCTGAAAGAAAAGGGATGTCAACCAAGAATCTTATATCCAGCAAAATTGAGCTTTAGATTCGAAGATGAAATAAAAACTTTCCACAACAAGCAAAAGTTAAAAGATTTCACAACTCGAAAACCAGCACTTCTGAACATCCTGGGCAACATTTTTCATGAAGAAGAAGAGAAAAATAACAACGAAAATCAACAAAGGGAGATATTAAACTAAGGGAAATACCAACCAGAAGACAAACCAAATCAAACTAAAGACCATAATACAAATAAAAATGGATGGGAATAAAAATCACATCTCAATAATAACCCTGAATGTTAATGGCCTAAACTTGCCATTCAAAAGACACAGATTATCTGAATGGATTAAAAGAAATGACCCAACATTTTGCTGTCTCCAAGAAACACACCTCGTAGAAAAAGACATCAATAGACTGAAGGTGAAAGGCTGGGAAAAGTCTTATCACTCACATGGCCGGCGAAAGCAAGCAGGGGTTTCCATTCTCATATCAAATAAGGTAGACTTCAAACCAAAACTAATCAAGAGGGACAAAGATGGATATTTCTTATTACTTAAGGGAACCATCCATCAACAGGATATAACAATCATAAATCTATATGCCCCAAATAATGGAGCACCTACATTCATCAAACAAACTCTTCTCAAGTTCAAGAGTAAAATAGACCACAACACAGTTATTCTAGGGGACTTCAACACACCTCTCTCACCAATGGATAGATCATCCAAACAAAAGCTAAATAGAGAAACTTTAGGCCTCCTTAAAATAATTAATAACTTAGACCTAACGGACATATATAGAATATTTCATCCTTAAGTAAACAAATACACATTTTTCTCAGCAGCACATGGCTTCTTCTCCAAAATAGACCACATATTATGTCACAAGGCAACTCTCAGCAAATATAAAAAAATAGAGATACTACCCTGCATGCTATCGGATCATAAAGGGATGAAATTGGAAATCAATGACAAAACAAGGAATAAGAAAAACTACTCCATCAACTGGAAGCTAAACAACATGCTACTGAATGAACAAGGGGTTGAAGAAGACATCAAAGAGGAGATTAAAAAGTTCCTAGAGGCAAACAAGAACACAGATACAACGTATAGGAATCTCTGGGACACTATGAAGGCAGTAGTAAGAGGAAAATTCATTGCACTGAGTTCATTCCTTAAAAGGAAAAAAAAAAAAAAAAAAAAAAAACCAACAAATAAATGACTTAACATCACACCTCAAAGCACTAGAAAAAGAAGAACAGATCAACACCAAGAGCAGTAGAAGACAGGAAATAATTAAAATCAGAGCAGAAATTAATGAAATTGAGACTCAGGAAACAATTCAAAGAATTGACAAAACTAAAAGTTGGTTCTTTGAAAAAATAAACAAAAATTGACAGACCCTTAGCGATGCTAACAAAAAGAAGAAGAGAAAAAAATTCAAATTACTAACATTCGTGATGAAAAAGGGAATATCACAACAAAAACCTCAGATATACATAAGATAATTAGAAATTACTTTGAAAACTTGTACTCTAATAAAATAGAAAATACTGAATGCGTTGACAGATTTCTAGAGTCCTATGATTTGCCTAAATTGGAATTGGAGGCTATACACAATTTAAACAGATCTATTACAAGCAAAGAAATAGAAGATGCCATCAAAAAGTTACCAACAAAGAAAAGTCCAGGACCTGATGGGTTTACAGCCGAGTTCTACAAGACTTTTAAAGAAGAACTAATACCAATGCTCTTCAAACTATTTCAAGAAATAGAAAAAGAGGGAGCTCTTCCAGACTCTTTCTATGAGGCCAATATTACATTAATCCCAAAGCCAGGCAAAGATACATCCAAAAAAGAAAACTTCAGGCCAATATCTTTAATGAACATAGATGCAAAAATCCTCAACAAAATTTTGGCAAATCGGATACAAAAGCATATCAGAAAGATAGTGCACCACGATCAAGTGGGGTTTATTCCAGGGATGCAAGGCTGGTTCAACATTCGGAAATCAATAAACATAATACATCATATCAATAGACTTAAAGATAAAAATCATATGATTATCTCAATAGACGTGGAAGTAGCATTTCACAAAATACAGCACCCCTTTATGTTCAAAATACTGGAAAAACTAGGAATAACAGGAACATATCTCAACATTATAAAAGCTATTTATGCAAGGCCCAGAGCTAACATTATCTTAAATGGAGAAAAATTGAAAGCATTCCCTCTATAAACTGGAACAAGACAAGGATGCCCCCTTTCACCACTGCTATTTAACATAGTACTGGAAACTCTGGCCAGAGCAATTAGACAGATGAAAGAAATTAAAGGGATCCAGATAGGAAAAAAAGAGCTCAAATTAGCACCATTTGCTGATGACATGATAATATACCTAGAAGACCCAAAAAACTCTACCAGAAAACTTTTACAACTAGTAAATGAATTTGGCAAAGTAGCAGGATACAAAATCAATACCCATAAGTCAAAGGCATTTTTGTACATCACTGACAAAGCCTCCAAAAGAGAAATGATGAAAACTACCCCATTTTCAATAGCATCAAAAAAAATAAAATACCTGGGAATCAACTTAACGAAAGAGGTGAAAGACCTCTATAAGGAAAATTATAGAACACTAAAGAAAGAAATCACAGAAGAACTCAGAAGATGGAAAGACCTACTTTGCTCTTGGATAGGTAGAATCAATATTGTCAAAATGTCCATACTACCAAAAGCATTATACAGATTCAACACAATTCCAATCAAAATCCCAATGTCATTCTTCAAAGAAATAGAAAAAGCAGTCATGAAATTCATTTGGAAAAATAAAAGACCCAGAATAGCCAAAGCAATCCTGAACAAGAAAAGTGAAGCAGGGGGCATCACCATACCAGACTTTAAATTATACTATAGAGCAATAGTAACAAAAACAGCATGGTATTGGCACCAAAACAGACTGGTGGACCAATGGTACAGAATTGAGGACACAGAGATTAATACATATAATTTCAGCTATCTTATATTAGACAAAGACGCCAAAAATGTACAGTGGAGAAAGGATAGCCTCTTCAACAAATGGTGCTGAAAAAACTGGAAATCCATATGCAACAAAATGAAATTAAACCTTTGTCTCTCACCATGCACAAAACTCAAGTCAAAGTAGATCAAGATCAAGGACTCTAGTTGGAATTAGACCAGAGGACCCTAATACACCCATAATAGAAGAAAAAGTAGGTATATAACTCCAATTTCCAACATGTTGAAGAGAAACCAGATAGATTAGGCCCCAAGTTAGTCCTTAATAAGAATCTCTACTCTAAGTAAGAAGAAAAGCTAAGCTCTATCTTTCTTTACTCTAAGCTACTCTACTCTAAGCCAAGAAGAAAAGCTCGCTTTAATCTTTCTCTCTAAAAATCTTTCTTTCCCTCTCTCTAAGCTCTAAGAAAGTAGAAGTAAAAGTAGTAAAAGCTATACTCTGCCTCCGAGAGTTTTCATCCCGGGTTACGGTACCAGGCAGCTTACAAATGGTGGTCCGTCCGGGGCTCGGCAGGCAGAGAAGAAAAGCTAAGAAAGGAGAGCAACGAAAAAGCATAGCCTCAGACTCAGTTGAGACCAGCAAAAAGAGTAGTAAACAAGAGAGCATAGCCTCTGACTCAGTTGAGGCCAGTTAAGAATTAAGCTGAAGCAGAGTAGCCAGCGAAAAGCCGAAGCAAGCCGGCCAAAAGCCGAAGCAGAGTAGCCGGCCAAAAGCCATAAAAAAATATAGAGAAAAAGCCTTGAGCTTTAGTATAAAGAAAAAAGCCATGAGCTTAAAAGAAAATAGAGAATTAAATAGCATGGTAAAAACCATGCAGAAAAAAAAAAAAAAAAAAAAGCCATTGAGCTTTGGCAAGAAAGCCATAAAGAAAAATAAAGAAGAGGAGAAAAAAAAAAAAAAAAAAAAGTCAAAGCCGCTTATGCAATTGTGCTTAACTAGGTGCGTTAGCTGCTCCTCAGCATTAGGCTTCCTTAAAGCCACAGCACCTTCTCAAAAAGGGCTCAAATATCCACCCTTTCAAAAATAAAAGGTGAAAAGCTAGGTAGGGAAAATAAAAGAAAATAGAGAAAATAAAATAGAGAAAATAGAACAAAAGCACCTTTTTAAACTAAAGGGAAGGAATATGAAGGAGCCCTAATTAGGAAGGGCTGTTGCAGCTAGCTGGAAGCCATAAGTTCCACCTGATATGTATGTGACGCACCTGTAGGCACCCACAAACCTGAAGGTATATAACCGGGTGAAAGCGGGTCCGAGTTAGGAGAACGGAGAATTCAGTCAGCCGGCAGTCACTCGGTCGGTCAGAAGAATCAGAGCGGCCAGAACGTAGGCAGAGCGGTTACAGAAGAGAAACCAGATAGAAGAAGTAATGACTGGTCAGAGTTAGGCCGAGACTCCTGAGGAAGACAGAAGACAGAAGACAGAAGAAGGAAGAAAGAAGAGAGAAGAAAGAAGCTCTAGTCTTTCTCTAAGCTAAGCTCTATCTTTCTTTAAGCTACTCTACTCTAAGCTAAGAAGAAAAGCTAAGCTCTATCTTTCTTTACTCTAAGCTACTCTACTCTAAGCCAAGAAGAAAAGCTCGCTTTAATCTTTCTCTCTAAAAATCTTTCTTTCCCTCTCTCTAAGCTCTAAGAAAGTAGAAGTAAAAGTAGTAAAAGCTATACTCTGCCTCCGAGAGTTTTCATCCCGGGTTACGGTACCAGGCAGCTTACACTGTAGCACAAGAATTATTACCAAGAATTAATGAATGGGATAGATTTAAACTAAAAAGCTTCTTCTCAGCAAAAGAAACAATCACTGAGGTGAATAGAGAACCAACTAACTGGGAACAAATATTTAATACATGTACATCAGACAGAGCACTAATTTCTAGAATGTATAAAGAACTCAAAAAACTCACCACCAAAAAAACAAATATCCCAATAAATAAATGGGCCAAAGAAATGAACAGACACTTCTCAGAAGAAGATATACAATCAGTCAACAAATACATGAAAAAATGCTCAACATCACTGGTAATTAGAAAGATGCAAATCGAAACTACCCTAAGATATCATTTCACACCAGTCAGAATGGCAGCTATTATTAACACAAACAACAATAAATGTTGGAGAGGATGTGGGGAAAAAGGCACACTCATGCATTGCTGGTGGGACTGCAAAATGGTACAACCATTATGGAAAGCAGTATGGAGATTTCTTGGAAAACTTGGAATGGAACCACCCTATGACCCGGCTATCCCACTCCTGGGTCTCTTCCCAAAGGACTTAACAACAGCATATTACAGTGACACAGCCACTTCAATATTTATAGCAGCACAATTCACAATAGGTAGGTTGTGGAACCAACCTAGATATCCCTCAGTAGATGAGTGGATAAAGAAAATGTGGTATATACGCACAATGGAATTTTACTCAGCAATAAAAGAGAATAAAATAATGGCATTTGCAGGTAAATGGATGAAATTGGAGAATATAATGCTAAGTGAAGTTAGCCAATCCCAAAAATCCAAATACCGAATGTCTTCTCTGATATAAGGAGGCTAATTCACAGTGTTGTTGGATGAAGGTACATAGGAGGATTAGAGGAACACTAGAATGGTCAAAGGAAAGGGAGGGTAAGGGAGGGAGCAAGGGGGAGAGAGGGGGGAAAAAAGGAAAAAAAAATTGGTGGTTGAATGAGATTGATATCATTATCCTAAATGCATGATTGAAGATCTGAATGGTACTTATATACTTTGTATACAAATAGTTATATGTAAAAAGATGCTATATATGTGCATTATGAATTGTAATACATACTACTACAATAAATTAAAAAATTTTTAAAAATTAAAAAAAAAAAAACAACTAAAGATAGAGATGAACTACTGAACTATGTTCAGCAATCTCACTCCTGGTTATAAAGCCAAGGGAAATGAACTCTCAGTACATCAAAGAGAAACATCTGCACTCCAGTGTTCATTGCAACACTATTTATAATAGCCAAGAAGTGGAAACAATGTAAGAATCCCTCAGCAGATGTGTGGATAGAGAAAATGTGGTACATATATACAATGAAATACTATTCAGCCATAAGAAAGAATGAAATCCTATCATTTGTAACAACATGAATGGAACTGGAAATCACTGTGTTCATTGAAATAAACCAGGAATAGAAGGATAAGTGCCATGCTCTCACTCATCTGGAGAATGTAAAAAAGTTGATGTCATGAAAGTTGGAAACACAATGCTAATTACCAGAGGCCAGAGCGTATGAAGGATGGTGGGACACTTTGATCACTGGGTGCTGAGTTAACAGTGAGATAAGAGCAAGAATTTCTGAAGTGCTTTTGCCTAACAGGGTGACTATAGGTAACAATAATGTGCTGTACATTTCAGTAAGCTAGAAGGATTTTGAAAGTATTCACTACAAATGATAAATGTTTAAGAAGGCAAATATGTTTAAGTTGGTTTGAATATCATGGAATGTATATACTTATTGAAACATCACATGTACTCCAGCAATAATATGTACAACTTTTATGTTTTTATGAATCAGTTAAACAATAAACTTCAAAAGCTTAAAAAAATCATTATATGTGATATGAAATAACTAAAAATCACATTCAAAAGTGAATCTACCAAACTTTAGAATAACTACATTATAAGGTTATATATGATATGCACTTATTCCACATTTTTGATAAAGCAAAATTTGTAATTGGTAGACAGTGTAAAAACTTGGTAAAATTTTGCAGACAATTTAGTAAAAGATTTTATCTTGTATTTATTCTAAGTCATTGAAACTTAAATAAAATTTGAATGCTTGTATGTATAAGGACTCACGAAATCTCTAAATCAAGTTTTCAGTCAACACAGATGAAAAAATTTACTCTTCCTTAGTAAATATTACAGACTGAAGTCACTTAACTTGTGAAGGCTCTATGGTTCATAAAAGAAGAACTTAAATGTTCAATTTCAGAGAGTGTGGGACCAAAACCGTGGTCAATAATTCATATTTCTACCCTATAGAACATCTACCTACAAACACAGTCTGTAGATTTATCTCTTGAACTACCTTTCCTACTCCTTTCAGCCTCTGAGCGCCCATCTTCTTCCCCAGGCCCTACTGCTGCTTCCAGAATCATCTTCTTGGTCTTATCAACATCCCTCTTTCAAGACCCACTAACACCATCTTTTTTTTTTTCTTTTCTTTTTTGGAATTCATTTTTTATTCTAAGTTGTTATAAATGACAGCAGAATGCATGACATTTCATATTACACATATAGAGCACATTATTACAAATCTCTGGTTGTATGTAAAGTATATTCTCACCATTCTTAACACCATCTTTTTGTGGTTGGCTCCTTTGCTGCTGACTAACCATGAGCTCACAGGCAAAGGCTGCTTTCAGCAACTTGGCCAACCTGCTGCACCTGAAGGCCTCCCTTGTCTTCCTCTCTTGGCCTCTATTCCCACCATGAAAACATGGCACTGAAGGTGTGAGCCACTTCTTCAAATTGGTGGAGAAGTGCCAGGGCAGCCAGCATCTGTAAAAGATGAAAAACCACACAGTGGCTTAGCCCTTGGCCAGGTGGACTGGTAGCCATTTGCAGATGAATGGGAGAGTAGTCTGAATGATATGGGGAAGTCATGTTGGCCCTAGACATAAACCTGAAATCAGACCCTGTTGGATCTGCACATCCTGGGCTCTGAGCCTACTGATCACCATCTTTATGGCTTCTTGGAGAACTACTTCCTAGACTGGAAGTGGAAACTGGTCCTGAACTTGGGCAGCCATCTCACAGAACTCTGCAGACTGGAAGGGGCTAAGCTGAGCTGGACCAGACTCATCCTAAAACATGTGAGGAACACCCCCATCCTCCACTTCATCCTGTATGAAAGGAAAAAGAAGGAAGAGGACAAGAAGAGGAGGAGGAGGAGAAGGAGTCACCTGAGAACTCTTAAGAAAATAAAAAAAAACCCAAAAAGATGAAGAAAACAGTCACTGAATAATGATGGTCTTCCTTTAAATTTATTTAAAATACAGTACACATTTTCATGGTTTATAGCTATTTTTTCAAATATATTACAATAATGAATTTCCACAAAAACCCATACCAACACTGAAAAATTATTATCTCTATAAGTTTAAAGTGCATTGTTTGGCCTAGTTTTGATGATGGTGATATTATTTCACAATGATTGCAAGGACTGATGAAGATCCACAAAAATATATGAAACTGTAACTCAGTAGCTACATTCAGACAAAGTTTAGGTCACAGCCACATTTCATCTACAAAAGCTGTGACATCAAAGTACACACAGCATGTTCCAATCCATCTCTCATCATGCTCCCTGCTAATTTGCCATGTACAAAGACACATTTTTAATCCTACAAAGTCTGAATAACAAAAACTAAGAACTTTATGCTGTGGTGAGATAACTATGATGTGGGTAAGTGAAATAAACAGCAAAGGATATTGTAATAGTTCTTTTTGGTGGGAGTACTTTATTGGACTAGGCCTTTCAGGATTTAAAAAAAATGAGATTTCTTATTTTGTCTTGTTTTTGCTTAAAATGTAAGTTCATAAATATTCACCCAGGGGCATTATTCTTTCAACCATGGTACACACTAGTTTTAAAAGCATGTTAAATCTGGCTTAGGCATCATAGTCAAAAATGTCCTGAACTATGGTACAAGATGATTTTCTCTTAAACACCAGTCTTAGAGGCAATCCAGTTGCGGTAGGAAGTCACTCTCATGTAGACCCCTGGTTTATTGATTTTACCACAGTCAACTCCCCAGCTCACTATTCCAACAAGGTACCAAATATCTCGATAATTGGGATGAACCAGTGGTCCTCCAGAGTCACCCTAAATAAAACAAAGAACATTCATCATTATGACAATTTTCTTTCAGATACTTCAGTTACAGGAAACGTTAAGCCCAGATTAAGTCCACAAGTGGTTGTTGTTTCATGGAGATAGGAAGAAGGTATGTGATGCAAATCCCTGTATCATCCTTATCCCCAACAGTGACCCACTAGAATGTATTCCCTGGTGTGTACCTGAACCTGAAGGTGTTATCTGAAAAGTTACAAACTCTACTTCTATGAGAAAGCTTTCGGGTGATACATAGTATGAATAGACTTGAAATTTAGAGTTTTGTATCTGAGAAAATTATTTAAAACACAACTCATGAGAGAGAGAGGAATGTAGGAAGAATTTGGGAGTGGACTTAAAGTAAAACATTTCTGAGACTGCTTTCTTATTGACATGTGGTTAAAAGATGGACTGTGATGCTAGATAACCTGAAACTGCACGCCAGTTCTGCCACTTACTAGGAGTGTGACCACGTACAAAGTACTTAATAGTCCTCTGTCTCTGTTTTCTCATATATGAAATGAGAATAATGATAGTACCTACATTATAAGATCATGATGAGAACTACATGAATTGATATTTGTAAAGGACTTAGGAGAGTAACCCATTAAGAATAAGTTCAACATAAATATTAAACACTTAGAAACACATCTTGTATGTAGAGAAGAATTATTATAGTGCAAAGCTGAGAGGGATACTGACAGGACTGTCAAAGTGCCAATTAACTGAAGCATGCAATTGTCTCCATCTTGATGATTTTCATAAAATAATAGCAGTTATTTATATGCTATGTGGTCAATATGAATGGTGTTCAGAGTTACCTGGCAGGCATCAATATTTCCTTCCATGTACCCTGCACATAACATTGTGTCCTTTATCACACCATTATACACTTCTGGAGCATTACAAGTGTTTGTATCAATAATTTTCACTGGTGCTTTCTGAAGTAACTCTGGGAATTCACCTACAGAAAGTAAACATCAGCAAAAGAGTGGATGTGAAACAAAGCAAGATGGAAACCTTCCTTGGCTCTCTATGAGTAAGACCTATATTTGACTGTTGTCCCTTAGGATAAAAAAATCCCGCTCAGTTCCATTAGTCAAACTGACAAAAAAAAAAAAAAAAAAAAAAAAAAAAAAAAAAAAAAAAAAAATCTTCAAATAAAGTTCAAAACATTTTTCAAATGTGCCTTTCAAAGTCTTCATCTTTCTTCTTGTATCTTTGGACCAGAATCTTTTCAATTAGGTTCTCTAGGCAAGGGAGGTTCTATACCCTAACAGGTTTTCCTGGAATGCTCCAAACCAAGACAATTTGCAAAAACCCCAAAAACAACATTTCCTGAGTGATCACCTGAGTGCACTGGGCATCTGGAGGTAAATGATGTCTTGGGCACTAACTAGATTGCTCATATTTCTTGTTGTTCTTTTACTGTGCACAGTATGTTTTCACTGGACTCACCATCAAATGTAAGTGCTCCCCATCCTGTAACAACAACTCCTTCACCTGGTGACACAATCTCTGTGGCTTCAGGAAGACAAACTCGATGTACATCATTTGTAAATACAACATTTTCAGTGAGCAGTATAACTGCAACATCATCATGATGTTCACCCTTGACGTAGTCTTCATGAATAATAATTTGTTGAACATAATGTATCATATAGGGGGGACTTACTGTAGTGCCAAAGCTAACAGTATAGTTTCTTGGATTTTCTGACCTAAAGAAACAAAGACAAAAATAAATCACTTTTGTATTTATTTGAAAATAAATAGAAATTCTGCATTCTATAGTGAATAGTAGAAATTCTGCATCTACTATACACTTCTTTATGATATTAGTATTTCTTTTCCCTATTGTCCATTGCAATGATACAACTTTTTAATTAATTTTTAAAAACATTTAGAAAAATCTTGAGTCCCTACACCATACTTTATGTAAGGCAATGAGGATATAGAAATGAAAAAAAATAATATATGCTTTCAAGAAGCTTAAATAAAGTAAAAGATGGGCACAAGCACAGACAATTATAATAATTGTTTAAATTCTTGTGTGTGTAATTAGTGGAGCCACTAAACAGAAGGGCTTAAATCTGTGTGCTTAAAGTAAAGGAATATTTCTCAGGGAAAATAATATTTTGGATAGGACTGAGTCATATTTGCCTAAAAGACCAGAAAAGTAGAGCATTTGTGGAAAAGGGGTTGGGGGAGATTGATTTATGGAGCGAGAGAGGTGTGAAATAGGATGCTGCATTTTAGCAACCACAAGTAGTTTAAGTTCTGAAGTGTAAAGTGATTTAGACAATACTCGTAAAAAAATAATAAAGTACCCAAAATCATGACCCTTCCCTTTTTTTTTTTTTTTTTTTTTTTTTTTTTTGGGTACCGGGGATTGAACTCAGGGGCACTCGACCACTGGGTCACATCCCCAGACCTTTTTTGTATTTTGTTTAGAGACAGGGTCTCACTGAGTTGCTAAGTGCCTCCCCATTGCTGAGGCTGGCTTTGAACTCGTGATCCTCCTGCCTCAGCCTCCCAAAGTGCTGGGATTACAGGTGTGCGCCACCGCGCCCGGCTCCTTCCCATTTTATCATGTACTTTTTCCTTCAACCAGAACCTTTTTTCATGTCCTCAGTAATATTTTTAATGCTTTTATTAGTGCACTATTGTTACACATGGTATTGGGGCTCATTCCATATATGCACGGAATATAATTTGCTCTACTTCAATCCCCAGTACTTCTCCTTTCCCTCTTCTCCTCCCTCAGCTGTTCCTCTTCCTTTGCTCTACTGGTTTTCCTTCTATTTATTTATAGGTTTTGTTTTTTAAAATTTGTGCTTTGTAGATATACATAAACATGAAATTCACTATAGTATATTTGTATGTGTACATAGCATGATTTGGTCAATTTCTGAGTCTGGCTTGTTTCATTTAGCATGATGTTCTCCAGTTTCATCCATGTACCGGCAAATACCATAAGACACTTTTGAGGATAAAAGGGTATTCAACTAAGAATTAAGCAGGTATAACAGCTACAATTGGGACTAGGGCAGAGCTCTTCATCTCCACAGATGAGCAACATGATGAACTTACCGTTGAAAGCAGTGAGCTGCAGTTACCAAGTATCTCTCACTGATCAAGGATGCCCCACAGTAGTGTCGGCCATTGAATTTCACACTTGCTTGCCATGGCCATTCTCCTTTTTGAGCAGTGGAACCTCCTTTAATTCTATCATATGTAGCTGACATCCTTGGTCGTCTTCCACAACCTATCAGGGAGGGTCAGTTTTGTTCCATTGAGAATAGAAAGATAATATTTGATTACAAAGCAGAGAGTTGTCCTGATATGGTTATATCTGACAATGTCTTACACTGATAGGAATAAAATATGATCAGTACAGGAATCACTAGTCATCCCTGGATCACTTGTCTAGCCATCATAAATGTTCTAAGATACTTCAGCACTTGGACAATGTGTAAGTCCATGGACTTTGAAACCAGACTCCCTGAATTTGAATTCTGGTCCCACAACTTACAAGCTGCATAAATCTGAGTAACTATTTCACTTCTTCATGTTTGAGTTTCCTTGCCTCCTAAATAATATCATAACCATGCCTATCTCTAGCACTGCTCTGAAGATTGCATGATTTATTCTATATGAAGCACTTAGAACTGTGTCTAGTAAAGAGAAACAAATCTTATATTTCATATTATCTCATGTTTAATTTTAAAACTATTTGAACTTACGGTTGTTGATCATCTTTTCAGCTTCAACCTTACTTATTTCTGTAATTGAACAAAAAATCTATAGTTATTTAACAATTAACTGAGCCCGAGGCAATGGAGAAAGATGGTAGCTCTAGCAGAGCAAAAAGGTCCAGAAATAATTTGGATTCTCAGGATGAAGAGTCAATAGAAAGGAAGAACATTGGTTTTTGGGAATTTTTCTCTTTCTATATGTGAATGTATTATGTGAAAATACCCTCTTCATAGTTCCATATGGGAGACTTCTTTTTTAATTTAATTGAAATTGTATCTACATCATCTAAAGTAGAAAATTGTGAGTTTCCTTTCATAGAAGGAGAGGAAGTCTTCAAAAGTGAATCTAGTTTGGGTCTATATACAAAAATAACTTTAAAAAGTGACCTGTCTTATAATGGCACATCAATGTTGTTTCTGAAAATTTAGGATACCATGAAAAGAAAACCAAAGCACACTATTACTTATAAAGATTGTTTAAATTAGTAATATCAGCTTTAGAATGAGAAACAGCTCCCTTTCCTCCGAAACCACCTATAAAAGGTGTGGCATTATTGAATGTATTTTTAATAATAAAGAAAACAAATAATTGCTCTGATTTAAATGAAATTTATTTTAAAATATATTTAAGATCAGTTTTGTGTCTGGTATGTATGATATGTGTTAGAGACAAAATAATGAAAATAACATTGCTCAGGTATAATATATAAGCTTACCCATGAGCCTCAGAGAATTAGGATCTGTAGACAAGGATCCAGAGTGGCTTTTCAGCATCTGATGTAAGATGCTTTCAATTCTTTGTCTTGTGGTTTCTTTCGATGATTTGGAATTCTTGAATACCAGCCATATATGTGCTGTCAGACTGTTGTTATCGGGACTGGAAACAACATAAAAGTTTCATATGTTGCTAAATGTAGCATTTCCTTCCTTACTCTCTGGTATATTTTTTTTAATCTTGGCTTTTTCTGCTCTTTTATGGCTTTGTGCACTACCTTCACTATAGGTCAAGCACAGTATTATCCATTTGTCTACATTTAGTGGTAACATTATGCATGCAGCCATATTATTCAGTTTAGAGGTCAATTCTACAAATCTGAAAAAATGGGAAAAGCTGAAACACAAATTATGACAATTACACAATTCTACCCTCTAGGAATTTCTAGACATGCATACAATGACTACACTAAACGAGGTAGAGGCAGGAAGATATTTATCCTAACTGGAGACATTCAGAGGAAGAATAAGTCATTTTTTACTTAAGGATCAGATAAATTTTCATGAAAGAGGTGATATATACACTGGACTTCAAATATTGTTATTGCTACTTCATTATCAAATAGAAAATTTCATCACCAGAGATAAGGAGGAATCATACTACAGAATAACTGATTGATAATATTAATTAACATTTATTGTGCATATGTTTTTTGTTATCACATTTATTAGTACACATTTTATTGCATCTATGATAACACTAAAACATAATTATAATTTATCATGTTTTATACACATGGAAAAATTGAGGCTCTGATAGGTTATGTAAATATACTCAATATGCAACTACTAAATGGGGGTTTAGAGTCAGTACATCTGATTCCATAAACAAGGCTCCTTACACTATGCACTCCATCACCCCATGTCTAGTCTTCCAATGACTATGGTGTCTGAGAGATTGGGCTGAGATAGAGAGGGGCTTTTAATATAATCCAGTGATGAGAAGATATTGAACAAATTGCATTCAAAGATTAATCTGAAGATTGATGGGGGAAAGGCGGGCAGCCCAAGAGGCTGGCCAACAAAATTATTAAGGAGCCCTGAGGCTAGTGTCTGAAGTGTTATCATTATGTTTTGAGTCTCCCTAAGGGGTGCTCATCATTTTGGCATATAAATCAATAACAAATCCTACCAAGAACTCCACTCACATTGCTACCAAACAATGTAGTACGTTTGATTTTTGCAGGAGTATGTGCCAAAGTGAAAGACTGTCTGTGTCCTCTCTGTCACTTTGTCTGAACCCTACAGATAGCTGAAGTTATGTGCACTGGAAAACAAAGCAGAGAGGTCTTCTGATAGTTGCAGTCACCTGGGACCTTCAACTTTAGTTTTCCATTTCTGTGCAATACTAAAATTGCTATTTGGAACCTTAATTTATTCTGCAATTCCAGAAGTCACATGAGCCCAGGACCAGGGGAAGAAGGGAGAACATTAATGACACTGATGAAAGTAAAAATAATAATCACCTTCACTGTAAATGTATTTATTTGCAAGTATTTCCACACACACATTACCTTTTTAATTGTGAGTACAATTCTGTGAGCAAGGCAGGGCAGATGTTGTCACTAACATTTCATAAGAGAGAGGAATAGATTTAAAGTGGTACAGTGATTCACCCAAGGCTTTAGGTCTATGAAATGGAAAATACAGGGCTCAAATTGTCTAAGTGCATTTTAAGGTTATTTCTACTATTTTTTTGCTATTCGAAATCCATATGCAGAGAACACAGTATAGTTATTTTGCATCTTGATATGGTGACTAGAGGGTTCTCCTTGGTAACAAAGCCTGTCTTCTACCCCATATCTAATAAGAATACTGGGAACAATTCCACATATTTAGCTGACTTGCAAGTAGAAAGACTGAAGAAAACAGAGCTCATATTTATGATACTGATAAATAAAATGTTAATGCATCAAACATTGGTCTAAAGGACCATCAAAATTTTTTGGCTATAAATATTTAGGAAATCAGACTGATGAGTTATCCATAATTTGAAGGTTAATGCATTCCTGATAGATTTAATGAATTCAACAATATAGCCCCAATACTCACTTTGGTTTTATACTGAACAATTTGTCTGATATTTATGATAATATTGGACATTGGTAACTTACTGGCTAATGACTGTACTGTATCAATAGAACTTTCACAGAAGAACTTGAAGTATACTGATATGCATGATGATTCTGATGATTACTTACACTAGTGTGATGACTTGAGAATTTATATATTGTCTGTAAATGTTAGAACTTTGAAATGCATCAACCATCTGTGAGGACAGAACATAGTCAAACATCAAAATTTAATAATAAATTTATATTTCAAAGAATTAACAATGAAACAAAGTAGAAAAATACTTACTTTAGTTTCAAGAATTTTACTAATATAGTTATTTTTTCTGGTGATGTCTCCTTTTCATAATTTCTATTATATGGGATATCCAGCACTTTGAAGCTACCTTGATAGTAGTATGTCCTATTCTCTGTGAGACAAAGAAATAATCCAAGAATTATTCAAATTAAATGGACTTCATACTCAGATGTAGATTACATAGTAATACCAACTAGTATGTATTATGCTTGTTGGATATTGATATACCCATGTGAATTTTTCTGGTACAGTTGATTAGATACCCTAGGCATTGTGGAAAGTGTTTATAGAACCAATAATAGAACACACACACATCAGAAAAAGGTCAGAAAGAAAAATTACACCATCTTGGTTGAGACAGAAAGGAATATATACTTTAATGATATTTTTGTCTGATCAATTGCCAGATTATGAATAAAAGTAGCTGCCATTTAATATCCATTGAAGGAAAATATTTTTAAGAGTTTTTTTTAAATATTTATTTATTTACTTTAGTTGTACACAATGCAATCCATTTATGTTTACGTGGTGCTGAGGATTGAACCCGGGCCATGCACGTGCAAGGTGAGCGCTCTGCCGCTGAGCCACAACCCCAGCCCCAGGAAAATATTTTTTAAAGACCAAATGTTTCAGGAAAATTGTTTCAGAGTAACTTGCCAAATATACTAAAAGGAGCCAAAGATCAAAGCTCAATCTGCCTAACTTGAAAACCCACAGCTAATGCATTCTGTTTCCTTTTGAAATTTTCATGGATACTAAGCCACTTGATAGATGTCACATCTTATCTTTAGTAAGGTAATAGATGTTAAGTACTTACACCATGCTAGGCATGGTGTAAGAGTTGCTAGCATATAATAAGAACTAAATAAGTTTTATTTTGCAGTATAATCAATGCCCTTGAAGATTATCTTGTGGAAGAGACATGCTTAATATGGATGAAGCCATTACATGAGTTACCAATAACAATATAATTAAATGATGAAGTTGGTTTTTCAACTATAAGTTCTATATGAATCAAGAGAAGGGAGGAACAATAATTAAAATAAAACATGGTGCTATTAAAAATGTTAAAATATTTTATAGTGCTAAAGATAATGGAGAAAGAAGTTATAAAGTCCTAAACAAAAATCTGAAAATGTTTTTATTATAAATGATTTATAAATGAATGTTGCTAATTGCAGTTAACTTGTCTGTGCATTGTCATGTTTATTTACTATAAAGACCAAACTTTACAATTACAGTGTATCAGGTTATACCATAAGCAGCAAAAAAGATCTTAAAACTATTTGACTTCTTTTCATAATTCAGTGTTTACAATACATCCTTCATTTCTCATTTGGATTCCTACTTATTTCTATTACAATATTCAGCAGCCATGAATATTCCTTAATGTAAATTAACAAATTGTCAAGATGTGGATTTTTTTTATTACAATAGAATGGAGCACTTTTCTCGGAGCCAATGGATAAACAGAATATTTACTATCTTAATCTTCTTAATCTCATATATCTAAAATATATGAGATTAAGAAACCATAAACTAGAGCAAGAAAATCAACTCTTGAATATCCTGTTCTTAATTTAAATCTATGTAGCAGTCCTAGTGGGACATTGAGACCTCACCAACTATGCTGACGTCACTGTGGATACGGTCATTGAGCTCAGTTGGTACCTAATTCAATGAAAATAATCCACTGGGATGGCAAGTCAGTAAGGCAGACTCATATCATATAAATAACATTCTCAACTCCACAGAAGTTCAAATGCCAATATGAATTGAGAAAGATGGATAAGGGGACAGAATAAAGAAATCATTTTTCATGACTTAATTACTTAAAATTATTTCTAAAAAGAAAATCAAAAATATGTACAATTTTTTACACTAGGGGTACTCTAGGTACAACATAAGAATTTAAATGTGTATCATGAGAATACTTCCACATTATCCTATGTCTAAGCCCATAAAAAGAAGAAAAGACAAAAATGTGAGCTGAATTCTAAGGAAACTAAAGAAAACAGCCACAACTCCAGGCCTACATCCCAAAACCTATGATGTAAGCAGGCCCAAACTATGAAGTATACACTAAAGTGAGAAATTATATAAATCAGAGATGCCTTTTATAACTTAAGCTAGATATAGATTTTTCTACAAGTTCTCAATGAGTAGAGTAATAATACTCCAAATCCTGAAAACACAAAAGGAATATTTCTATTTTCCCACTGCAGAATGGCAGAAGAGAAAATACAAGTTAAAACATACTACAATTCTCTTTTTAATATATATGGTCTAATTTTCCCACTGAGGAAATCTGTTGGTGGTAAACTGGGGTATAGAAGGTAGGGGAGTCATGAATCACTGTATCATAATTAAGAGAGTATGCAAATTAGAGTACTTTCCTCAGGGTCATTCCAGCCACCTAAGTATTAAATATTGAAGATACATGTGTCTTGTGTTTAAAGAAAATAACGTAAGATAAAAGAATGTTTGAGACAAAAAAAGATCAAAATGTAAGCCTCAAACTTTCCCAATCTGTAACCCATCTCCAAGCCTACATCCCAGAATATTCCTTCAAAAACATCTGGCCCATATTACAGAAAGTTAACTAATCATTATAAAAAAGAAAGTGAATAGATAATTCAAATAACTAAAAAATAGGAATACAGCAACATCAAGAATCACATTAAAGAGTTGAAAGTGGTTGCCTCTGATAAAAGGGAAATAAAATAGTGAAAGAAGGGCTGAATTTATCACTAAAAGCTCTGGCTATTTGACTCTTCAAAGTATATCTATCTTTTTTATTATTCTTTTTTAAGTTATGTGCAACATCAAGACACGTCCTGACATTATCACAAAAGCATGGAACACAATCCACTACAATTCAGTGCTCAGCAGTCTTCCTCCCCTATACCACTCCCCAGCTGCCCTCCCTCCACTCCACCAATCCCGCTTCAATCCATTTAGTTTATTTATTTTTAAATTAGTGTTCTGTGGATACACCTGACGCTGGAAACTACAATGTCATATCCACGCATGCACATACGAAAGCTAGGTCAGATTCATTCCACTGTTTTTCCCTTTTCCTGTCCTTTCTTCCTTCTCCTCAATACCTTTCATCTACTGTACTGAAATTTCTGTGATTTTAATGAAATTTCCTCTCCATATTTCCTTTTATTCCCCTTTATCTCTCTCTCTTTGTTTTTTTTTTTTCAATTTTTTATTCCTAACCCCTTATTTTGGATTATCTTCTGCATATCATAGAAAACATTTGACCTTTGATTTCTGGGGGACTGTTTTATTTCACTTAGCATGATAGTCTCCAGTTCCATCCATTTACTGACAAATGCCATAATTTCATTCTTCTTTATGGCTGAGTGATATTCCATCGTGTATATGTACCACATTTTCTTTATCTGTTCATCTGTTTAAGAGCACCTAGGTTGATTCTGTAGCTTAGCTATTGTGAATTGTGCTGCTGTAATTATTGATGTTCCATTCCTATTTTTTTAAGGAATCTCTATATTGCTTTCCAGAGTGGTTGCACTAATTTGCAGTTCCACAAACAATGTATGAGTGTGTCTTTTTCCGCATGTCCTTGCCAAAATTTATTATTTGTATTGTTGATAGTTGCCATTCTGAGTAGAATGAGATGGAATCTCAATGTAGTTTTGATTTGCATTTCCCTAAATTCTAGAGATGTTGAACATTTTTTCGTATATTTGTTGATCCTTTGTGTTTCTTCTTTTGAGAAGTGTCTGTTTAGTTCTTTTCCCATTTATTAATTGGGTTGTTATTTTTTTTTTGTGTGTTAAGTTTTGAGTTCTTTTGTATATTCTAGATATTAATGGACTGAAGATCAGGTGCTAAACATATTCTCATATTCCGTAGGCTCCCTTTTTACACTTTTAATTGTTTCTATTGCTATGTAGAAGCTTTTAAATTTAATTCTATGCCACTTATTGATTCTTAAATTTTTTTCTTGCACTTTAGGAGTCTTGTTTAAGAAGTCAGTTCCTGTGCTGATATGTTTGAGAGTTGGGCCTACATTTTCTTCTATATTTTCTTTTGTTTTATGGTAGAGCACAAATGATATAATATCCTAAGTTAAAAACACATGGCTTTTAAAAATGACATCAATTTTCCTCACACTCTTCAATTTAAAAAAATAATCTATGTAGAAGGATTTTTATATTAATGTCTTTGCTATCAATAAACAATCAAAATTCAATATTCATTGATTTCTTTACACAGAATATATATAATATATTAATTATAACATTGGTAGAATTACTTTTTTCTGCCTGTCAATTTATCTATTTATGTGTTTATGTCTCTAAAAGAATATCTATTCTTTTAACTATGTATGCATTTATGTCCCTGAAAGAATATTTATTCTTTTAACTATGTATATTAAAATAATGTGTGCAATATAATGGCAAATGTTAATAATGCTTATTTCTAGAGTCTGGGGTCACTGATGCCATTTTAAAGTAAGATAATATGTGGTTTGCAATTGATTCATTTTCTCTTGTATAAATGGAATACAGATTATAAAAAGTCAAATAAATACAAATATATACCAACCTACAACCAGAAAATGAACCAGGAGACCAATAGTTATTCCAAGGAAAGCCAACACTGCAAACACAAGGAGGATGATCATCCATAGTGGCAAAGATCTTCGGGAAGCTGTGACTGGTCTGTAAATAAAGGGTATGAATATGAAAAATAAATCAGAAAAAGTCACAATCTTCAAATCTATACTTCATGCTCCCTCCCTAAAACTCCATAATTAAGTGTAGTACTAGCAAAGACATAGGAAGGAAGAGAAAAAGAAAAACAGTGCTTTCCTTAAAGCTTATGATTGCACTTGTGCTATTAAATTTTATGCATGTCTTCTGAATCTGTGCTATAGAGTTGTTTTTCCAAGATAGCTGTACCTGGTATCTAGTTGCATCCTGTGATTAATGGATAGAAGCAGAGCTGGTATCAATAAGTTAAGATCTTTCTAGGGTTGGAGTGGGGGCAAAAGAAATGTCTTAGATGTTCTGTATGCCTAAATCCAGCATAAAGGCCAGTATTTATTATGCCCTTATTAACACAAATATAAAGTGCTTTGTGTGTTACAGCAGTATCCATCTATCTTATTAGCTTGTTTACTACTATGCTTCAAAGGAAATTTTAATTAAAAAAAAAAGCATGTCATGATGAATCTATAATAAGTTAGAGTTTTCACCACGTTTCATTTAGGTAACTAATATGGTTTGAGAGCCATAACCTAAGTTGAAATAAGGATCTGTCGGAATTTCCCAAAGAAGCATAGTAAGACAGTATTGGAAAAAGGAATACATAGCACTAAGACTGGTGGTTGGATTTTTTTTTTTTTTTGGCAGCATTCTGTGAGCAACAAATTAGCCAAAGATGAAATGGAACAGTGTGATGATTAATTTTAAGTGTCAACTTTGGCTAGACTGGGGTATCCAACTGTTTGGCCAAACACGAGTATAGACGTTGTAAAGGTTTATCCTAGCTGCAATAAACATTTACAATCAGTAGATTTTAAGTAAAGGAGATTACTTTTGATACTGTAGATGAGGGTCATCCAATCATTTGAAGACCTTAGGAACCAAAACAAATGTCTCGAGAGAATGAATTCTGCTTTGAGATAATAACAGAAATTTTGCATGAGTTTCTAGTCTGCCATCTGGTCTATGGAATTCAGACTTACCAACCTCACAACTGTTTGAGCCAATTCCTTAAACTTGTATATGGGGGTGGAGTGGGGAGAAAAAGAGAGACAGAGAGAAAGAGAGAGAGAGAGAGAGAGAGAGAGAACACTATGTAGGTTATATAGGCATAGATAGTTTAGTCTCTGTTACTATCTCCATCTCCTATTAGTTCTGTTTCTGTGGGGAACACTGATAGAGGTAGCCTCAAGAATCACCCTTGATATCGTACAAAGGTGTTAAGATTTTGTCTTCTACATTGAGTCTCCTTCAAGTGTGATTGGAGGGTGACTTTAATTAGAATCACCTGGAGGTGCTTATTAAATATGCATATTGTGGGATCCTACTCCAGATCTGGTGAATTCAAACTTTCTGGAAAGGCATGGGAATTTGCACTTTTATATTCCCAGTGCTGCAGATCCTATGTGCTATGTTCATGGTAAAGTATTTTAAACCTTTCATCTCCCAGGGCATCTTGTTATATTTTTCACATTAGAGGTATCAAATAAGGGCAGTGTGTATGATGTTTTAAATTGTAAGTAAAGGTAAATTGGGTTGATGCTTTCAAAAGAGCAAGATTCTTTAAAACTCCACCCTCTACTGATGCTTTATAATTCTCCTGGAAAAATTATTTCATATTTGTCTTTTCTTCAAACTTACAGCATCATCTGGCCCATCTTTACTCTTAGCTGATAATCATCCTATTCCACTGAGAAAATGGTAGGAATAAGAAAAGAATATTCATAATTTCATCACATTTGTGAACTCTTCTTCTGTAGCCCACCCTCTGCCTCTACCTCCCATTTATGTAAATAGACTATCTGTGCCTGTATCTTAGACCAACTGCACTGCCACCCTTTGCATCTCATTCTTGAACAGATAACCTGTGTTTCAAACATTTCAAACCACACCAGACTCCATCATACTTCCTTGTCCTCGCACACCCTGTTCCATCAGCCTAACATGTCCACCTCCAGTCTACTGGGGGCTGCCACTCAGACTTGGTCACTCCATCCTGTTACCTCCTTTGTCTTAAAGTTTTCCATGGATGACTCTATTAGGGCCCTATGTTCAGAGTATTTATGTGAAAAAATGAGATATATTATTCATTGTTAGATTGGAAGCATACTTGCCTTGGAAAGAGAGACTTAATTTTGAGACTTACAATACACAGTCTGATGCACTAATCCAATTACACAGCCTCAATTCTGCCTTGTTTTTAGATGACTCCTAAGTTTACACTGACAATCATGGTTCCTCAGTTAATCATCAATCTGAAATTTCCAATTGTATGCTACAAATTAAAATGTCTTTCAAACTTCAAATGTAGAAAATAAGCAACTTTTTCTCATAAACTGTCTCTTCTAGAGTAGATTTTCTCCCCTTTTGTTCTCGAGGCAAAATCTTATGCCATTTTCAACATATTGCTGTCTTCTTATCAACATAGTTTTTATTGTCGACTTCTGGTAAACATTTTCCCGTAAACTTTTTCAAATTCCTCATTTTATTTCCCTTCTGACTATCATCACCCAGTATCCCATTACTCCATTCTCATGGATTATAATAGTTCCCTTCTCCGTTTGTTCTCCCATATCATGTTCCTCTTCCTCTCATCTATCATCAGGTACAAGTCCACCTTCCTAAGTACTACAAGTCCTCACGTTAGTCATTTTCACGGGATACAGACAAAACACTTTTCACTAACACTGAAAGATTTATATCATCTGGACCTCTCTGGTCTACTTACCCTCTTAAGATATAGTTGTTCCCAGTCCCCCTTTGTCTCCATTCATTCACTTATTCAACAATTATTATCTACTTCCTGAATTTCACATTCTGTTTGTTGATGTTCCTTAAAATAACAAGCCTTTAAATCATGAGGCTTTGTTTCTTAACTGTCAAATTGAAAATATTGATCTTTCAGTGGGTCAGCACTTATCTGTATCACAAGCATTTGGCTCCACCAAAACCACCTGTCTCCTTGCATGCTTCTCTAATCTTTGCTCCACACCCTTTCTCTATTTTCCTTTTCTTTTTCTTTCTTTTTTTTTGTGTTGTTCTTTTATCTTTTCCTTTTGTCTCCCATGAGTTTTTATTAATTACTATTTTATCTAATGATCACCTAAACATTTGCAATTTCTTGTTTTGACTAGTTTTATTCTAAAGCATTAACTCAGAACAGATCTTTGTATGCATTTCGGAAAATTTAAGTTTCACTCTATATTTTGTTTTTCAAAACTTGCTTTCTTAATGAAACAGAAAAAACTAGATCTTTAACAATTAGATCAAATAAGACATTTTAGAGTTCATCCAGACACTAAGGTTTAAAAATTAGAAAATGATTTCTAAATTTTCAATTTTATTTCATTAAAATTGCTATGGGGTTTTATATTTCTAGTCCATGTCCTTGTTTTTTTATTTTGATTATTTCTTATGACAGCTCAGATATTTTTCTGGGTTTTACTCATAATGTAAAGATCTTACAAACCATAACATAGAGTAAATGACTGCTTAAAAATGACAGATACTACTCAAGCAGAAAAATTACTCAGCTATTAGCCAATGTCTGGTAGTCCATACATAAATTCTTCTGGAAAATCACATAAGAAATTACTGGGAAATGGTACAGAATATAAATTATATCTTGCCATAAAATTTCCTGGGCATGAACTTATTTCAGTAAGGAACAAAATCACAGTTTTTTTCTTCTGAAGTTTATCCTATTCTATCACATAGGACTAACTCTAAGAAAAATAAAATAAAAATTTTAAATTTTGTTTTGAAGTTTTTACCTCCATTTATGGTGTTCCTTCTCTCATTCAAGCACACAAAGTTCACTAAGGTCTCCTAAAATACACATAGAATCAACCCTGTTTCCAAATCTCCCCAAGGTCTGTGAAACAGTATTAATGCCTCACACTGAGAAAACAAATCACTGAATTAGGGCTTAGACCTTTCCTAGGTAACCAGATTTCCAAAAAACAATGGCTTAATCTTTTGAAATCTTTCAGATTAGGACTTTACACAGTGTCAAATGATGAAGGAAAAGGAGAAGCTTTCACATGAATAAAATATCTTATCCGATCAGCATAAAGGTGATGACTGTCTCACGATCAAAATAAAACAATCATGCTTGTCTTTTCTCCTTTATATGCATGTAATCACTGTTTTATTGATAGATTAGAGATGTAACCAATATGAAAACATAAGGATTATGAAGAAAATACATACATTTAATAACATGTATTTTAGAGAAATATTTATATAAGGTGTATATATATTTATTTCACAGGTATCTGAAAATTAAATATTTCTAGTTAATTTTGGTATATCTTGTATGTTTTAATGTAAACTTCATATAAGCACAGAACATATCCTTATAATGATTACCATCCATTTAATATGATAATTATCTAGTTAGATAAATTAGATAGCATACCAACTATTATGTATAATTGTAATGCACCAATAATTTTTTAAATTGAAAATGTCTATATGCAATGATGCTGTTTCTTGTTCATGAACATACAACAAGTAAAGATAAATGAATTTATATGATTCTACAGAGAAATCTATGAAGCAGTAGTACTATAAAATTCAAGACAATATTCATGAAAGTTCTGTAGAGAACATGAGACTTTAAAAAAAGTACAAGAAAGGGATTATCAGTACCTCTAACAACAAAAATTTAGCATTTGATTTATGAGAAAATAAATGTTCCCTCTGCTACCTCTTCTTCAGTTGACAGCAGTCATCCATTCATTCTATTCTTTCATTCATAGGATGATAACCAGCATGCTACTTTTCTGAAACATTCCCATGATAATTACTTAAAACTATAGATTGCAGACACAAGCACATGTTTGGAACAAGATTGTCTCTATGAAGAAACTTCAAAATACTGGGGAAAACCCACACATTTCCCACCTAAACTCTATTGTTTTGTTTGCAACCCTTAGGTGGGAGTCATAAGGAGAGATAGTGTTAATTCTATTTATGTCAGAATTTTAGGCAAGCAAATTTCCACTTACCTATACATAATGTGCTGATATAATGGCTGTTGATGCTAACAAAGAAAAAGGAAATTTCTGCACCCCTTTGTCCTGATCGGTGGTTCTGAGGGAAATGTACTAACCACAAGGTAGTTGAGATTTTAAGGGCTGGGTACAATGGCAGAAAGTAATTAAAAGGAAACTTGTTTAACAAGTGTGATGACAGCTGTGGATCTGTGATCTTTAAGGAAGAAATGAAAATTCTCTTTGAGTTGGATACCTAGGAAAAAATACAATAGATATTACTTAGATTGGTC
The DNA here is from genome assembly GCA_025594165.1 of Tamias sibiricus. Lineage (NCBI taxonomy): Eukaryota > Metazoa > Chordata > Mammalia > Rodentia > Sciuridae > Tamias > Tamias sibiricus. Next base: position 57,391,714 of record CM046665.1, read on the forward strand.
ATCTGAGAGACCCACCCAAGAAATGCTACCACAGATTGATGAATCAGTGTTATGACTCAGGTTCTAGCCCTCCTTTCCTGGCATAGAGCTCCTCCCCAGTGAAACCAGCTCTACCCATCAGAGCAGTCTCTGACAAATGTCTTAAATGTAAATTGTCTTCTTTGGGATCCAATAATTCTACTGTAGCATTACTCACTTGAAATATGATTTATTTAAAAATTCTTATTGGGTACAGCAAAGCATGCCTATAATCCCAGCAACTCAGGAAGTGAAGGCAGGAGGATCACAAGTTTGACGTCAGCCTAGAAAATTTAGCAAGACCATGTCTAAAAATGATATATATATAAAGGGCTGAGAATGTATTTCAGTGATAAATGACCCTGGGCTCTCTCTCCAGTAACCCCTCACCCACCCCCAACACACACACACACAAAGAAAAGAAAAAGAGAAAAAAATCATCTCACTGGGATTCTATACATACTTCTGTGGGAATGAAATTACAAATGTAAGTAGTTTTGGTAGAAAGATAGTTTTATCTAATTTTTTTTTAGAAGAAATAGAACTAGTTAGTCAAGAATTGCTTCACTAAGTGAATATAGATTAAGTTTTTTTGAGGGACACACCAAATTCTTATGAAAACAAAACCCATAAGGCATTTGGATATAAAATATCACACTGAATTTTAATATACATATCTAGATGTTTGGTATGATTTTTTTCATACCTCTACACATCATTCATTTAACAAATATTTGTCATGTACTTCCTGGAGCTACACGTTGTTCTTAGTGGTGGGTGTACAACATGGGTGTAATAAACTCATGGTTATAACTTCCTAGTATTTAGCATTTCATATTTTCTACTATGCTTTCATGAATATCTTATCTTCAATTTTGCAGAACCACCGTTACATACATGTTCTCTGTAGAATCCCAAATTAATCCATATATACTTACTTGTTCAATGTCCATGAACATGAATGATGTCAAAAATGAACCTTACATGCCAATGGGGAAGATGGACAAGAACTAACAAAATAGTGAACATACTATCAAATGTGAGATACTTACACATGCTAGGGAGAAAATAAAACAGAGTGATTGTGCAGAAAGTGGTTGAGTGTGATGAGGTGGCTTTCCATAGGGTGGTCAGGAAAGGCCTTTTTGAGAAGACTTTGAGCAGAAAACCCGAATGATTATAGTAATTAGTGTAATTCATCTTCCTAAAACACATATTCATGACATTTCTCTACTTTAAAAAATCTTTAAAATTCTCACTTGCTTTCCAGATAAAATATAACTTGCTTAGTTTCTGTACTATGTCTTTAGAATGTCATCTCTCTTTATGCATGTTGTTCCCTAGCAGTATTGTGTAACAGAAAGGGCATGACCTGCATTTCAATGCCAGGTCTACTGGTAACCACCTGTTTGACATAAATGTTTCTCATCTTCATTTTTTCATAGGCAAAAATGTGAGATAATAGGATCATACTTGTAAGGCTGTTGTTTGAACTGAGAGTAAATCAAGTGCCTGGCACAATGCCCAGGACATTGTGCTGCCTTGGCAATAACTTTACCTAAAGCTTGACTGAACTTGAACCATTTCTCACAGTTCCTTATCTTGAATAGCAAGTGCTTTCTTACCTTCAAAATTTAATTCATGCTCTCTAATGATTCCAAGATTGCCATTTTTACCCATCCAATGTTTATTCATGTGTCATGGTCCAACCTGGTTGCACTTCTGTCATCAAACCCAGAATATTCTCCTTTTCGATCTCTTGCTTCCCACTATTTCTAATCAGTTACTGTCATCAGTATTCACTTTGGATTTAATCATCTGGTGTGTGGTTGATTTTAATTTAAATTTGTCCTGTGGGTGGTCCTATTGCTCCAGGAACAAGTTGCTTGAACTTGAAAGCAAGAAATATATCATATTTTTGTGTGTTTTTCACGTGCTCATCAAATCATTTAGTATCTGGCAGATAGATGCTCATTGTATTTAAGATACATAATTAAAATCCAAAGTATACATATAAATATTCACTTTTTAGGAAGTATATGTATACTTTCTAAAGTATTTTATTCACATTTAGTGAATATTTTATATTTACTACATAAATATAGGGGTTTTAGTAGGGTATTCAGAGAATAAATACAGACCACCAATTAACATGAAAAGTGCTTAATCTCTTTATAGTTAGTAATTATATAAATATAAAATAAAATAATGATTTCACTACTAAAATTAAAAATAAAAAATGTTTACTATCTCAAGATTTGGTAAGAATGTGGAAAAATAGACTCTCACCTTGATGATAGTAGTTAAAATTGAGGTAACAACTTTAGAGGGTAGCTTGGCAGCATCTGCTTAGTTTTAAAACTCCCTTATAACTATGTGTTTTCCCTTCTAAATATCAATCCTAGCACATGTACTCAACAGGGATATATGATGATGTTTATTACAAAATTTGTAATAGCAAAAAAAGGGATACATTATTAACTGACACAGGGATGGTTACATAAACTATAGTATATCAATCTATGTAATGTTATGCAGGTGTTAAAAGGAATGAGGTTATGGCAGATATTGTGGGTTGATCTACTAATCCTCCATGCTGAGGACACTTTCTATGCAGCAGAGATTAGAAAGCTAAAATCTAAGTCTCCCAGAGTCTGTTAGGGTTAGGATTCTGGATACAAATTAAATTCTACCAGTTAGATGAAATTTGAAATGGAGAAGCAAGTCAGGGGCCTTCCAAGGCAGCAGTGGTGCTCTTAGATTTACTGGAAAAATGTCATTGGGATGTTATATTTTTTTTACAGCAGCATCTGCCTTCTTTTCTCCAAACTCTGGAACTGAGAAACATTTTAAAGTAGACAGAAACCAATCCAGCCTGCAGGTGTCATGAAGCTGTAGAGTTAATATCAGTGGTGCTGGATCCTAGCTGTTGAGCTCAATAATGCCAGTTCAGTAGATTCTCCTAGGCATCAGTTCTCTTGTGTTCTGTGAATTATCTTTGAGCTTAGCCTGAAGCCTACACCTTCAGCCCTTGCACCAATTTCCGAAGCATATTTTCAAATTGCTATCTGCTTAAACATGGCTTTCCTGCTCTTACCCTGATGGTTATAGATCTATCTAAATATAGAAATACTTCAAGAAAATTTGAATTAAAGAGATGCAGAATGATCATTCAACATTATACCATTAACACTTAAAAAACAGCAAATAATAGTGCACTTCTTAAGTGCACTGTATGCAAATATATGTATTAGCTTTATATATTTCTTTATAAAAAATAAACATACAAAAAAGCTTGAAAGGATTCACAGAACAAGAATTACTTTAGAGGAGAAGAAAATAGACAAGAACTGGAAATGATAATTAAAGAAACTAGCTTGATCTATAATGGGTTCACTTTTTTTTTTTTAACAAGAATAATGTGTCCATATACTTCTTATGTAATTTAAAAAAATTGTACTTGTTGAGTTGAAATAACAGCTTATCTTCTATATTAATTTAAGTAGAGAAAAAAAGAGAACTGTCAGTAAAATCTGTATTCTTGAACAATCAGGGCCAAATTAATATTAGCTAAATATAGATTGTATTTGTGGCTATGTAGAACCTTCTATGATGAGATGGTGGCTTGGTGACAATAGCCACAAAATTCATATGAACACAGTGGATAAAAAAACTCACAAAAAAAAAATGTGAATTAACTTTTAAAGCACAGTAGAAGTTTATCAGGGGAAAAAAGTTAGAAAAAGTTACCAAAGATGAAGAACATAATCACTTGGAAAGATCCAGAATAACATGTTTCAGAAATCTTGAGTTAGAGTGTGGTTGGAATTCAGGTTATAAGCAAGTGAATAACAGGAGATAAAGCAGACATATGTAATAGCCAGATCTTGACAGTACATTTCTGTTTTATTCGGTTGGATACAATAGTTACCTAATCATGGCAAGTATAAGTTCAGGAACACAAAGATGCTTGATAAGTTCGGGGTCTAAGAGGAGATGCAGATGCATAAACAGTTCATTTTTACATCTATGTGAAGTGCTGGGACAGGTGTATTCCCTAGATAAGCTGTAGCACCTGCCTGGGAATGTCAAGAAAGGCTTCTTTGTGAAGGTGGCATCTGATATGAGTTTTAATAACGAGTAGAAAGAGGGAGTCAAATTCTCTAGGCATATGAAGAATTTAAATTTTCTTCTCCAAGAGTGTTGAGATGGGAGGTACAGAGGTAGAAAGGGATTCTAAGCAGGAAAGAAAGGTGGTCCCAAAGTACCTGATTACTAGAGTTTCTGTCCTCTGCACAATGCCATTAGAGTACATTAGGGATAATAGGAGGACCAGCAAGTTAACTGGCAATGCCACATTTTCTTTAAAGTGAAACCAGGTTTACATAGAATTCCTGGCCCTCAAGTTTCCTGCTCTGAATATGGCTTGGTTTGATCCCCTTTAATACTTTCTCTTCCCCAAATGGCTAAGAAGGGTAATGTGAAGACAATATCTTATTACTAGCTAGTCATTTTTGTTTCATTGGAATTTTTTTTTTTTTTTGGTAGATGAGACAGGCATAAAAAACCTGAGATGTTCTATTTAACATAGCATAGTAATTGAAACACTGGTCAGAGCAATAAGACAGACAAAGAAATTAAAGAAACACAGATAGGTAAAGTAGAACTCAAATTATCACCATTGGCTGATGATATGATTTTATACCTAGAAGACCCAAAAAAATTCACCAGAAAACTTCTAGAACTCATAAATGAATTCAGCAAAGTAGCAGGATACAAAATCAACACCCATAAATCTAAGGCACTTCTATATATCAGCGACAAATCCTCTGAAAGGGAAATGAGGAAAACTACCCTTCTTACAATAGCATCAAAAAAATAAAATACTTGGGAATCAACTTAACCAAAGATGTGAAAGACCTCTATAACAAAAACTACAGAATACTAAAGAAAGAAATTATAAAAGACCTTAGAAGATGGAAAGATCTACATGTCTCTTGGATAGGTAGAATTAATATTGTCAAAATGACCATACTACCAAAATCTTTATACAGATTTAATGCAATTCCAATCAAAATTCCAAGGACATTCCTCATAGAAATAGAAAAAGCAGTCATGAAATTCATCTGGAAAAATAAGAGACCCAGAATAGCTAAAGCAATCCTTAGCAAGAAGAGCAAAGCAAGTGGCATCACTATACCAGACCTTAAATTATACTACAGAGCAATAGTAACAAAAACAGCATGGTATTGGCATCAAAATAGACTGGTAGACCAATGGTACAGAATAGAAGACACAGAGACTAAAGCATATAATTTCAGTTGTCTAATATTAGTCAAAGACGCCAAAAATGTACATTGGAGAAAAGATAGCCTCTTCAACAAATGGTGCTGGGAAAACTGGAAATCCATATGCAACAAGATGAAATTAAATCTCTATCTCTCACCATGCACAAAACTCAACTCAAAGTGGATCAAGGATCTAGGAATTAGACCATAGACACTATGCCTAATAGAAGAAAAAGTAAGCCCTAATCTCCAACATGTCGGATTAGGCCCCAAGTTCCTTAATAAGACTCCTGTAGCGCAAGAATTAATATCAAGAGTCAATAAATGGGATAGAGTCAAACTAAAAAGCTTCTTCTCAGCAAAAGAAACAATCAGTGAGGTGAATAGAGAGCCTACTAATTGGGAACAAATTTTTACCACATGCACATCAGATAGAGCACTAATCTTTAGAATATATAAAGAACTCAAAAATCTTAACACCAAAAAAACAAATAACCCAATCAATAAATGGGCTAAGGAACTGAACAGACACTTCTCAGAAGAAGATATACAATCAATCAACAAATACATGAAAAAATGTTCAACATCTCTGGCTATTAGAGAAATGCAAAACAAAACCACTCTAAGATTTCATCTCACACCAGTCAGAATGGCAGCTATTAAGAACACAAACAACAATAAATGTTGGAGAGGATGTGGAGAAAAAGGCACACTCATACATTGCTGGTGGGACTGCAAAATGGTGCAGCCAATGTGGAAAGCAGTATGGAGATTCCTTGGTGAAGGAGCCTATAATCAAGGAGATAGCTAAAGATTGCGGTTAGCTGAGAGCCATAAAAGATGTTCTAGTTTCCACCTGATATTAATACATTATTCAAAGAATCTTTGTATGCCCGTGAACACTGCATGACGCACCTGTAAGCTTGAGCTGTAAGCACGTGTCCTTGTTAAAGCTATATGTATATAACTGGGTGAGGTTCGTTAGTGTGTGTGGGGAAGAAGAAGGTGGTGGTTGGAGTTAGAGCATTTGGAGTGATTGCTGGAGCTGGAGAGAGAAGAAGAATAAAAGACCTTTTTTCATTTTCATCCTGCCTCCGAATTTTCCTGTGGCGTTCGCTGCTCCAAGCGACTTCCGCTTCAGGCAGCGACAGGTGGTGGCCTGTACGGGGAATTCGGCGGCAAGGTAAGAAAAAAGAAAATTTAAAAAGATGGGAGCAAATATAACAAAAAGTCGGTTTATAAAAGCCATGAATGAAATTTTTGATATTGAGAACTCAGAGGATAGTGAGAAAAGTGAACAAGAAAGCATATCCTCTGACTCAGTGGAGACCAGCAAGGAGAGTAGGAATGTAAATTCAAAAGTAAGAACTGCAAAAGCCATCAGAAGCTTAATAAAATTAGCTGAGGAGTATGTACTCTCCTTAGAAACTGAAATTCAGGATACTAGTGAAAGTAATAATAGTAACAAGGAGCCAAACCATGAAAGTACGGTCTCCTCTACTGAGCCGGTTAGGAATTATGAAGCTAGTAGTGAAGAGGAATCAAAAAGCGATTCAGGGAGCACAGTCTCCAATAAAAAGAACAAAAAGAAATTAAAAAAGAGAAAAGACCGTCAAATAGAGGAACCACTAGTGCCCTCTGCTCCTTCATGGATAGAATCCCTAACAGAAACAATAAGGAGTATTGATCAGAGTGTACGTGCCCTTGAGGTAGAAATTGGCAGCCTTTCTGAGCGATTATACGCTCTCGAACAACATAGACCGCAGGAGCACCTAGAACTGCCAGTATTTCAAAATGAACAGGGACAAAGATATCACGAGTCCCTAGACTTTAAAACAATAAAGAATTTTAAAGAGGTGGTAATGACCTATGGGCCTCAAGCTCCGTTCACATTAAGTATGATAGAGTCACTTAACACCCTAACCTTAGCCCCCTCAGATTGGAAAAGTCTATGCAGAGCGGTACTAAGTGGGGGACAATACCTAATCTGGAAAACTCAATTCCAGGAACTTTGTTCAGAAATAGCAAAGAGAAATGCTGCAGCAGGTTTCCCTCAACGCAATATAGATATGCTCACAGGGGAGGGTCAGTTCGCCGAACTACAAAATCAGCTACAATACGATCCAGGTGTGTATGCCCAGATACACACTGCAGCTGTGAAAGCCTGGAAGACAATCTCAGGCACAGGGGATCTGCAAGGCAGCCTATCAAAAGTTATACAAGGGCCTAACGAACCTTACGCTGATTTTGTAGATAGGCTCTTAAAAACAACATCTAGAGTTTTTGGCGAAGTCGAGCAAGCTATGCCTCTAGTTATCCAATTAGCATACGAGAATGCTAATAAATATTGCCAGGATGCAATAAGGCCGTGGAGAAGTAAAAAAGACTTATCAATTTATATCAGACTGTGCAAAGACATTAACGAGGCTGTTATCACAGGCAACGTAATTGCTGCAGTGATGAAAAATTCCTCCCCTCAAAATTCCCAAAGGATTCAACCTAGAACAGGATATTCCAGACAAAATTATTATAATCAACCAAGATATGCTAAGCAATATCCCCCAAGGGTAATAAAATCAAATTCATACCGTGCTCCAGGCCGATGCCCCAGGTGCAAAAAGGGTATACATTGTGCCAATCAATGCCATTCTAGATATGATATATATGGAAATGATTTATCAAGGATTTCAAAAAACGGGGCACGGGGCCCAATGCCCCGGGGCCCACAAATGTACGAGGCACTAGAGGAGGAAGGCCCTCAGATTCAAATGATTCCTCGTCACAGTCCCTCCTACCCATTAACTCCCTTATCAGAGGGACAAGAGGAAGTGCAGGATTAGATCTCTGTTCTACTGCCCGGATGGTCCTGACACCTGAAATGGGGGTTCAGCTGATTCCTACGGGAATCAGGGGACCTCTCCCTTCAGGAACTGTGGGACTAATCCTTGGGCATAGTTCCAAAAGCTTATTAGGCTTTAATGTTATACCAGGGGTTATTGATTCAGATTATAATGGAGAGATTAAAATAATGCTAAGTACACACAGGGGCATCATCTCCGTAAATCAAGGAGACAGAATCGCACAGCTGCTCCTCATTCCCAGTCTCCATAATTCTTTTAAAAGCATGCCACAAAATAGAAATAGCAGAGCATTCGGTTCCACTGGTTCAGGACCTATGGCTTTCTGGGTCCAGGACTGTTCACGGAGGCCTATGTGCAAATTAAAAATTCAAGGTATAGAGATGGAGGGGCTGATTGATACAGGAGCTGACTCTTCCATCATAAATCTACAACAATGGCCTAAGCACTGGCCTCTACAGAAAGCCTCAACCAGTTTAAGAGGCTTGGGATACAGTAATACCCCAGCTCAAAGTGCTGTAATCTTAAATTGGCAAGACAATGAAGGCCATACAGGAACATTCAAACCCTATGTTTTAAACAGCTTGCCAGTTACCCTATGGGGAAGAGATATCTTACATCAAATGGGGCTACACCTAGCGACCAAGCCTGCAGGTGTTAAGAATAAAAATCCTAATCATAATAAAAAAGGCAAAGGACATTTTTTCTAGGGGCCACTGAGAAAACAATTTTAAAAATACCATGGCTCTCTAATAAGCCAGTTTGGGTCCCTCAGTGGCCCCTATCCAAAGAAAAATTGCAAGCGGCCCATCAATTAGTTAAAGAACAATTAGAAGCAGGACACATAGAGCCTTCCACCTCTCCCTGGAATTCTCCCATATTTGTAATTAAGAAAAAAATCAGGAAAATGGAGACTATTACAAGATCTAAGACAAATTAACAAAACAATGCAAATTATGGGCCCTACTCAACCTGGACTTCCTAATCCTGTAGCTATTCCAAAAAACTATTACCTTATAACCCTTGATATAAAGGACTGTTTCTTTTCCATTCCCCTACATCCTCTGGATGCCCCCAGGTTTGCTTTTTCAATTCCTTCTATTAATAATAATGGCCCTGATAAAAGATATCAATGGAAAGTATTGCTGCAGGGAATGGCAAATAGCCCTACACTGTGCCAACTATATGTGGACAGAGCTATACAGCCCATTAAAAACAAATATCAAGACCTCATGTGTCTACACTACATGGACAATGTTTTATTAGCTCACCCTAATCAACAAATCTTATTTAATATATTTAGTGAAATAACAAAAAATCTAAAAAATTATGGATTATATATAGCAGAAGAAAAAGTTCAAAGCAGATCACCTATACTATATTTAGGCTTTAAAATCATGGATACTTTTGTTAAACCCCCCAAAATTCTAATAAGTAAAGAACATTTGACCACCCTCAATGAGTTCCAAAAATTACTGGGTGACATTAATTGGCTTCGCCCTACACTAAGCCTCACTACTGGACAATTAAAAACCCTTATTTGACATCCTTCGTGGGAACCCTACCCATCCTCACCTCGAACATTAACTCCTGAGGCCAGGAGAGCTCTAAAATTAGTAGAACAGGCCATTGAAAGATCCCATTGCGATAGATTTGATTTTGCACAACCACTAATATTGATTATTATTCCTTCACAATATACTCCAACAGGAGTATTTTGGCAACAGGGACCTATATTATGGATACATTTGCCTGTCTCTCCTAAAAGTACAATTGAGTCTTATACCTCCATGGTGGCTAAACTTATTCTTCAAGGACTTAAAACCTCTACTAAAATATTTGGAATTCATCCCGCTACTATTATTACCCCTTATTCATCATCACAGGTTGAATATTTGTGCTTCAATGATAATGATTGGGCTATAGCTAGATGCTCTACTTCTGCAAATTTTGACAATCATATTCCTAAATCTCCTATACTGTCCTTTTGTATCAATCATCCTATCATATTCCCACAGGTAATAAAAAATCAACCCATTCCTAGAGCATTTAATGTATTTACAGATGGATCCTCTAACGGTACTGCTGCAGTAGTCACTCAAAATGAAAAAATGATTCATATCACTAATCAAAAATCAGCTCAATTAGTGGAACTCGAAGCTATAATAATAGCTCTGGAAAATTTTAAAGAACAGCCTATGAATATTTTTTTCAGACAGCCATTATATTGTACATGCTGTCCCAAAATTGAAGCTAGCAGGTCCAATAGCACCACATACTCCAGCTTTTAAATTGTTTTCTCAAATCCAAAATCTCCTATGGCAACGAAAAGAACCTTTATTTATAGGTCACATAAGAGCTCACACTAATCTGCCTGGTCCTCTCCATGAAGGTAATCAAAAAGCTGACGCCCTCACTAAAACAATATTTATATTTACTACAGTACAACAAGCTACTTTATTTCATTCCCAGTTCCACGTTAACAGCACTACCTTAAGACAAAAATTTAAAATCACAAAAGAACAAGCTCGTAGAATTGTAAAAGAATGCCCATCTTGTGTAACACTTTTGCCCAATCCACATTATGGGGTTAACCCACGAGGTTTGATGCCCAATCATTTGTGGCAGATGGATGTCACACATGAGCCAAGTTTTGGAAAATTACGATTTATTCATGTCACCATAGATACATGCTCAGGCATGATTTTTGCTTCTTTACATTCCGGAGAAAAAGTTAAAGATACTATATCTCATTGTCTGCAAGCTTTTGCTGCATTGGGCATCCCCAAAATGCTTAAAACAGATAATGGCCCTGAATATACATCCACATCCTTCAAACAATTTTGTACAAAGTTCAATATTATCCACAAAACAGGTATCGCTTATAATCCTCAGGGACAAGGAATAATTGAAAGAGCAAATCGGACACTTAAAAATATGTTACTAAAGCAAAAAGATGGAAACTGGAAAAATCCTAAGGACAGATTGGCAGTTGCCCTGTTTACCCTAAATTTCTTAACTTTAGATTCTAATGGACATTCGGCTGGAGATAGACACTGGAACCCACACCAACAACATAAACCTTTGGTTTACTGGAAGGATGTTCTCTCAGGTACATGGAAGGGTCCAGACCCAGTATTAATTTGGGGGAGAGGATCTGTTTGTGTTTTTCCAAAGCACGAATCCTCTCCAATATGGATACCATCTAGATTGATAAAGCAGGTACAAAGTCAAAAGGATCAAGACGAAGTTATTGAGGAGTCTAGATTGAATAAACAAGTACAAAATCAAGAGGACCAAAATGAAGGTATGGAGTGATTCCCTTAAAAGAGTCCTCCATTAAATTTACAAACTTAAATTTCATTCTTCCCGGCCGGGACAAGAAGATCTCTCTTCAGTGTATACACAATTGTAATTTTTTTTTCTCTTTTATATATGTCTTTATGTCTGTGCATTTGTCTAAATTTCATGTTAATGTGATGTCACAAATATGTTTATATGTGCGTCTGTCTAGTGTGACGTCACAAATAATTAAGCGCTTAAAAAAAAAAAAGTAGATAGATATAGATCCAAATAACAAATAACATTAATTCATTTAAGCTTAGAATATTCTAATTTGATAATCAATAGATAGATAGATAGATAGATAAATAGATATTTATATAAGTTCAGAATATTTTAATTAGATAATCAATTATAATGATAAATCAATTTTGATTTATAGTTGTCTCCGGGACTTCTCTTCAGCTGTGAATATGTTTAATGTTGTATAACCTGATATTTTGGTGTTCCGACAGAGGATCATTTATTTGTTATTAACTTCATTTGTTTAATAGCTGATTAATTTGAATTATTTCAACAGGTATAGGATTGCTGTGAAGGAGCCCTAATTAGGAAGGGCTGTTGTAGCTAGCTGGAAGCCATGGGTTCCACCTGATATGTATGTGACGCACCTGTAGGCACCCGCAAACCTGAAGGTATATAACCGGGTGAAAGCGGTCCGAGTTAGGAGAACGGAGAATTCAGTCAGCCGGGCAGTCACTCGGTCGGTCAGAAGAATCAGAGCGGCCAGAACGTAGGCAGAGCGGTTACAGAAGAGAAACCAGATAGAAGAAGTAATGACTGGCCAGAGTTAGGCCGAGGCTCCAGAGGACTGGTCAGAGTAAGGCCGAGGCTCCCGAGGAAGACAGAAGACAGAAGAAAGAAGAAGGAAGAAAGAAGAGAGAAGAAAGAAGCTCTAATCTTTCTCTAAGCTAAGCTCTATCTTTCTTTACTCTAAGAAGAAAAATCTTTCTTTCCCTCTCTAAGAAAAATCTTTCTTTCCCTCTCTAAGCTCTAAGAAAGTAGAAGTAAAAGTAGTAAAAGCTTAACTCTGCCCCCGAGAGTTTTTATCCCGGTTTACGGTACCAGGCAGCTTACATTGCTGTGTATATAGAGACTCGAGGATTCCAGCTAACAAATTATTTTTCCAAAATGCCTTTAGCTTTTCTTTATCTTTAATGCAGTAAACACCCTCAGTTTCTCTTTGATTATTTCTGAATGTGATATTTTGCCAGCTTATGTTTTTGGGAGCTTAAGCAGCAATGTGTGTGAGCAGAGATCAACTTTTATTTTCTACTCTAATAATTCTTTTTTTAGTTTGACAGCTCACCTTTTGATCTCAGTGCTGGAATAGCACTGCCTTTCCCTTAATAATGGATGCTTGAGTTTTTAGGTAGCGGGCCCTGAAGATTTGCCGGTGGAAATGTCTAGACATAAAAAAGACGGCTGCTGCTACAACTGCAGGGACCGCGGTCGCTGCAAGCATCCCTGCTGCTCAAGCATCAACAACCTAACCAGCAGTGTGGCCTCTGCTCTGCATGCATGGGGCCTCCTGAATCTATGTGTTATAACTTATGGACATTTTGATTTTCCATTATTTTGGGACATTACGGGACAATGCCTTGCGGGTACTTGTCTAAGAGAACTCAGTGCGTTACTTGATGAAACTAAGGGCAGCTGATTCGCTTAAAGAACTTGATACGCTATGGAAACTTGGCTCGTCAGCAGTAGGCTTACCGCCTTAAAGCCGCAGCATCTCCTAAAAATTGGACGGCTGTTAGTCAACACACAGTCGATCCTGAAGGGCTCTATTGGATGGCTGGTTAGCCTATGACGGGTAAGATCCCCAGAAGGGGACAACCTAAGACACGGCACAGTCGCATGGGACAGTCTAATGTGGCCGGCATGTCAACCTAAGCCAGGAGTCAGAACAGCCTAGACTCCCATGACGGGTAAGAATGTCGGTTTGCACATGGACGTCCTAGAACATCCCCTCTTTTAAAACTAAAAGGGGGAAATGAAGGAGCCTATAATCAAGGAGATAGCTAAAGATTGCGGTTAGCTGAGAGCCATAAAAGATGTTCTAGTTTCCACCTGATATTAATACATTATTCAAAGAATCTTTGTATGCCCGTGAACACTGCATGACGCACCTGTAAGCTTGAGCTGTAAGCACGTGTCCTTGTTAAAGCTATATGTATATAACTGGGTGAGGTTCGTTAGTGTGTGTGGGAAGAAGAAGGTGGTGGTTGGAGTTAGAGCATTTGGAGTGATTGCTGGAGCTGGAGAGAGAAGAAGAATAAAAGACCTTTTTTCATTTTCATCCTGCCTCCGAATTTTCCTGTGGCGTTCGCTGCTCCAAGCGACTTCCGCTTCAGGCAGCGACACCTTGGAAAACTGGAAATAGAACCACCTTATGACCCAGCTATCCCACTCCTCGGTCTATACCCAAAGGACTTAAAAACAGCATACTACAGGAACACAGCCACATCAATGTTTATAGCAGCACAATTCGCAATAGCTAAACTGTGGAACCAACCTAGATGCCCTTCAGTAGATGAATGGATAAAGAAAATGTGGTATATATACACACAATGGAGTGTTACTCAGCAATAAAAGAGAATAAAATCATGACATTCACAGGTAAATGGATGAAGTTGGAGAATATAATGCTAAGTGAAGTTAGCCAATCCCAAAAAGCCAAATGCTGAATGTTTTCTCTGATATAAGGAGGTTGATTCACAGTGGGGTTGGGATGGGGAGCATAGGAGGAGGGAGGGAAAGGGAGGGGACAAAAGGGTGAAGAAAAAAAAAAGATGGTAGAATCAGATGGATAAAATTACCCTAAGTGTATATATGAAGACATGAATGGTGTGAATATACTTTGTGTACAACCAGAGATATGTAAAAATGTGTTCTATAAGTAAAATATAAAATGTAATGCATTCTGCTGTCAATTATAACAACTTAGAATAAAAATATAAACCTGAGATGTTATTTAATAAAATTCTTGTATAATATGTATTCCTTTGTTTAGTAAATATAGTTTTGTTTACTCAACCATGATTGCCTACTGTGACAAATTTTAGATGAAGATTATTTGTAAAACAATAGCATAATAAAATGTTATAATCATTTTGTTTTCTTAATTAAGCATAATAATAATGCAGAGCAACATATTATCATAACATGATTTTGACAATACTTTAATCACTATCAACTGTAAATCTGAAATGTCCTTGAGGTGTTTTAACAAATCAGAATCTTCTGAAGTTCCTCTTGCTTTTGAATTATTAAAAATGAAAATTAGTAACAAACTGACACAAGAGCACAGAACTTCAGGCATTTAACAGTGTTATCTGGTACAATGGTCAAGAGTTTTGTTCTCCAGTTGCACCATCTAGTAAAGGTCTCTTCTAAAAGCATAAATGAGAACTGGTTACATTCATTGGTGTGCTAGTAAGTACTTACAACTAGCTCTTGGAGCCAGTGAGTGAGAGATAATGTGGAACATTTATTTATTTCCATAGTATAAATACACCACAACTAATGTCACGCTACATGCATGTAATCACTAAATGTGGATTTTCCAAGGCATGAGCAATAGTGCTCTAATATAGAATGTCTTCATCTTAGAGATACCTTGGATATAAATAACCTCAAGATCGTAACTACTGAAAGAATGTAATAATAATAAAGATGTGATGAGTTTTGAGTATTTATTACTAATAGCTATGGTTGTGTTTCACAACTAGCTCATGTAGTTCCTGAAGTTTTAACATTTAACTCATGTACAATGATGCAAGTCAGCTTCATCACACGATGGCTGTGCCAAATATTAAGATGTGTAAAGATTTCACAAGTGTGAATATTTGAAAGAACTCCTGTGATTCTACAGGGAAAAGTCACATAAAACTTTTGTTTAAAAGTAAAGGATACTGTGCAGCAAGAGAGCATGCCGGCAAGCCCTGGGCAGCCAGAAGAAAAAGAGCAAGCTTCCCATGGTTTATTCACAGGCATGCACATGTCTCTAGGTTAGACCACAAATACTGAATAAATACCAATTTTAGGAGAGCTCAAGGCAAAAGCTTTCAGCAAGATCTTGGATTAGTTAACAAACTGACCCAAAAGCTAATAGGAAAGTTTCAGACTTAAACCTTACATAAATCTTATAGGCCTTATTTTGGCCATGAGTCAAAGCTGAGCATACAGTAAAGAAAATGCGAAGACTATACTTTCAGGGATCATTTCTATAGTTAGTTACTAGAAAATTCAGTACATAGGCACAGTGGAGTATTATTCATCAATGGAAAAACAATGAAATCCTTTTATTTTTAGAATAATGGATGGGACTGGAGAACATTATATTAAGTTTAAAAAGCCAGATATAGAAAGGCAAATACTGCATGTTTTCTCTCAAATGCAGAGCTAAAAATGATGACCATAAAATAAAAGAGTGATTACTAGAGATTAGGAAGGGTTTGTAAGCACTGGGGGAAGGTGGAAAAAAGCAGATTGGATTGGATCAATGCACATGCATACATATGTGGAAATATCATACTGAATTAATATGTACAATTAGTATGTATTAACAAAAAAAAAATGTTTTAAAGCTAATCATCAAGCACTCCCAGAGATAAGGCTAGTTCAATTATAAATTAATTCTATCTAATACAAAATCAAATAATGAAAATAATGATGGATGATATTTCAAATATCTGTTATCAATGAGGATTATAGTTTCACTCTTTTTAAAATGGGAAAGACTGAGAAAAGGCAAAAAATCTATTGTGACATACTAAAGAAAATTCTCTATTATATTTTTAAATGTGTGCAATTGAAAGTCTAGGGAGAGGTCAAATCTATGCTTTCTTTTTTTTTTTTTTTTTTTTTTTTTTTTTTTTTTGTGGTACCGGGGATTGAACTCAGGGGCACTCGACCACTGGGCCACATCCCCAGCCCTTTTTTGTATTTTATTAGAGACAGGGTCTCACTGAGTTGCTAAGTGCCTCGCCATTGCTGAGGCTGGCTTTGAACTCGCGATCCTCCTGCCTCAGCCTCCCAAAGTGCTGGGATTACAGGCGTGCGCCACCGCGCCCGGCTCAAATCTATGCTTTCTAAAGCTAAAATAATACCACTTGGAAGTTGTCAGCACAGAGCTGGTTTTGAAAGTTGGTTATGCAGCACTGAACTACATAAGATCATATAGGGTGTGGGTGTAAGTAGAGAGGAGGAGCTATCTGAGCCTGGACCTGGGGCACTCTGGCACTTTGGGAAGTTTGGGAAGTTTGGGAAGATGAAGAAGATCCAGCCAGAGACTGAGAAAGAATTGCTGACATTGAAAGCTTCTTAAAAGGTGTTCTTTTTCCTAAATCCAAATGAAGAAAGTGTTTCAATAGGAAATGAGTAACAGTGCTAAATATCATTAAGAGGTTAAGTAAGAGGAAGATTGAGAATTTACCTTTCCTTTGGCGACATGAAATTTATCAGCCACCTTGAGAGATGTGGTTTTGGAGAAGTGTCTGGGTCAATATGCTGTTTGAAGTGAGTTTGGAAAGAGAAGAGCAAGAAAATAAGTAGAGACAACACTACGAACTAGTTCTGCAAAGAAATATGACAGAAATGAGATATTTGTTCTTACCTGGGAGATACTGTGGGAGATTACTGTGCTAATGAAAATGATCCAGTATAGATCAGTAAAAGTGATGATATAAAAGGGATAGAAGACAGTCATAGAAACAAATTCCTTCCAAAGTTGTTTTAGTATGCTGTGACAAAAAACAATTGACCAGAACAGCTTATAGGAAAAAGATTTCATTTGGGGACCACATTTTCAGAGGTTCAATCCATGGTGGATCAAGTCCATTTCTCTGGGCCCACGATGAGGTCAAGTATTATAAATGAAGGGCCCAGTGGAATGGGGAAAGCTTCTGAGCTCATGACTATGTCAGGAAGCAGAGAGAAGGAGCCAGAAGGGCAGCTGGAAGAATGCACCCTTTTAGAGCATGACCCCTATTACCCACCTCCTCTAGCCATGTCTCACCTGTCTACAGTTACCACCCAGTCAGTCTATCCAAAACTAGGATGGACTAATCAGGTTACATTTCTCACAATCCAATCTCTTCACTTCCAAGCATTCCTTGTATTAGCACAGGAGCTTTGTGGGGATACCTTATAACCAAACAAAAACAGAGGGTAAGTACAAATAAGGTCTTACAATATCTGGAGAGTTTGGACTTAGATTGCTGTACAGTTGATCCATTGTAACAAAATGGAAAATAGATGATAACAATAATTAATACCTATCTTGTACACTTGGTCTACATGAAATTCTGATATTTTTCCATCTCTACTCCAAGATCATATGATTTTATGAAGTACACAAACTATCTCATATATAAATAAAAATTTAATGTTCATTATGTTATTTATCAATTGTATTGATAAGTTATAGATTATAGATTAACAAAATAGTAAGTATAGCCACAGTGACTCCATCTTTATAGTTCCCATGTGAAGCTGTTATATAAGCTATTTTTAAGAAGTATGAAAAAAATTGTTTTTCTGTGCTTCATACATCTGCAAATGTACTTGAACCCAGGATGTACAACCACAACTGTGCTTGAACCCAGGATGTGGTTGTCTGACTCTTCTCTGCTAACTGCATTTTTCAGTCCTTGTATCCTGCTTGCTTGCAATTCTCAGATTCCATAAGATGTGGTTTTCTTCCTTAAATATTGGAACCACAGACAGCCTGGTGTGCTTCTATCAAAAGGCCATTTGTGCCTGGCAGAAGCGTCCCTGGACAGGAAAATATAGGTAAAATAAAATTCTTTGATTTGTTTCAAATTCAGACTTAGTATGTTTTCTGAGTCCCATAACAATTATTTGGGCAAACTGCAGACCTAGAATAGTGCCTACCACAAAATGCAACTGAAATTTATAGAATAAAATAACTTATTTGATAGATCCAGCATGTATGTTCTCATATTTACAAAATGTCTATTTTCTTTTAATTATGAAAAACATATTAAGTTTAATTCTGAACATAATGGCAAGATAAATAAAAACTCAATTAGTAATACAAATAATAGTTTGACCTTCTTCACTATCTTTGCTTCCAGTCTTCTATATTAGTTAAACAAGTTAATAAATAAGAGTGTTTTATAGATAATAAAATATTAACAAAGACATTTGTATTTTGTTATATAAGAAAATTATTTATTTACCATCAATTAAAAGAAAAAGATCTTGAAGCAATAAACAAGAAGATCCTAACATCCTTTTTCTTACTTTTCTTTCGGAATCCAGTCTTGCAGGTTATCCAGCCATGATAAGAAGTCAGTTGAGTATAGACACCTGGCTTATTCTTTTTACCTCATTCATCACTCAAACTTACTATTCCAACAAGATACCAGATATTTCTGGAGTTAAGGTAAACCAGTGGTCCGTCAGAATCATTCTAAAATAAGAAGGGGAGAAAATGTTGCTTGTCCTGTTAAAGAAACTTCCTTGTATCTCTCATTTGAAGTTATCAATAGTCCTTAGGTATTGAAACCAATTCTTCCTCTTTGGGTGTACACTTATGGAAACCTTGGATTTATTCAAAATGTAGGACAACTAAAAACCATGTCATTTTGCCTACACGTACCAACTCTTGGATCAGACATATCAGAATTTGACTTTGGACTCCATAATGGAATAGAGAGAAGGCAACTTAGCTGCTGTGGACATTTTACTGAGTTTAAGTATCCGTGATGAAGCCTCTATGGAATGGTGAATGACATGAGCTCTGCTCAACTTCCTACACATCTCTGGAAAAGGAGGCACTATTTTAGGTCTGCAGTTTGCCCAGAAGGTATGACTAATCTTACATTAGAGAGTTCTCAGTATTATTTTTTAATATCTTTTTATACTGAGAACTCCATGAAGGTAGGAATTGTGTTCACTACTTCATCCCCAGCAGTTAGGTTGGTATCTGACACATAAATGGAACTAATAACTTTTGAAATTGATTGAAATAAGAAACTACTACATGAAAACATTCTCACATAAAATATTTTTTTATCCTTTTGTCCTGCTTTAGTTTATTTTTTTTATTTTTTTGGTTATTTATTTATTTATTTATTCATAATGCGCAAGTATATCATCTTTTTACATACAACTGCTTGTATACAAAGTATATAAGTACCACTCAGATCTTTAATCATGCATTTAGGATAGTGATATCCATCTCATTCAACCACCATTTTTCCCCCCTTCTCCCCGCCTGCTCCCTCCCTTGCCCTCCCTTTCCTTTGACCATTCTAGTGTTCCTCTAATCATATGTACCCCCATCCAATCACACTGTGAACTAACCTCCTTATATCAGCGAAAACATTTGGTATTTGGATTTTTGAGATTGACTAATTTCACTTAGCATTATATTCTCCAACTTCATCCATTTACCTGCAAATGTCATTATTTTATTCTCTCTTATTGCTGAGTAAAATTCCATTTTGTATATATACCACATTTTCTTTATCCACTCATCTACTGAGGGACATCTAGGTTGGTTCCACAACCTAGCTATTATGAATTGTGCTGCTATAAACATCGAAGTGGCTGTGTCACTGTAATATGCTGTTTTTAAGTCTTTTGGGAACAGACCCAGGAGTGGGATGGCTGGGTCATAAGGTGGTTCCATTCCCATTTTCCCAAGAAATCTCCATACTGCTTTCCATTGCGGTTGCACCATTTTGCAGTCCCACCAGCAATGTATGAGTGAGTGTGCCTTTTTCCCCACATCCTCTCCAACATTTATTGTTGTTTGTGTTCTTGATAGCTGCCATTCTGACTGGAGAAGTGAATCGAGAGCCAACTAATTGGGAACAAATATTTAATACATGCACATCAGATAGAGCACTAATTTCTAGAATATATAAAGAACTCAAAAAACTTAACACCAAAAAAGAAAATAACCCAATCAATAAATGGGCTAAAGAACTGAAAAGACACTTCTCAGAAGAAGATATACAATCAATCAACAAATACATGAAAAAAATGCTCAACCTCTCTGGCAATTAGAGAAATGCAAATAAAAACATAAAATATTTTATGTTGATAAAATCTTCCATTTAATTGGCACTTTGGGAGAAAATGATTGGATAACAGAACTGGAGGTACCTGACAGGCATTGGCTTCTCCTGACATACATCCAGCACATGGCATCATGTCGGCCATCAAGCCAGATAATGCATATGGGGCATTGCAATCTTTGCTGTCAATAATCTTCAAAAAAGCCTTGAAGTTTCACTGGAAGGACATCCAAAGATAACAAGTGTAGTGTATTTTAGGGACCATAGCTTTTTTTTTTGTTGAGATAATGAAGATTTATAGCATAAAGCAAAATTTTTAAGTCACCCAAAGCTGGCCATTTCCAGGCTACATTAGTCTCGTTCAGACTTAAAATTGGCTACCTCACACATGAGTTCAATTTTTCCAATTCTCATTCCAAGAGATATTTGAGAAATTATGTTATATTGTGTGCATGTATGACTATTTAACAACAAACTCCACCATATGTTTAACTATAATGCATCAATATAAAATATGGAAAGAAAAATAAATTTGTTAAGTTTTAAATTTCTAAAAAAAGAAATTGGAGATGAGAGGATGCTATGCTTTTTGTCCTGCCACTTGAGTTTTCTTTTCACTATATTTGCTGATTGATTAATTGTATAAGAAATTAATTGATTGATAAATTGTTTAAATAATCATTCCCATGAAACTATTACTTTAAAAACAAAACTTATCATTCATATAAAGTATTCCCCATCCTGCAACTACAACACTGTCCTTTTTTGGCTTCAGGAAGACAAAGCCTACAAACATACTTTGTAAAAGAGACTTCTTCAGGAAGTTGCACAAGAGCAATATTATCATGAACTTTAGCACTGCTATAATTTTCATGAAAAATAATAATGCTTTGAATTTTCATGTCAAGTATGGTTTATTAGCTGCAGTTCCAAAGTTGACAGTTCAATCCTTTGAATTATTTTTCCTAGAGGACACAGTTTAAATACATTCAGTTTTCTTGAGAATAATGATCTCTTGAGTTTAAAGGATAATGTTCCCAAACAACACTTTATTATAAAAAATTATTATCTTAAAATTTTTTCTAACATATAAATGTTACAAATATTGCAGCACATAAAAGCAGTGCTAAACTTGTCAACTTTCTGAAGATCCTCCCAGTGAGGGTCACTGGTGTTTTCCTTGCTGATTCAGCTCCATCTGGGTTCTGAGCATCTTCGCTGGGCAAGAATTATATGAGCATCTTCAGTTCCAAGTGTGTGAGTCTAGAATTAGTCTTCACTAATTACCCTGGGTTCTAAGAACTGCAGCAGGCTGTGGGACCTGTGGACCTAAAAGATTGCAGTTCTTTTTTTACTTATTCACCCTATTATGTTCATCTAGTTTATGCATCTTGGTTTCTAATTTAGATTTACTTACCAGTCCCCTCAATTCCTTACTGAGACTCTTTCTTAATTCAGGACCTAACATCCTGTTTATTTATTTTCACCTCTCCTTAAAAATATCAGGCACTATTTTTTTAAGGTTTCAATATCTTCATATTCTGTCTCCCATTCTCAAACTTCCAGTGACTTCACAAGGTCAACAACAGTGCTTCTTAAATTTCATTTCCTTAGAGTCAACTCTGGCTCCACCTCTAAAGACTTATATTTTAAATGTCTTAAGGATCTAGACTTTGAAGAAGTCTCCATGCTGTTCATGGTCATGGACTGCTTTTTAAAAATCATTGAGGAAAGACAAATTCTTTGAATGTACTTTGTAAAAGACACTTCTGCAGAAAGTTTCTTATCTTTTAGCGATGTCCACAACCAATGGAAATAAATTTTCAAGGCATATTTTCTAATGTTCCTTTTAATAAAATCTTCTTGTTTTCAAACTGGCATTTTTTATTCCATTTGCAGAATACAGCTTGTGTTGTTCTGTCTCCACTCACTTTGAAGGAGCCTGTTTTCTTCAAACCAGAAATGCATATTATTCTCATCCACCTATCTTATCAATCAAACATTATATCTTTAGGGTTCAGTTAAATTTTATATCTTCACACTACTGCCAAATATATTATCTTTCTTTCAATTTACATAACACTATCGATTATACATGTGGTACATATCACACTATGCTGCCTTGTACTTTTAATGTGTGACATTTATATTTTTTCAACTAGTTTGCAAATTCCTAGATGGAAAAACAAATAACTACCTAGTAACTGGAATCAGACATACTTGGATTTGGGTTCAATTTCTATTATTTAAGAGCTATATGATTTTGGCCAAGTTAAGTCCACTATCTTTTCTGAGACTTAGTTTCCTCCTTTAAATATGTTCAATTATACTTTCTTTACAAATTATTGTTATGATTAAATAAAATGATGTCAGTAAAGCACTTAAGACCAAGCCAAAGGAGCTATTTGGAAAATGTTAATTACTTCTGTTCAATTTCCCATTCTTTCCTGAATTTAGATACTTTCTCTGTCTTTCAATTATACAGGTAATAACAAATTTTATATGTGATTGTAAATTTTGTATAATCTTGGTGATTCTTCACACATTAGGTTAACCCCTATAGGCTACCCAAAACACCCTGTACCCACATAGGCTAACCAAACAGCATTCTACATTTATTCAAACTTTTTAACTTACTTAACAAAGCAGTGAGCTGCCGATAATAACCACCTGCAGCTGATCAGAGAGCACAGTTGTGTTGGCCTTTCCGTTGCATGCTGGCTGCCACAGCCATTCCCCTTTCAGAGCAATCTCCCATTCACAATTTGGTTGCCAGCTGTGACACTATTGGCCAGTTGTCTCCCACAAACTGGAGAAAGGATTTATTTACACAAGAGAAGGTATCTTCAACTATGTTTTATAAGAACTACTACATTAAAACACCCATTGATTCCCACCAGTGGTTGTCTAGCATCTCCTGATTGATTTGGGCTCTTTCCTATAAGTGCCATCATTATGGCTATCTTAGATTGGGAGACTCTGACTCATCCTCTTTTCCCATCTCAAACACCTTTTAACTCTTGCCTTTTACTCTATTAGTTGAAATTCTTCTCTTCCTAAGGAGACTGAAAAATGCTTGAACATAGAGTATTTGCTTCCTTAGTGGCCAGTCTTCCATAGCATCAGTAGTGCTGTCTGTAAGGCACCATGTAAAAAGTAGTGAGTTTGTGAATGCATCGATGTTATCTTGTGAGCAGAGAGATACTCCAAAGAGAATTTTTTTAAATTGTAGAACTGGTTTTATTTTGTAATAAATGTATTTGACACTTTCTAGTTTGTATTTTCTTTTCCTAAACTGTCTCCTTTTCCCCTTCAATCTAATTTATTTTAATTTATTCACATAAGATTCTTACTCATGATTGCTTTCTTTGGAATCAGATCTTATTTCACTCCTTTGTACAAACGTTAAAATTCATAACCTGGTGTTTTTCAAAAGGAATGTCCTATCTGCTACATTGGCATTTTGAAAGTATACTATAAATTCCATATGGTGTTATTTCAAGATCTTTTTTTTTTTTAGGAAAAAAAATGCAGAAATACTTGTGAATGTATTGAATTTATAATAAAGTTTCTTAACTTACAGTTGTAGATGAGGATTTAAGAATTAGCCCTGCTGATTTCTGGAAGTAAAGGTGGAGGGGGGTGCCAAATCTATAAAATTGATAAAACACCAAAGAATTGACTGCAATCTAATAACACAAATGCTAACTTTATGCCCCCCAATACAATATTTGGTCTAGTTTACTTTTTTTTTTTTTTTTTTTTGGAGAGGGCGAGGCAGGAGGGTGGTACTGGGGATTGAACTCAACTCAGGGGCACTCAGCCACTGAGCCACACACCCCCAGCGCTCTTTTGTATTTTACTTAGAGAAAGGGTCTCACTGAATTTCTTAGCTCTTCACTTTTGCTGAGGTTGAGTTTTTTTTTTTTTTTTTTGTGGTACCGGGGATTGAACTCAGGGGCACTCGACCACTGGGTCACATCCCCAGCCCTTTTTTTGGTTTTTATTAGAGACAGGGTCTCACTGAGTTGCTAAGTGCCTCGCCATTGCTGAGGCTGGCTTTGAACTCGCGATCCTCCTGCCTCAGCCTCCCAAAGTGCTGGGATTACAGGCGTGCGCTACCGCGCCCGGCGAGGTTGAGTTTGAACTTGTGATCCTCCTGCCTCAGCCTTCCAAGCCACTGGGATTAAGGGTATGCACTGCCACCATGCCCCACTGCCCACCAACCATTTCACAGGTTATTAGCTTCCATAACTTTGGTTACATTTTGACCTCTTGCCCCATCTCCACTGTGTGCTATAGGGAAAGGGAAATAAGGAACAAAGCTCTCAGGTTTATGATAGTTGTAAAATGTTCCATGAGGCAAAGAGCTGACACTCAAAATCCTTGTGTTTTTTTGTTTTTGTTTTCCATGACAATGCTCTTTATTCTGAAATACAGAGGATTGTGTATATTTTAAGGGAAAAAAATTCCTAAAACTCTTCTTTTTTTTATTTTTTTATTTTTTGGTTAAATAGTCCAGGAACCTAAGAACAGGGGGGGGGGGGGGGAGTAGAAATAAGTAAAATACCGGCAAGTTCAATGGGTGTGGGGAACTGAATTCCAGGTTGCAGGTGTTGTCTGCCAGTATCTGATATAAGACAGCTTTGATTTCAGTCCTCACACTCTTTGCTGGAGGAAACTTGACCAGCCAAAATTTATCCATGTTGTGTTATTTTATGCAGGGATACAGTTCAGAGGAATAAAAATCATCGCATGGTACAACACTATAATTATAATGCCAAGGTCTGGGTTTGGGCTCTGCTATGTCATTTAAAATCTTGTGGCATCAAGCAAGTGCCTTGACTTTTCTGAACCTCAGTTCACTGCATGTGAAAATAGGAACAGTAGTGAAACTGGTCCTGACTAGTTCAAAGGATTATTGTGAATCAAGTGGAATAATGGATGTCAAATTTCTGTAAACACATTAAGTTATTACATAAATTTAAGGGCTTATTTTTCTGAAAAGCAAAATAAATTGTAAAAAAGTCAACCTTTATGAATGTATTATTAATAAAAGGGTTGACAATAAGACTTTAATAAGACTTAATGTGTATAGATAGCTGTTAAATCGTGCTTGAATATCTACTATTAAAAGAGTCATTTGTGGATTATACATTGCTTACCACCCATCAAATCTTAATAACCAATAGCAAACTTGAGCCAAAAAGAAAAAGGACATATATAGTCTGAGATATATTAACTAAAGAATGTAACAACTCAACAAAAAACCTATTACATAAACTCCTTTATTGACAATGAGTATTGGCATCAAAGTATTGAGCATTTCAGTCCTGCCAAACCACCATAACTGGTGACATTGCTTATAAGTAGGCATTTGATTTTTTAAAAATATCAAATTTTATGTCAGATGAAAAGAAAATTATGATGTTGAAATAAAATATAAGTAAATAAAAAAACTTCCTAGAAGAAATTTAATATTAATGTTTATTGTCAATTTTTTTTAACTAAAAGCAGATTTAATAGTATAAGTTAAAATTGAAAATAGTCAATATTGACCAACTGCCAGAAAATGAACGAGGAGACTGAAGTTACTCCCAAGGTTGCTATCACTCCAAGAAAAATAAGGATCGTCATCCATAGAGGCCAAGATCTTCTCTGGGAAGATAGGCTTATGAAAGAGGAAAAAAATGGTTCAAGTGAGGTGATAGACATTCCAACTCTATCTGGCCCTTTTTCAATTTATACAACACATTTATAATTTATGCATTAGTCCCTTATGTTACTTAAAATCATAGAAGATTCAAATGTGTCAGTAAGGATAGACCCCCGAGTGCTCATCTGATTAATAAATTATGTTTGAGCACCATGTGAACTCTGGGGATACATCAGTAAGCAAAGCAGACATGGTTCCTGACCTCATATTGCTGAGGAGAAATTGACTTTCCTTTTAATTTAATTTAATTCCATTTAATTTCATCCATTTCAAAAATCTAAAGCAGGTTACAAAACAGGTATGGTGTTATTATATTTTTTGGAAACTATAGCCATATCATGTAAATGGATGAGTAAAGATTTAAAGACCAATTAAATACATAATATAACATCATTTGTAGATTTAATAAATGTGGAAGAAAACAATGAAGTCAACTTTAGTAATGTCTGTGTTACAAAATTAGGGATAAAATTTTTTTAAAAAAATATTTATTTATTTGTTTTAGTTGTACACAATGCCTTTATTCTTATGTGGTGCTGAGGGTGGAACCGGGCGCGCACTAGACTAGTGCTCTACCGCTGAGCCACAATCCTAGCCCCTACAATTTTCTTTTTGTTTACTTTTTCTCAGCTATATTTTCTAATTTTTCTGCAACACCTGTGGGTTATTTGTGTGACATAAGTTGACATATAAGTTAATTGTTTTGTCACCAAACCCAATCAATTAAATGAAAAAGAATCAGAATGTAGTGGCTTGGCATTATACAGATAGAGCAGTTTAGGACTGTGGTTAGATTTTGTGGACACACTGAACCTAATCTGTGAGGTCTGGACATGAATTATTCTTTAGATCTTGAAAGACATGATGTCACGTAATTGCTCATTTGGAGGAAGGGCTATAACACAAATCATGATTTCAAATTTCAAAACAGCCTTAACTATTTCCTCAATCTCTGCTCTGCATTACCCTAAATAAACCTCCCAAACAGAAGACTTAATCAGGACACATATTTGGCAGATTACATATATTCCCTATGAATATGTTAAGGTTTTTTGTTTTGTTTTGTTTTGTTTTTGTGGTTTTTTTTTTTCTCATTCCTTCTAGGAACAATTGACTTTTAGGTAGATACAGTTTTGCTTTGTTTTACTTTTGTTGTATTTGTTTAGTTTATTTATTAGTTTATTTATTTATTTATTTATTTATTTATTTATTTTTAGCTTACAGCACAACTGTGCATCTCCACCCAGTTTTATTTCCTCTTCACTGTCTTCTCTGCTTAATCCTACCTCTTCCTTAAACCTCTTTGTCCCTTTGGATGACTTGTTAGTGTTTTCCAGAACCAACATTATTTGTCAAAGTTCTTCAAAGATACTCCCTGTTTAGGCACATTCCATGTATGCTTTCATACTGGAATTCCATTTAATTTCATCCTTGGAGCAAAAAGGCTATTCGATAACATTAATAATTTGATTAATATTTAATAACATGTTTCTTCTAATAACTATATTAAGTGCACTGTGAGAGTCACATCTCAAATTTGACCCAGTTAACTGAGTCTAGTAGCCTAGTGCTTCTGAGATGTGTGTATTAGTCTGAGGGACTCAAATATGTAGGCTAAAAAGTGATTCTAAAGCAGTGAGATAGTTTCTACACAAATAATCACAACTTGAAGTCACATTTGAATGTTCTGAAAAATAATAAAGAACACATATTGTTGACTATAGCTCTGAAATGACATTTTTCCCTTTGTGTGGCTTTCCTGTCAAAAATAGATTATTTTATATCTAAAAGATCAAAGTAATTTATGATTCATTCAAACTAGTCAATGTGATACAAAAGGCTAGGAATTGATCATTTTTGAATAACAGCTAAACTTGATGTTCTAAGAATGAAACCACCCATTCATGAAATAATTTACTCTCATTTACCAAATTTTTTCAGAGGAAGGATTTTGCCTTGCAAGATGAAGCTCTCATTTAACAAAGAAAATAGTAGAAAATTAATCTTCAATAAACGTCACCAACTCCATATATTTGACTAAACTGTAGTTGCTTACTTTTGGATTGAATCTACTTCAAGTAGTTCATTGCTATTCTGGCATAATCAGCCATTGGTTTTAATCAAATTGCAATAATTACAGTGATAAAAATTATGATAATTATATTATTCACCATATTAAAACATCGTTTCACTATAGTGCTAACCTCAGAGTTTATGCGAGGTATTATTTTTTAGGTTAGAAGTTTTTTTATAGCCACCTTCTGATATTACTTTAGCAGTGAAACTGTAAAGCATACAAAAATGTAGTTTCACTTATCAGATTTTTATTTATAAACCATTAGAATTAAACCTGAATTCTGTTACATAATGAAGATTATTAAAGCAAGATTTCAGTATAAAATTACTGAATTTTATAAATATAAACATTTTTTTCCATAGAGAACTTTCAAACACAAGGGTGAGAGTTGTGTATAAGAAGCACAAAAGAATAATTGAGTGGGTAGACTGACTTTCACCTCCACTTTCTCCTGGAATGCTGTAAGAGAGCCTATTAAAAGGAGCCCATGTGTAAATCTATGAAGTTTGAAGAATACAGCAGTTTGCTAGCAGCTAAGGATCTATATTGTAAAGTACATTTTTTTCTAAAAAATATGTATAATGGCATTCAGATTTTTTAATTATTTCTAAGAAAACATTTCAATATTACAAATTTGGATTTCAATTACATTGTTAGAGAACAAAATTGTGCTGTGCTTTGGGTGGGTTATAAAAGAAAGGTTCTGCCTCATTTTCTCAATGTGTCAAGTCAATTATATATTTATATTCTTTCCCAGTAAGCAAAATATTGCTAAATTCTGATTTTTTAATAGAATTCATTCAAATGACTTTTTGTAAAGTATTAATTTTAGAATAATTTATTGACAACATTCTGATGCAAATGAAATTCTATTTAATTATGTTTGAATTTTTTAAAATTACCTGTGAGGATAATCATCCTTTCATATACTTGGGAGAACTTTGGGTTTCTACTTTGGAGAATCCTATTTCATAAAATTTGGTTTTTATTTCTATTAGGTTATTAATCTTTATTCCTTAGAGTTATATATGATTGCCATATATAAATTTGTGTGTATGTGTGTGTATATATATATGTATATTATATAGATATATAGATATAATAATCAATTATGGTTCATCTTTTTGTTAACTGTCTTTTCCCTGTGTACAGCTTGACATTCCATTGTTTAAAAAGATCTTTTCATCCACCAGGGATTTTTTTTTATTCTTAATAGTAAAATTGGATATATAAATATCAACCATATAATGTTAAGAAATCTTTCTTACTTTGATTTCTTCAAAGTATTTTTCTGTATTTTCACCTAAATTTTAAGTCTTTTTAATGTTCAGATATTTTAAAACTTTAAGAATTATAGTGCTGATATAAAATATTTTAATTTTACATTTTTAATTTTTTAATTATATTTTTAATAGCTGATTTTCCTAGACATTTTATTAGAGTTCATACTTTTTCCACTAATATTGTGTCTCGTGTCATAAACAAAGCAGCCTCCATGTTTCTTTTGTCTTTATTCTGTTCTATTGGTCTATTTATCTCTTCTTCGATCAATGTTAAATACTTTTAACTACTGTAGATTAAGAGTTAGCAAATATTTTCTGTAAAGAACTAAACAGAAAAGTCTGAGGCTTAGCCTCTATATGGTCTACATTGTAACTACTCAATTTGTCCATTGCAGCACAAAGACATCCACAAAGAATAAGTAAAAGGTATATAACCACAACTGTTTTCCAGTAAATATTTATTTTATACAAGCCAGATAGGGCCCATGGTTGGCTGACTCCTGCTTTATATCACAATGTCATGATTTCTGAGAGCATATCATTATCTTGTTAATTGTTTATCAGCATGATTTATCTATTTATTCCTGTCTTCTGTGAAACATTTAAACTTCATTTTTTCATTTTAGTCATAGATCAACATAAGACACACATTTTTTACATTTGTTGTTGTCAAGAGTTTTACAGTCATTAATAATATTTGTTTATATTCGGTTTTCTATTTAGTTACTGCTAGTGTGTAGGAATATTACAAAACATAGATGGCAAACTTGTTGAGGCTTTTATTTATGTTAGTATTTATCTTTAGATTCTTTTGAATTTTTTATATAGACTGGTATTTTGTCTGTTCATATTAGAGTATCAAATCTTCTTTTTTAAATATTACATCTCTTTTTTCTCTTCTTATTACTGCCTGGATAAACCCTGCAGAATGGAATTGAATACTAGTTACATTAGTGGAAATGTCTTTCTTGTTCCAAACCTCGCTGGAAATGTTTCTAAAATTTATCATAATATGTATTTTCTTTCAAGGTAGATATCCATATGGTAACAAAAATAATATAATCTTCATTCTATTGGTTAAGAAAAACATATCCAAAATCTAAGCCTCTGAGCTGGGGTTGTGGTTCAGCAGTAGAGTCTTGCCTAACACGTGCATGGCCCTGGGTTCGATCCTCAGCACCACGAAAAAATAAATAAATAAAATAAAGGTATTAAAAAAATCTAATCCTCTCCTTTAATAAGGAAATCAACTCTAATTACAATAAAAAGATTAAGGAAATCCACTTGCAATAAAGTATTTTGTTGCTGTATTCAGTTCTGTGTTATAAACCATGCATCTTTGTGCCAAGAAAAGTAAAAATTACAGAATATTCATTTATCACAAATAGAGACGCTGTCTCTCAAATGATCAAGTTGTGATGAATTATCAGTGTATTAACAAACATTGTTTTGATCACTCTTTTAAATGTAGAAATAAATGGTTTTATTATTGAAATTGTTATTAAAAATTTGAATTTATCATTTTTAATTTATACACGTGTATTAAAACAAAAAACTAGTCTTTTTTTTTTTGAGGTAATTTCAGAGTTAAAAAGAAATAGAACCCCCCTAGCCCATACACACACAAAGAGGTAAGAAATACTAGTTCATATAATGTTTGTTATTTTTCATATAAAAACATGATCAAGCCAGGTGCAATGGTGCTCTCTTGTAATTCCAGTAGCTCAGGAGGCTGAGGTAGGAGGATCATAAGTTGGAGGCCAGTCTCAGCAACTTAGCAAGTCCCTAAGCAACTTAGCACGACCCTGTCTCATAATGAAAAATAAAAAGGGCTGGGAATGTGGTCCAGTGGTTAAGCACCCCTGGGTTAAATCTCTAGTACAAGAAAAAAAAAAAAAAAAAAAAAAAGATCAATTATTTCTTTTTATTTTGTCTTGAAAAATCTATAAAAATCCAGAATTCCTTTTATTTTTGAAAGAACAACTCATTCCATTTTTGTAAAATTTAAATAAAATTAAAGGAATTTTGATAATCTCTAATTCTCTGAATATTTCCAGCCCATTATCATACCCCATTTTAGTACAGCATTTTGGGGGCAAGAAGTTGTATATTTTATCATGTCCTGCCTTTTCTAGAGTTTTTAAATGTTAAATTACATTTTATGTTCACCTACTTTCATATTTCTTTGTTGTTGTTATTTTACATAAAGTTTAACATGAGGAATAATTAACAATCAGTATCTTGACTTTCCTTTGTACATTGCTTTTTAATGACTACCCCCAGGGACTTCTACTGAAGTGAATATTATATCATTTCAGGATCTCCCCCGCCTCACTTTTCAGCCTTGCTATAGTCCCAAACTTTGTCCTCTAACTCCTAATGCCAATATGACTGTAGCTTTCTGTTTGAGTTCTAGCTGCCAATGTCACCTGACCTGATCAGTGCCTTCTGGCAAAAGACCATGTGTACATGAATTTCATCCAGTGCAGTTCCTTCCTTTCATGGATTCACTTTCCTTCAGGTTCTGCTTGCTTTTGGTCACTCTCCACTGCCTTCAGATAGTTGGTCTTTATATTTAGGAATGTATATCCTAAATTAAGCATGCTTGGGATTGTGCTGCCCCTTAAGTGCCTTCCTATGTGAATATGTGTAGATTCCCCATATAAAATCCCCATGCTTACATTCTTTGAGAGAGTATTGCCTTTCAGACAACTCCAGTGCACTCCTTACTCTCTGTTGGTAACAACTTCTTCTCTACTCTTTTATCTTCTGGTCATGCTTAGTAGCTTAACATTCACCAAGAAGAGAATCCATTGCATTTGGTTAGGGTCCCATCTTAAAGACTACTTTCTTAGGGAGATCTTCCCTGCTATTTAAAATGAAGTTACACTTAGAGACTGTCTTTGCTCAATACTCTTCAATTATGACTTTAATCATAATTTTATTTCTATGTTGTACTTTTTGTTATGGTTTGAATATATCACCCAAAGCTCACATTTTAGAAACCTAATTCCCAAATTAATATGTTAATAATATTTGGAGGTGGGTTCTTTGAAAGGTAATTGGAATCAGATAAGGTCATGGAGTAAGGCCCCATGATGGCACTAATTGCTTTATAAGAAGAGGAAGTTAAGTAGGCCTGAGTCAACACACTTGCTGTGTCTTTTCATGAGGTATCTTCCACCAGGTTATGTGTTGCACGAAGGCCATTGCCAGATGCTGGTGCCATTCTCTTGGCTTTCTCAGACTCTAGAGCCATGAATGAAATTAACCTCTATTTTTTGGACAGAAATTGCCTGGTCTGTGGTTTTCAATTATAGCAACAGATAATGGGATAAGACACTCAATTACTTGAATGTCTCCCCTGCTAAATTGCAAGCAGGGGAGAGAGACATCCATCTTATTCTTCCTTTTTTTTTTTTTTTTTTTTTTTTTGGTACCGGGGATTGAACTCAGGGGCACTTGACCACTGGGCCACATCCCCAGACCTTTTTTGTATTTTATTTAGAGACAGGGTCTCACTGAGTTGCTAAGTGCCTCGCCATTGCTGAGGCTGGCTTTGAACTTGTGATCCTCCTGCCTCAGCCTCCCAAGTGCTGGGATTACAGGCATGCGCCACTGTGCCCGGCTTCTTCCTTTTTTTAAAGCGAGTAGATTAGAGCCATGCTCCTAGTATCGGTTTGATCAGTATATATTGAATGAATGATGAGATTTCACTTTCTTTTCTTTTAATCATTTAAGTTTTTTAGTATTTTTAAATTAGATTTTTTTCTTACTGCTTTCTAATAATCACTCTAACACACATTATGAGTAATAAGTACTTCCTATCTATTCCCTCCAAATTCACACTTAATACGCTGTATAACTTAAGAGATTAATTGGCCAATTTTTTTATTATTAAACTTATTTTTAAGCCTATTATATTGATGGAATATTTGAATTACTAAATTGTGTTCATCTTTTCATGTATCCACAGAGGTAATAAAATATAAAATCTTTGGTTACTGTTTTGTGTGATTATTTTTTACTGCATATACTTTGTAGAGAAGATATGAGGGATGGCAGTTCTAGCTAAGGCAATGATTTTTTTTTTGTGTGTGTGGTTACCGGGGATTGAACTCAGGGGCACTCGACCACTGGGTCACATCCCCAGCCCTTTTTTGTATTTTATTTAGAGACAGGGTCTCACTGAGTTGCTAAGTCCCTCGCCATTGCTGAGGCTGGCTTTGAACTCGCAATCCTCCTGCCTCAGCCTCCCAAGGTGCTGGGATTACAGGCGTGCGCCACCGCGCCCGGCTGGCAATGATTTTTGATAAAATCTTCTCAAGTTTAATTTTTTAAAAATATTTTTAAATGTAGATGGACGCAATACCTTTATTTTACTTATTTATTTGTTTTTATGTGGTGCTGAGAATTGAACCCAGTGCCTCACACATGCTAGGCAAGCACTCTACCACTGAAATACGATACCAGCCCTCAAGTTGAATTTTAATAAATATGTGCAATTGAGTTCTCCAATACAGAAAGTGAGATAATGAGGAAATGAAATAGTTTTTACATTTGTCTACCCAAATATATTCATTTGTAATAAAGTGTTACAGAAAAAATATCTTAAGAGATGTCTTACCCATTCTCTTATTATGGAAGAAAAAAAACAATGACCAGAGATAGCATCGAATTTAAAACAACTTTTAGAATAGGATGTGTTTCTCTATTAAGTACCTTTTAAAAAGCAGATCTGTCTGTCTGCCTCTCTTTATATATATTAGGTAATCCAGAAGTACTTGAAATATCAGATTTTTTTGAGAAAGGAGGTTTTTAAATTCTCTAGTCATCAGAGAAGGTTGACCTATAAGATTTCATTCAGAGGAGTTAATTATAATTTTTTCCAATGACCTACATCTGATCATTTTTTTTATTTTAATTATGGCTTTCATCAATAATAACTAGCTGGATTATATTTTTAAACACACAATCTTTTTTTTTTAATACTGTGGATTAAACCCAAGGGTATTTTGCCACTGAGCTACATGCCCAGCCCTTTCTATATTTTTTTTACTTTGAGACAGGGTCACACAATCTGAGAATTGAGAATATAGTATGTGCTATGATGTGCTGCTCAGATCTTCAGAATCAAAGCAGCCATTCCCCTAGCTACCAAGAGTTTTGCCTGATGGTGGCTCATAGGAATTGCTCACAAACAAAAGAGCAGACTTCACTTCCTTAATTATTTTCTTTTCTGTGCAGAAGCTTTTAAATTTGATTACATGCCACTTACTGATCCTTAGTTTTATTTCTTGAGCTTTAGTATCTTCTTGAGGAAGTCAGTACCTATACCAATATGGATTGTTGACCCTGTGTTTTCTTCTAGTATTTGCAATGTTTGTGGTCTATTTCCTAAGTCTTTAATCCATTTTAATTTGACTTTTGTGAAGGGTGAAAGATAGGGCTCTAATTTCTATCTTCTATATATAACCAATTTTCCCAGCCCTATTTGTTAAAAAGCCTGTCTTTTCTCCAACATGTATTTTTGGCACTTTTGTCAAATATCAGATGGCTGTATGTATGTGAGTTTGTTTCTGTGTATTCTATTCTATTCCACTGGTCTTCATGTCTACTTTGATGCCAATACCATGCTGTTTTTGTTACTATAGTGCCAAAGTATAATTTGAGATCAGGTATTGTGATGCTTCCTGCTTCACTTTTCTTGCTCAGAATTGTTTTGGTTATTTTGTGTCTTATTCTTCCAAATAAATTTAAGGACTGTTTTTTTCTAGTTCTGTGAAGAATGTCATTGGTATTTTATGGGGATTGCGTTAAGTTTGTATCTTGTTTTTGCAGTATGGCCATTTTGACAATATTAATTCAGTTTATCCAAGAACATGGGAGGTCTTTCCATCTTCTGAGGTCTTTTTAAATTCCTTTCTTAAGTATTCTATAGGTTTCATTGCAGAGTTCTTTCACTTCCTTGGTTAAATTAATTCCCAGGTTTTTAAAGATATTGTAAAGGGAATGGTTTTCCTGATTTCTTTCTCAGCTGAATTGCTGTTGGAGTATATGAAAGCTATTAATTTATGAGTATTGACCTTATATCCTGCTACTTTTGTTTGATACAGAAGCAGGATGTCCTGAGATATAGGGAAAGGCAATGGAAGATAAGGAAACGTAAAGTAATTGGTGGCCTTCACTTGGGTAATGAAACTTGTTGGCTCTTCCTAGGACACATATTCAGAAGTGGTGATGTTAACATGATCTGAGGGTGAAGTTTTTAGCCCTCAATGCCAAAATGTCACCTGTCACACACCTTCATAGGCCCAAGAGAAGGGTTTATTTCAACCCATCAGAAACAACAAAAGCAGCCTCCAAGTTCATGAAAAACAACTTGGCCTACTATTACCATCTTCAGTCCTGTAGCAGAGGTGTCTTCACAGGTGTTACCTACAGCCACGCTAATGGGAATTTCCTGCTTTAGCTCTGTGACTTCTGAAATTGGTGATGAGAGCAATTAAGTAAAGGTAAGTGAAGCCACAGGGTCTGATCAGGTTTTTCTTTGGTTCTATAGCTAGTAATCACTTTAAGTCCTAATTATTCTGATAATTTTATTACTGAAATATTAGTTTGCTGGTGATGCATGCCTTTTTTAGTCATTACCCCTCATTTCCACTAGATGGTGTGGAGAGACTGAGGAAATAAATGAAAAGCAAACGATTCTCTTATTTTTGTTGTGTGAGTAAAATTCTGAGAATTTAATTTGGATCTCATTTCTTTTAACACTAATTAATCTAAAGCAACCGAACTGAAGAGAACTATATTTAAAAAAAATTTATATTTTGACCTTGTTTCTAATCAAAACCTCTCCTTTACAGCATTATACTTTTAATCTTCCTTTTCAATTTTGACTCTTTGAAACATAAATCTCTTTTCTGTCAGAAGGCAAACACAGAATTAAAATAGACAAGAGAAGGCAGAAAGAAGCCACACTAGAAAAGACTGAAATCATCCTTGTGGGGAAAGAGGGAAGAAAATGAAGCTGCGGTTTTGTTTAGCAGCAGCTTCTACAGAGGAATTTCACTCTTTGAGACACACTCAGTTCCTCCTGGGACATGGCTCATTGATGGCAGAGTCTGCCTTAAGTGACAGAAGAACTGTAAGAGGCAGCTGGGACTGAATAAAAGCCAAAGTGGCTACAGGATGGGGTGTGGGCGAGAGGGGAACAATCCTTTCCTAAGTCTTAGAGATTTACTGATATGTGGATTGCCAAACAGACATTGCTCAGGGAACTGAATCTGCCAGAGGGAACAATTTTCCATAATGTAACAATACCTTTCAAAATTTGAGAAATACTGGAATGACCAGTTCTTCCTTTTGACCAGCACATTCCCCAGGCTTTCAAGATTCACACCCACCTATGTTGTCATCAGTCTCCAACCTCTGGACTTATTTAGAGCCCAAGCCCACTTTCAGCAGAATGCTAGTTTGGCCGAACTGGGCCTGTGTTTCCCAATTTGCAAATCTATTTTACACCCAATGTCTTTGCTTTATTTTAGCCCCATTTATAACATATTGGTTTATAGCTGCCAGTCACTTTACCCTCTGAAACTACCAGGATTCAGTTTCCACTAAACAGAGGTAGAATCAGTATTGGTGATATTTGTTTGATTCAGCAATCCCGTCCTATTAAAATCTTGTCACCCATCAAGCATTTTAATGACCTGAGTGAGAAGACTCTGTAATTAATTTTTGAAGGCTCATACACACAAAACAAACATACAAATATAAAATCATCATTTTACTTTCCTAGTTCTCCTAGGAACTCTTCCAAACTTTTGCTTCTGAAAGGGTGATCTTTTCATTTACCCATGCAGAATTTCTGAACCAAAGAAAGTTAAGGCTGACAATTGATGTGTGTTTCCATAATACTTTACATAAGTTTCAGGAAAAAAATGAAGATACAAAAACTTTGGTGCTCTACTAAATGGGTGCTAGGATCACTCAAATTATTATTACAGCTCAGTAATCTAAAGGGATCATTATGAATAACAGAAACACTTCCATCACTCAGGAGATCTCAAGGATTTTAGGAGCTCTGGTGCAGGGAACTGAGCATACAGACCAAATATATTTCTTATTTTAACACATCCATATAAGCTAGAACTTTTCAGTGTATCAGACATTTATCAAGAGAAGATAAAAATGAATTTTACATTGTCTCCTCTGGTGGTAAATTCATTTCAAGGATATATAGACTGTGACAAACACAATGAAATTCTTACTGGAACATCACTACATTTGCACAGAGCTGTACTAGGTCATGATTATTCTTTTTCAAATCTATCATTTTATGTGAATGTCAAGTATATGAGAATTACCTTCATGATAATTTTCCCCATGAATAAAAAAAGAGATGAATTATATATATATATATATATATATATATATATATTTTTTTTTTTTTTTTTTTTTTTTTTTTGGTACCGGGGATTGAACTCAGGGGCACTTGATCACTGGGCCACATCCCCAGCCCTTTTTTTTGTATTTTATTAGAAGCAGGGTCTCACTGAGTTACTAAGTGCCTCGCCATTGCTGAGGCTGGCTTTGAACTCGCGATCCTCCTGCCTCAGCCTCCCAAAGTGCTGGGATTACAGGCGTGCGCCACCGCGCCCGGCTGAATTTTATATTTGGAAAGGTATGCATCAAAACATGAAAATGCAATTCAAACTTAAAGACATCAGTAAAAGTAAAATCTATAAAAGGAAAAAAAAAGGCAAAGGTTTCTTGAAAATTATAGCATTTAGTTGCCAGAGTAGGGTAAAATTAGTAGTGAACTGGTAAATGTTTAACAACTCAACTCCCCCCAGGGGCAGGGTGTGGATTGGAGGCACAGAAGAAGCACTGATTTCTGTTTGTCGAATTCCATTATGTAAATATTATGTAAATATCCCGACCATGCTTCATTTCAAGTTACCAACATAAAACTGATGAACTTGGCTTTAGGAGGAGATATGCTCAGAGCTGGTTACTAGCACAACACTGGTAATTTATCATGGCTCTTCATTATTCCTAGGAATAATGTCTTCTCATTTTTATATATGTTGAGTGTTTGCAAATATTTCTTCAGTTATCTTATTTGGTAATCAAAGAAAACAGTTTTCCCAACATCTTAAAAGTGTCAGGACTTTATTATTGTTTTTATTAACCTTAAGTTCAAATACAAAAGCAATGGTAAGTACTGAGCATTTATTACTATATAAGTGCTTAATAAATACTACTCCCTCCACACAACTGTCAGACTTCTACGCACATTTTGCACTCTTCCTCAGTGAAGGCAGGTGTGTGCTTGGAATCTTACTTCAGCAAATACCAGTTGATCATAAATGGCTCTTGGAACAAATCCTCTATTCCTTTCCTGACAAGTTTTCAGATGTATGGCTTTCCACCTTCACCTCAGAGCTGATCCTAAGAGCATTTTGAGTGGGGTCCCTCCTTTTTGAGTGAGCTATCCTCTTCCCTGCCCTTAGAGGCTGCAATGCCAGTGGGAATAATTTCCTGCTCTGAAGATTTTTTAAAGGGTTTGTGGTTATAGGGGTTTCACACTACATCTTGTTCCCATTCTCTCTCTCACCATGTAACATATGCATTCCACCAAGTAGTAGCAAGTATTTTAATAATAGTGAGTATTGATATTAAAATATCAAAAGAGTAGTAATGATTTTTTATTTTAAAACAGCAATAATAGTGGGGAAGGGGGAGGCGGTGGTGTACACCTATAATCCCAGCTGCTAGGGAGGCTGAGGCAGGAGGATCACAAATTCAAAGCCAGCCTCAGCAATTTAGTGAGGTGCTAAGCAACTCAGTGAGATCCTTTCTCTAAATAAAATTACAAAATAGGGATGGGGATGTGACTCAGTGGTCGAGTGCCCCTGAGTTCAGTCCCCAGTAATCCCCCCTCAAAAAGAAATAGCAACAATGAAAACATCCAATTGAAAGATGATTAATGGGCTTGCACTGCTACCGCCATTGCTCCTGCCTCTGATTCCACTGCTGCCAGCCTAAGGTCACCTGGAGATCTTCTTTCTGGGCTGCCGCAGAAGCTGCTGTCATGCCTGGAGGTCTTTCCTCTGGGCACGGCCTAGGTTACCTGAGACTGGAATTGCAAGGCTACCTCAGAGGTCTCTTTGGCTGAACAGGAAATCTCTTGTCAATCAACTTCCAACTGCACCGCTATCGCCATTGATGCTGTTTGTGATTCTGCTGCTGCAAGCCTGAGATTGCCTGGAGGTCTTCTTTCTGGGTTGCTGCCACAGAAGAAACCACTGCCCTGGATGCAACAAAAGTCAACACTGCTGCTGACCCCCAGAGATTGCCTAGTGACACTGTTCCCACAGCTGCAGTTGCAGCTGCTGATGCAACTGCCACTACTGCTGACCCGCTGCCTGCTGCCAACAACCTCCACCACTACCACTGCTACCATAGCCTAGAGGACTGCTTCTGGTGAGACTCCGGGTTTGGTTGCACGTGGCTGCACCCATTTGGGGACACCAACCAGGGCATGGGTGCTAGCAGGTTTACCATCACAAGAGCCTCTGTCTGGGGACTCCAGCTGGGGCCTGCTGGTCCAGTGTGGGGGAACCTGTAGGTTCGAAGGAACCTGGGGTCTTCCTGCTGAGAGTGCTGGTGGCCCATTTCTTGCTGGTGCATCTCTGGGCTGCTCCTTTGCATGAGGATATTCTTGGTGATCTCTCTGCATCTAGGAGCAGCACTGAGATCTTGAGACTGCAGTGTGGCTAAGACTGAGGTATCTGAGGCCCAGATTGGTGGGATAGGGACTGGGTTTGCGAGGGTTGATCTGGGTTTGGTGATTCTGAGAAACTTCAGAGACAGGGTTGAGAAATGGTTTATCACTGACAGAGACAGTTCAACTTTCCAGCAAGATTTATTTTATTTTATTTTTTGATTCATTAATCTTTACCATATTTGGAACATGTTGTTTTTAATACATCAGTATGTGGAGGACAATGATGTATGAATGGTGTTTTGCATTTTTGTTGGATTCTTATGTCTTTAATTTTTTTTTCTTTGTTCATATTCTTCCTCTCTCGTCTATTTTCTTGGATTTTCTTTCCAACTTTTCTCCAACCAACAGCCAAGCTCTTTCAGCTCCTCTTCCACTCTTCCTATGAATTTTTACTTCTAGCTTCTCTCTTCCTTCCTCATGAATATTGCATACTACACTACCTCTGTTCTCTCATCCACCATTTGAAATTGTAAGTAATTTTTAACAAATATTCTGTTTGTACTATAGATAGTTATTGAACTCATCATTTTTCGTTAATGCAAAAAAGCAGTAGACGTCTTAGTGGGAGCTATTTGGTTTAAGATTATATGTTGTATACACCGGGTGCTGTTGATATTGGTCTCACCAGTAAAGTTGAAGTGCTGGAAACCTTGAGGGACACTATAGGTCTACAGGGTAGAAGTTATCCTGCCTTAGATCCATACTTTTAGATGGGAAAACACAATAACAATGTGAAAAAAAAAAAAAAAAAAAAAAAAACAGGGAAATAAAGTGGCCTAAACAAATCAAGATGCTTCAACAACAGAAACTATTGATAACACAGTGGAAGAAATGTCCAAGAAAGAGTTCAGATTGTATATAGTTAAATTAATATGTGAAGTAAAAGATAGTATAAGGAGTGTAATCAAAGAAAAAATACAGGAAGTGAAAGACCACTTCAATAAAGAGGTAGAGATCATGAAAAAAAAAAAAAAAATCCACAAGCAGAAATCCTTGAAATGAAGGAATCATTAAACAAAATTATAAATTCAATAGAAGGAATCACCAAAATATTAGACCACTTGGAAGACAGAACCTCAGACAATGAAGACAAACTATAATCTTGAAAGTAGAATTGAACATGTGAAGAAAATGGTAAGAAACCATGAACAGAACACCCAAGAATTATGGGATAACATGAAAAGACCAAATTTAAATGTTATCAGAATAGATGAAGGAGCAGAGATACAAACCAAAGGAATGCACAATATTTTCAATGACATAATAGTAGAAAATTTTCCAAATGTAAAGAATAGAATGGAAAATCAAATACAAGAGGCTTACAGGATCCCAAGTGTACAAAATTACAGCAGACCCACACCAAGACACATTATAATGAGAAAGGCCAACACAGAGAATAAAGATAAAATCTTAAAGACTGTGAGAGAAAAAAATTATATTATGTATGGGGAAACCAACTCAGATATCAACTGATTTCTCAACCCAGGTCCTCAATGCTAGGAGGTCCTAGAATAATATGTTTCAAGCTCTAAAAGAAAATGGATGCCAACCAAGAATTTTATATCCAGCAAAATTAAGTTTCAGATTTGAAGGTTAAATGAAAACATTCCATGATAAACAAAAATTAAAAGAATTCACAACTAAGAAGCCTACACTATAGAGCATTCTAAACAGAATATTCCATGAGGATGAAATGAAAAAAAAAAATAGTGAAAACCAGCAAAGGGAGGATCTACACTAAAAGGACATTCAACTAAATGAGAAACTGAAACAAAACAAAAACCAGAAATAAATCAAAATGACAAGGAATACAAATCATATCTCAATAATAACCATGAATGTTAATGGCCTAAACTCATCAATCAAAAGACATAGATTGGCAGATTGGATTAAAAAGCAAGACCCAACAATATGCTGTCTTCAAGAGACTCACCTCATGGGCAAAGACATCCATAGGCTGAAGGTGAAAGGATGGGGGAAAAAATTTATCACTCATATGGATTGCATAAACAAGCAGGGGTTTTCATTCTCATTTCAGATAAAGTAGATTTCAAACCGAAGTTAATTAGAAGAGACAAAGACGGACATTTCATACTTCTTAAGAGAAGTATATATAAGCAGGACATAACAATTATAAATATTTGTGCCCAAACAATGGAGTATCCATGTACATCAAACAAACCCTTCTTAATTTCAAGAGTCAAATAGATCACTGTACAATAATACTGGGTGACTTTAACACACCGTCTCACTACTGAACAGATCTTCTGAACAAAAACTAAATAAAGAAACTATAAAATTAAATAAATACCCTGCATTCTATCAAACCACAGTGGAATGAAATTAGAAATCAATGATAAGATAAAAAAAAGAAGATACTGTAACAAATGGAAACTAAATAATACACAATTGAATGATGAATATGGATAGTAGAAGTAATAAAGGATGAAATAAAAAAATTCATAGAGGTAAATGAGAATACCAAAACAACATATAAAAAATTTTGGGACACTATGAAGGCAGTACTAAGAGGAAAGTTTATTTTATTGAGTACATTTATTAAAAGAATAAAAAGTCAACAAATAAGTGACCTAACACTACATCTCAAAGCCCTAGAAAAAGAAGAACAAATCAACATCAAAAGCAATAGAAGACGGAAAATAATTAAAATCAGAGCTGAAATAAATGAAATCAAAATAAAAGAAATAATTGAAAAAATTAACAAAACAAAAAGTTGGTTCTTTGAAAAAATAAATAAAATAGATAAACCTTTGGCCATGCTAATGAAGAGAAAAAGAGAGAAAACTCAAATTAATAAAATACAAGATGAAGGAGAAATCACAACAGACACACCTTACATACATAAAATAATTTGAAACTATTTTGAAAATTTATACTCTAATAAAATAGAAAATATTTAAGACATCAATAAATTTCTAGAGACATATGACCTACTCAAACTGAATGAGGAAGTCATACATGATTTAAACAGATCAATTTCAAGTAATGAAATAGAAAACACCACCAAAAGCCTACCAACCAAGAAAAGCCCAGGACCAGATGGCTTCTCAGCAAAGTTCTACAAGACTTTCAAAAAAGAATTAACACCAATACTCCTCAAAGTATTCCATGAAATAGAAAAGTAGGGAACTCTTCCAAACTCATTCTATGAAGCTAATATCATCCTGATAACAAAACCAGACAAGGACACATCAAGGAAAGAAAACTTCAGACTAATATCCCTAATGAACGTAGATGCAAAAATTCCCAATGAAATTCTGACAAATTGCATACAAAA
This sequence comes from Tamias sibiricus, assembly GCA_025594165.1. Lineage (NCBI taxonomy): Eukaryota > Metazoa > Chordata > Mammalia > Rodentia > Sciuridae > Tamias > Tamias sibiricus. Next base: position 57,435,445 of record CM046665.1, read on the forward strand.
ACATATTTAAAAAATAGTACACCATGATCAAGTGGGATTCATCCCAGGGATGCAGGGTTGGTTCAACATATGGAAATCAATAAACATAATTCATCATATTATTAGACTTAAAAACAAGAATCATATGATCATCTCAATAGATGTAAAAAAAAGCATTTGACAAAATACAGCACTCCTTCATGTTCAAAACACTAGAAAAACTAGGGATAGTAGGAACACATCTCAACATTGTAAAAGCTATATATGCTAACCCCAAAGCCAGAATCATTCTAAATGGAGAAAAATTGAAAGCATTCCCTCTAAAAACTGGAACAAGGATGTCCTCTTTCACCACTTCTATTCAACATCATCCTTGAAACTCTAGCCAGAGCAATTAGACAAAAGAAAGAAATTAAAGGGATGCAAATAAGTAAAGAAGAACTCAAACTATCACTATTTGCTAATGACATGATTTCATATCTAGAAAATCCAAAAACTTCCACCAGAAAACTTCTAGAACTAATAAATGAATTCACCAAAGTAGCAGGATATAAAATCAACACCCATAAATCAAACGCATTCCTATATATCAGCGATAAATTCTCTGAAAGAGAAATTAGAAAAACTGCTCCATTCACAATAGCCTCAAAAACAAACAAACAAACAAAAAAAATACTGGGAATATATCTAACAAAAGAGGTGAAAGATCTCTGCAATGAAAACTACAGAACACTAAAGAAAGAAATTGAAGAAAACCTCAGAAGATGGAAAGATCTCCCATGCTCCTGGATAGGCAGAATTAATATTATCAAAATGCCCTACTACCAAAAGTGCTATACAGATTTAATGCAATTCCTATTAAAATCCCAATGACACCATTTGACCCAGCTTTCCCACTCCTTGGACTTAAAATCAGGACTTAAAATCAGCATACTATAAAGGACTTAAAATCAGCATACTATAGTGACACAGCCACATCAATGTTTATAGAAGCTCAATTCACAATAGCTAGACTTTGGAACCAACCTAGGTGTCCCTCAATAGATGAATGGATAAAGAAAATGTGGTATATACACTCAATGGAATATTACTCAGGTTTAAAGAAGGGTGAAATTATGGCATTTGCCAGTAAATGGTTGGAGTTGAATAATATCATGCTAAGCAAAATAAGCCAATCCCACAAAACCAAAGGCTGAGTGTTTTCTCTAATATGCAGATGCTAACTCACAATAAGGCGGGAGGCACTAGGGGAAAATAGCATTACCTTAGATTAGGTAGTGGGAAGTGAAGGGAGGGGAGGGAGGGGATGTGGAGATGGGAAAGATAGTGGAATGAAATAGACATTATTATTACATGTATATATGTGACTATATGACCAATATGATTCTGCAACGTGTACACTTAGAAAAATGAGAAATTAAATCCCATCTATGTATATCACAGTGCATAAATGTATTCTACTGTCATGTATAACTAATTAAAACAAATTTAAAAATTTTTTAAAAAGAAAGATGATTGATGAAAGTCAGCTCTTTCAAAACACATCCAATGTATCAACTGGTTTATGCCAAATCTGCTCTAAAGTCATATTTATCAAAGAGGGTCCTTCAACAAATGATCATTTAAAATACAGATTCCTAGACTCCTCCAGACCAACTGTATTAGAACCTATGAATAGGGTTCAAGAGATTGTATTTTTAGCAGATACTCCTGGTAAATGTCATAAACATCACAGCTTGAAACCATTCCTCTCATAGTTCTCAGATAAGTTTTAATAATAATAAAATAGAGTATCTAAAATATTTCTACTTTTCCTTTAAAATTTTAAAAGATCTTAAATATCAAAGGATGAGATAATGTTTTTTTGCATGTATTGAAAATCATGAAAGAAATTATTAGTATACCCCAGTGTAAGCTGCCTGTTGTGGCCAGCCACGGTGCCGCGGGAAAATTCTCGGAGGCAGAGTTAAGCTTTTACTGCTTTTACTTCTACTTTCTTAGAGCTTAGAGAGGGAAAGAAAGATTTTAGCTTAGAGAAAGATTTCTTCTTGTCTTCTTAGCTTAGAGTCTTAGAAAGAAAGATAAAGATAGAGCTTAGCTTTTCTTCTTAGCTTAGAGTCTTAGAAAGAAAGATAAAGATAGAGCTTAGCTTTTAGCTTAAAGAAAGATAGAGCTTAGCTTAGAGAAAGACTAGAGCTTCTTAGAAAGAAAGATAGAGAAAGATTTCTTCTTGTCTTCTTAGCTTAGAGTCTTAGAAAGAAAGATAGAGAAATATTAGAGCTTAGCTTAGAGTAAGATTCTTAGCTTAGAGTAGAGCTTAAAGAAAGATCTCTTCTTTCTTCCTTCTTCTGTCTTCTGTCTTCTGTCTTCCTCGGGAGCCTCGGCCTTACTCTGACCAGTCCTCTGGAGCCTCGGCCTAACTCTGGCCAGTCATTACTTCTTCTATCTGGTTTCTCTTCTGTAACCGCTCTGCCTACGTTCTGGCCGCTCTGATTCTTCTGACCGACCGAGTGGCTGCCCGACTGACCGAATGAATTCGTTCTCCTAACTCGGACCGCTTTCACCCGGTTATATACCTTCAGGTTTGCGGGTGCCTACAGGTGCGTCACATACATATCAGGTGGAACTTATGGCTTCCAGCTAGCTACAACAGCCCTTCCTAATTAGGGCTCCTTCATATTCCTTCCCTTTAGTTTAAAAAGGTGCTTTAATTCTATTTTCTCTATTTTATTTTCTCTATTTTCTTTTATTTTCTTGTCCCTACCTAGCTTTTCACCTTTTATTTTTGAAAGGGTGGATATTTGAGCCCTTTTTGAGAAGGTGCTGTGGCTTTAAGGAAGCCTAATGCTGAGGAGCAGCTAACGCATCTAGTTAAGCACAATTGCATAAGCGGCTTTGACTTTTTTTTTTTTTTTTTTTTTTCCTCTTCTTTATTTTTCTTTATGGCTTTCTTGCCAAAGCTCAATGGCTTTTTTTCTGCATGGTTTTTACCATGCTATTTAATTCTCTATTTTCTTTTAAGCTCATGGCTTTTTTCTTTATACTAAAGCTCAAGGCTTTTTCTCTATATTTTTTATGGCTTTTGGCCGGCTACTCTGCTTCGGCTTTTGGCCGGCTCGCTTCGGCTTTTCGCTGGCTACTCTGCTTCAGCTTAATTCTTAACTGGCCTCAACTGAGTCAGAGGCTATGCTCTCTTGTTTACTACTCTTTTTGCTGGTCTCAACTGAGTCTGAGGCTATGCTTTTTCGTTGCTCTCCTTATTTCTTAGCTTTTCTTCTCTGCCTGCCGAGCCCCGGACGGACCACCATTTGTAAGCTGCCTGTCACGGCCAGCCACGGCGCCGCCACGGGAGGAAAATTCTCGGAGGCAGAGTTAAGCTTTTACTGCTTTTACTTCTACTTTCTTAGAGCTTAGAGAGGGAAAGAAAGATTTTAGCTTAGAGAAATATTTCTTCTTGTCTTCTTAGCTTAGAGTCTTAGAAAGAAAGATAAAGATAGAGCTTAGCTTTTCTTCTTAGCTTAGAGTCTTAGAAAGAAAGATAAAGATAGAGCTTAGCTTTTAGCTTAAAGAAAGATAGAGCTTAGCTTAGAGAAAGACTAGAGCTTCTTAGAAAGAAAGATAGAGAAAGATTTCTTCTTGTCTTCTTAGCTTAGAGTCTTAGAAAGAAAGATAGAGAAATATTAGAGCTTAGCTTAGAGTAAGATTCTTAGCTTAGAGTAGAGCTTAAAGAAAGATCTCTTCTTTCTTCCTATTCTTCTGTCTTCTGTCTTCTGTCTTCCTCGGGAGCCTCGGCCTTACTCTGACCAGTCCTCTGGAGCCTCGGCCTAACTCTGGCCAGTCATTACTTCTTCTATCTGGTTTCTCTTCTGTAACCGCTCTGCCTACGTTCTGGCCGCTCTGATTCTTCTGACCGACCGAGTGGCTGCCCGACTGACCGAATGAATTCGTTCTCCTAACTCGGACCGCTTTCACCCGGTTATATACCTTCAGGTTTGCGGGTGCCTACAGGTGCGTCACATACATATCAGGTGGAACTTATGGCTTCCAGCTAGCTACAACAGCCCTTCCTAATTAGGGCTCCTTCACCCCAGGACACCCACGTGCCATATTTTTTAAGGACTAGAAGTGTTGGGGACTTAAGAACACTCCAGCTGAAAGAATAGAAAAACCTAACTCTCTGGTTGCCTCACACTTCCTGATAAGGGGACTTGGCCTGGCCAAGGGGCGTTCCCCTGATGTAAGATGAGAACTGAAACCACCCCAAGGATAGGCCAATGGCTCCGCCAATGACATCCACCCATGCTCCTATGTGTCTCTATGATCTTTCTGCTGACTGGCCCATGTCCTCTATAAGAACGTTCAACTTCCTCAATAAACCAAGTTCATGCCTTGACAAGTTCTCCCTGGTGCGTCCCTGATTGTCTTCCATCGTGAGGGCTGGCGTGGGTCTCCAGCCGGCTTCTACCATTCTCAATCACACCTCCGCTGGAGCGTGTTTTTCCCCAGCCTTCTCCACTGGCCGGAAGAAGCTAAACCCGGTTCAGGGAAAACTAAAAACCCCAGCAACTCAAAAAAAAAAAAAAAAAAAAAACCAACATGGAAGTTTCTAATTTTTATTAGAAATTAAGCTAAAATTACTTAATTTCTAATTTTTCTAAAGTTAATTTTCTGCTCTCAATAACTACTCTTTGGTTATGCAAAATGTTTACATTAAAGGAAGTGGTGTGAGGGATGTAAAGGAACTCCTTTTACTATTTTCGCAACTATTCTGTAAATCTAAAATTCATTCAAAATGAAAGCTTTGATCTACTTACATCTTTTAAAATATGTAAATAGACTTTATCATAGATATAACAAAATAGCTTAGAATTTTGGGTTACTTGGCTTGTGTCCTGGTTTTAACTGTATCACACATCAGCCTTTTTTCTTGTGGCTCAAAACATTGCATTAAACTAGATCCAGTATGAAATGACATCCATCCCTACCATTATGAAATCTTACCATTCCAATTTACATACTCTAGATATGATTTTTTTGTCTACAATATTTATTGCACATAAATTTTATCACACCGAGGGATTATTTTTCATTCTCTTAATGATATCCTTATGAACAGAAGTTCTTAATCTTAATGAAATCCTATTGTCAAACTTTCCATATAGTGAGTACTTTTTTGTGTCCTGTTTAAGAGATATTGACCTAATACAGATCATGAAAACTTTTCTCTTGTTTTCATCTCATGCTTTATTATTTTGACTTTTATATTGTGATCTAGCCTGAATTTCCTCTGAATATTACTTATAGTATGTGGTATAGGAAAGGAGTAGCTCCTCTCTCCCTCCCTCCCTTCCTTCCTTCTTTTTTATTTTTGCATATGGATATCCAGTTAACCCAAAACTATTGTAGGAATGATTGCATTACAAAGGGGGTGAGGGGGGACTTGGCACACATTTATGCCATCTCTTTTTTTTCTCTTTCTCCTTCTCTTGCCCTTCTGCCTTCTACCATGGGATGACACAGCAGGAAAGTCTTCAGCAGATGTTGATCCCCTTGACCATGAACTTTTCAGCCTCCAGAACTTAAAGCCAATACATTTCTGCTTATTATAAATTACTCAATCTCAGATATTCTATTATAACAATGCAAAAATAGGCTTAAACACAAGGAAACACAGAATAATCATCTCTCCTCCAACAAATTCTGCCCTACACAATTAATCTTAACTCCATAGTCTTCCTCAGACTGACCAAAGTACCCATAACATGCCTCTCTGTTACTGTCCCTCCCACTGGAGTGTTGAGAGCCACATTCATCTTGTATTTCATTTACCTTCTATCCCCTTACTAAAATTTACTATTTTATTTATTAAGTGAATGGACTGGAAAAAAAAGTCAAAATGTTCACAATGTTTGATTAACCTATAAGTACAAGTTTGAGATAGGTACCCCTCTAACATAGCCCTCTATGATTCCAACCTCCTGAAATTCACAAGCTTGTGTAATCCAGTTCCCTGAGTACGGACTGGATTTAGTGACGGTCATGATGGGTCTTCTTCAAATCTATCATTTTAGGTGAATGTCAAGTACATGAAAATTACCTTCATGACAAGTTCTCCCTATGGGGAAAAAATGTAATAATTTTATATCAAGAAAGATGTCCTTCAAAACATTAAAATGCAATTCAAACTTAAAGATATTAGTGAAAGTAAAATCTACAAAAGGAAAAACAAAGGCAAATTTTTCTTCAGAAAATTACAGCATTTACTTGCTTGCCAGAGCACTTATTTCTCAAAAAGAATGTAGCTAAGATGATGGGATGTGGCTCCCAAGAATAGGTTAGTGTCACTTCCAAGGTTACAAAAAGACCATAACTTCTCTCTTGGATGTTTTACTGGGTTACATAGTGTCCCCAAAACATTCATGTAAAACTGGAGCCTCAGAAAGTAATTTTATTTAGGGACAGAATCTTTGTAGATGTATTTCGTTTAGGTGAGTTTTACTGGATTCAGGTGGGTTTTAAGCCAATGATTGGTATTCTCCTAAGAAGGGGCAAATTTGGAAATAGATACAAACACTTAGATGATACCACTATGTAACAACGAAGGCAGAGATTAGAGTAATGAGGTCATGAACAAAGTTCATGTATGGTGTAGTATCAGAGATGATTACTAAAAAGAAAAAAAAAAGGAAAATGAGTCACAGTGGCTACTATGCAAGATAAGATGGTCAAAGTAAGCCTCTCTGAGGAGTTGACAACTGGGCAGAGCCTTGAATGAAAAGACAGGAAGGAAAAAAAATCACATGATATTTGCAGAACCAGCTTATAAAGCAGATAAAGCAGTCAAAGTAAAAATGTGGGAGTGGAGGAAATCATGAGATGCTTGAGGGATAGTGAAGTTGCCAAAGTAGTCAGAGTACAGAGAGGCAGCGAAAGGGTGGAAAGAAGATGTGTTATTGAAGAAATGGGCAAAGAATATATTTTTTTTATTGGACCTTGTAGAGTGCAATAAGGACTTTCAGTTTTATTCTGATTCTGGTAAACAGCCATTGTAAATTTTTGATAGAGTTGAACTCATATTTCAAAAGTTATCCTAGGGCCTCTATGGGAAGAGAGAAATGGGGTGGCAGAGCTAAGTAGGAGCAGGAAGCAAGGAATTAAGAGAGAATGTTGCAGTTGTCCAAGTGAGAAAGGAAAAAAAAAAAAAAAGATGGCTATTTATACTATGAAAATAGTTAGAAAGGTTGAAGTCTTATATGTTTGAAGATAGGCCTGGCAGGGATGAATTGAACATGGTGGAGACATTTGGGGCCTGAGAAACTGGGTGCATGGTGATGTCATGAGTGGGGACACTTAGGGGAAAACAGGGAGTAGAACGTGGAAGACTTCATTTATAGACATGTTCCAGGCGAGAGGCCTTCTGATGTTTATGAGAGGGATCATAACATCCTTGGTAACAGGTGGGCTGACAGAGTTTGCAGGTTCAGCTCTGATTCGTGGGTAGAGATGGTCCAAATGGTCTGTTCAAGGTTTCTTCTGTCCCCTTCAATTTTCAGTGAAGGAGGTAAGAAACAAAATCATCACCGCATCCTACAGAATGGAAGAAAATCTTTACCACCTGCACCTCAGATAAGGCATTAATTTCCAGGATATACAAAGAATACAAAGAGCTCAAAAAGCTCAACACTAAAAAAAAAAAAAAAAAAAAAAAAAAAAAAAAAAAAAAAAAAAAAAAAAACCTCAATAAATGGGCAAAGGAACTGAGCAAACACTTCACAAAATAAAAAATATGAATGGTCAAAAAAAGTATGAAAAATGTTCCACATCTCTAGTGAAAGAAAAGTGGTGCAGGACTGATCAAACACACACCCAGAATAAGAAGCGTGTTTATTGTCAGGAGCCTGATGAGGTTGCTCTGCGCAGAGAGGGGGAGAGCAGCAGCAATCCCCCTGAATGTTACCTTTTATAGGCTAGAATCATGGCCGTGCTTCAGGTGCTGGTTTAGTCTTGACTGACATAGTAAGCATCCCCTGATCTTGTGGAAGGCAAGTTTGTTTCTTGGGAAGAAAAAAGGAAGTTTTCATATCTCTCAGAAGGGTAAAAAGGAAATCAACATGTCCCTGTATCTTCTCAAGGAAAGAACAGGGAAACCAGTATGTCCCCATCTCACAGGCCGGTAAGTTGTCTCCTTTCTCTCAATAAGAGAACAGGGAGAGACCGGCATGTCTCCAGTCTGGTAGGTTTTATCTCAGGCTAGTTTCTGTTTCTTGGAAATAAGAACAGTACTCATAAATGAAGGTGGAGGAAAGGAAAATGGCTGCAGTTATGTCAACACCTAGCAATTAGAGAATTGCAAATTAAAACTACACTGAGATTCCATCTCACTCCAGTCAGAATGGCAATTATCAAGAATACAAGTTACAATAAATGTTGGCAAGGATCAGGGGAGAAAGGAACTCTCGTACGTTGATGGTGGGACTGCAAATTGGTGTAACCACTATTGAAAGCAGTATGGAGATTCCTTAGAAAACTTGGAATGGAAACCACCATTTGACCCAGTTATCCCCCTCCTCAGTCTATACCCAATGGACTTAGAAAGAGCATATTACGGTAATGTAGCCACATCGATGTTTATAGCAGCTCAACTCACAGTAGCCAAGCTATGGAAACAATTTCAAGTGTCTTTCCACGGGCAAATGGATAAAGAAAATGTGGTTTATATACACAAGGGAATATTAGCCATAAAGAAAAATGAAATAATGGCATTTGCCAGTAAATGAATGGAACTGGAGAATATGAGGCTAAGTGAAATAAGCCAATCCCAAAAATCCAAAGGTTGAATGTTCTCTCTGATTTGTGGATGCTAACCCAAAACAAGCGAGGTTGGGGAGGGGAATAATAGAAATCTATTGGCTTTGACAAAGGGAAAGGAAGGGAAGGGAGGAGGGAGGGGAATAAGAAAGATAGTAGACTTAATCAGACATAATTTCCTAGTCTCATATTTGAATACATGACCAGAGTAACACTGCATCATGTACAGTCACAAGAGTGAGATCCTAAATAGGATAAGTTATACTCTATGTATGTACAATTTGCTCAAATCCATTCTGCTGTCATGTATAATTAAAAAAAAAAAAATGAAAACAAAATCATCATTGGAGAATGACAATGGGAGGAAGATGTTAGAGGAGTTGAGAAGAAGAAAATGTGCAAAAATAGTCATTGAGGAGAGCTGGAGAGTGATTGAAGGAGAAAAGCAAAATGCAAGTCAGGGGAGCACTGAGGGTGCTGGAGGTGTGGCTACGGATCTGAAGCTAGACCAATCAGGAGGGTTGTGAGTTCTTCTCCAAATGTGTTTGAGTACAAGGTATAGGGAAAGAGTAGGTAGAGCAGGATTTTAACAGGGTTGTGGTAAAAAATGAGTGTCACAGAGTGTCAAAGCAAGAGAGAAGCAAAGGAATAAAGGTACATGGAAAGCAGTGAGTATAGAGGTTGACTATGGAGTTTAAGTCAGGGAAAGCTATGCCAAAGTAGAGATTATTGATGCATCTCTGTTAGCTAAAGGGGACCTTCTGCTTGCATTTCTCAAGGTGTTTTTCACTCCACCTTGAGAGTTGTATAATAAAAATTATATTAAGACAAATGACAGGGTCGTGGCTATACCAATTAATACCAAAATATTTATTGAATATAAACCTACAGTGAAATTTCTTCCACAGTGCAGAAGACGATACACATGTGTCAGAAAACCATGAGATGTGTGTATTGCTTGGGATCAAACCCAGGGCCTTGTGCACACTAGGTAAGTCCTCTACAACTGAGCTACACAAACCAGCCCTTAATAAATCTTTATTGCACACCAATCATAAATAATGTATTTTTGTGGACTATTAAGGATATAAAAATGAATCATATATGGTCCCTATCCACTATAAAGTCTAGTCATTACAATCACTTCTATTCACACATGTACAGAGTATAAGTACTAAGATATAAAAAGTGACAAGGAACTATCTGACAAAGTGTATGACAGTTTCTTGCAAAAACTAAGCATGTACTTACCAAATAACTTCACAAAATTTTATTTGCAATGACACCAAAACTAAAAACAACTGAAATGTCCTTCAATGGGTAAATAGTTAAACAAACTCTCAAATATTCATACCATGGAATGCTACTCAGCAATAAAAAAAGAATAAGCTATTGATACACAGAAATTTACACAGATCTCAAGGGAATTTTGCTGAATGAAAAAGTCAACCTGAAAAGGTTATATACGATATTATTTTGTTTATATATACTTGAGATGATAAAATTATATAGATGGAAATCAGATGATTGCTTGCCAAGGAGTTGGTCAGGGGATAGGGTCAGGGAGGGATTTAGGTAGCACTAGATAGGTAACATGAGAAATTCTTGTGGTCAAGCATCTTGACTGTAGGGGTGGTCACACAAATCTACATAGGTGATACAATTACACAGAACTAAGCACATTCTCATGCAAACACAATTGTTATGTTTTTAAAACTGGTGAAATCTGAATAACATTGATAGATTGTCTCTATGCCAACTTTCTGATTGTGATATTGTACAATAGATAAGAAAGCTGCTACTCTTGCCAGGAACTGAGTAAAAGAATTTTCCTGTATTGTATCTCATAATTGAATGCAAATTTAATCAATAATTACCTAAAAAATAGTAGTTAAGAATTTCAGAAAAGAGAACTTTACATATTTGGGGAGTCGAGGAAGGATCATGGAGGAGACAATATTGGAAGTACACTGTAGATTTTACTATGATCTGGGAAATGCATCATTAGGCTGTTTTGTAAGTGAACACCAAAGCATGTACTTATACAAATTTAGATGGTACACATCAGTCACTTGACACAAAGTGGATAAGGCTGCTATTAGTAAAACATGACATAATGTTTTACACTACTTTTTATAGGGAGAAGGACTATACTCTAAAATAACAATTAAAGGTACAATATAGTAAATGTATTAACCATTAATTTAGTTGCTTATTATCATTATGCATTGATGTAGTTGCATGTGCTATACTTTTATATAACTGGCAGCACAGTCGGTTTGTTTTTACCAGCATCACCACAAATGCATTGCACTACAACATTGTGGTGACTGCAATATAACAAGATAATAGGAATTTTTTAGTTCTATTATAATCTATGAATGCATCATTTTAGATTGTAATCTGTCATTGACTGAAATATCATTATGTGGCACATGACTATAATAAAGCATGATGCAAAAATAAAAGAGCCATTCAACAACATTAACTGAAAGATTATCATACAGAGAAAACCTTACTGTGTACTGTGGGAAGAGATAAAAGATACTGAAGAGAAACCTCCTGCACACTCTTTTTTAAATTTTTGTATTTGCTCATTTTAGATATACATGGCAGCAGAATGTACTTGGACATATTATACATACAAGGAGTATAACTTCCCATTCTTGTGGTTGTACATGATGTGGAGTTACACTGGTTGTGTATTCAAATATGAACATAAGAAAGTTATGTCTGATTCATTCTACTATTCTCTTTCACAATTAATAAATATTACAATCACAACTTCTCAACCTCCAAAGCCATGGTTAATATATAATCAAGAATACCAAAACTCACTATCTGTTACTTTTCAAAAAAAGCTACTGTTTTATTATTGATAATTTAAGTTTTATTTATACAAATGTGCAGTTGGTCGGACTTGTTCATGCATTTTCACCAGCAGCTGGAGCATCTCCACCCTCGGTATTTCTGGTATAAATTTATTGAGCTCTGTGCTTGAAACCAGTTTGAGAAGTCCTTTACTGAGGTGCTCCTGAAGAGCTTCAGTCTCTCAGAGACCACAGCTGGCATTATGAGCTTATAGTTGGGACCTTCCTTACAGAGTTTGACATAAGCAATCTTGTCAAAAAGACTAGATTGATGTGCTTGTTCCAACTTTGCCTTTGGACCACTTCTTTTTGGCTTTGCTCCAGATTTGATCACTGAGTCTGTGTCTTTCTTGGCCGATTTTCTCTTATCTTTCTTCTTCTTGTTCTTGGGAAGCATCATGAAGTTCAGAAAGCAGTGGATGCTGCTGGAGCCTCACCAAGTTGTTAGACAAAAAGGCAAACTGCTGTTCTAAAAATATGGTACTGCATTATCTATTTCTGTATGCACATAAAGTTTGAACTACTGTTCATATTTTCATTGAAATCCAAACCTCTATTTCTCAAATCTCTTGCAAAAGGAAATACCAAAAATATTTTTCTGAGGAATGTAATACAATTATAAAATTAAACTTCTAAACTTTCTCTTTAATTTAAATCCCTTCAAGTTTGTTAGCAGAGGGAGTTTCTCAAAATCATGTGTCATATTTTACTTTAGGTTGGAATCTAACCCCTAGAAATATAGAAAATACTAATAATGATGCCAATTTAATGAGCGATTCATAAATTCACTTGCAAAGATGAGTTATATTATTTGTTTTGCAAGACCCTTTTTTGGAATTTTGACTACAGTTTTCATTATTACTTGAAGGTACAGACATCCTTAAATCCAGATGTCCTTCTTCACTTATCTTCCCATAGTTTCAGTGTGCCACTCAGTGGCCCAACTTCAGAATATACTTGGAGAATCAGTTTTTAAGGGACCACTGAAAGTAATTTAGTTTGAAATGTACTTATATCTTTGTATAAAATTCATCCTTTTCCTCAAATTTTTCCCAAAATATTATATGGAACAAGATGGTTTACACAAAATATTTAACACTCATGTCAGCTTTCATATCTTATTTTATTTCATATCTTATTTTAGACAAGTTCCTGAATTTTATCATATCATATGACAATGTTATTTGGGTTGATAAAAATTAATTTTTTGTGCTGCTTTTCTTTTTCAAAGTGTGTATACATTGAGGAAAGAGTAACCAGAGACTCAGCACAATCTCATCATTAACAGAGCACATGTCCTGATTTCCATATGGTCTAGATCATTGAATATTGTGTCTTTAAAGGCTCAGTAACAGTTGCCAAAGTTAGTAATGTGAAGGTGGCCAACATTAGGCTTTTACTCGTCAGTCTTTTATCCAGGCAACTAGCAATTCAGTGCTATATTAGATGTAGCAGGAAGGCAACTACAGAACATCTTCCCTATAATATCTTCCCATCTCAGTCCAGATGAGTTTATCAGGACCACTAGTCAAACCAAGACCACAAACTACAGCAGAGGAAGCGTATTTTCAATCATCTCAAAATAGAGGCCTGAGCCCCAGGTTCAAGTCCATGACTACAGCTAAGCAGTAATGCCCAAGCCTTATTCCCTTTAAGGTTTTGCAGTTTGAGAAAGCTTTAGATGCATAAGCAGGCACTTGTTGATCCCATTCAGTCAATGCCATTTCAGTCAACAGTTTAGACTGATTCTTTCTTCATCCCCTCCTGTTGCACCACATGATTATTTCAATACATAAGGTATGCCAGTTGTTTTCAAATAAATTTTCATTCCACTCTCAAATTTTTAAAGAATTTTCAGTGAATTTACTAATAATATGTTCCCCATCTTCCAATTCTTCATGGTTTATTACATTATACTGTCAAGCAAATAGATGATTCACTTATTTCACTATTATTGTGTTGATACCTTCAACAATGCAATATTAAGTAGCTACTATTCACTTTACCTTCTCCAAAACACTAGAGAAAGTTTGTGTAATTCTTGTAGTCACAAGAAAACAGAATCATTCTCATTTTTATCTTTGTGGTTGTTTAAAAATAAAAATAAAGCTCTCTTTTGGTTTCTCTCTGTATTTCTTTAACTTAGTTTCCTTTCTTTCTCCATCTTTAAGTGTTGAATAGTCTGCTGTTTCTTTTTGCTTGGTCTTCCTTAATGAATATGAACATTTACCACATTCCAAAAAGAAAAAAAATAACAACACCTATTTTTGCATACATAAAAATTTGGGATTTTTCCTTTTTATATTTTCTTCCATTCCTTGTCATGTACAATGAAAGTGGGAATTTCTTGCAATGAGAGAAGTTGAGGAAATAAACAGGATTACTTCAAATTGTTTATATGCACAGGACATTTATATTAATAAATCAAAATTTTGATGACAGAAACCTAGAAAACAAATGAACGCAGGTTGAGCAGACTTCATCTGCTGGAATGCAAGATGCTCAAGTGTGGAGCAGAGGTAGGAACAAAATATATGCATCAAACAGTTTAGTGAGTTGGGTCAGATCCTGGTGATTTGTAAGGCTTCCGTAATACTTTATCTCTAAGAACGGTCCATACCCCAAAACTATGTTTCATTCCACTGGACTTTTCTCTCTTAGATACCAGTTTTGGAAGCGATCCAATCCCGGAGAGCAGTGACTCTAGTGTAAACACCAGGCTTATTGGGTTGTCCGCATTCATCTCCCCAGCTTACTATTCCAGCAAGGTACCAGATATCTCTAGCATCTGAACCAACCAATGGTCCTCCAGAGTCACCCTAAGGGAAAAGGGAGAGATTAGCAATTCATAATCCAATTCATTACAGAGGAATTTGTTATCTTTCTTAGTTAAGAATGTATAAAAGTGCCAATTTGCAAAGGTCTTCAGTGTGTTTTAACAGAAATGACCCCCTATGTCAGGTATCCACACACAGGAGGAGTCCCAATACCTGGGAAATTGGCATAACCTGGAGATTCAGTACATTGAGACTGAGACTTTCTATCTTTCAAGAATAGTGCTTTTAACATCTGACAAAAAAACTCCCTGTACAAGTTGCTTATGTATTCAGGTGTCTTAACTTCCTGAAAAAGAGTGACGAGAGTTAATTACTGATCAGGAAAACAGATACTTGAGTTTCAATTGCAAATTTTTGCTTTCCAAGCTGGCTTAAACCTCTGATTTACTTGTTCATTTATTATTTATTCATTAAAAATATTATTTATGCTATATTATTATTTATTCACTATTTGTGAAAATTAAGACAGAGAGTGAATGTAAAATATTTAGCCTTAACACAAAGCAGAACTTAGGAAACACATATATAAAACCACAAATACCAATTGTTTCTATCTTATAAACCCCAGAAGTCTGTTTCTCTACACAGGTCATAAAAACAAGGTATTGGCTGTTTATTTTTCAAGATCCTGGGCCTCTAGGTATTGCTCACTCATGAAGTTAGGACTGCATGGAGCTCTTACTTAATTAGCACATTATTTCATTACTTTGTGTAATACTTGCAACAAAGCATAGAGTTACTTTCAATTTTCTTCAGTTAAGCAATAAAAAAATGAAGCACAGAAATATTAAGTAATTGCTGAGATCAAAGATAAAAAATGTAAATTACTCAACTGGAGCACAGCGATCTAACTCAGAAGACTATGCTTCCCCCCATGTTATACTAATTTCCTTATGATTTTCCTTTTATCCTTTAAAAATACTAGCAATAACAATAGGTAAAATAATAAAAATATTTGAATTAATATGTTTGTAATTTTAAATCAATTTTTAAATCAATTAGCCAATAAGTATTTCCCGATACCCTCATATGTGGTAGGAAATGTAAAGAGAGTGTAAACACATGATCTTTGCCTTCAGGAAGCTTGGAATATGCTTCTAGAAATAAGATGTATCACATGAAGCCATTTAAAAATACAGAATTTTAGCCAGACACAGTGGCATATGCCTGTAATCCCAGTGACTCAGGAGGATCTTGAGTTCAAAATCAACCTCAGCAATTTAGTGAGGCCCTAAGCAATTTGGAGAAATCCTGTCTCAAAATTAAAAAAAAAAAAAAAAAGTGCTGCGGATGTAGCTCAGTAGTTAAGCCTCTCTGGGTTCAGTTCCTGGTTTCAATAAATACATAAATAATTTTAATAATTGAAACTAAAACCTATATACAGGAGAAAAGATTAGGAGGAAGAAAGAGAATATGCCAAAGACAAAATCAGCTTAAGAAATAGGAATAAGCTAAGCATGATGACGCACACTTGTAATCCCTGTGGCTCTGGAGGCTCAGGCAGGAGGATCGTGACTTTACAACCAGCCTCAGCAAAAGCGAGGTGCTAAGCAACTCAGTGAGACCCTGTCTCTAAATAAAATACAAAATAGGGCTGGGGATGTGGCTCAGTGGTCCAGTGCTCCTAAGTTCAATCCCCAGTACCAAAAACAAAACAAAAACAAACAAATAAAAGGAATAAAGGGTTCTGAGAATGGAGTAATTTTAAAGAAGGGAGCTATGTATTTAAAAATATTACAAGCTGCTGAAAAAGATGAAGTCCTTCTTGTATCAGAGAAAGAGAGATTCTGTTCTAGTAACACTAGTTAGGTGACATGTCACTAGGGAAAAGAGGAGTTATGTTCAGATAAGATGAAGGCTGTGATTGTTTGTATGTTTTCTCCTTATGCAGGGAAGCCAGAATAATAGAAGTAATAGTAAAATCTCCAGAAGAAAAGGAAAAAGTTTTCAGCTTGGCTAATGCGGAGACATAAGCCTTAGGAGCTCTATTTTAAGAAAATGATGAGTACCTGTACCCAGTGCTCCCTCCCCAAAGAGTTACACTCCAGATTGGCATTGTTCTTGTGTCCTAGGAGCCTGTACTTCCTCCTTTGCTCAAGGCTATGCTTCCATATTCAGTACAGTAGGACAGGTAAGCCAGTATTTCCATTGTATTGTTTCTGTACATTTTTAACATCCCTGGTCAACCACCAGCCCCTGCATTCCTGTCTGTCAACACTGTCCAAGTTATTTTTCAAGGTATCAATTATTAGTTTTGTTAATTATCCAGTTAGAAAAATGCAAAGTCTTTGATGGATCTATCTCTAGTCCTTTTTTCCTCACAAACTTAATTTTTCCTATAAATCTTGTCAGTTTTAGTAAACAGTTAAGTGAGAAACAGAACAGGGAGTGTAGTAAGGAAGGCACATATTATAACAAAAACTTATAAAGAAGTCTACCTCTGTCAAGGTCAGTGTTGTACTAAAGAACTTTTGAGAATGTTGTGAATATTCTATATCTTACTTGTAAAGTTGTCTACATAAGCATATGTTTATCAAAACTGATCTGATCGTACACTTTTATATAGGTGCTTTTATTGTAAGTAAATCATAATGTCATTGACACTGATTTTAAAGACAGCCAATCTTATTCTGCAATAAAATTATTACAATAATTTTTTTAAAAAAGTCAAAGTAGAAGGTAATTATAATTACGATGTGAAGTAATGAAGAAATAGATTAGATTATTAATAGAAGGACTAGAGATGAAAGAAATAAACTACATTATAAAGTGAAAAAATATTGTAGAATTTAATTATGTATGAAAGAGTAAAAGAAGACATTAACACTAGTGACCTGTAACAACAAAAGTGAGAAACTTTAAAATGAAAATTTGCTTAGCATTTCATGATGTCTCTTGAATTTGAGCTTGCACACATACAAATCTTCACCTAATATTAACAACTTAAAACATGTAAATGGAAATGGCTTTGGAATAGATGGAAATGTGAGACTACATTTTTAAAAATATTTATTTGTTTTTGTTGTACACAATGCCTTTATTCTTATGTGGTGCTAGGATGGAAGGCGGGCCACGCACGTGCTAGGCCAGCGCTCTACTGCTGAGCCACAACCCCAGCCCGAAACTAAATTTGGACAACAGTTAAATGCTGAAGATGTGGATTTAGAAATCACTAAAGGGGCCACTGAGTTCAAAGAAAAAGATGGCTTCTTTGGGTGCCAATGAAGAAAACAATAAAAAAGATATTTTAATATGAGACCTGAATCTTTTTTTTCTCTTTCTTTTTCTTTTTAATTTATTTTTTTAATTTATAATAATTACAATTCATAGTGCCCGTATATAGCATCTTTTTGAGACCTGAATCTTGAGGGATAGTTAGGCTTACAGAGAGGGAGATAAAGATCAACCAAAGGAGGGAACCAAAGATGAGTAGTTAAAGGAGAGGAATGAAATCAGCATATTTCAGGATCATGGAACCCAAAGAAGGATCATATTTTAATAAAGAAGAGGTAGCCAAACACCACGAAGATGAGGAAGAGCAGACCCAAGTAAAGATCTTTGCCTAGGAGGATATTAATGATTTTTTAGTTATATAAACATTCAGAACCAGGCAAGTGGGAAAAATTGTGGATAATAGACATAAAACTGAAAGAAAAAAAAATAGATGTTGTTTTCTTCATCCATAGGAAAGTAGGATTTATAATCATGAGGCTAACTTTGGTTCTTTTTACTTAGCAAAATTTTGGAAAGGACATTCAATTCTAACACCGTTGTCAAGATGACATGTAAGACTAGAAGACATTTTCAGATGATATTATATGATATCTGCAAATTGCTTCAAAGTAGATTTGGGATTTTGGGGGAGTGAGAGGATTGTTTTAGAGTAGGTATGGATGAAATAAATTGACCGTTAATGATGGGTACATAAGGGTTCCTTATGCTGTTTTTTGGACTTTAGTGCACATTTAAAATTTTCATAATAAAAATTATAAAAAACTGAAAGGATATACATTTATTCTGAAATTTTTAGGAAGTTACTATAAATGGAGACTGAGAAAATTGAATGATGATCATAAATGTAAATTACAAGATGTTTTCAGTAGTAGTTCTAATAAAATTGAAGGCAAGTAGAATGAAGATCATTAAGAGAAAAGCAAGTGTAGGTTAATATCTAAACAATGATTCTATGACAGGTCAAGAAAACATAAAATACAGGTGATTTTCATTATTCACAGTAGTTGTGTTCTATCAAGTCATCACAACCTGTGAATTAATGACTGTTGATCATTGCTAGTAGAGGAAATACAGAGTTAGTTTTCCAGGAACTTATAGACACATGTTTATTCACTGATCAATACACAACCGTTTTATATGCATTTTGTTTAAAGATACCTTATTTATATATAATGTTGATTCATTAACGCTGAGCACACAGTCAATAGTACTGCAATTCGTGCCTACACAAAGCTTACGTAAAATCTATGTTTTATCTACATGGCACATCATAATCTTCATATACTACACTTTAGTACTATACTTCAAGGCTACTTGAAACAGCAAAATCACCAGGAAAAAAAAGTGCAAATAAACAGACCATGAGAAGGACACTTCTTTTTGAAATGAAAGCTGAAACAAAAAGGCACAGTGTCACCTTTGTTGACTTTGGTGGAAGCACACACATAGGGTATTCAAATACTTACTACTCTATTCATATTCATGAATGATCATAATAGTGCCTTAAGTATTGAGTTTGGGTTAAAACATTTTAGTGAGTAGGTGCATTTGCAAATATGGAATCCACAAATAATTAGGATTGAATGGATTTTCAAATGAATCTTTTATAATTTGATCTCATTTTGGGAGGCTGATTTATAGAATCAACTTTAATTTTCTGTAGAATGTTGTAGGACCAACCTACTTTGCTCCATATATTCCCCTGGGAGCAATTAGGGACACAGAGCAGAAAAAGAAACACAGTTAAATGAGTCTAATCTTTAGCATTTGCCAAAGGTATGCAGAAAAGTCCACTGGATGAAAGAGTTGAAGGTAAAAAAGTGAACATCTCTAAAATGACAAACCCATATGTGAAGCCATCACTTGATTAAGAGAGGAGCCAGTGAAGGCAAAAATAGACACAGTGTTCATGTGGAAATGTGAGAGGAAAAGCACAAATACTTGTAAAAAAATTGTTGAAACAAATGATATGCTATTTTGTAAATTCAGATTAGAAAGCACACAGAATAATATGGAATTTTAAGAAGCTTAGAGAGTATATTAAACTTAAAGTCTATAAAAATCACAAACTAAAAATTATAGGAGTATTTAGTGATATATACCCGTGGAATCACTTATTGGACCTCTCCATGATGTTATAATGTGTACAGACATATGGAGGTCAATGTTGTCATATTTGCCAAAAATATAAAATTGACAGCATTAGCCTGTAAAATTGAAAACAAAAAATCAGTGTTCAAAAAGATGTCTATGCTCTAGACCAAGGTGGAACAGACTTTCTTTTCCTTTTCCCCCAAATTAAATGTGTTTAAAAAAAAGAAAAAGAACTATGACATTAGAAATACAATAAATGCACAAAAGTTCTGAAAAAGAAGGTGAGTAGACCAAGAAACTCAGGACTCAAGAAATATATAGCAGAGAGGCCCCTGGGTTTTCTTTTTGCTTCATGTATCTTGGATTAGGAGTTGAAGAAACCTAACAACCTGGCAACCTGCCATCAGGTACAGATTAAAAAAAAAAAAAAAAAAAAGCCAAGAAAACTCTGCATTCTGTAGTCAATGAACCAGAAAGGGGGCAACCTGAGAAGTATGGGCAGACAGCAAAGGCCAATTAAGGAGATTTACATGTTTACCAGGCTATAGGAAAGCCTTGGCCTCACCACACTGATGGCAGAGTAGGCTGATAGGAAACCAGACTTTCATCACTGCCAGAGGATAACAAATCCCTCCCCTACCTCTCCTTTGGTGACAAGTGGGGAGCACAGACTCTCTGTGCATAACTCGCCCTCCCATTGGAGTGATACTGTCGTACTTGGGGAGGCAGAAGTTTCACAACAGTCCAGCAGTAAGTCAATGAAGGGCACAGCAAAGCAGTAACAAGGCACTCCCAGCCAAAGTGTTATCAAAGAAAGCTTGGCAGAGAGTCTGAGATTCTACCTTCAAGCAACAATAATGAGGCTAGTCCCCCAGCTTGGTGTCAAAAGAAGATGAGTGGGGAATGAGGTAACAGCTTCCTCCACCTCGCTTGCCTCTTGCCAATGCTATGTCTACAAAGGCCTACTTAACAGAAAATTTAATAAGCTCTAGAGTCTTAGAATACTCTGCTTGAGCTCCAGTGGTTCAGTTAGTGTATGGTATGTACAGAATCATAAAAACTCAAATGTCCAGGACATATTTGAAAGTCACTCATCCTACAAAGAACTGGGAAAATCTCAACTTGAACAAGAAAAGGCAATATACAGACAATAACACTGAGATGATCTAGATGTTAGAATTATCTGACAAAGATTTTAAAGCAACCATCAAGAGTCTCATTGAAAAAATTACCACTATGCTTGAGAAAAATGAAAAAGCAAATCTCCACAAAAACTGTAGATATAAAAGAAATTTAAAAAAAAATAATAAAAACACTTCATGGATAGGCTTAACAGTAGCATGGCAATAAGACAGGAAAGATGCAATGACCTGAAGACAGAATCAAAGAAATCAACCAATCTGAATGAACAACAGAGAGAAAATGGGGGTGGAAATGAAAATGAACAGATGCTCAGGAACCTCTGGGATTATAATAAAAAAAAATTAACATTCCTGTTATCAAAGTCCCAGAAGAGGAAGAATAAAGGTGGGCCTAGAAAAATCATTCAAATAAATAATGGCTGAATTAAAAGAAATGAAATTATGGCATTTGCTGATAAATGGATGGAAATGAAGAATATCATGTTAAATGAAATAAGCCAAACTTAGAAATTCAAGCGTCAAATGTTTTCTCTCCTATGTGTAAGCTAGAGTAAAATAAAGGAAAGGAAGAGTGAAGTATAGGATAAAGAGAAAGGGAAGATAGGTAGTACAGAAAGAAATTGAGAGGAAGAGTGGAGGGATGGATAAGGGGAGGCAAGGAAGAATGAATTCTTTAAAAATAATATTATGTGCATATATAAATATACTACAGGGAACTTCACCTTTATACATAGATAGAAAAAAACAATCAAATATAAGTAAATAAGATGAGCAAAAGGAAGTGAGAGTGGGAGAGGGGAAGAAGAATGGGAGGGAAAAGGGGGAGATCATAAAGCGAAATTGAATTTCATGCATGTATGAGTTTGTTGGGATAAACCCAACTGCTATGTCTAATTACAAAGCCTTAATTAAAAAAAAAATACAATAATGGCTGAAAACTTCTCAAATTTGGCAAAGGATATAAGTCTACAGATTCAAAAAGCTGAGCAAGCCAGGCATGGTGGCCCTTGTCTGTAATGCCAGCAGCCTGAGAGGCCGAGGAAGGAGTATTGAAAGTTCAAAGCAGCCTCAAGAAAAGTGAAGTGTTAAGCAACTCAGTGAGACCCTTTCTCTAAATAAAATACAAAACAGGGATGTGGATGTGGCTCAGTGGTTGAGTGCCCCTGAATTCAATCCCTGGTACAAAAAAAACAAACAAACAAAAAACCTGATCAAAACTCAAAGAAGATAAACCCAAAGAAATCCATGTTGAGACAGCCAATCAAATTTCTGAAAACTAATGACAAAGAAAAGCTCTTGAACACAGCAAGAGAGAAATTATACTTTCATCTACAGGAAAAGAACAATTACAACAGCAGCATATTCCTCCCAAAACTCACAGAGGCCATAATTCAGATGCTGAAGGACAATGTTATGGTTTGGATGTGGAATATCCTCCAAAAGCTTATGTGTTAAAAGCATGATCCCCAATGCAGCAAGGTTTAGAAGTGGAACTTCTAGGAATTGATTGGATAATGAGAACTGTAATCTTATCTGTGGAATAATCTATTTGAAGGATTAAGAGTGTGAATGGACTACTAGGTGTTAACTATAAGCAGGAAGAGCATGGCTGCAGGAATAGGTCACTGGGGGTGTGCCCTTGGGAACTATATATCTCTCTCTCCCTGGCTCTTTCCTGTCTTTCTTTCTGCTTCCTAGCCACCCTGAACGGAGAAGCCTTCTTCTTCCGTGCCCTTTCACTGTGATGTTCTGGCTAACTTAGAACCAGAGCAATGAAGTCAGCAGATCATGGACTGGGACCTCTGACACCCTGTGCCCAAAATAGACTTTTTCTCCTTGAAGTTGCCTTTGTCAAGTATTTTGGCCACTGTGATGAAAAGCTGACTAACAGAAAAGAACCGTCAACCCCAAATTCTGTGTCTGGAAAAAATGTGCTTAAGAAATGAAGGGGAAATAAAGACCTGCAGAGAAAGAAAATTAAAAAATTGGTTACAACAGACCTATACTAAAATAATGGCTAAAGGGGGTTTCTAACAGAATTGATTAAAAAGAAAACCAGAGCGACTCAGGAGGCTGAAACAGGAGGATAGCAAGTTTGAGGTCAGCCTTGGCAATTCAGTGAGACCCTGTCTCAAAATAAAAGTTGTAAAAGGCTGGGATGTAGCTCAGTGGTAAGGAGCCCTTGTGTTCGATCCCCAGTATCAAAAACAAACAAACAAACAAAAAGCAAAATAAAAAAACAGGAACCTTAGCAAGTCAGGGAAGAGGAGAAAACAAAAACTATGAGTAAACATACTTTCCTTCTCCTCTTGAGTTTTTCAGATTTTTGGCAATTGAAGCAAAATATTCTCTGATGTGTTTCTCAACACAGAGAAAAAATTTTAATGTTTATATATAATCATATTTAATATTATAATACAATAATTAATATTATAATTAGAGAAAGGTAAAAAGGCTTAAGGGAAAATGATTTCTATTCTGCATGCCACTAAACTAATTAGATGTTAATAGCAATACACTGTGAGAAGCTACACATGTAAACACACAACTTAGAAGTACCACTGGGTGCATGCCTGTAATCCCAGCACTTGGAAGGCTGAGGCAGGAGGATCGCGAGTTCAAAGCCAGCCTCAGCAATGGCAAGGCACTTAGCAACTCAGTAAGACCCTGTCTTTAAATATATACTAAAAAGGGCTGGGGATGTAACCCAGTGTTCAAGTGCCCCTGAGTTCAATCCCTGGTACCACAAAAAAAAAAAAAAAAAAAAAGAAAAAAAATTTCCAAAGATGGTAAAAATTATTAATAGACAAATCAAAATGGAAATCCAGAAAAAGTAACTGTACAATTTTATTTACATAACATTCTAGAAATCACAAATTTATAGAGATAGAGAACAAATTAGAGATTGCCAGATGTTAGGGGAGGCAGAGTTATTCTTAAGGTAGATCTTTATGGTGATAAAATAGATCCTGTCTTAACTGTGGTGGAGGTTACACAAATCTCTACATGTGGCAAAATGCCACAGACATAGACACACCCTTTGTTCTAGTGTTGATTTCCTCAGTTTTATACTGTACTCTAGTGATGTGAGATGTAAGCATTGGGGAAAGGTGGGTGAAGGAGGCATATGACTCCTTTGCAATATCTTTGCAACTTCCTGAAAATCCATAGCTATTTCAAAAAAGGTGAACAAATAATTATGCAGCATACTAATAGGTAAAACCACTTACCTGACATGCATCTTTTTTTCCTTGTAAGGAGCCAGCACATAACATTGTAGAAGTTATGACACCATTGTAAACCTGAGGTTTATTGCAGATTTTAGAGTCTATGAGATTGACCTGTACTTGCCGAAGGTGATTTTGAGTGTACCCTAAAAGGGAAAAACATATTTATAGATATACATATATTTTATAAACCAAAAGAGAGTCTTTCATAATTATTAGATAAGATGGTAATATGGAATCTTAGTATATATATGTTTTAGATGCAGTAATATTTGGGAACAGAATTTTTTCCAAACTAATTTGAATGAAAATTTAGGTGCCTAGAAAATAACCTCAATTTGTTTAAGTCAGTTCTACTCCATTGTTGTGATTAGAAGGAAATTTCATTTGGGGAATATAGTAACTTTATGATTCTCTGATCTTCACAATTGGGTATATTTATGATCTTAAATCTCTTGAGTGGCTAATTCTCTAGTAAATTGTTCAGGGGCTAGGAGATATATTTGCTCCTTCAGACACCTTACCGGCATCGTTACTGTAGCAGTAGTGATGCAATTAATAGTAACCTAAGCAGAAAGGAATTTATGCATCTTAGAAATGCTAGAGCCTGCTCAGTCCAGGTTTATATGAGTGATGAACCCACTTTGGCATAATAACGTTGTTCTTTAAATGCCTTTGAAAGCCAAATTAGGTTAATCATAATTAAGATTCAGTTCAGATGCCCACCATCAGTTTGCAGTACTCCAAATCCTGTCACAAACATCTCATCCCCTGGGTGGAACTCATGGTTTGCATCAGGGAGACAAATTCTATGTACTGCATTTGTATAGGGAACAGGGCTAGAAAGCTCTGCCAGTGAAATATCATAGTCATGTGATGGGTATTTGTATTTTTCATGGACAATTATCCTCCGGAGGCCTCTTTTCATTTTTGGAGGTTTTATTGTTACTCCGAATGAAGCAGTCCATCTGGATGGGTCCTTATACCTAGGGAGAAAGAAATAATAGACTCCAGTTTACTATACTAACAATCTAATAACTTAACTACAAGTGTCAAACAAGTCTTGCTTTTTAAAATAATAGTTTCTGTCTACAGAAATAAACTTTTTTCCAATCTGAGAATAAGACTGAGGGGTCAGATAATGTGGAGACCAAAGTGGCATATTTCCTAGGTTATATATCAAGTCACCCACTTGGGCCTCTTGATGTTTGGGGGCATTTGTGACTCCAAAGAACATGTGAAAAGAAACCTTGTACAGAATTAGGAGAACTA
Source organism: Tamias sibiricus (assembly GCA_025594165.1). Taxonomy (NCBI): domain Eukaryota; kingdom Metazoa; phylum Chordata; class Mammalia; order Rodentia; family Sciuridae; genus Tamias; species Tamias sibiricus. Next base: position 57,460,908 of record CM046665.1, read on the forward strand.
AATGTATTCCTAGGCCTCTTTGTCTCCTGCCCACAAACATACAGGTTTCTTTGACAACCATGAAGGCTACACTATAATTTAATAATTATTGTATACACTATAGACATTTTTACACTGGATTGAAAAGTCTTCCATTCCTTGTAATATAGCTAGCCAATCTGTTGAATTGTCTAATTTGCTGCTTTCAAATTGAATAATCCTTACTTATCTTTCTTTCTCCATGGAATTTTCCCACTGGGGTCAAATCTACAATCTGCTCAGTTCCATCTCTAACCAAGATACTCAGTGAATACTCAGCTTTTATACTTTAACTTAAAGTTTAAAGTACATAGATGACTTTAAAGTTCCTCCTTTTTTTTAACAAGCTGTCATATATTTATTGATAGATAATTTACCTACAATAATTTACAGACCATAAAACCTTTAACTAAAGTTTGTGATATTCCTACAGCATTTTGTGATGAACACGTTATCTTTTAATTTATGCTGAACTCACCTCTCTCAAAATTCACGAGCTATTTCATAAGTAAAAAGCACAAAACCCAATGTCCTTTGTTCACCCCCAATCATTCTCAATGTTCAGGACTTACATCCGAAAGCAGTGAGCAGCACTCACAAGCCATGTGCTATTGATTAAAGTCGCTCCACAGCGATGGGTCCCGTCCCACTGCAGGCTGGCTTGCCATGGCCATTCTCCCTCCTCTACCTCTGTCCCACCAACAATCCTGAGACTCTCTGTTGAAGATTTATTCCTTCGTGTCCCACAGCCTGCCAAAAGGAGATAACGAACTAATTAGAGTTGTTCTAAGCATCAAGTTGTATTACTACATTCCAAATTCTTGTACTTAGTGCTCTGATGATATCAAATATTTTCTTATGTTCTTAACTTTCTGTAAACTCTAGTAAACTCCTATTTATCTTGTAAGATTTAAATTAGCCATGATCTCTCCTAGGATAATTATTAATTTTCCCTGCCTCCAAATTGGATTAGTTATGACTTTTTTTTTTAAATATTTATTTATTTTGCTTTAGTTGTACACAATGCGTTTTATTTTTACAGGGTGCTGAGGATCGAACCCGGGCTGCGCACATGCTAGGCGAGCGCTCTACCACTGAGCCACAACCCCAGCCCCTAGTTAGGACTTCTTTGATGCCTCCTTAATAAAAACAACAAAAACAACAATGACACACTATGTGTGTGCTTATCATGTATTTATATGTGTGTATGCATATACTTATGTTTTTATAAATTTTGTTCTTCAACACTGTTTATTATAGGGTTTCCCAACCATTGACATTTTGAACCATATAATTGTTTTTTGTGGGTGTCTGTCCTGTGCATCACAGAATGTTTAGTAGGATCCTGGCCTATATGTCATAGATGTCAGCAGCACTCTGCATATTTGGGGCAGGGAACAGCAGTGACTCCAAGGAACATAGGAAAAGACTAATTTGTATAGAATGAGTCAGCATTTTCAAGATATGGGTAAAAATGCCACAATGATGCATGATATCTAGGGCAACAAAATTGTCCTTTGTTGAGAACTGTTTTTTTAGAATTGTGTGCTCATGCATCAGTCTCAGGCCTCTATCTACACCCATTAGATTATGAGCTGTTTTAGGTAGGGGTTTATCTTATCCATTTTGTATCCCTATTGTAACAGTACCTGCACATAGTAGGCTACTAATAAATATTGGTGGCAAGAATATATTCCATCTAGATGAGAAAATTATATTTTTGCTCCATATTTAATTAACTTTAGATATTAAGCAACATTCTGAGCTAGTGATTAGCACATTTTCTTTCATTTTTTAAAGACAAACATTGTACATACTAATTTTGTAACTAGTAAATATATTCTCTGAATTATGGTGGGATTCTCTTCTATAGGGAAGGGAAAGACTAGAAGTAGAGTCGGAATTTTTAAAATATGGGTAAAGATATTGTCTGGGCCATCTGTAATTTAATCAAAATCAACCTCAACCCCATAAATTGCCTGCAATTTCCATATTATAAAATTAATAATATCAAGGAAATTTTATTCAGGGTAGAGTGGCAATCAGTTTCTGCCTCTAGCTGAAAAATGCCAATACACAGATCACTTTTATATAATTTTTAGAAAATTTTTGTGAGAGGATATTATAAATATCTGCAAATAGAATGTTGATAAAAGAACATTTTTTTCCTCTTCCTTAATAATTGCAGAACTCACTTCCACTATACGTGGCCAAAGGCACCTGTAAATCCTCTCCAGAGTGATCCCAATTTTGCTCTTCTTTTGTGCCCCTGAGAGGTGAGATAAAGCACTATGAGCTGTGCACAAATCAGTCAAACTTTATTCTGTCCCTACAATAGCAACACAAAGTAAGACTAAAGGATAAAGAGTGTTAATTTTTGACGTTCAGCGATGTGATAAAACATTCTGAGCTAGCTATATAGCTACATATATTTGTATGTTAAATAACTTAAACTTATAAATAGTATGTATATATTAAACTTACAATTATTCAGATAGTGGTCTGTTTCTGTCTTGTTGATTTCTGAAATACACAAAAATGGTGAGTAGAAGAAGGTCAGGACATCAGAATTGCACTTGCCTCTGAGTATTTCAAATACTAAAAGGCTGCTAAATTTCATTATATGATAGTATCTCTGGGTAATAAAGAAAGCAACATGATTAGTTTGCCATAAACAGTATTTTTGTTGCTTTGGATAGGAGAGAAGACATACGAGCAATGTGTTTTAAACTTTATTATGGATAACAATCACAGAGGGAGCATATTTATGGCATAGATTCTTGTTTTCCTTCCTAGTAATTCTGTTTTAGTAGTTTTGTGGTAAAGTCCAAGAACATAAATTTTTGTACCAGGAGATAAGATACAGGTAGTCCACAGCCCCTGTTTGGAAAATACCAATCTAAACTATAGTATCGAGTCCCTAAATGAATAATAGTTTTACTAACCATTATTTAAAATGATTTCTCTAAACTCATAAGCACAGTCCACTTACATAATTCATCTAAATGGCATCTCCATGAATTATCCACAATCACATTTAAAAACGTTATCCTTTTCTAAGTCTTTCTTCAGAAGTTTTAGAAAGATAGTCTGCCCTCAAATTGTCATTCAACTCAAGCCAATGGCTTCATACCTTGTTGACTTCTCAGCTGTCAGGACCTACCCCTATGCAAATGCTAAATCAACCAACTGATTAGGCCAGAGACCCCCACTCAGAAGAACCCTGCCATAACTAAGCTTCTCCAGAGACCCTCAAAAATTCCATTTAGCATAATTGTTCTTAAACTATGAGCAAGAATTTCTACAATAGAGTTTTCAATTGGAAGGTGTATTTGCAGAGGCAGAGTGTGATAAGGGACTCAAGGTCTCCAGCCTGCATCTGGAGCCTTCACAGACATGTTTGTATCTCAAAGGACTATGGTCTGGTCATGCAGATCCAGCTGGTGGGAAGAAAGGGGAGGAGGACTCTCCCTTTCCCAGAGACTGATTTTTGCAAATAGTGTCCTTGGCCTGAATTGGTTGCCCAGAACAGTGGAAAAAGCTGCTTTTATGTAAACTTGTACAGATTGTGAGCCTCTGAGTCCATCTCCTTACACACTGGGTATAAAGTCTAAAACTTTCTGAACTCGGGGTTCAGAGGGGTGATTTGATAGAGGCAAAAAGCCCCCCTTTTGAGCCTGGCTGCAGTCAATAAACCTGCTTCCTGCTATTCCTTGGTGTCCTGCCTTTTCTGTCCTACTTCACAACAAATACATAATACTCTAAAATTTCACATTTTCTGACTCAGTAGTCTTCCAATAACCAAAACTATTCTCTGTGAAATGGCAGGATGGATATTCTAAATGCAAATATATTAACCTGTTCATTTTTCTTTTAGTCTTGGTTAGTATTAGTTTTTTGGAAATTTGTATACTAGAAATCCTTCTCTCTAACTTTCTCCATTTAGTTATATGTGGGGAAAATGTTGAATATAAGAAAGAATTGACCATTTAGCCTTAGTTACTATTAAGGGAACCATCTCTGATCTCTCATTCAGATAACCTGTTCTTCTCCATCCCAAGCTCCTCTGAGGGAAAGCTCTGGCTTTGTATGTTGCTACTGCTGACCAGACACATCTCACTGATGCGTGACTTGTGCTGCTGCGCTGTGCACCCCCCTCAGCTTGGTTTTTGGTTTAATGTTTTGCTGTTGCTGACCTAAAATTCTTAATAATTTTTCCTGCAACTTGTGTTTTGAAAGTGAAGTCCAACAGGATAATGGAGCATATTGTGAGCAGAGGAGATATACACAATTTGTGTGTCCATGGATTCTTGCCACTCCATTTGCATATATTATTCACAATGCCCTCTGAAATCAGAACTCTGGTGGAGCCATGATGGGTGGGAGTTCAGCAAGACTCAAAGCACACTTATGGACAAGGTAAGTGTGTCATGTATATTACTAAGAACTGGGACACTGACAGTCCTGGGAGCCTACCATCAGTTTGCTAATGGGTGAGGAAGGACTGAAGGGAAAAGGAACTGCAGGTTTTCTTATCTTTCCCTTTTTATCCTCCACATCATTAATTTCAGCAAAAGCCGTTGACTCACACACAAAAGTAACAGGAGCCTAAAAGGATATTCTAAACATTTCCAAACATAATGAGGTTGTTTGAACCTATGGATATGAATCCTGTAGATATGAAAGGCTGAATGCACTTGCATGAATAAATCATGAAATGTAATTCCTTTCAAATCCATAGGGAATTAGTTCCGTGACACCCCTCCAGATGTCAAAATCCACTGATACTCAAGTCCTGTATATAAAATATACACATACCCTCCCATATACTTTAAATATTTTCTAAGGTATTTATAATACCTAATACTAAAACTATATAAATAATTGTTACACTGTGCTATTCAGGGAATAATAACAAAAAAGTCAGTAAATGTTCAATACAGACACAAGTTTTTCCAAATATTATGTTTATAAATATGTTGTGGTTTTTTGATTCTACATATGTGAAATAAAGTTGCATAATTCTGATGATTCTACATACATGTTAAATGTGCTTACAATTGCACTTAAAATCGACATTACGCTGGGCTCAGTGGTGCACGCTTGTAACCCCAGCCACTCTGGAGGCTGAGGAGGCAAGTTCAAAGCCAGCCTTGGCAACTTACTGAGAACCTCACCAACTTAGCAAGACCCTGTCACAAAATTAAAAATGTAAAAGGACTGGGGATGTAGCTCAGTGGTAAAGTTCTCCAGGGTTCAATCCCCTGTACCAAAAAATAAAATAAAATTTGGCTTTGCATTATATAAAGATGAAGAGTAAAATTTATACTTGCAATTTAAAATTTTAATTTTTTTCACTTATAATAATATTAATTATTAATAAGTAAAAAAACTATAAAAAGTTGAGAGAGCATAGCTGTAAGAAAAGACTTATATTTTAGTACATTAACAGTACTTTTCTTGCTTTTTGAGAAAAGGCCTAGCATTTTTATTTTGCACTGGAACACACAAATCATGCAGCTCATCTTCCTAAGCTAGAAGGGTGGCTTAGATCTATAAGCTCTTACATTAGCACTCTGTATTCATTCTCTCCACTTACTCCGTATTCTCTAGTTTCCAGTGCTACCATATCTATTACTATATCCACAAACCACATGTGACCAGTGAGCTCCTGAAATATGAAGTCTAAATTAAAATGTTTTATTAACTAACATAAAATGCACAGTAGCTTTCAAAGTATTAATTGTAAGATATACCATAAGTAAGCATGGAAGTTATAACTTTTCATTGCTAAGTGGTCTAAAGAAAGAAGCTATAAGAAGGTATATTAATAATGTTTGAAAGAAAATATATGGGGCCGGGCGCGGTGGTGCACGCCTGTAATCCCAGAACTTTGGGAGGCTGAGGCAGGAGGATCGCGAGTTCAAAGCCAGCCTCAGCAATGGCGAAGCACTTAGCAACTCAGTGAGACCCTGTCTCTAAATAAAATACAAAAAAGGGCTGGGGATGTGACCCAGTGGTCCAGTGCCCCTGAGTTCAATCCCCGGTAACCACACAAAAAAAAAAAAAGAAAAAGAAAGAAAGAAAGAAAATATATGGATGGCATGAACCTTTCCAAACACTACTCCAGAACATAAAATGGATGCAAGAAGAAAGAGAAGAGGAATATACTAAGCCACTTTCTTCATTTATCATCAGATTCTATAACCAAAGTATAAGGCCCAATGTAGAAGAAACTGCCTAAGAATTAAGAACCAGTTTTCATGGAAAACGTACATTTAGCATGCTTTTAAAATATTAAAATGTTATTAGGACTAATTTAGTTTCAAAGCAATATACTGTTGGTGGCAAGACCCCAGAATTAAAGGACATTAAAAAAAATCTAAAAATGAGTGCCCAAGTCTAACATGGAATTGTTCTATGTAACAAATAAACAAAATAATAGAAATCAACTTACTTTTAATCTCAACTGATTCAGGGTCGACATTAGGGGGTCCTACAACATTTTGCAGCTTTTCATGTAGAACATTTTCAATAATATTATTTATGGTTTCAGGATCCTCAGTAGAGGGAAATTTAAAAATCAGCAGCATATGGGCCAAAACTCCATTTGACTCTTGACTGTGGACCAAAAATATAAAGCAAGGAAGAAAATAATAGAAGGAAGAGAGGGAGATAAGGAGGAAGGGAAAGAGAGAGTGGTTGATTTATGATACTATCACAACCTGCTTTTCTTATCATTCAGTTGAAACACACACACATACACACATACACACACACACACACACAATGAAATCCATAAATATTTCTTTCTATATTCCTGTTGTTTATTTTGAATAGAACCCCAATTCAGCCACCCTGTTGGTAAGATAGTATGCTCATGGTATCCCTTACGACCAGAGGGTCTACTTAAATATACATCTATTAACATTAAAAAAATGTATCTCATCGATCATCCAAAAATTACCAATTCATCTTGATGCTGCTTATACAAATTATCACCTGCCAATCATTCTTCAAACCACCTGACCTCTCCTTTTCACAGTTTCCAAAGAATCTTACTCCTCGTTACACACTGCATCAACTCTTACTTTTATAAACTGCAAATGGGAATATAAATATAAATGAGAATCCTATTCTAGAGGACATTTTTATTTAATATATATTTGAATATCTATTCTCTCTGACAGCATTTGCCTCTATTGGAAGTTAAATATTCAAATATATTATTATATGTGCAAGACCATAAGTATAAATATGTTCATTATAACCTTGTTTTTAAAACAAAAATAAGTAACAAGTCTCCATAAATAGGGCATTGGCTAAATTCATGCTGTCCTACACTTGTAGTGAAATATTATATGGTCAGTTAAAGAATAGAAAGATTCACATATAGTCATTGGAATGATATTCACAGTAAATTGTTGAAGATGGGTTATTTCTGAGAGTGGACTTGTTAGACAACAGATTTTCATTTTCTATTACTTAAAATACTGTGCTATTTGGATTTTATATAATTTCATATTACTTTTGTAATGTGAAAGAACACAGGGTTCATAAGCCCTTTTGGCCTCAGCAACCCTATCCTTTCTTTTTTTTAAACTAGTACTATTCTGGCTAGGTGATAAGGAAAAAACAAACAAAACCCTTCCTGCCCATTATCTCTCACTTGTTTTATCACAGTACACCTTAAAAAAATAGATTTCTGTCTGCCTCCTATTTATTTCTCTACATCCTGCTTCTTGCCCTCATTTCTACTGAGCTCTTTTTCTATTGGAACACTAACGTCTTCCTAGTAGACACCTCCAGTAGATTCTTTTCAGCATGTGTATTTTTTGTCTCAGGAGCATGTTGAAGTCTACTACTCTCTTCTTAAAGCCTCTTATCTTTAGTACCAGAGGAACCTCTCTCAGAATTTTTTTTCCTGTTTTTTTTTTTCTACTTCCAAAGTTTCTATTTTTCTTCCAGTCCCATAAATAGCGTATCTTTCAAATTTTCTTCAGCATTCCTGTTTTTCCTGAGAAATTTACATGCATGATTTCCAATATTTTGAGTTTATAATTAGCAAATTTATGTTTTTGGCTTAGATTCCTTTCTTCCATCAGGTCAGACTATTTTTCAGGCTCATATGTTGCTCTTGTATAACATCTCTAAAACTGAAGATGTGTATGCACGAACATGTAGTTATAGATAGTAAGAAAGTGGTTCAGAATGGAGATAGAAACTTAGATTCCAACTGTGTATGAAGCCATGTGGATGAATGAGGTTCCTTTGAGTTCGTAAAAATTTAAGGATCAGAGAAGTAGAGGCAGATCCAAGAACAGATGCTATCTCAACACCAGAAAGTAGAGGAATTCAGGAAGAAGTGGTCAGAGTAGTACCTGAGAGATGTCAGGTATGAAATAACTCTTATGAGAGTTTTGTCGTTGGATTAAAACTGTAAATAGTTCTTATTCTATTTTTTTAATATTATGAATAATTTGTATGAGAGAATACATTATTTAAAATCCTCCTATAGCAATACATTGTTTAAAATGTTATGTTCTGAACTTTATTGATAGTAGATTAACATGTCCAAAATCCTTTTAGCTAACTACTTGAAGTATACAGAGGTAGAACACAAGAAAAAAAAATTGATAAGGAAGAGAATCAAGAGCTGAAGACAAATCTTATTTACCACACTGTTTACATAGGGCACTACTGTTAAACCAAAGCATGTGTGTTAGGTCCCCAATTGTGCTGGTTATAGTTTCCAAGAAGACAAGTTTGGGGCAGAGGCACAAATGACACCTTTGTCCCTTGGCAAGCATTTTTCAAACACTAGCTTTTAGATACAGAGAATGAGTAAGAGGCATTGTAAGTCATGACTTACACAGAATAGGTGCCAAAAAGCGTTTGTTAAAAGCAATTACATCATACTATTAACACTTTAAAACATATTTATTGTAGACCAGGCTAACAGCTTCAGCTTTAATTTAAATTCAAAAGTCAGCATACCTGAACTTGATAATGTGAGACTTGATAAGTTCTCCCCTTAATGGTGATTGATAAAATGCATTTTTCACCTGTTCAAAAAATGTTTAAAATGTGTTAACAAGTATAATTTTCTTAAATTCCACAACTTAATTCAAAGCTCTAAGGAACATTAAAAAAAAAAAGACAATGACTGACATTTCGCAATAAGCTGAACTTGAGGAACCTTTCTTGGTATTCAGCCCAGATATTTCAACTGAACTCTGCTTTGAGAATGATAGGAGGAGGGGAACCAGTGAGGCCACCACAAGTGACATCTGCTGTAGTACTCAGAAATACATCAGAGAAAATGAACATGTTGTTTCATGAAAAGCCAAAGTATTTATACTCTGATATAAGGACTGCAGTGGGTCTAGAAAGGAAATGAAATAATTCTGTCAAGGGATGGCACATAAAAATGAGTGCATAGAAGTATTGCATGGTTCCCAAACCTAGTGAAAAAGTTGCCAAGTATCCTGGCATAATGTGTGACCAGCTCAAGTACTTGAAATATTCTTAAAAAGGCCCATGTGAACTACAATGTTTAACATACGCATCTGTGATCTGAGAGACTTATTCTAATAAGATGGAAGAATTTATTGTGAAGATTTTTCTTACTACTATAAATAAGAATTCTAGAGATTTTTTTTTTCACAGTACTGGAGGTTGAACCCAGGGCCTTCCACATGCTAGGCAGGTGCTCCCCCACTGAACTAAGTACCCAGCCCTTTTTACATTTCCAAAAATCATTTATTTTGAGACAGGGTCTTGATAACTTGCTGAGGGTGTCTTGAATTTGTGATGTCAAGGCACTGGGGATTACAGGCTCATGCCACCACACTCAGCTTTAATTTTTTTAAATTTGGAATATATGTAGGTAAATAATGCAAGTGTTTCTTGTTTCCATTGTGTGAATATTGGCTAAGGACAGTTACTCCAAGCTGGTGATTAATTGATAGAGCAATGAGCCTTTTTATTCTTTCTTATATTTCATAGAATCCTAAGTAGGACAGTTTCTACAGTTATGAGACAAATCAGTACAAATAAGTTCTGTAAATATTTATTTACTTGACATATTTATCAAGTGCTTTCAAAGCTATTATTAATTTTGAAGATATTAGAGTCCTGTCTATATTCCTTTAGATTTATATATGAATTTGGATCTGGATTTTGACAAATGGCACAGAGAACAGGGAAATAGTTGCATCTTTTCTTGACTTCCTAAGTTCCATTTACTTTAATTTATATCTGTACTTGGCCTTAGAGAAGAACTTCATACATTCCTCTAATTGACTGTTTGCAAGTACAAATGTAACCAGGATTGACTCCCTCCTCAGCAAGGTGTCCAAAGGCTCTGGCTTTCAGTCTGCTATAGTTTCTGGGGAGTGTGTGATCCTGCTATGAAATGAATATGATTTGAGTGTCTTCCTGCTTTGAAATTTAATCCCCATTGTGAAACATTACAGGGGTAGCAATTCAATCTCACTCTGATATTTAGAGGTGGGGCATTTGGAAGGCAATTAGGATTAGATAAGGTCATTTTAGTGGAGCCCCATGATGGAATTACAGAAGAAGAGAGAAAAGGTACAGTGGTGCATGCCTGTAATCCCAGGTACACAGGAAGGCTGATGTAGGAGGATCACAAGTTCAAAAGCAGCCTGCACAATTTAGTGAGATCCTGTCTCTAAATAAAAAATTAAAAAGGGCTGGGAATATAGTCCAGTGGCAGAGCACCCCTAGGTTTAATCCCCAGTATTTCAAGGGAGGGGGGCAGAAAACTCACATACACATGTACACTCCCTATTTCTTGCTATGTGGGTAGGACTTCATCAGCAAGAAAGCTGGACTTTACATCTCCAGAATTGTGAACCAAAATAAACCTCTTTTCTTTATTAAGTAACTTATCTTGGGCATTTCATTATAGCAAAGAAAACAGACTAGTACAGATCACTTCCATTGTGTTCTTATTCAGGATATTGGAACTGGAAGAAAATTTGGAAATTATGTAATTTAACACTGTAATTTTCATATAAGGAAGTTTATCCAGAAAGATAAAGTGATATGCCAAATGACACTTTATTGCCTAGTAGATAGAATTATATGTCCCAATTTCTAATTCTGTATTTTTTCCATCACATCATACCTCACAGACTATCAAGAAAATTCTTTAAGTTATCTAATAGCCATGAGAATTCACCACTCAGGCCCTTGTTCTTTCAGCCCATTCCACAAAATTTTCTAGTTTCTTAAATATTTGATTAAGCCCTCAAAATAATGTTGATACCTTAAAGAAAGAGATAAGTATTCATGGATTACCTGTAGATTTATGTATGAAAAGCAAGTCTAATGTTAGATAGTTTTAAAAGTTAAAATTCTATTCATGTATGCATCCAAATAGTTTTAATCTTGGCAATCTTTTGCTCAAGGTCTCTTCTTTAGGAAATCTAGTGTACAACAAAGCATTTGAATCACCCTCACAATCCCAGAGCTTCTGGACTCTGCTGAAGAAGAATGTTGCACTAATTAAGGAATGGGGAGTAGGAAGGACACATGAATGGTTGACGTACACTTGGTTCAGCCTTTGAAGACACACTCTTCTAACTGAGGTGTGTATTGTTTTCTATCCCTTAGGTATGGCCTCTTACCATTTTGAAAGGTATGCAAGAATCAATTGAATGGATATTTTAGAAGGTAGGATATTAAAATGTACAATAAAGAGTGACAGCAAATGTCCTAAAAGTAGAGGGAAAAAAATTGCTTACCATCGATTCAATTCTTTGACTCATTTCTGTGAAATTTTTAGAAGCCTCTCTTCCAAACTCACCATACAGTTTGTCACTGGTGAATGGCAATGTGCTATAATAATTGTAGGTCTTCCTTTGATCTACAAAGAAAGAGACAGAAATCCATCATAATTTTTATCAGATGTATGTTAAATACCATTATTATCCTGTTTGGTGGTTGCTAGAAAGACTAAGACAGGGAGGAATACTCTAACCCAGGTCATCCTCTTCATCATCCCGCCCCAGGCTTATCTCAGAAGAAAAGAACATTCGTCATCATATGAGTTAGAGTACAAAAGCTGTAAGGAACACCTGGTGTTCCTGGAACATTGTACCAATACAGCACTAGTCTTGTGGGCTGATTACTCATGTGTTCACCATTCCTGAACAGGCCACCTGAGCACACAAACAGTCATAGATTCAGAAGCTTCCCAAGACTGAATGCCTTTCTATATTCCAAAAGTAGACTACCCCTCCAGTTCAGTAAACTATACATCAATTCTGGCCACAAGGACTCTAGTGTGAGAAAATTTATTTTTAGCTAAAAAGGAATTAAAGTGCTAGGGATTCACTTTAGGGAGCTAGAGCTGCCAACTGTCAAAACATTCCAAAGACAATATTTAGTTTCACCTGGGTCCCTTGTCACTCCATTTATTTTCTCCACCAACTGCAGGTCTCTTGTCTTAGCTACTGTCTCCATTTTTGTATCCAATTTAAGCAGCCCACACTTTTGACCTTCTAAAGGGTTAATACGGTATGGCTTTTCCTCTACCCTCTTCAATGTGAAGCAAGCCCAGAGCCCTCAGTAACTCATTCACTCACTTTGTAAATATACATGCCAACTGCTTTTCTGTGAGAGAAACTGAATCAAACACCAGAAATACAATAAAGACCAAGACAGTTGCATGTGCTCATCCAATTTGTCTCTCTCCTCTTCTCTGTTCTTTCCCATTTCTTTCCTTTTTATTTAAACCCCAGAGGAAGAGGAAACAAACAAATGAATACCAGTGGCTCAGGCATCTTCATATATCTCATTTAATTTATAATAACACCCACCATGGGGAGGCAGAATTATCAACACTTAGAGGGTTCCAATCTCAGAAACATAAATAATTTGTCCAACTCTGATATGACATAGCCAGAAAAGACAATTGAATTTCAAGCTGAGACTTAGCTCCCAAAGCACAGACTTCTCTAGCAATACTACTTCTTGAAGTGGGACAAAACAAAACATTGTCTTTCATGGAAATTATAGGCTTTTTAATGTAAATTTCATGCAAAAAAAACTACGGGTAAATTTGGAAAATTTCAAAAGAATCCTAGACCTGGACCATCCAAAGGATTTGGTGAGTCTGAGAAGGAAGTTGTTGGTCAGACTCTGTTGAGGCCTGGGGAATAACTGGAGATGTAAGGATGAGGGTGGGAGGTTCAAGATACTCAAGTTCAAGGTCTCCTGTGCACTGGCAACCTAAGTGAGGAAGGAGGGAGGTTTTTCCCTTCCTCATCCTTCCTCTCTTCCCTTTCCCAGAATGACCCTGAATGGCCAGTGTGACATGAAATGCAGCAGGTCCCTGGCAATATACATATACATTTCAAGTAAGGTTTGTAATTTAATGAAATATTATAAATGACTGTTTTATTATATTTGAATTTTTTACATCTGTCTCATGGTTAACTATAACTTTCTGTGTAACTACATTCATTGTTCGAGAATGCTGCTTCTGAAACTATAACGTAAAAATGGACCACCTGGGGATCCTGTTAAAATGAAGATTCTGGCACATTAGGTTTAACATTGAACACAGATTTTATATTTTTTAACATGTTCCCAGGTGATGCCAATACATCTAGGACTTATTTACACATTAAATAGTAAGGTTCTAGAGAAGAAGCTAATAGACCTTATCCTTAGACCTAACCTATATCCTTAGACCTGGATTTTTTGAATTATTAGATTGAATCTTTTGAAATTGTCATTTGCATAGCAAATATCAGTAATTCTGTATGCTTCAATCACAACCACATGAACAACTTATCTGTAACAACTATTTCACTTTGCTCTGTAAACAGGCCAGTAAGTTTTAAAACATATTTACAGTTTTTTTTTTAATTATATGGTATATCTAGTTATTGAAAAGTATGATTTGGAATATTAACAGACAAGTAAGAAAAATATGGATGAATGTTATGTTTGTTGCTAATTTTCTGACAGGTTTGTGATTCAATAATTTGCAAGGATGTCACTCATTGACAGATTCACCTTCCGACATTCAAATCACAGAGGTAGGGCTAGGGATATAGCTCAGTTGGTAGAGTGTTTGCCTTACAAGCTCAAGGCCCTGGGTTCAATCCTCAGCAGTGTGCGCGCGCGCGCACACACACACACACACACACCCCCCCAAAAGAAAAAAAATAAATCTCAAATCACAGAGGTGCATAAGTGGAACCCCCAATGCCCTGGACGCAAGCTGCACACACAATTCTAAGATATCCTGGACTTTATGAAGTAAGGGTCAAAATGATATTTTTCCTAATCTGATTACCTTTATCAATATCTATTTCTGCAACATATTTGTTTGATTTGGTCACTTATATTTATTTTATTGTTAGTTTATATCTGCCAAGAGGGCAGGGCACCAAGACAGCAGTAACACACCTCATAATAATCATTGTTTATTCAGGTGTATCGTGTGGGCTGTGAAAGCTGTGTGTTCCATATTTCTGAACTGTTCATCTCAACAATAGAATTCAGGAACTGGTAACTAGAATAATAATGCCAGTTCTTCGTGGTATGCATATGAATAATATGCAATATTATAAAACTTGGCTTGGGAATGGGCAAAGGGGAAGTAGCAAATAACATTTTCTCTCATGAAAGTGATCAGGCCCCTAACATTACTAGGAACTTCTTGTGAAGTCAGAGAATCCAAAAAAAATATCATAGATATAATTCATTAATTTTGACCACTCAATATTCAAATAAATAGTTACAAAGCAACTAATAGGTGCCGGAATTCTGTGAAGTTCTGGAAATATAGAAGTAAATAAGCCATAGTCTTGGGCATCTGTGGGAAGAAGTCACAATCCACACGACATAATGGGACTTGATAAATTCATAACGGAACTGAGGAATTGTAATCAGTAATGCATTTTTTACTAAAAGCATGTACCAGAGAAATCTGTTCTCAAATGAAAATACCCTGAATTTAAAGACTTGCATGTGGCAAATTCTACCCCCCCACACACACACACACGTACACAATTTTAAATATTTTTTTTTCCTAAATGTAAGCTGCCTGGTACCGTAAACCGGGATAAAAACTCTCGGAGGCAGAGTTAAGCTTTTACTACTTTTACTTCTACTTTCTTAGAGCTTAGAGAGGGAAAGAAAGATTTTTAGAGAGAAAGATTAAAGCGAGCTTTTCTTCTTGTCTTCTTAGCTTAGAGTCTTAGAGAGAAAGAAAGATAGAGCTTAGCTTAGAGAAAGATTAGAGCTTCTTTCTTCTCTCTTCTTTCTTCCTTCTTCTTTCTTCTGTCTTCTGTCTTCCTCAGGAGCCTCGGCCTAACTCTGACCAGTCATTATTTCTTCTATCTGGTTTCTCTTCTGTCTTCTATCTGGTTTCTCTTCTGTAACCGCTCTGCCTACGTTCTGGCTGCTCTGATTCTTCTGACCGACCGAGTGACTGCCCGGCTGACTGAATTCTCCGTTCTCCTAACTCGGACCGCTTTCACCCGGTTATATACCTTCAGGTTTGCGGGTGCCTACAGGTGCGTCACATACATATCAGGTGGAACTTATGGCTTCCAGCTAGCTACAACAGCCCTTCCTAATTAGGGCTCCTTCACCTAAACTGCCCAGGATTGGTCTGCTTTGCTCTGGAAGTTGATATTGGACATGTGTGGGTAATAGAAGAAGATGATCAGATTCTATATCATTCTATTTCTTTATAGGAAAACATCTTTAGCAAATTCCCAATTAAATTAGAATCAAGTGATTAGCTTCCATGATTTCAAGGTCTTGAACATCAAAGAATAATCTAGTCACAGAGGGAGATATTAAACTAAGAGGTCATAGTTGAGTCAACTAATTAAAACCCAAGGCAGGATAGAAGGAAACTTCAGAAGGGTTGTTAGACCCTGGAAGAATTGTTCTGCAGTGCCCTGGAGACCTTTCTAATAACATAGCAACTAGCAGTTCATCTGGCAGTGAGATATCTGATAACTGCAGAGTGAACCTCTTAAAATTAACCTTAGCATATCCTGTCTTCTTTAATCACAGTATATCCGAGGATAAGATTTTAAATAACAGAAATAGACACTTATTCAACATCACACAGGTAAGAATATATGTACTATATTCTTAGTACAGAACAGAGCCTACTTCTCTATAATCTTTATTGTGTAATTAATTTATAGGGATGTCAAGACTTCAATCATTTAAAACTATTTGAAGTGACTTTCCTCAAACAAGTTAAGACAGTGAATTCTAGTTAACCTGTGGTTTTCTCTTTAAGACTCGATTATCACTTATCAATTAATATGAAAACTAGCATGCTAGTCCCAGCAGGAAGTGTTGCTATATCAAAGATAGAAAGAAGAACCCTCCTTGGCTTGTGGATTGAAGTGAAAGACAAAGTAGGTAAAGATTTCTTTGTCTGGGATTACGCAAATGAGTCATTAGCAATGAATGAACAAGCCCGAGGCAAAACAAAACAGGAAGGTACGTGAGGAAATGCTTGGGGTAAATCACAGGTTTCCAGGGCAGCTCATACTTACTGTATCTCACATAATGAACAGTGAGTCCAATGCACACTGCTAGGACAATCAGGGATAAAAAGGTGATGAGGCCAACAACCCAGGGCTCCACACGCCATCCTTTCCTGCCCCTCGCCACAGGTGGCCTGAGGAAGAAAGTAAATGATTGATTACAGACAGCACTAGGCAGCCCGCATACACTCCTTAGGTGGAACAGATATATCTGAGGAATAAAGGACATTCAGATGGCAGTGCAGGGTTTAGAACTAACCCTGGTCCCAGATGCTGAGGCCAGGTCTGGCTTTGACAGTCAGCCTGGCCTAGGCAAGTAATTTGACTTCTCTATGCCTCAGTTTCTTCTTCCATAAAATGAAGACCATAGTAACAGTACCTACTTCATAGGATTATGATAAGAATTAGATGAAGGCACTGTGTATATAAGGTGGCTATGATACTGCCTGGCCTGTAGAAAGTGCTTTGTGTTAGCTATTACTTGTTAAGCTAGCTATGGACAAGCTATGGAGTTAAGTTCTATAGGAACTACATGTTTAAAGCCTATTTCTAGCACTCTAGAATGTTAAAACAGACTGTGAAATGCATTGCAGTTCAAATCACACAAATTATAGAGTTTCTAATTTCATTCTCCTTATAATTTTCTATTTTATTGCCAATCCGAACTCTGAGGATACACATAATAGATTGCCCCCTTTAAAACCTCCTGAGTTGTTGAGTTAATGTTTATCTCCAAGCCTCAGTGATACTACAGGAAATCCTTTTGGTGTGAGTTTTCTTCCACCTCTCCCAATTATTCTGCTTCTAAAACACATGTTATTGAAACATGTTGAGCAATCTGGTTTGTATGTTTTTGTGAATGGTGAAGTTGCTGTTCCTTTGGATTACAATAGTTGGTAAGCAAACTCAACAGCAGAAAAAATAAAATAATAAATCAGAGCTGACTAAGGAGTTGACTATAATAGTGTTATTTTAAAATTTCCTGAGGTGTTTCTCATTTTGGTAAAATCAACGGCATGTGCTGTTTTGTTTTTTGTTTGTTTGTTACCTGTCTGGTTCCTGGGGACTAGAGAGAAATATGTTGTTCTCCTGGAGGAGTATTGGGTGTTGAATCAGAACAGAGAGGGCTGTTAAGTCCAGCCCTTCCATTACCAACTCTGTGACTTGGACAGATCATTTAAGTTCTGAGCTAGGTTTCTCCACCTATCAATAAGGCGCAGTATACCTCTTCTGTTTAAAACATGGTGGGGCTGGGGGTTGTGGCTCAGTAGTGGAGCGCATGCCTCACACGTGAGGCATTGGGTCGTTCCTCAGCACCACATAAAATAAATAAATAAATGTATTGTGTCCATGTGTAACTAAAAATATTAAAAACAAAACACAGTGGGACCTCAAATGAGTTCATGAATGTGTAAACTTCTTGCAAACTACAAAGCATTTCACAAGAAATAATTTTTGCTTACAGAAATCAAGAAGATTCTTGGGTTTTAATAGTTTATCATCAAACTCTTTATATGGTGGTACAAGACTACGAGTGATGAGATTATAATATTGGTGTCTGCCACATCACCTTGTCACGTAAGCTAATGGTATTATCATCTCTGCAGGACTTTGTCCCTGCTGAAGGCACTGGGAGGTAACAGTAGGCTCCAGGGACTCTACTTGATCTCCTCCCTTGTTCCTGTGATTGTCCCATGGGGCTGTAGCCAGGGAAACTTCATCTCCCCTTCTCTGACCCCTACCAACTCCAGTTCTCCCTTGAGTGGGTCTCCAAACACCTGTTCCTAGAATGGCAATTACTGTAATATAAAAATACTTCTCCGTGAGGAGTTTATTCTTTTCTGCACAATTGTGCTTAAGAAGCTCCCAAACTGATTCCTGTTCCTTCATCTCTGAATGCTTGCTGTTCATCTTTTGCAGAAGAAAGGAGATGCATATAGCAGACGTAAGCAAAACTTTAGAGGGAACGGAGGGAGGGAAGCGCTTCTCCACTAATGTCAGTGCATGCCAGATGAAGAGTGTGAACTTATGCTTGTAGGGAATGTGATAAAACTACCAAAAATATGTGATTGTTATGTAGAATTGTAGAATAAAAGACAAGTTTAATTTGTTCCACAATAACTTTTAATCAAGACAGAAAGGTAAACAATGTGGTCATTAAATTGATGAGGGTAAATCTGCATGTATTAACATAAAAAGGACAATGGTACATTTAAAGAAAAATATGGCAGAATGTATGTTAATCTACATCCCAGTCTTTATAAATAATAAAACTGTATAGGTATGTACAGCAAAATATGTAGAAGAAGACATAAAATTATTAACAGTAAGAAGTAGAATAAAAAATTTAGATTTTAATTTATGTATTTTTCTCATTTTATGGTAGTTTTTTTTAACAATAAACATTATGACTTTTGAATTAAGTGAGAGAGAGAGAGAGAGCTTTAAAAGAAGAAAAAATAACTGAGGAAAATTATACATGCTTTTTGATGAAGTTCACATCATTATCAAGTCTAAGATACCACTGTTCTGTCCTTTCCTGACCTCCCCCCATAACGATTTTAGTGACATGCTCTCTTTAGTGGCTTAGAAAGAGGCAAAAGGGACATCATGGGGAAAAAAAAAAAAAAAAAAACAGCAACCAGTGAAAAACACTTTGAGTAAACAATTAAGAGAGTGTATTTCTGAGCTCTGCCACCAAATTATTTACTATATAGTCTTATAATATCAGACTCAATTTTCTCTGTTATCTTATTCAAGGATTATAATTCCAACCTCCTCTTGACTGATGAGCTACGTGAAGGTAAAACATGATAAAGTATTTTAGTATTTTAAGCTTCCAAGTTTTAAAAAATCATTGTACAAATATCAGTAATGATTATAATTACTTTGTTAGTAATAGTGATAATTAACACATTACCAAGGTGTTTGTCATTTGAAACATTATCATTTTCTTCCTGAATCTGATGGCATTGCTCTTCAAACAGATTCACCCTACTTCTTTTTTTCCTACTAACCATTATTGAGGTATAATTTGTCCTGTGTCTTAATTACTTTTTTCCCCCTCAGAAAGCAATTCAGTACTAAATTGCTCCAAATTAGATATGATTACAAAGTGTGCTCAAAAATTAGAAAAATGAAAAAATAACTGTTTTATATATCAACAAGCACTTTTGTAATTAATCTCCTATGGCACATAAACAGACACCAGTCCATTAGTTATTTGTGCTTGTTGAAACAACTGCCCTTCCTCAGATAGAATGGTTGAATTTTATAAGTTTCAGTGGTATCAAATTGCTTTCTTATTATGATTTAATTTTTGTTGGCGAGGGAAGAAGTTGTAGTTAGTGCCAGACTGGTAAATATAGCAATTAGAGGAGGGGTACATTTTGTCAGCTTCGTATTGCCAGAAGCCAATATGTCCACCACTACATTACCACTTCTTATTGTGTCCATTTTTTAAAAAAAATACTGCTAAAAAAAGAAAAGCAGCAAGAACAAAAAGGCAAGGGAGGAAAGGGTACTACTGCAAATAAACCTTATGTGTTCTAATAAAGTTTCATTTCTGTAGACTGAAACTGAAATTTCTTATGATTTTCACCTGTCATAAAATGCTTTTCTTCTATTGCAGTCTCCTGCCAGCTGGCTTAAGTGATAGACTGCAAGTCAATGCTAGTTGTGTTGGGAAGCTATCATGATCTTTCATGTTCTATTACTCATACCGAAATATAGTGTAGTCTTTCTGCAGTCCCTTTCTGATGCTGAACTTGCTCTGGCAGTTCTCACTAAAACTTGTCCTATAGCTTGATGATGACCAGATTCTTTTCTGGCTCCCCAGTCACTGATTCCCCATTAGAGTAAGCCGTCTTTCTAGAAGTGATAGGGAAAACAGCTAAGACTATTTAAAACTCAAGTTGCCTCCCTTGGCCTAGCATTTCCTCTTTCCTGTGAGCTCTTAGTCTTTTCTCCTGCTGTCTTCTGGGTGGAGTAACTCAGAGTCTGCATCATAAAGTCTTATGCATAGTTAAGGACCAATTGAAAATTCCCCTCTTTTCTGCTCAGTGTATTCACTGCTGGGTATAGTTTGAAATATGCATTTTGACCTATTTGGGTACAGGGCCTGAGCCTTATTTGTTTGTATGCTCTCTCACTACATGCTCAAGAAATTGCTCACAAAGGAACTGAATTGAAGTTGCCTAACCAAATAGAATCAATACTACAACATGGTATTTGATCTCTTGCAATGTACTTGGAATCCACCCTAATTTTGTAAAACAACTAGGAATATTACACATAAGAGAAGATAAGTCAAACATTATAAAGAATAATTGTTCTTTAAGTGAAGCCTAATTGCAATAAGACACTTGAAATCCTGATCAAGATTTGTGGTTAATATTTTTATTTAACCTGCATTTAAAATACAAGATTTCCCAACTGTGTATTCTATCTACTATAAAACAGTTATCATAATATATAAAGTGGCAAGTGCAAATAAGGAAACATTAATTTCAGGAGACATATTATTTGTGGTCATTGAATGTCTATGTTACAATATCAAAACAAAAGCAAAAGAAAGATACCACAAATAATAACAGATAGTGCCTTATGACACTGTGAATTCCCTAATCAGTGCTTAAGATATAAAATGCCAATTAATAAGTATTTATTCAGTATTTATTATGTACTAGCTTAGTTCATACAATTGTGCAGACTTAGCCTCTCTACAGAAATGCTTCAGCTGCATTTTACATTAGGGAAAGCTCCTACTAGCAGATCTTGGAGAGATCTTTACTCTTTCTTATGTTTACAGAACAAAACTATAAAAATATTCAAGGTAGAGGGACCAAGGATGCAGCTCAGTGGTAAAGCTTTGCCTAGCATGTGCAAGACCTTGGGTCCTTTTTTTGTGAAGGTGATCGTGGATCATATGTTTTCATTTCTGTTTCATAAAAGAAGAAATACAATAAAATTACTCCTTATAAAACTGAAGTAACATATTTCTGTTCTGTCCACTATTAAACAGAACACATCTATTAAGTATCTAATATCAGCTGTCAAGCCCTTGGATTAAATTACAATATGTGCACTCCTTATAAAATAACCATGAATAGTTGTTTTAAGGAAGTTATAACAAGGTAGTAGATTAATTTCCAAACAATTATTTCCATTTTTATTTTACAACACTAATACAAATGAAGGGAAATTCACTGTTTTACCCTAAATGCTCTTATTTATACCCCTCCTTGTACCAGACTGATTTAAGGTAGCTTATAAAGATATACATACCACACATCTATATCTACATACACATACATATGTGTATATATGTACATATGTGTTTAGTGTGGGGGATTCCTTAATTAAATTGGGAATTTAAGAAAATAAATGAAACATAAAATAGAAGTAGTACTAAAACTATGTCAGTAACATAATTCACATGTAGTTATTTCTTAAGTCAGGCCACAGTAGCCATTTCAAAAACTAAATTAAACAAACAAAAAGCAAGCAAATCCTGCTTTGGGCCATTCTTTATGGATCCCATAAGACAAAGGTGGAGCAATTGTTCAGCAGCAATACAATTCTTAGGTCCTCATTAAAAAAAAAAAAATATATATATATATATATACACACACATATATATATAAATACATATTGTGATGCAATAAACTACAGTCTGAACTATTCTTAACATAGACATAAAAAATTAGCTTTATAATACTCTTATAGTGTGTCCCTCAATGCCAACAAATGGCATCAATTAGTATTCAGTAAAAGCAATTTGATGGCAGGTTGAAGAAAGGTGTCTATGTGAAATCACTCAGATACCAAGTACTATGATAATGTTTTAAATTATCTGACATTTCCATAATTATTATGGAAATGGTTCTAGAAGGTATTAACACATTATAAAACATCTAAAGATTATTAAAATGGTGGGCATAAATTGGATGTTTAAAAATATAGTATTTTTAGCCTAGCACAGTAATCCCAGTGACTGGGGAGGCTGAGGCAGGAGGATTGCAAGTTTGAGGCCAACTGGGCTACTTAGCAAGACCCTGTCTCAAAATAAAATAAAAAGAATGGGAGATGTAGCTCAGTAGTAGAGTTCCCCTGAGTTCACTCCCCTCTCCCCAGTAACGCAAAAATAAATAAATAAATAATAAAATAAATATATAATTGCTTAATAGAGCAGTTAAGTTCTTAGTAAATATTGTAAGAGATAGACAATCATATTGCATACTAAGTGTTAATTTGTGTAAAATTCATAATTTAACCATTCCTATATTTAACCAACCAAAAAACTCAAGCAATATTATCCTTCCCCCAACCACTTTAAAAGAAGGTTGTGAAGACTGCATATGACAGATTTTCTTAGATAGGTATATTATATGAAGAGTGGTGGTAACTCAGCACTAAGGAATGCCTTTGATCTTTGCTGCTATCATCAGGGTCTTTATTAAGTTCCCAGACAGATATGGTGTGGCATAGTTTACTCCAAATTGGAATTTAGGTTGACACTTTGCCTGACCTCTATAAATTTATAATTATAGATAGATGGGGTGCAAAAATTATGAAGTTTTAATTCCACTAGCATATTTGCTTTCCTTTCCCCAAACTCTTTCCAGTTCAAGATCATAAGTTGGCATGATCTAAGTAAGCAACTTTAAAAGATGGAGTTTCCCACTGCAAACTAAACAAGGGATGACCCTTCAGCTTGCTTCAGGGAACTGAAAATATGGAAGAAGCCTAAGAATTAACAGGCAGTGTACAGATGTGTCACAGAGGGATATCAGAAGAAAATGATTGGATGAGCTAGAGACTCTTGGCTGCTCATAGAGAGCTTCAGCTTTCAGAGCCCTTTTGTAATATTCACTGTCTTCCTACTAAATCTTCCTCAAGACTTTTGTCTAGAGATGTCTTATGAGAGTTGGCACGACAGTGGAAGTAGCTCTGAATTGAAGGACCAGTGAGTGACCTGTGTCTTTACCTTAGTTGGAACAGCTGAGAAATCTTAGATAATGTTCAACATCACACAGCTTCCAGCATCCCCTACCCTTTAATTTGTGAAGTTGATCATTATATACTCACCTGAAGTTAATCATAATATAATATATTGGCATTTTAATAATAACATCTAGTAAAATATGCTAGTATTAATGTTAGAATAAGTTAAAAAATTTTAAGGAAACAATACCATAAAAATTATAAGAAAAGTATTATTTTATCCAAAAGAACCAAATACTTTTAGTTACCAATGTCCATAATTGCTAAACTCACAACTTCCAAATCTATAACTACAGCTCAGCTAAATTGTTTAAACTTCAGACCCATACATTCATTTGACTTGTGTTCATCCCAATGGGCTATACTTCTATGTCTATGGAAAAGACTCTTATATGCTTATCTCAAATATTTACTTTTTCTTACTAATTAAATCTTTGATATTTGGTTAAGGACATGGCTACCTGGAAAACAGAATAGTATTCCTTGTCCCCAGGAGTCACCATATTAAAAGGTTCTGATCAATGGAGTTTCCATTCTAATGGCTAGAATTTTCATGTATATTTTATAACCAAAACACATTTGCATTAGTTGAGCTCAGACATCCTTATTACGTCACAGTTTGAGAATTTCCTTGCAACAAGTTTTATGACTTTAAGCAAATGAATTGCATTTTCTTGCTTAGTACATAAAGACCTAGCCTTTAGTGAAAAACATCTTGGCCTTAGTCCTGACTCTGCCTCTCAATAGCTAGGTGATTCTAAGAAAGTTACTCACCCTCCCCAAGTCTACATTTTCCCACCTACATCTAGAGATTATAATAGAACCCAATTCAGAAGATTCTTCCAAAGTTTAAATGAAATTACATCTGCATAATTACTGGCACCTTGCCAGGCATAGAGCAAATACTTAAGTATTAGCTGTTTTCATTATTTCCTTCTTTCTAATTAGAAATTAATTTGCTTTTAAAGTAGACTGGGGAAAAAAAAAAAAAAAAAAAAAAAAAAACACCTCAAGGTGCTTCCTATGTATCTGAGCAGATAAGAAGGCAGAGAAGAAGCGGCTCTCAGCCTCAGTCCTGCTCCACTCACAACAATTCTGCTCCAGACATCAGGAATTTTCTTAAGTCCTCTGTGAAAATACAAATTTAATTGGAAAGGAAACTGTAGAAAAGCACTAATCTTTGGACACATGGAGTGTTAAGTCAGGAGCTGCCTCTAGTCAGCCATGATGTATACAATTCAGTGTAAAGATCTAGAACTCTATGAAGCCCAAATCTTGCTTTGTTGTTGAGCCCAGTAACATGCTCAAGTGCTTGATAATGGCTTGAATGTACTGTATAATTTGAAAGACTGGTTTGAATCATCTTAAATATATTCATTTATTGTATTTGGTATTTTCTTGACTAGAGACGTTGAAATGTTAAGATTAATCAAATTGAAGGGGAAAAGAGAGCTGGCTCTTCTTAAACAAGGGAGCGCCTGTGATTTCAGGGATCATAACATGATGGAGACAGGAAGGAAAGCTAGAAAGCACAGAACTGAAGTTAGAAGATGTGTGTTCAAACCTCAGCTCCACCAACCCTTCTCCTGGGGAAGACTCAGTAATAGTAAAATTATCAGCCTGGCAGGGTTGTTGATAATTACCAAATGAGAAAATATATGTTAGAATTGAATATATATCAGGGAATATTTTTATTCCTATTCTACATACTCTGAATTTTTTCATATGTGACTTAACAAGCTTTTAATGTTCAAAATCTAATTTTGAATTGCAAACTTTCAGTTAGCTACAAGGAATAAATTCAAGAGATCTATTGTGTAATATGGTGATGAAATTAATAAAAATGTACAGTATTTTTGAAAATGCTGCAGGATAGACTTTAAGTATTCTCATCACAAAAATCTATGTGAGGTGAGGCATATTTTAGTTGACTCAATTTAGCCATTCTGCAATGTATAACTATTTCAAAACAACGCATATGATTAATTAATTTTTGTCAATTAAAAAGGAATATATTTTATACAAGTACAAATGGTATAAGAAATAACAATAACAATACTTTTTGGATCAGGTAGTAAACCTTTTGTATCATGTAGTCATCTTTATTGATTTAATTCTTCTACTTGACTATATAGGACTCAGTATACAGGTGCACCAAGAGGACAGATTCTATCTCTAGTATTGACTAACACATTCCTGTGGTCACACGTCAGTTATCTGATCTTGGAGTGTTTTATTCCTTGCAGAATACAGATAGCAATCCTTCTATATAACAGCCTCAGAGGTCAATGTCAGGGATTATTTTTTTGAAAACTAACATTATTCCTTGAAAACATATATTTGAGCTGGGTATGGTGGTGCTCAAAAGGAGGATCACAAGTTCAAGATCAGCCTCAGCAACTTAGCAAAGCCTAAAGAACTTAGTGAGACGCTGTCTCAAAATAAAAAAATAAAATGGACTAGGTATGTAGTTCCAGGAGTAAAGCACACCTTGGTTCAATCCTCAGTACCAAAAAAAATAAAGTATAAATTTGATATCTTTTAACACTATAAGACAGTTAACCCAGACTAGTATAAGAACCACCTATATAAACAAAGGAGATATTGTGAGATTGGTATGGTATTGTGATTAAGAATATATGTGTCAGATAGGCCTGGGTTAATTCTCAGTTCTGCCATTTATTATCCCTGAGCAAAAATAGTATCTGGCTGAGCCTCAGTTCCTAATCTGTCAAATGGATATAATAATATACCCATAGGTTGTTATAAAGATTAAACACACATGATGTTCTAGGACAGTAGTTGACACATAGTATGTTTGAAACAAAAGATAGCAATTATTATTATTAACTTGGTTCTACACTGACTCACATTTCAACTTAAAGTCCTAAATCCTCTGTTAGTGTTTGAAGCTTCAAAAAAGAGATATCATCTGACAACTTCGATGAAAGGTTATAAAGAATTTAATGATGCCTGTATGGCACTTTGAATTCTCCTAAGACTAGTTCTTTAATATTAGAATTACCACTCTAAAAAAATCTCAGAAATCACCCACTCACCCAGCCACATATGTACCTGTGAGAAGGTTGGGCTTGCAGGTTCTGGCATGAGGTACTGGCTCCTCTGCAGCCCGTTCCTCCTTCTTCACTCCTTAAATCCTTCCCATTCTCTCATCCACAGCTCTCAAGCCTATTAAATCATGCCTGAATCTGCGAGAACTTTCTTTACAGTTCTCATCCAGTATCTTCAATAAGAGCAGGTCCAAGGGAGTGTGCCTCAATAACTTCTCGAAGCAAATTCCTCCAGACCTTAACCCTATTAGAGTCATAAAGCCAGGGACTCAGTTTTCCACAAACTGTCTCAGACGACCTGCCCCGCAACTAAGTAACCCCCCTCCTTCTCCAGCCTGTTATGCCATCAAGAGTGCTTACTGAGCACCGGCTGTACCGGCTTGTTCTGTACCTAGGATATGCCCAGCTCATTCTTGCCTTAGCACTTTCGTTACTCTGACTGGAATCCTCTGCCCCTTTTTTCTTGACCCAACATACTCTCTTTCAACATTTGACATTCATGTTTGAGTCTGAGCTCAAACTTTACCTTCTAAGGGTGATCTCTTTAATATTGTATGCTTATTATCTCTTTTTGTTATTCATTATACTAGTACCTGTTCTAATTTTTAAACCAATCATACTAATGTCTAGAATCATTATTTATAACTGGCTATTTATCACTTACCTCCTCTATCTCCCCAACAAATAAAATTTCAGAAATCACTGAAGAAAAAAATCTCAGAGCTGATTTTCAGGCATACGCTGTGCTATTTTTCTTGAATGTGTCTATTTATTTCCTCTGTATGTTGAGGAAATAATACATTTTATAGGAAAATAACAATGAAAGAATAACAAAGGTCTGTTAGTCACAGTTACTACTGACCAAAGAATTTGTTCTAAGAAATGCTACATAAGATGAACTCAATTTTCCAACATTAGCCAATGTTGTAGTCCTTTTTTAGAAAACACTGATGATATGAATAAAGTGCTTACTCTCAGTCACTGTTCATCTTTTAGATAGGATGGAAGAGTTAGGTCCTATTCTTGTTTAAATACAAAGACAGTTTAATTTCTCTGTTCTAGTATAAATTTTCGAAAGGCCCTACTTTTGACTTTCCACACATAGTAGACAATGTACTACAGGGACAAAAGCCTAGACTTTAAAACCACAAAGACCAGTCAGATTCTGAATCCAACACTTACTCAGTCTGGACAATTCGAGCCACATTCACTTCATCTTTTAATAAAGAGTGATAACAATAACCATGCCTGAAATAGTACTTCACAAAATCCACAATGGAAGTCCACGCAGAACTTAGTCCACAATGAGAACTCACTAAAAGTTGTTATCTGAATCAGCACTGATCTTAGTGAAAGAGAAATGAGCTTGTGTTCAATATTTGTAACTCAATCAGGAAGCAACTTTGGGTCGGTCTGTCAACAGAGTCCCTCCAGCACCACGCTGATTGGTTCAGGGGGTAACACTGACACACTCGTTTTACACCGAAGTTTTTCCTGTAAACATACAGATTTTAAGATACAAATAAGATCAGCCTCCCTGTTTGACTCAACTACCCAAATAATACCTGTGTCCTCCCTTGAGTTTCTGTGCCTTCTGCAATAACCCTCACCTCCTTAATCATCGCTGTGTTGCAAAACAAGTGCTCTTCTCCCTTGGAGGGAAAGCTGACTAGAGAGAGAGCTCCTCCCATTAAGATCTAATTATGGCAATTGAAATGAAACAAAGGGCAGCCTCATCAACCACTGAGCTACTTCATTTCTTTTTAAATTTCAGCTTTACAAGTTCCTTCCTTTTTATGTGTACACCATACCTTTTCTTCTCAAACTTTAGGTCAACTAAGAATTACGTTGTGTAAAATTTTTAAAATATGATTCCGGTGCCACAACTAGAGAGTAATTAGAATTTCTGGAATGGGAGCTGGGCATCACTATTTTTAATAAGCACTTGTTGTGTCAAATGTGGGGGGTACTTAAGCCAACCTTTGATAGTTCTTAAGAAAAATGAAAGTGTACTTTGTTTCATTTGAATAGTCCTCATTTCACCTTCATCTATTTAGATATGCATAGATGTTATCCCTGTACATTTGATCTGCTTATCTTCATTCTTGTTTTTGGTTACAGGTGAACATACTTAGCATACACATCCATTAGCAGTAAATATATTAAATAAATATAGTCAATAAGTGTATCCTTTTTCTCATAAACCTCTTCACTATAAACATATCCCCAGTAAAGTTTTCTTTAGCCTTCTGGTATGTGTGTGTGTGTGTGTGTGCGCTCACGCATGCACATGCACATATGTTTATAAAGTTCATGTGTTGATTGCTTCATGCCCAAACAATAGCATAAAATAAGGGTTTGAGGAAAGTAGCAACATAAGATGAATGTTTACCTGCTTTAAATTTTTTTCTTACCCTTATTCTTAAAAAATAAAAAAATGATTCTCATTTAGGTGAAAGAAGGGAAGAGGCTATCTAAATTCTACTTAAGAGGAAAGATTGTGCTATTTAATACAACTCCCTGCCTATTTTCTGATGTGCTTTCCAGATATGAACCAAAGTCCTTAAATGGAAAATGTCTAATTGCATTTCAATTATACCTCTTTCTTCAGAGAATTCCTTTTGGCACACTTAGTCTAACAAATGTGTATTATAAACTTGATCCCTTTTCATCCTAGCCCATTCCCTAGATGCTTCATCTCATGTAGGCACACTCAAACAGATGTGCTTTATTTTTCTTATAAAAACATCAGATCAGGAAGACATTTTTGTTTGGTTAGCTGTTTTTGGTCTTTTTTTCTTGAGAGATAACTTCCATCTACTGTGAAGAGGGACTTTAAAAAGTAAGCATATGTTTTATTTCAAATTAGAGACTACTCTTAGAAAACTTCACTCCCATACCCCTTTATTATGGCTTCCTTACAAATTTAGAATCAAATCCAGACTTACTGAGAGCTGACATGGACAAGGCCTGGATCTGTTTTGTATGTTGAGCTTGGTAGAAGCTTTCCTGTTTTCTATGATAAAATTTTTAAAGATAATGAGGGAAAGAAGGTAGGACACAAAACCATTATAGAATATGGAGAAATACTTGCAAAAGGCAGGGAGCCTTGAGAAATATGAGTAATTTTGTAATATCTATAGCTCTTAGTTGCTTCGTTGACAGGTATCAAAGAGGATTAAGCTTCTCATACAAAGTATGTTGAACTTCTCTCTATCGATGTCAGGCCCTATTTTCCCCCATTAAATGAAGACCACAGATTCCAAATGAGGTTTTATATTTTTCAAGTGGTTTTCTTCTCAAAGTAAACACTAATCAAAAGTTGTATGCCAATATGTCAGAAAAAAGTAAATTTAATCTGAATGTGAGATATTTTTAGCCCAAATTTGCATACCCAAAACTTGCTGCTAGTTGTTTCTAACTCTGAGAGAAAACAGTAGAGAAGTTAATTATAGTCAAGCACATTGTTGGATTTATTTGTAAAATTGGACTATAATAATTTAGTCATATAATCATTTATATTGTTTTTATTATTTCAAAAATTTATAATTTTTATATTTTATAACTACTTAAAGAAAGAAGCATAATTTTGGTTTTCATGACTTCACATTTATATTTTTCTCATGCATACCTTCTTAAATAAGAGTATTTTTTCAGTAAGATAAATAAAGTTCAAGTTAAAGCACATGCTACTCTTAGAACAAACTGAAAGACAACTGTCAAATACCATGTACCTTTACATTTTGTGGAGTCCTTCTGAGAGTAAACAGAAAACACTGATAGGATATGAGAGGACCAGGTACACTAATCAAGAAAGAACTGACATCTATTTATTGACTTATATCATGTAAAATCTCAAAAATATTTTACATTTTATATACATTGAAGATAATAAATTAGAGATCTATAACTTCCTTGATGTAGTTTATACCACTTTTCCTACCTTAAGACAAGAAGGAAAAGGGAACTCACCTATACATTGCTGACCAGCAAGGAGACTCCCACGGAGACCTGTCTACAATCAAATGTGTGTATCCAGCTCTATCAGTGACTTTGTAAGCTACATTGAGGTGAAGAAAGAAGTCACTGATGATCCAAACAGAACCAGTCTGACGAGTCTTGGTCAGTGTGGCAGAGATGGTTTGTGTGACGAGTAACACAAACAAATTTTGTAGGAAGCAGGAACAAGAATAATTTATTAAGCCCTTTCTAGGAGCAAGAATTTAAAAACTATTGTCTTAAGATAATTTGAAATTTTAGCTTAAACCTAAATATTTAGAAAATCAGATGTTGAAACCTGTAAAGAAATTTAAAACAATTTTACTCAGCATCCTCATGTTTCCAGGAAAGAAACTGAGGTTTAATTATGTCAAATGTCTTAGTCAAAACCACATAGTTAGTGAACTGTCAAACTAGAACAAATGCCAACAACTGTTAAACTAATCTGACATGTTTTCCACTCTTTCATGCAGGTAATGAAAGTTTTCCTTTGGTATTGGCTATAAGTCAGCCATTGAAAACACATTAGAGATTGGAAACACATTAACAGCTTTAAATTATGTGGTATCCTTCTTCTAGAGAAGTCAGTTATTCACAAATATTAACCCCTAATGAGTGTATTTCTTTCACCATACTGCAGACAAGCATGTCAGCTAACTCACTACTTCTTAGTTTTGGAAATTATACATATTATGCATTATGTGAATTTTATATATATATTATATGTGTGTGTGTATGCAACTGTCTATGTGTTTATGTTAAGTATGATCTTTAAATTGTCTTCTTTAATCCCCATAAACCATATTAGGTTCTTCTGCTCTATGTTCTCATGGTGTGCTAATATTTACCCAATATACTAGAATTTATTTTTGTCTCTCAATTCAAAAAGACAGTGAATTGTTAACAGATAAGAACCCTGTTACTCGTATATATGGGTTCTCAAATATTTGTGTATAAAGGAAAGAGGGAAGCATGTGTGTGTTTGGTGAGTTCTAAAATCACCATAAAGAAAACAAATAAATACTGTTTAATTCCACTCTGTATCCATTTAACCAATGGTTCACCAGAACAGGTTCAGGAATTGAGATTCCTGATAAAGTGTGGAACCATGCTGCCAAGAACTGGAATCACTCTTTACTAGTATAATCCAAGGAACCTCTATGTTGGACATACTGAATTTGGACCCTTTATATTGAGGACAATAGACCCCTTAACACTGCTAAACAGCATGCATATTTGTTTTCTTGAAGTTATTCAATAAACTAGTATCAGATTCTCAATTTATTCACTTGGACAATACAACTTAGTCAAAAATAAAGATATAATAACAGTGAAAACTTCTAGATTTTGAGATTAAGTTGTTCTTACACTGCCTTTAAAAATTAAATTTCTTCTAATGAAATGTTAATATGGATTAATAATACTATATTTTATTTTATACTCATATTTTATTAAAATATTGATTAAGCTCTTGCTTTCAAAGGAAAACAGATTCTTCTTCAGTGTAACTTTGGACTTAGACTTGTGGTATCCTTCTTCTAGGATAAAATCTTCCATCCCTTTCCATCCTAGCCTATTACTTTTTTCTCCTTTCGCAAAATGCAGATTCTCAATTCTTTATATGTCCCTAAGATCTTTTATGTATAAGTTTATGTATACCTAGTCATGCAAAAGCAGGAAATGAGAGGGTTTTCTTTTTTTTTTTTTTTAATTTTTTTATTATTTATTTACTTATTCATCATGCACAAGTATAGTATCTTTTTACATACAACTGCTTGTATACAAAGTATATAAGTACCATTCAGATCTTCAATCATGCATTTAGGATAATGATATCCAATGAGAGGGTTTTCTTGTATTTTTTTATACCCTGTGAGTATAAGTCACAATTTCAAGAAAATCAGAAAACCAGAGATGAAAAGTATGTAAACAGAGGGTAAGTGGATATCCATTTAAAGATACAAAAAAACACAATCTTTAGTATGTCTGTCCTTCCTATTCTAATGGCCTCTGTTCAGGCCACTCAAGTGTCATTACAGTGTACATCATCATATTTCAGAGTAGCTTACATTTAGTAGAAACTTGAAAAATGTCAGGAAAAGAAGAAGGAAAGAAACATTTGATTCTGAATTATTCACTGAGTGGAACATTTCATATATATAGGTATTACTTTTTATAGTTATTCTTGGAGTTGTAAGATACATACAGAAGCAAAGTGAATCATTTCAAAATCGTTGGTGTCTAAGAGGGGGGAAAAGTGGTCTTAGAGTAAAATTTTGTCTTTCATTCCAAAAACAAAAAATGTGTGTGTGTGTGTGTGGGGGGGGGGGGTGTTATCATTTTTTTGAAACCATTCCACAATCGTTTTGTCTTAAACCATGGTATGAAGGAAATGTTTTCAAACAGTTGCCCTTCTCTCTGAGCATGACTCAGTTGTGATTGTGCCATTCTGTGCAGTAATAGAAACAGAGTTGAGAATATATTTATGGATATGTCTCTTGGAAACCCACAATAGATATGTTACATTTCATAACAATTAAAATAGCCACTGACCACAGGCATTTTTATCTGCCAACAAATTATTACATAGTCCTTCCTACACTTAGCAATTTATAGCAATGAACATCTGATGGCCGTAAGCTACAGAAGTATAGTGCCAATGTGGCTAGTCATGGATGATATTTATCATTGTTTAAATATCCCCTAGCCTGTACCAAGTTCTCTTATGCTTGGTAATGCGTAGATGCCTATAATAATCTGATTAATTTAATGGAAGCCCTTTAAGTTATACCTAGGTTATGTCTTCATAATACTAAGGTACAGTATAGATTGGCCAACATTTTTAGACTAGAGAATGAACCAGATGACTGGGTAAACACAGCTGTTGTCATTTTTGGATCCATCCTTTCCTATTGTGTATCGTTCTAAAGGTACCCATCCACCTTCATTTGCTTAAGCTGAGAAAACAAAGAATATAAATATAATTAGTTAACCTCTATCTCAGCAGAAAGAGATTGTGTAAAACTTGCGGACAATCGTATGTGGTGGCACAGGCCTGTATCCCTGCTACTCAGGAGGCTGGGGCAGGATGACAGCAAGTTCGTCGGGACAAGTTAGCAAGATCCATCACAAAATTAAAAATAACAAGGGTCAGGGGTATATCTCAGTGGTAGAATGTTGCCTAGCATATGAAAGGCCCTGTTCAAACCTCAGTACTAATAGGAAAAAAAAAAAAAAAAAAAAAACCTGCTGCTGGAAAGCCAGCTTGTCACTACTCTGTCATTGACTCTCCTTTTCTTTTTCTGTATTCTCAGTTAAAATGGGATTTGTTGGGGCTGGGGATATAGCTTAGTTAGTAGAGTGCTTGCCTCACATGCACAAGGCCCTGGGTTCAATCCCCAGCGCACAAAAATAAACAAATAGATAGATGGATAGATAGATAGATAAAATACAATGGGATTTGTTTTCTCTGTTCCTCTGAAAGATATTTCTGCAATTGCTATTACTGTTTTCATAATGCTGGGGATAATTTTTCTGGGCATTGCTTTTCTCTTTATAAACTCCTCCAGAGTATACAATAAATCGATAAAATAGGAATCAAATTCAAGAAAAAGTATAAATGCAAATATGTTCTACATCTTGAGATACTGATACAGCTACAAATTTGGCTTTGAGCTTGCAGGCAGCAAGGATTACAAAAGAAACATAGACAGTTATACAATTCTCATTATTGAGAAGAAAGGAACATAGGAAAATTTTTCCTGTCACTAAGCTGAAAAAGACATTTCTCATATGAGGGTCACACTGATCAATACATTCTAATATGTCAGTGATATTTTTACCAATAAATGGATGAAATTTAATAAAATAATTTCTTATAACAAATGCAAAGAGGCCTGAGAATACAATTATGAAGTTGGTGACAGATTTTTAAATAAGACATGTTTATATGGTCAAATATGCATATTTCCAAGTGTCTAGCTTGGTTCAAAGGTAGAACTCACAGGGGCACAATGTTCCTTCGATGAAATTTTTTAAAATATTGCTTCTTTCAGAAGAACTTTGCAGAAACATAATAAGAGATAACCTGAATTTATATTCTGCCAAGGGCTTGGTAAGTTCATATTGTAGCTTGCAAATTGAGAGAACACAATATTACTTTGTTAAAGCAAAGAGGCAGATGAAAGAATGAGTTTGTCTAAATAGAGGAGCTAGGTGAAATTTTACATTTAAATAAAGTAAAATCCCACGAAGTTATGTTTTTAAGTTAGTGCTTTCTAACTCCTTAGTATATGTGGTATGGCTTTTAATATCATATTTCATCACTTGGTTTCTTGTTTACAGCATCTCAACAAGACCATATACAGGAAATAGCTAATTTTTCATTTTAAACAACGCTTCCAACCATGATGTGTCAAATCTCATTATTGTATTTAATGGAACTTGGAACATGTCATAACTTTCTGCTTATTTTGGTTATTAAAAATTCACTTGTCCAATTTAAAACTTTGATTACAAAGCTGGACATTAATACAATCAACTTCTTTTCCTTTGAATATAAACTGTGATGCAGGCTGTGTAGGGAAGTTTATATGAGTTCTGGCTCTGAGACATCTTCCTCCTTCCCCACTGCTTAACTCCTTGAGCTCTGGGCTCAGAGAGGGGAGACAAGGATGACAGAGATCTTAACATAATCACATATGTGTCTACGTGGGTGTGTAAACTGGATCTTTCTCTCGTCCAATCCAGTTTTGTCAACTAACAGACTCTGCTATGGAGAGCTCTTGCTAATGATATGCTTGGTTTCCTTTTTTTGGAGGGGCGGATACTGGAGATGAACCCAGAGGTGCTTTACCACTTAGCTACATCCCCAGTCCTTTTCACTGTTTATTTTGAGACAGGGTCTCACTAAGTTGCTTAGGGCCTCACTAAGTTACTCAGGCTGGCCTCGAATTTGTGATCCCCCTGCCTCAGCCTCTGGAGTCACTGGGAGTCTTATGGACAGTGTTCATCATTATGCTAGCCACCTTACTCATGGAGGAATAATTCTGGAAAAAGCAACCACATCCATTTTGGGCCCTAATACCAGTCCATGTCCCTAACTCCCTCTCCCCCTGGAACATCCCTTCACTTACAGCTCTTATGCCCCTTTCCTTACCTCCATGATGCTTTGATGCAGCAAACTTTGCAAGCACTGAGATAATTTTCTGAGCCCTCCAAGAGTCACAAAGCATCAGGTTGCAGTAAAGGGGGGAATTTATTCTTTCTCAGAAATATACTGTGGCCCTTCCCTATAGCTATTATTGACCCAAAATTATTTGACTATTTCTACCTCATCTCTAAATACTAGGTCTCACTTCATTGCACCACATGCTCTTTCTATTTGTTCCTGAATCCCTGAACCTAGTTCTGTCTCATAACCTTTATTCACCTCCTAGAATTCTTTTCCAGTATTTATTATCTCACTTCATTTATGCCTACATTCAAGTAGTATTTCCTCAAGAGAGTCTTGACCACTCCATCCAAAACAGCCTAATATTTAGAAAATCCCTTAGTTACAATAGATTGGTTTACTGTTTGTTTTTGTTTTTTAATTTAGGATGGTTAAATGCATTAAATAGTGACCATACTTGGACTTTTAAGTTTTGATCTTTTCCTAGGCATAATGATTTGTGGCATAATATTCTCTTGACATGCTGGGCAGTTGGGCAAGTTACAGCTCCCAATCAACCAGGCAATCACAAGAATAAACAACTTATACTCTAGGGCATATTGCATTGCTAAACTGTGATATTGGGTGGGTTGGTTTTACTAGATGCATTTTCAAAATATGATTCTTACAACTTAAAATGGTTTCATAGAAATGTAATCGCATCCTAAGTCAAGGAGGATCTGAATCCATCATTACTCTCCATCCATTTAGCCTGCTTTCTTTCTCTTTGAGATATTTATTGATGTTTAAAATTATTTATCCATGTACTTCTTCCTTTTTATTCTACTATTAATTTATTTCATTGTACTAAAAGTCTCTCAAACAGAAAACTGTATCTTTTCTTCCTTGGTTTTATCTCCATGATCTTGATAGCCCCTGACACAAAAGCACTCAAAAATACTTGTAGAGAGCTGGAGGTATAGCTCAATGGAGGAACATTTGCCTGGCATGTGCAAGGTCCTGGGTTCAATCCCAAGCACCACAGATATATATGTAAATAATATGGGGAAATAAGTTGTTGGATTCCTGGCAGGGAAGGCACACCTCCCAGGTAGCTCAACTAGCCACACCCTCCAGGCACCTTAAGACTCCCAAGCACCTCAGGTCGGCCATGCTACTGGCCACGCCTCAGGCTGGCCATGCTGCTGACCACACCCCAAGTGCCTTACTGAGCCAATTACAATATATGGAATTGCCTTCTGACCTCCACCAGCCTATGGAACTAGGGTTCCCTCTGGGGGTCCCTCAGTCCTCCCTCAGTCCTCCCGTTCACTACTTAAGCAATCTCCAGACTGAAACCGGCCCTTCTTTCCTTTTCTTCTCCTCCCATCACACGTCTCCTCGCGCAGATTCTCCCTTCCCCCCACATGTCCCTTCGGCTGATTAATAAAACCCCCCCTTTTCTACACGGCGGTCCCAGCATGTGTTCATCTACCCTTCATAAGTGAATTACTTATTTAGTATTTCTTTGTACATAATCTTTTTGGGTTGCATTATAAGATTAATGATGTAATTGGACAGCAAGTCCCCACATTCAAGTAAAAATGGAAATAAGTAGCACTTATGGAATATTTACCTTTATCACATCCTCTTCCAAGCACTTCATATATATTGATTGATTGAATCTTTACAACAACCTTATCTAGTAGGCATAATCACTTTTATTATCTCCATTTTGCAGATAAAGTAACTAAGATACAAGAACTGATATAACTTCACCTAGGTCACACACTGATAGGTAGATAAGCTGAGACTTAAGCCAAATCAAACTCTAGAGTGTAGGTTAGGTGTTGACAACCACATCTTACCACAGCATTTCTAATTTTTAGGCTGGGAGTCTTCCAGTTTTAAGGTATTTCTAGTAAGTCACTCAACTTAAGACCTAAAAGATGGCTACTTTTCTAATGTATAAGGCTAACCAGCAGTAGAATATATGCAAATTGTCACCTAAAACTCAAAGATATGGCTCCCTTGCTTTATCGTTAAAATTTATTTACCCAAAGTTTTATGTAATACCTCATTCTAAAAAGAATTAAGTAGATTTTTTAAAATGTTAATTTTAAAAAATAGTAATGATTTAATAATAATAGTTAATAATTTAATTAAAGTTATTTTCTAACAGTGGATATGTCTAAATTAGATCAGGCTATGTGGCATTAAATTCACTGAACTTGAATTGTAGAACTTGGTAATGGTTATTTAAACAAGTTCTGACAAGTTGTATTTGACACATAGAACTCTCTGTTTGGATGTTATAAAAATGATTCTGATTGCAATAAAGTGGAAGATTAATAGTGATTAAGCAAAGAACTTTGCTTTTATTTATCTTTTTTCCTCATAGCATCCAGTACAACGTCTAGTATAGCAGAGGTACTCAAAAGTATTCATAGTGTTACCAGAAATGTTGCTGTAAAATATGTTATTGTGCTGGTTCAAAACAGGACCTAAGTGAATGCCTTTTGGGTTTTCCACTAAGATCACAAACAAGGCTATTTTGACTTCTGGATGTCATAACTTCCTGTCAGTACTCCAAACCCACTTTACTATAATAATGTTTCTGTACCTATTAGTGCCTCTTGTTTTGTTCAGGCCTAATAAGATTGTAATGAAATGCAAAAGTGATAATGAGACCTGTCCTATGAACAGAATGGATAAGATATAAATTATCAAAACCAGAGCCCTTATCCAGGTGCAGTTGTATACACCTGTAATCTCAGATGAAGGCAAAAGGATCACATCACACACTCAGGCCAGCCTGAGTAATTTAGTAAAACCCTACCTCAAAATATAATAATAATAACAACAACAATAACAACAACAACAACTGGGGTGTATCTCAGTGGTAAAATGCCCCTGGTTTCAATTTGCAGTATTAAAAAAAAAAACAACAACAAAAAAACAGGTTATTGAATGGGTATACTATTTATTTATCATCTGAAAAATTTTAAAAGAAAATGTTCCAAATGAGGGGGTTGCCTTACAATTTTTGTGCCTGATATATACTTGAAAGTTGGAGAAGAAAAATTATAGACCTAGAAACAGTTGTGTTTGTTTGTTTTGTTTTTACTTAATATAAAGTGCAAGACTATACATCCAGAGAAAGCATAGTAAAGGTAAGCACTGGCCTTTCCTGGTCTGTTGTCCCATTCCTCTGCATTACTCAGCACTCTTTTTACCTTGTGCCTCCTATCTTCACCTTAGAGGAGTTCACAATGGTTGGGTGTGTCTGTTTCTGAATTACTCAATGAGAAATGAGTCCCACATCACATTTCACCTTTTAGAACAAATGCTACCACCACCACTATCCCTGCTTGTATTGAGAAATAAGAAAGAAAAAATAAACCCAAACTCTCTGAATACTGAGATAGCATAGTCTTTTCAATGATAATGAAAAGAATCAATTAAATTTGAAAACAAAATTATTTATATCAATGTAATCCATATATTTTCAAAAGTATCTACTATGTTTAAGTACCATACAGAGTTCTGAGGTTAGAAGGTGGAATGATTTAATTTTTTTCTTCCAACAGGAAGGCATAGAAAGGACTGAGGAAATTGAGACAATGGAGCAATTGATTCTGCCTGTCAGACACTACATTTCTGTGAGGGAAAAACAGTTCTAATCCATATTCCCAAGTAATCAAACTCTTCATACAGGTCTCTTTTAGATATTCAAAGTAAGGAATTTCCATACAAAATGCTGTTTTGGCAATCCCTTCATTTCTAAGAAACCAAACTTCATGGTTGAGCAAGAGAAAATTTTCATATTCAAATGTGTAAAATTGCCATCCCTTCCTTCTCTCTCCTCTCATTACACACATCATATTCTTGGAAGACTTCCTTGAACCTCTTAAGGGATGCTGCTTTATGGTTCATAGAACATAGTACTTTCAGCCAGGCATGGTGGTACATACCTATAATCTCAGGGACTTGAGAGGCTGAGGCAGCCAGCTTCAGCAACTTAGCAAGGACCTAAGCCACTTAGTGAGACTCTGTCTCAAAATTTTTTAAAAAGGGGCTGGGGATGTGGCTCAGTGGTAAAGTGCCTTTGGTTTCAATCCCCAGTAAGAACACAGTACTTTCACCCAATGTAGCATTTACTACTCCATTTTGAAATTCCTTTAACCTTTTATTTGTGCCACTTGTCGACAGTATAGTTTCCTTAAAAATGGGGATTGTGTTCTTTCTAACCACAGTGTCCTCAAGGCTTAAATGAGTGTCAGAAACATAGTTGACAGCCAATAATAATTTATTAAGTGAATGAGTACTTTAACACTCAAAGTTTATGAATCCAAGATCTTCTTGCTGGCCACTAAGACAGGCCTAGCCAGGGCAAATTTCTATGTGGCTGGAAAGTGATGAATAATTCAACACTAGGGAATATTATGTGAGGAGGTCTAGAGTGGAAAAAACAAGAGGACTGAATTCTAGCCATAGTCCTCAAAGGGAATGGAGTTTCAAAGTCAAGAAAGCAAAGCCAAAGGACATAAGTAGGGGCTTAAACGGGGAGAAAAGTCTAGGTTGTGCCTCTTAAACTGGGGACCTTGTGTTCACAGGGGTATTTGTCAGGGTGCCTCAGAGGACAGGAAGCCATAAGACCAACATGGACCATCTTCGTACTGTGTCAGAGTTATTCAGTGGTGAGTAATTCAAAACATTCTATTTCTATTAAATGCAGGTAGATGTAGTAAAGTTTAATTCATAGATTTTTAACAAAATAAGATGTTTTAGTGAGCCACTTCATTTCTTATATACAAGCTCCTAGGGTGATCTATCCCCCGGCCCCAAATAAGGAGTGCTCAAATACAAATGCTTGAGAAGTGTAGGAAGAAAAAGAAACTGAGCAAAACCAAACTCTCAAAGAAATATTTGAGAGTTAAAATTTGAGAAGTAAAATATTGAGGTAAAATTTGAGAAGGATCTTGGGCAACTGAAATGAAGAATATTAGCTGTCCTTAACTAAATTTTACTGATTTGCTTAAGATATATTCTATAGACAAGATAAAATGTTAAATACTTCTTTAAGAATAAGACTAGATCTTAACTTATTTGAACTAAAATAATTTTTTCCCTCTTACAAAACAACTCATAAAATAAGGTTTGCCACAAATTGATAATTATTGATTCTGGGTTAGGGTTCATTATATTATTATCTTTATTTTTGTATTTAAACATTTCCATGCTAAAGGTTAAAAACAAAACAATTCATGCTTATGTATAGAATAATATTAAATAAAGGTAAGCAAAAGAGAAGTAAAAAGAAATTTAATTTATTGTCCAGGTGCTACCATATTGTATTAATTTTCTAGACTATGAAAAGGTAGAGAGATGGATAGAGAATGGATGGGTGGGTAAATAGAAATTTTTTTCAAATCTATAAGAAATGTAATTTGATACACTCAATTTTCTAGAGTATCAGGTGATAAAGATTAGACAGAGATTTTTTTTTAAATTATATTTGATTCCCCAAATGCATCCCACCCTTTTGGAAATTGATCTCAGCTTAATGGGGAGCCTGAATGGGTCTAAATATAAGAACAGTCCCTTTGTCAACTATCAAGTTAGAATTATCTCAGTTTTCCACATAAATAAAAAACGAGTAGTTATTCCAATTTGCACTCAAAATCAATCTTATAATTATTTTGGGAACCAGCTTTAGGATAAAGCAAATATTTCATATAACAGCAGAGAGATGAAGAACCTAATTCCTTGATAACATTCTTGAGTCACTGAATTAACCAATCCTGATGCTAGCCTTACCTCTACACTAGATTAATTAGATTAGAAACTTGATAATTATAAGCATAAAAGTAAATATCTCTTTCTTCAATTCATTTTGAGTTGAATGCTCTTTTGCTTGTTGCCCAAACTATTCTGACACCATTATAGTTTACATTATAGTTGACTCTTTTATCCACTGATGTATCAAAGGGCTGAGTATGTAGCACTGTGGTACGAGTATGTGTGAAGTCCTAGGTATGGTCTCTAGTATTACAAAAAAAGAAAAGAAAAAAAAAAAAGTACATCATGAACATCTTTCCATGTCCATAAGTTCAATTTTACAGCGTAATTTTCATTGTCTATGTAGTATTTGGTTGTGTATCTGTACTTTCCAACATCTCTGATGTTTATTGCTGTGCGATCTTATTGTACTGTCAAAAAATGAATATTTTCAGTTGGGAATCCATCAAGAACATAGTTTTAATATCATGCATCCCTTAACAACAGGGATATGTTCTGAGAAGTTTGTCATCAGATGATTTTGTTATTGTGTGAACAACATAGAGTGGACTTTCACAAACCAAGATGATAGAGGTCTAGCTCTCAATGTGGCCTGTTGGTGCAATCGAGAGATACTATAAATACAGATGCATGAGATTACCACTGACATAATATGACATACTGTTTTGCAGTAAACTTGTTTTTATAAATAGAAATATACTCAAAGTTTTATAAATATATAATCCAGTAACATAGTCACTGATTGTCTTTATCAAGTATTATGAGTTGTACATAATTGTAAGAAGCATGCTTTTATTCAACAGGCAGTGCAATAGATTTGATTACACCAACATCACCACAAACACATGAGTAAGGCATTGCACTATAATGT
This sequence comes from Tamias sibiricus, assembly GCA_025594165.1. Lineage (NCBI taxonomy): Eukaryota > Metazoa > Chordata > Mammalia > Rodentia > Sciuridae > Tamias > Tamias sibiricus. Next base: position 57,503,388 of record CM046665.1, read on the forward strand.
TGCTGTGGATATGATATCATGATAGTACAAGTCACTACGCAATGGGACTCCTTCAACTCCATTATAGTCTTAGGCGACCATTGTCATATGTGTGGTCAATCATTGACTGAATCATCACACATTGCATAAGTATGCTCTTTCTGAAGGCAGAACTGCCACTTCAATGAATAATCACTATAAATAAGATAGAAACTAGATGTTCAAAATTATTTTATCTTTGTTTGCAATCTGACACCAAGATAGCACTTCATTCTTACAAAACCTTTGAAAGTCTTACATAGTATTTTCTTCTTGTCCAATCCTAATTATAAATTAAAACTAGAACAATTTTGCCACCTCATGTAGGATGCTATGTAAAGTTCCTCTTCACCAAGCTCCAGGCAAAGGTAAGGCTCAGTAGCAAGAGAATTTTTTGTGATTATTATCCTGGCATACTCATGTATCACTCAGAATGGTCACAAACTAATGATTCCTGAAGAAACTACTGATGTTGTAGGAAAGAACAGGTTTTGGGAAAGATCCACTAACAGATGTTTAAGATAATTGTTAACCAATTATTCTTTGATTTTTTGTAATCTTATCCAAAGAATATTATGTGACCAGATTAAGATTAGATTTGTCTAAAGAGAATAGACAGTAATTTCACTTTCAGCTATAACATTTCTACCTGTTACTGAGAACTTCCAATATGGGCATAATAAATGTGAAAAAGGTCAATTTAATTTGTATGTGTTAAGTCACTTCATTAAATGCCATATAAAATATCATATCATGATAAAAAGAACATGATTGCTCCATAAATATTTCAAGTATGAGTGTTCTACAAAATTTGACTGTGACTGTATCATTTCTCCAATTATTTGTTCGTAAGGTGAATGTTTTGTTGACATCTTAAATACACATATCATTTTAAATTTTGTGCAAAAGCAGGTGAACTTATATCCCATTATATATTCCTTTGTCATGATGAGACAATGCTGCCCAATTGGTAAGGGTCCTAAACCAAATTGTTTTATGAATAGAAAATTAAAAGAATAATTATTAGCATAAAATAGAACCACAGTGGGTGTTCAGTACAATTTACTAGTGAAATGCTTACATTCTAAAAATGCCCCCACCAACCATAATTCACATGCAACCATAAGCACCCTCCTCCTTCCCAAAAAGAAATTACAAAAAATCATGCCTTCACAGACAATGTCAAGAGGTCAGTTGGTCTTCTCCAAGCTTTTCTGTAAGATGTGCAACCCCCTTCAATGCAACTGAGTCAGACTCTAATGTGAAGTTTTCAAGTACCACAGTATGGGTTAAATGATGTGTTTCACTGCTCTACCAATCAAAGTCATAAAAAGACAGCACAACTGAATAGGAAATTTTCAATGAGGGTTATTTATGAAGTTGCTAATTTACAAAGGTGTGGATATAGGGAAATTTAAAAATATAATTTGAGAACCCAGGGTTTTGTAGCACCTGAGCTCTTGCCCCTAGGCCAGAAGTTACTAAACAAGTGAGACTCACATAGAGTTGTTTGACTTGAGATAAGCTATGACCCTCAGTTGATGGATACGGGAAGTGACTTTACAGGAAGGTAGTCCTAAGATAAATACCCTGATATTATCACCTGAATCCCTTGATATACTGTTGTGCCTTCTCATTGGACAAACCCCATTGGAAGCCAGAGGTCATAAAAATCCATTAATGTTGTTCACATTGGTAAGCCTCCCAGGCAGAGCAGGGGAGGAGGGAGGAGGGTGAAGAATGGATTCATGGGGTAAATGAAGGCATACCACAGAATAACTATGAAAAGACCTCTCATTAAGAAAGAAAACCCCTTGTAATAAGCATGTACTATAAAATGCTGTTGACTTGTTTTCTTGAAAGTAGAAAAAGTCGCTGGAAATGGTGGTTCATGTCTGTAAATCTAGCAACTTGAGAAGCAGATGTAGAAAGATCCCAAGTGTGAGGTCAGTCTGGAAAACTTAATGAGGCCCTTTCTCAAAATAAAAAGGGCTGGGAGCCGGGCGCGGTGGCGCACGCCTGTAATCCCAGCACTTTGGGAGGCTGAGTCAGGAGGATCGCGAGTTCAAAGCCAGCCTCAGCAATGGCGAGGCACTTAGCAACTCAGTGAGACCCTGTCTCTAATAAAAATACAAAAAATGGGCTGGGGATGTGGCCCAGCGGTCTAGTGCCGCTGAGTTCAATCCCCGGTACAAAAAAAAAAAAAAAAAAGGGCTGGGGAGGTAGGTCAATTTTAAAGTGACTCTGGGTTCAATTCCCAGCACTGCGGGGGGGGGGGGGGGGGGGGGGGGGGGGGGGGGGGGGGGGGGTAGAGGTAGAATCCTTAGCATCCTTGATGTATGCATTGTGCCTTAAGCTCTGCTCCCTGGAAAGATTTCTTTTGTTTTCCAAATCTTAGGGCTGCCTCTGAGAGGTGTACTGGAGAGATTCTCCTTAGGTAACTATGCAATCCAAATAATTCCTTATAGACATAGATATTTTTTGCCTAAGGATTATATTATATTATAAAATTAGCAATCTGTGTTCCCAGGATTAGGGCTTCCCCACCCTCACTGAAAATTCAATTAATTTAAAATCTCTGCCGGCATTAAGTCAGATTGAATTTGAGAGACTATCAATTAATTTCTAAAACTGGAAGTTTTGTGAGTCATGCCCGTTAAGCCTTTGTTTGTTAAAGAAAGAGACAGAGTACGCCATCTCTATCTTGCCTGGAAGCTATGCCTTTCCTTGTATCTCTCTGTTTAATGGCCTTTGTGTAGATTTGTATGAGAAGAAAGAGCTGAAGTATTGAGGGGGAGGATGATGGCAGCCTTTCCTCCCTGCTGTTTCAAAAGGAATGTGATTTATTATGGGATTCAGTATTGCTTTAATCCAGCTAGGCAAGAGCTGTCAGAGATGCTTTTAAAAAGTGTTCTTTTTTAATTTGTTCTAATTAGTTATACATGATAGTAGAATGCACTTTGACACATCATACATAAATGGAATATAATTTCTCATTCTTCTGGTTGTACATAATGTAGAATCACTCTGGTCATTTAGTCATATAGGCACATAGGGTAATAAGTCTAATTCATTCTACTATCTTTCCTACCCCCATTCCTCCTCCTCTCTCTTCACTCCCCTCTACCTAATCCAAAGTGACTCTATTCTTCCCTAGGTGTGCCCACCCCCTTATTGTGAATTAACATCTGTCTATCAGAGAAAACATTTGGCCTTTGTTTTGTGAGATTGGCTTATTTTGTTTAGCATGATATTCTCCAGTTCCATCTATTTACTGGCAAATGTCATAATTCCATTCTTCTTTAGGACTGATTAATATTCCATTGTGTGTGTTTGTGTGTGTGTGTGTGTGTGTGTGTCTGTGTGTATCACATTTTCTTTACTCATCTGTTGAAGGGTACCTAGGGTGGCTCTACTGCTTAGTTATTGTGAATTGTGCAGCTATAAATATTGATTTGGCTGTATCACTGTATCATGATGATTGAAGACTTAGGCACTAGAACTAAGACCCTGCACCTAAAAGAAAAAGTTGGTCCAAACCTTCCCCATGTTGGCCTAGGTTCTAACTTCCTTAACAAGACTTCTCATGTGCAAGAAGTAAAATCCAGAATCAATAAATGGGATAGATTCAAACTAAAAAGCTTCTTTTCAGCAAAGGAAACAATGTGAAGAGAGAGCCTATAGAATGGGAGAAAATTTTTACCACATCTACCTCAGATAAAGCATGAATCTCCAGGATACATAAAGAACTCAAAAAACTTAACATCAAATAAATAAATGGGCAAAGGAACTAAAGAGGTACTTCACAGAAGAAATACAATTAATCAACAAATATATGAAAAAATGTTGAACATCTCTAGCAATTAGAGAAATGCATATCAAAACTACTCTAAGATTTCATCTCTCTCCAGTCAGAATGGCAATTATCAAGAATAAAGCAACAATAAATGTTGGCAAGGATGTGGGGGGAAAGGTACACTCACACATTGCTGGTGGGAGTGCAAATTGGTGTAATCGTTATGGAAAATGGCATGGAGATTCCTCAGAAAACTTGGAATGGAACCACCATTTTACCCAGCTATCCCACTCCTTAGTTTATACCCAAAGGACTTAAAATCATCATACTACAGTGATGCAGCCACATCAATGTTTAAAAAGTGTTCTTAATTTTTCTGGCTTTTCCTTGATGCCCCATTCCATTTGCAAGAATCCTCTAGTTTCTAATTTGTGCAAAAACTCTACAAAGTAACCCACACACTTGAAGTTCTTGATAGCTTGCTTTTATAGCCACAAATCCTTTGGCCTCAGCATGAGGAATTATTTACTCAACAGATATTTCTTGGATGGCTCCCTTGTATCTGGCACTCATGGAGCTGTTGAAGAATAATTAACAGCACAGGAAGGTCCCTGCTCAACAGATCTCTCACTGTATGTGAGAGGATCAATTGTCTGAAAACTAAGAGACAAGAGGTGATGGTTTATACATCCTTTTTTGCTGGGTGTCAAGGATGGTTGTCTTCCCAGTCATGAACTAAAGGATCCTCACCTCCCCTGCAACTTCTTCATCTCAGTTTACTTGCTTTCACGTTTTAGTTTCTGTAATTTATAAATTTCTTAATTTCTTTATCTGTTAGTATTCATTTGGTTGAGATATGGCAGAGTTGCCTGGGATGCCGGAGTCCAGCTCCAGCAGTGGGTGTAGAGTCACGAACAGATGGTGACCAGTTGGCGGGAACGACGGCGACACAGCACAGAGGCAGTCAAGTCAGGCGCTGAATCTAATCTTTACTTTTGAACATGGTTTATATAGCAAAACAAAGTTTTGAGGTTACATCAGAAGAAAGTTAAGAAAATCACAGTCATAAAATCCAGGGAAGTAGCAACATCTGCTGATTACATTCCAGACATTTTAATCTTTTACCCAACATATTTCAAGGTCTTGTGGAGACATTATCTAAATGCTTTGCCTTTCTGCCAAACTTTATTTATAACCAGTCTAGGTCTGATTCATTTCCTATGAGCCATGGACTCTCTGAAGCCACTACTCCGCACCACCTGTTTATCTTCTTGATTGAAGTTAATTTTTCCTGCCTGGTTTTATAGCACTATTGTGTTTCTGCTTAAATTCATTTCCTATTAACTCTAACTACTAGTCCTTTCTATGCCCAGGAGGGGAGAGTAGGAGGGGTTGGAGTCTTAGGGCCTTGTAACAGAGCCATCCTAAGTTTATCAAAGAAAACTCTGTTTGGGATTTTGTACTATCATATCTGATTCCACAGAGTCCACCCCGCTGCAGTTTATACATGTAGTCTCATTCCCTAGAAATATTGCATCAGACTTAGTGGTCATATGAGCTGTAGAGAGAATTTCAAGAACAGAAAAGACAATGACAAATCGTCCTAACACTATCTTTATGACACATCTCCCTAGAGGATAATCACCTTGTGTCATCCACCCTTGGAGAGCCTTGCTCATCCGTAGGTCAAGAGAGAGATGTGGCACTGGGTAAGGAATTCAATATATTTTAATAATTCAAAATTTTATAACAGAAATGGAATAATTTTTGCTTTTTAGTTTTCTTTCTCCTAAGATCTTTGGATTTGTTCCTCCAGAGTTCTGTGGGTTGATCCCCAAAGTGACTCGCACAGCCTAAAAATCAATCAGGATGGGCCCTCAGCATCTCAACATTCTCCAACACTGAGCTGAATTCCTTGCCAAGTGGTGATCATTAAGCAACTGGAAAGGTCCTCCATCTTTCCCTTGCATCCCCTACCACACACATTTTTTTCACATGTTGAAATTTTTTATCCCACCTCAATGGGATTCTCTCGAAGACTTTTTTATGCAGTTAGGACTCCAGACAAACTACCTTGACAGCGTAGTGCTCCCAAGGCAGATATTTAGATGTGTATTCCTGCAATGGAACTATGATAGCACAGGCTATAGCAGTTGGCATTAGGTTTTCATCACTGGGACCAAAATACCTGACAAAAACAATTTAGACAGGAAAAGTTTATTTTGGTTCATGGTTTTATTAGTTCAGTACATGGTCAGTCAACTCAATTGATCTAGGCCCAAAATAAGGTGGAGAATCATGGCAGGAGGGCATGGTGAAGGAAAGCTTCTCACCTTATCATGATGGGATGAAGAGAAATGGCAGGAGCCAGGGGCACAAGATGTGTAATCCCCAAGGCATGCCCCCAGTGACCCTCTTCCTCCCTACCCACCTACAGTTACCACCCAGCTATCCTGCAAATGGGTTAATCCACTGATCAGGTTACAGCTTTCATGATTGAATCATTTCACTTCATATATTCCTGCATTAACACAGGAACTTTTTGGGGATTCCCTCATATCTAAACCATAACACAATGGCAATAGAAAAGGTGGGAAGAATTATTGAAGATGTGTTTTATAGGGGGAAAAAAATGCAAGAGAGGTTTACAACAAACTGAAATGTGGAAAACACCCTTTCTCATGGGATTATTTAGTCATCTCTTTGTAGAAAGTAGAATAGGTCTCACTTGGGTATACCGATTTCATTTTAGGATACCCTGTGTTTGGGAGCTGCATAGCCTTAGCGCTAACTTTTCTATAGATAGTGAAACTAAAGCTCACAAGAGATCAGAGAGCAAGATAGGAATTATTAAAGTATATTCATCGAGGTGAGAGTAGAAAGGGTGAAATTAGGATATAAAGAGAATGTGGAAATAAAAATAAGATGCAGGTCTAGGACAGAACTTAAATTTCCTGGGTAAACAGAAGACATTTTAAAAAGTGCAATGGTTCCCACCCTTTGCTGCACATGAGAGCAATTTGAGGCCTTTTAAAAAATTCTGATTCCAGCCAGCGTGGTGGCGCACGCTTGTAATCTCAGCACTTTGGGAGGCTGAGGCAGGAGGATCGCGAGTTCAAAGCCAGCCTCAGCAATGGTGAGGCACTTAGCAACTCAGTGAGGCCCTGTCTCTAAATAAAATACAAAAAAAAGGGCTGGGGATGTGGCCCAGTGGTCGAGTGCCCGAGTTCAACCCCCGGTACCACACACAAAAAAATTTTGATTCCAGGTTGCACTATATACCAATGAAATCTGTATATCTGAGGTGGGAGACAGGCATCAGTATTTTTTTTTTTAACATTAGTATAGGAATGTATTTTTTTTTTATTTTTCTATTGTTTTCAATTTTATTGATTTTTCTTTTTTTCTCTCTTTTTTTAAATTTTATTTTTATAATTTTTAATATGTACAACTCATAGTGCATGTATTTAGCATCTTTTTACATACAACTGTTTGTATACAAAGTATATTCGTACAATTCAGGTCTTCAATCATGCATTTAGGAAAATGATATCTGTCTCATTCAACCACCTTTTCTTTTCTTTTCTTTTTCTTTTCTTCCCCTCCCTCCCCCCTTGCTCTCTCCCTTACCCTCCCTTCCCTTTGACCATTCTAGTGTTCCTCTAATCCTCCTATGTACCCCCATCCAACAATACTATGAACTAGCCTCCTTATATCAGAGAAAACATTTGGTACTTGGATTTTTGAGACTGACTAACTTCACTTAGCATTAAGGCATCAGTATTTTTAAAGATCTCCAGGTGACTCCATTGTACCACAAGGAACTAATGAAGGAGACTATGTGAGTTGCTCAACTCATAAAAAGTACATCAAGAAGCATGTTATGGAAGCTGGAGGAAAAGAGTATAAAAAAAGAACTCATCATGATTAGCAAAGGCATTAAAATGTGAATTTTCTTTTCCAGTTTCAGGAATTCAATCTAATTAAAGAAGAAAATTATCAAAATTTTGCCTATAAGGGTATTCATCCTGACCTTGTTTTAAATAGTCTTCCCCAAAATCCAAAATTACAATAAAATATCGTGCTCTTATAAAAAATAACATTAACAAATTGATTTATGAACATAGAATGATTATCATGCATTGTTAACAGGAAAGCAAATTATAAAACAAGTAGAATATAATTTGTTTATATAATTGTATGAGTATACAATATACTTACACTCACATAAAAAAATCTAGAATCATGTACACATAATAAAGTATTAACTTTCCTTAGAGGTAATCTCTAACTTTGTTCATAGTCTTTTTATTCATATGTATTTTCAAATTCTAATAAGTTAACACACATATAATATATATGTATATTATTTATGTACATATGTATAACATATGTGTAAAATATGTGCACAATGCATAATTTTCTCACACATTTTAGAAAATTCTTTAACTGATAACATAAAAATATAAAAATTATACATAGTTGTAAGTTATTATGTGATGTTTCAATACACGTATACATCATGTAATATTCAAATTAGGTTAAACATAGCCCCTCAATTTCTTACTTTTTTAATATAAAAGTATTTTTAAATTTATTTTAGGTTTTTTTTTTTTTTTTTTTCCAAATTTATACTACATTATTATTTTCTATAGTCGCCCTTCTGGAATACTGTTGAACCATAGGGAAAAAAATCCTGTTTTTTGTGTCAATATGGATGAAACCAGAGATCATCATGTTACATGAAATAAACCAAACACAGAAAGGCAGATACTCCATGATCTCATTACATGTGGAACATAAAAAGTTGATGTCATAGATGTTGAGAATAAAATGGTGATTACCAGAGACTGGGGAGAGTCAGGGGTAAGGAGGAAAGGGGAGAGGTTTCATTGTAAAGTAGTAAGTTAGAGTTCATCAATGTACTAAATTTTAAACTTTGAAAAAATAACAAAAAAAATTTAAACTTTGAAAAAGTAATAATTGTAAAGTAGTAAGTTAGAGTTCATCAATGTACTAAATTTTAAACTTTGAAAAAATAACAGAGGGCCACTGTTCTTTTTTGTTCACCACTGTAGCTTCAACAACTTGCCCAATAGTTGTTACATCCTAAGCATTTGGTACTATTACTGTATAAATAGATCAAACACCCAGTTGGTCTTTCTGCTTTGAGTCTTGTTCTCATCTAGTACATTATCCCATCTCTTCCTGGAATGTCCGTTTTGAAATACCAATCTTTTAATGTCCTTTTTTTACTAAAAATATTTCAATTACTATTTATTACTGCAAGATAAATTCTTGGCCATTGAGATATATTGGCAGATGTCTCTTCAACATACAGATTTCATTTCCTTTGGACATCTGCTCATGTGTTAATCAGCTTTCCATTGCTGTAACAAAATACCCAAGATAATAACCTTAAAAAGAGGAAACTTTATTTTGAAGGTTTCGGTCTGTGGTTGCTTGGCACCATTACCTTTGGGCTATGTTGAGACAGTACATCATGGTGGGGAGTGTGTGGCAGAGGAAGCTGCCTATCTCATGAAAGCCAGGAAGCAAAGATTAAGGTAAAGACTTGGGTTCTACAACACTCTTTGAGAGAACACTTCTCAATGACCTAATTTTCTCCCACTAGGTTGCACCTTTCAAAGGCCCCATCCCTTCCCAATAGCCCCATAGGCTGGAGACCAAGCCTTTAAGATATGAACCTTTTGGGGACACTTATCCAATTTATATCAACCTACTAATGAATCTGCTGAATCACAAGTTATCTATATTTTTAATTTTTTGAGGAAACTTCATACCATTTTACATAATGGCTATACTAATTTACATTTCTATCAACAGTGTGTAAGACTTCCCTTTTCTCTATGTCCTTGCCAGCACTTGCTATCTTTTTTTTTTTTTTATCTTTTTGATAATAAAAAGCCCTTTTAAATGGAGTAAAGTGAAATTTCATTGTGGCTTTAGTTGGCAATTCCATAATGATTACTGATGTTGAATATTTTTTATATATCTGTTGGCATTTGTGTGTCTTCTTTAGAGAAATATCTATGTAAGTCTTTTAATTAGGTTATTTGTTTTCTTACTGTTGAATTGTTTGAGCTCCTTACATATTGTAAACATTAACTGCTTATTATATGTATAGTTTTCAAATATTCTTATCCCATTCTCTTCGTTGTCTCTTTCCTGATGATTGTTTCCTTTGCTGTGTACAAATTTTTAGTTTGATATACTCTCACTTGTCAGTTTTACTTTTGTTGCTGCACATTTAAGGCCTTATCCAAAAATCCTTGCCCATTTTAATGTCATGAACATTTCCCCTTATACTTTATTCTAATAATTTCATAGTGTCAAATCTTACATTTAATACTTTAATCCATCTTGAGTTGATTTTTGCATATTGTGAGATACAGGTGTCTAATGTCCTAATTCTATGTGTAAATATCCAATTTCCCCAGCATGATTTTATTGAAGAGACTATCCTTTCCCAATGCATATTCTAGCACGTTCATCAAAAATCAATTGGTTACAGGTATTTTTATTTCTAGACTCCATTTTCTGTTACATTGTCCTATGTATCTGTTTTTATGCCCAGAGTGATCTTTTTAAAACTACAGGTTTAGAGATGCTCTTTTGAGTCTTTTTAAAATTTCCTATTAACCTTAAGAAAAGATTTTTATCCTTACTATAATTTATATGTCCAGGTAGGATCTGATTTCTACCTACCTTCCTATAAGTCATCACATACTACTTTCCCATCACTCCCTCCACACTGTCACATTGGACTTCTCATCTCTATACTTAACAATAATTCTTTCCTTACCACAAAGGGAACTCTCTTTGTATGTTCTCCATTATTCCATATTTTTCTCAATTTTTAATATTTACCTATAAAATGTTTCTTGTCTTTATTAGTAGTCATTTTATCCAAGCTAGGATATACTTACAGACTTAAGATAGCGTGTCAAATAATAAAAGTTTTTATTGTTCATTATTTCAAGAGATTGAAAGAAAGGAGCCATAACAAGGTGCTTACTTGAATATTGAGTTTTAACTATAATGGTGCTATACAACATGGACACTACTTATTTTTTTTAAAGTCTGTCCCAATCAAATACACATGCAAAAGCAAATAATATGTATACATACAGAGTCTATTTCAAATTTGCTGCCAATATTTTAAAACTGAAGAGAACTTAGAAATATGATTGCAAAAATGCAAGAGCAAGTCAATAGAGGTGAACACAGTTAAAGTCTCCATGCCAGGTATCTATAGTTTTAAAAAATGTGTTTCAATGGCTAGTTCATTCTATTAATAACTTTAAAAATAATATTTTTGAAAACAAGAAAAGCTTTTGCTCTCAGGACTGTAATTTTGGCTGAAGAAAATTATGTTTTTCCTAACCCTAAATAAGTACACACTAAGAACCAAAATAATATTACCCGGTTATAACTTAAAATGTAAATGATACTTCATTCATCAGTGTTCCATAGACATGACCAAAAATGTTACAAATTGTTCATGGTGTTAACAGTATTTCACAACTATACCCTCCCACATTGCTTTTTGTTGTTGTTGTTTTATCATCATCATTTAATGAATGCCCTCAAACTACAATTAAATCTGCCTAGTATATCTATATGCTTATCAGAGTGAATAATGTGTATATGTTTTGGAAGAAAATGATCATAGCTGGAGTAATGAGTGAGGTCAGTTTGTAAGAGTAAATGTGAATACTAAAATATCTACAATGAAAAACCAACCACCACCATCACCCTCACCACCCCACAAAAAAGAGAAGGGCAACAACAGCTTACATAACTACAGAAAAAAAAAAATGATTAGTCTTTGAACAAGAGGAGCAGATAAGAAGTCAGAGTCCATGATTCTCTTGAGAAGTTCCAACCTAGTAGGTAAGGTCAGGGTCACAAATGTTCCATGCCTGAGGGGACAGATCCAGAAGCAGACAGGATACCCAGAAGCCACTGGTAGGATGATTAGTTGGAGTACCACAAAGAGAGAATCCAGGTAGGCCCACCTCTGGATCTCTCTCCATTCCTTTCTGCCACACAAGCGTCAGTGTGGATCTGCACACAGGAGAGATGAATATGGCACTTATTGCAAGAAATAAGGCATATAGCAGAGGGCTAGAGATGCTAAGAAAGATGGGGAGCACTCGTACCCTGAAGATCAGTCATCGGATCACTTCAGGAGGCATAACATTCTTAAATATTTAGAGAGGCTGTAGTGGAAGAAATATTTCAGGAGATAACAGCCTAGAGTTTTCCTTAACTGCATAAAAACATGAAATATCATAAAGAGCCAGTGAATGGCACACTACTAAAAACATGAATACAAGATGGTACAATCTTAGAATAGCAAGTATAAAAGGGAAAATCCTGACACTAGTACAGAGAAAAGACAGATTACAGGAAAATAATAACAAGATTGACAACTGACTTTTTATCAACACAACTGCTTGCAATGAAAAAACTGAGCAGAATGTCTAGGAGAAAAAATCCTTTGAATCTTGTTTTCTGTACATACTCAAATTATGAAGTAAGAAAGTAATTTTCAGAGACAACAATAACAGAGGAGTTGATAGTTTTGTTTTCTAGTTCTTTATGAGTTTAATATAATTTTAAATATTTAATTGAATTTTAGCTATATTTCAGATATGATACATAGCTGCTCCTATCCTTGGACCTCCTACAAATTGCCTCCTATGTTTGAATGTGATCATTGATTTTTCTGCCACTGAAGAGATTCTTTAGGAACTACACTTAAGTCATCCTTGTATTAATATGTTTACTTTTTGCTTGATACGTTACTTAATTATGACCTAAGTACATTCCCCTATTCCTCCCCACTACTTATAAATAATGATCTCCTAGATTTTAAGCTTATTTGAATCCTCACATATCTGGCCTGATTCTCATTACAAAAGCCCATCCTTCTATTAACCCCTCATATCTGCCAGACTTAAATGTGGCCTTTCCCAATCTGACTCATTCAAATACCACTTAAGACTTAGGGTAGATTAAAATTTTTAGTAGCACCCCAGATTATATATTCGTTTAGAGTTTAAGGCTACATTGTGCCCATAAGAAATCAGAAGAAATACGAATTAAATCTTAGCTTTGAAATTTACTCAAGGCAGGTTCTACTAAACAGACCCAAATCTTTTTTTTTTTTTTTTTTTTTTTTTTTTTGGTGGTGCTGGGGATTGAACCCAGGGCCTTGTGCATGCTAAGCAAACAATCACCCAACTGAGCTATATCTCCAACATCTCCCCCACCAAATCTATTTTTATGACATAGGAAGAATTTCTTTTTTTTTTTCTCTAAGGTTATCATTCAATCAGAATGGCATTATATATTTAAAGGGCCAAAAAAATTAGACTGTCAATAAAACTGAATTTTCTTTCCCTCCTCCCTCATAATAGCAGTGCAATATGTATATAATCATTTAGTCTTGAAAAATAATTTGAAAAGTAAAAACAAAAATGCAAATTTTCAGCCCATGACTAAAAAAAAATCAGTTTACTGCACAAGGTGATATTTTAATTTATTTATGTTGACATTTGTGAATTCCTACTTAAAACCAAATTACCAAATATGTACTGAATGCGCAAAATATATGTTGACCCTTCTCAATATGTTATACTTTGCAGTTTCAAAACATATTTGTATTACTAAGGTATATAGCCAGAAAAATATATCTGTCAATTTATGATGAGAAATATTGTCAATCTACCCAAGTGGATCATAATTTTCAGGTTGACCAGCAATTTTTCTTGGTAGGCAAATTTGCTGTGAAAAATCAAATTATCAGAATATTTCTTAGTAAGAATGAAATCATGATCATAGATATTAGTTATGCAATTCTAATGTCCCTAATACATTTTCCTCCACAATGGATATCTACCTGCTAGATAGATACCCAGAAACCAAAGATGACCTGACTTCTAATGTCTTCCCCAGCATGGTGTTTGTTTGTTAGTGATCACTTCTTAGACTTTTTTTTTAATTCAAAGTTGTTGTATATAACAGTAGAATGCATTATAATTCCTAATACACATATAGGGCATATTTTTTACATATCACTGTTTGTATACAAAGTATATTCATGTCTTCATACATGCACTTAGGGTAATGATATCCATCTCACTCTACCATCTTTTTTTTTCTTTTATACCCCCTTGCCCCCTCCCTTCCATACCCTCCCCATTGACCTTTCTAGTGTTCCTCTAATCCTCCTATGCTCCCTGTCCCAACCCCACTGTGAATCAGCCTCCTTATATCAGAGAAAACATTTGGCATTTGGACTTTTGAGATTGGCTAACTTCACTTAGCATTATATTCTCCAACTTCATCCATTTACCTGTGAATGCCATTATTTTATTCTCTTTTATTGCTGAGTAATATTCCATTATGTATATTTACCACATTTTCTTTATCCACTCATCTACTGAGGGGCATCTAGGTTGGTTCCACAACCTAGCTATTGTAAATTGTGCTGCTATAAACATTGATGTGGCTGTGTCCCTGTAGTATGCTGTTTTTAAGTCCTTTGGGAACAGACCCAGGAGTGGGATAGCTGGGTCATAAGGTGGTTCCATTCCCAGTTTTCCAAGGAATCTCCATACTGCTTTCCATATTGGCTGCACCACTTTGCAGTCCCACCAGCAATGTATGAGTGTGCCTTTTTCCACACATCCTCTTCAACATTTATTGTTGTTTGTGTTCTTAATAGCTGCCATTCTGACTGGAGTGAAATGAAATCTTATGCGGGGAAATTAAGGGGGGGTTGAGGTCTTTAACCCATCGTGACCCGGGGTGAGCCTTCTTTGTCCAGCAAAGTAGGCTAGAAGAGCATACCTCAACGAATGAGATGAGACTGGGAAGGCAAAAGGCTACTGGCACCTCCTCCCCCACCTTCAAAAGACTCAGAGCCACGCCAGGGAGTCCAGTCAGGTGGCTTCAGCGCTGGAACTCAGGTTTATTTAGGAAAATGGCCATTCTTATAGTGGACAAGGGCCAGTCAGCAAGCAGATTACAGAAACAGGCAAGTCCTATTGGCAGAGTCTCCTATAGGGTGGTTTTGGTTCTCACGATATGTCAGAGCAACGCCCCCCCTGCTCAGGTCAGGTTCGTAACAGGGCGTGGAAAGCAGCCAGAGAGCCAGAGCTCTTTACCCTCTCGGCCAACGTCTTCCAAAGACCCCGACAATCTTAGAGTAGCTTTGATTTGTATTTCTCTTTACTTACTTCTGCCGTGTGTCTGACCAGTTGTCTTTCTGACAGAATTATTCTTACTTCAAATTTGTTTTGTCTTCAAACAGGGTTTCTGCCCACATTGTTAATCTGAGATTGCCTCTAAGATGTCTTTGGATAGTGTTTACCTAGTACCTTACTTAATAGCCCTTATAGGTTATTTATTTTCTTTAGAAATCAAAAGTGTTTTCTAGGAGTTCAAACTTTAAAATTTGAAGTATAAGCTTCCAAGGAGCTGGGGGCAATCAGTTTTTCTACATTCTCATGTGAAAATTGGGTGCAGACTTTTATACCACTTCACAAGTAGCCTTTCATTAGTCTCCTTCCATTCTTCTTTTTATTTTTACTTTTCAGAAGTAGTAGGCATTGAACCAGGAGCATTCTACTGAGCTACATCCGCAACCCTTTTTATTGCTGTTTTATTATTATTATTTTTTTTAATTGAGACAGAGTCTCTCCAAATTACCCAGACTGGGCTTGAACTCACAATCATCCAGTCTCAATGCCTATGCCATTGTGTCTGTCCCATAGTCTTCCATTTTTCTTTCTTCATTTTTGTTCTCATGTACATAAATACAATTAATTTTTATTTTTACTGTTTTTATTAGTGCATTATACATAGTGTAATATTATGTATATTATATATAATATGCATATTATACATATTTATATATTATATATTGTGTAAAATATGTTTTATACATAATATTAGGGTTCATTTTGATATAATCACATAAGCATGTGATATAATTTACTCTACTTTAATCCCCAGTACTACCTCTTTCCCTTTCCTTCTACCTCCCCCTCTTTCCCTTCTTCTACTCTACTGGTTGTCCTTATATTTATTTATAGTGTTTAAATTGTTTTTTATAGATATACAAAAAAGGTGAAATTCACTGTGGTATATTCATATATGTACATGGCATAATTCAGTCAATTTCATTCCTCAGTTCTCCTCTTTTCCAATCCTTCCTCCTTCCCCCTCTATTCCTTTCCTCTACTCCACTGATCTCCCTTATATTTTCATGGGATCTACACTTCTTCCACTAATACTGATCTACCTTCCATATTAAAGAGTAAATATTCAGCCCTTGAACTTCTGAGCTAACTTATTTCACTTAGCATGATGTTTTCCATTTCTATTCATTTACCAACAAATGTCATAATTCCATTCTTCTTTATGGTTCAGTAAAGCACCTGTGTGTGTGTGTGTGTGTGTGTGTGTGTGTGTGTGTTTGTGTGTGGCATTTTCTATATACATTCATCTGTTGATAGGCACCAGATCTGGTTCTATATCTTGGCTATTATAAATTGCACTTCTATAAACATTGATGAGCCTGTGTCACTATATTATGCTAATTTTAGTTCTTTAGGAAAAATATCAAGGAGTGGGATAGCTGGGGTGATTCCATTCCTTTTGAGGAATCTCCACTTTCCAGAGTGGTTGCACAAATTTGCAATCCCACAAACAATGTATGTGTACCTTTCCCCCCACATCCTCACCAGAACTTATTATAATTTTTATTCTTGATGATTATAATTCTAACTGGAGTCAGATGAAATTTCAATGTAGTTTTGATTTGCATTTCCCTAACTACTAGGAATGGTGAACATTTTTTCATGCATTTGTTGGTGATTTGTATTTCTTCCTTTGAGAAGCTTCTGTTTAGTTCTTTTGCCCATTTATTGATTGCATTATTTGATTTGGGGATGTTAATTTTTTTTGCAATCTTTGTATATTCTGTATATTAATCCCCTGTAAACAGGCAAAAATCTTCTCCCATTCTGTAGGTTCTCTCTTCACATTCTTGTTTCCTTTGCTGTGCAGAAGCTTTTACTTTGATGCTGTCTCACTTTTTGAATCTTGGTTTTGTTTGTTGAGCTTTAAGAGTCTTGTTAAGGAAGTCAACACCTGCATCAATATGTTGGCATGTTCAGCCTATGTTTTCTTCTTGCAATTGCAAAAGCTCTGTTCTCATGTCTAGGTCTTTAATTCGTTTTGAGTTGAATTTTATGCAGGGTGAAAGATAATAATCTAGCCTAATTCTTCTTTATTTGAATAGCCAGTTTTCCCAGCACCATTTGTTTTAAAAGGCCATCTTTTCTCTCGTGTTTTTGGCACTTTTGTCAAATATCAGATGACTGTATCTATTTGGGTTTGTCTCTGTGTCTTCTGTTCTATTTCATTGGTCTTCATGTCTGTTTTGATGCCAATATCATGCTATTTTTGTTACTGTAGTTCTGTAGTATGATTTGAGATCAGGTATTGTGATGCTTCCAATATCACTTCTCTTAATCAAGTTTGTTTTGGCTATTTTGGATCTTTTATTCTTCCAAATGAATTTTAGGTCTTTTTTTTTCTAGTTCTATGAAGAAATTCATTTGCTATTTTGATGGGGATTACATTGAACGTGTATATTGTTTTTGGTAATATGGCCATTTTGATAATATTCATTCTGCTATCCAAGAACATGGGAAGTCTTTCCATCTTCTAAGGTTGTCTTCAATTTCTTTCTTCAGTTTTATATGATTTTTTTTTATGGAAGTCTTTTTCCTCCTTGTTTGGAGTTATTCCCAAGTATTTTATTTTATTTTGTTAAGGTTTCTATGAATGGAATACTTGTTCTGATTTATTTTCTCAGCATATTTGTTATTGGAGTATAAGAAAGTGATTCATTTATATATGCTGGTCTTGTAGCCTGCTACTTTGCTGAATTTGTTTATCAACTGAAGAAGTCTTCTGGTGGAGGGTATTTTTTGGGGGAGGTCTTCAAAATATAGTATCATGTCATTAGCAAGCAGAGATAATTTGACTTCTTCATTTTTTTCTTAATACCCTTTAATTTCCTTAATTTGCCTGATTGCTCTGGCTAGACTTTCAAGAACTATACCGAATAGAATAGTGAGAGTGAACATCTTTGTCTTGTTCCTGATTTTAGAGGAAATACTTTTGTTTTTTCTCTATTCAATATGATGTTGACAATGGGTTTGTCATGTATGGTCTTTATAGTTTTGAGATAAATTCCTTCTATCCCTAGTTTCTACAGCATTTTTAACATGAATGGGTTTTGGACTTTGTCAAATGCTCTCAATGATCATGTGATTCTTGTCCTCAAATCTATGTGGTGAGTTACATTTATTGATTTGCATATGTTGAACCAACTTTGCATCCATGGGATAACTTAATCATTATGCACTTTTTTAACTGTTTTCTAATGTGGTTTGCCAAACATTGTATTAAGCACTTTGTGTGTGTGTGTGTGGTGCTGGGAATTGAACCCAGGACCTGCATGCAAAGCAAGCACTCTACCAACTGAGCTACATTCCCAGCCCAAGGACTTTTGCATCTATGTTCATTAAGAAGATTGGTCTCAAATTTTCTTTCCTTGATATGTCTTTGTCTGGTTTTGATATCAGAATGAATTTAGCTGTGTTCCCTCCATATTTCATATAGTAATTTGAAGAGAATTGGCATTAGTTCCTTGTTAAAGATCTGGTAGAATTCAGCTGAGAATATGTCTGGTCCTGGGCTTTTCTTTAAAGGAAGGCTTTTAATTGCTGCTTAATTCTCATTTCTTGATATCCATCTGTTTAGGTTTTCTATATCCTCATGATTCAGTTTAGGTTAGTTCATATATGTCTAGAAATTTGTTAATATCTTCTAAATATTGGCAGTTCATTGGAGTATAAATTATCAAAATAGTTTCTAATGTTCCTCTGTATTTTAGAAGTGTCTGTAGTTATATCTTCTTTTTCATTTCTAATTTTGTTGATTTGGGTCTTCTCTTTTTTTGTTTTGATTCATTTGGCTAAGGTTTTATCAATCTTGTTTATCTTTTCAAAGAACCTACTCTGAACCAACTTTTGTTGTTTATTTTTTCAGTCAACAACATTGATCCATATTATTATTTTTTATTTCCAATTTCATTGATTTGGCTCTGATATTAATTATTTTCTGTATTTGGAATCACTTTGTTCTTTTTCTAGGGCCTTGAGGTAGAATGTTAGATTATTTATTTGGTATCTTTCTATTTTTTAAATGTACAAACTCAATGCTATAAACTTTCCTCTTAGAACTGTCTTCATACTGCCACAGAGATTTTGATATATTGTACCTCTGTTATCTTTTGTTTCTAAGAATTTTGTTTTTCTCCTGATTTCTTCTATCGTCAATTTCTCATTCAAAAACTGTATTAAGTTAATCTCCAGGTGTTAAAATGCTTTCTGCTTTTTATCTTGTTTATTTCTAATTTCATTCCATTTTGATTTGATGTAATGCAAGGAATGCATCAGATCAGATGCAATGTCTCTACTTTTTTGTATTTGCTGAGATTTTCTTCGTGACCTAAAATATGATGTATCTTAGAGAAAATTCCATGTGCTACTGAGAAGAAAAATGAATTTAGTTTTTTTTTTTTTTTTTTTTTGTGGTACCGGGGATTGAACTCAGGGGCCCTTGACCACTGGGCCACATCCCCAGCCCTTTTTTTGTATTTTTTATTAGAGACAGGGTCTCACTGAGTTGCTAAGTGCCTCGCCATTGCTGAGGCTGGCTTTGAACTCGCGATCCTCCTGCCTCAGCCTCCCAAAGTGCTGGGATTACAGGCGTGCGCCACTGCGCCCGGCTGAATTTAGTTTTTGATGAATAAAAATATAATCTATAAATGTCTGTTAGGGCTATTTGATTAATAGTATTTTTTAGTACTGAAGAGCCTTTACCTAGTTTATGTCTGAATTAGCTATCTAATGGCAAGAAAGGTGTGTTAAAATCAGCCAGTGGATTGTATTGTGGCCTATCTGGTTCTTCTTATTAAAAAAAGGTTTGTTTTATGTATGTAAATGCGTCAAAGTTTGGGGCATAAATATTTACAATCATTGTATCTTGTTGTTGGGTGATTCCTTGAACCACTATGCAATTTCCTCCTTTGTCTCTTTGGATTAATTTTGTCTTAAAGTCTACTTTGATGTGAGAATAGCTAACCCTGGTACTTTTAGTCTCCATTTTCATGGTATATTTTTCCATTCTTTCACCTTCAGCATGTGAATATCTTCACCTGTAAGGTGTATCTCTTATAAACAACATAAATGTTTGGGTCTTTCCAATCTCTGGCTTTTGATTAGAGAGTTTAGATCATTTACATTCAGTATCAAATAGAAGATTTTTCTTTCCTTCCATTTTGAATTATTTCTAATGCTTAATTCACACTTGATTCTCCTTTACTTGACTATTCTTCTAGTGAGATTCATCCATATGCTCTGATATTTATTATTCATTTTTTCTACATGAAGTATTTCACTGAGTGTGTTATATAGTGCAGGCTTAGTGGTTATGATTTGTTTTAGTTTCTGCTTATTGTGGAAGTTTTTATTTCAACTTCAATCCTGAAGATAGTTTTGCTGGGATATAGTAACCTTGATTGGCACCCATTTTCTTTCAGGGGTTGGTGTATATTATTCCAAGCACACTTGGCGTTTTCTCACCTCCTTTGCTAAAGTCTATCTAGCTACCTACTCTAACACCTGTAAGTATTTCGTAATGTAGGGGTCCTAACAGTAGGGTCTTGTGCCATGACACAATCTAATGGTTGAAAATATTCTAAACATGTATGTGCAATTATGAATACATGCAGATCCATCTACTTTTCTATCGAGAGGGAAAATATATGTCCTTAATCAGGACTACAGTGTTTTGTCGTAGCATATATTTGTTCTTGAACCATATAGAAATTATTTGAAACAAGAGAAAGAAGAAAAATGATGAAGAGGAAGAGGTGAGGAGAAAAAGTGAAAGGAGAAGGCTAAAACATTAATTCAATGATACTTTGAAATAATTCCTGTTTTTATTTTCTCTACAGACTGAAGTTTGTTTTTTCTCATTTTTCCAATGAAAAAAATATATTATTTTAGAGAATATACAAAAAGTGAGAAAGTTGAAAGAAGTAAAAAGAAAATTTTTAGGTTATTATTTATCACCATTGACTAATCATGCCTTTACATAGACTTAGTGTATGGGTCTGGCAGGGCAACTCCTTTTGGCAAACTATATTCTGCTCATGCTGCCTCAGACACCAATATTAGAAGGGAAGAAAAAAAACAGGTAAACTTTAAAAAGGACAGTGGGAGCCTAAACAGGTGAGCCAGGAGAGTTTCCATCTACTGAAAATGGAGTGCAATCCACTTCCTCTTTTTTTTTTTTTTTCTTTTTATATGGAGGATTGAACCCAGGGGCATTCTACCACTGACCTACTTCCCAAGCACTTTTTTTTTTTTTTAAATTTCGAGACAGGGTCTTACGAAATTGCTGAAACCTTGAATTTGCCATCCACCTCAGTCTTCCAAGTCTTTAGGATTATAGGCATGTGCTACATACCCAGTTCCATTTCTTTTCAATCCATCACAGTAAGAAGCCATGCAAGCAGTTAATTCTTTTCCAAAAAATGAAATAAGCAACCCCAGTTTTCTTTTTCCTTTTTATGGTACTGGGGATCAAACTAGGGATACTCTACCCAGAGCTATATGCCCAGTCCTTTTTATTTTTTGAGACAAGGTCTTGCTAAATTATAAAGGCTTGCCTCAAACTCATGATACTCCTGCCTCAGCCTCCTGAGTTGTGGTGATTTCAGGAGTGCACTGCTG
The DNA here is from genome assembly GCA_025594165.1 of Tamias sibiricus. Lineage (NCBI taxonomy): Eukaryota > Metazoa > Chordata > Mammalia > Rodentia > Sciuridae > Tamias > Tamias sibiricus. The sequence goes on from CM046665.1 coordinate 57,525,117, forward strand.
TGCCTGACTGCAGCACAAGTCCTCCTCATCTGAAAACTCTCTCTTGCTTGTCCTCTTGAAACTTATGTATTGGTGTATATCCTTACTTGAATCTTGAAATAATTTAAGGTACATTTTTATTGCTCCTGTAAAGGGATATGAATTAATAATTTGTGCCTTGAACATTTAAAAAAAAAAAAACATTATAGCAATATTTTTTAATGGAAAATTTACCAAATGGTCTTGAAACATACACTTGTGAAGACATAAGCTATTATTGGGCATAACAAAAGCCAAATGATGAATAGAAGCTCACCTGGCAAAAGTCCTGGAAAATGGCCTGTGCCTTCACATAAGCCTACTGTAGCTGACATTAAACTAGAGATTTGGTTGTAGGAATTGTACTATAGGTAAATACTTTTGCTATTCCACCTGAAAAAATGATTTTAAAATAGATTGCTCTGAGGTCTGGGGATGTAGCTCAGCAGTAGAGCACTTGTCTGGCATATGTGAGGTTTGAGGTTTGATTCCCACCACTGCCAAGGAAAAAAAAAAAGTTTCCTTTATATTATGCAACAGAAACTTTTAGCCAGAGAAGTATGTCAGAGTAAATTATGCATAAGAAATATCTACTGAAATAACAAATCATGCTTTTTTCTTAGGTCAGTCTATGATCACATTGCAAAAGGATATATATTACAAGGTAAAAAGGTATATCTGCTTTCTATAAAGCTTGTATATACCCTTCCTGGAAGAGAATACTAAAATATTTGATGACAGAATCTTTCTTTTTTTTTTTTTTTTTTTTTTTTGTGTGTGTGTGTGTGTGTGTGTGTGGTACTGGGGATTGAACTCAGGGGCACTCGACCACTGGGTCACATCCCCAGCCCTTTTTTGTATTTTATTAGAGACAGGGTCTCACTGAGTTGCTAAGTGCCTCGCCATTGCTGAGGCTGGCTTTGAACTCGCAATCCTCCTGCCTCAGCCTCCCAAAGTGCTGGGATTACAGGCATGCGCCACCGCGCCCAGCTCGATGACGGAATCTTTCTATAGCCTTCTTTTACATAAGACTGAAGAGAAATAAATCTAGATGCTTCAACTAAAATATAACCAGTGGTCAAAGTAAGGAAAAAAATAATCAATAAGGTTTGTTAATATGTGTCTTGTTTTGCTTCCTAGTCTCAAAATTAGTTCAGGTTTTCCCTTAGATAAACTCTTTATTTCATTATGTGTTTATATTTTTACTGTTGAAAAATTTTATGTGTAGAACTTATGTTGAAAGGTATCATAGAATATGCAAAGACAAAATGCAAACAGATGTCCTTCTTCATGAACTAGCTCTTACAAATTTAAGTCTCTATAAATTTTGAAAACCAGTGAGACAGACTTTTCTATATTAACACTCTCACCTAGGAAAAAAAGTCTTAACTTAAACCAGTGAGCACTACAAATCAGGTATAATTCTCCATGTAAGTAATACTCAATTTTCAACAGACAATGAAACCTGCTCAATTCTGGCTCTACATGGTAGAGTTTAGAAATCAAATGTTAAGAATCTTGGGGAAAAAAACAGATGAATGGTACTTATATACTTTGTATACAAGCAGTTGTATGTAAAAAGATACTATACTTGTGCATTATGAATAAGTAAATAAATAATTAAAAAAATAAAAATAAAAAAAGAATTGATTGATTTGTGTTTTAAAAAGTTGGTATTTTGCCAAGCTAATTTTCTTTTTAGAAGTTTTTTTTTTTTTTTTTTTTTTTTTTTTTTTTTTTTTTGTCCTGATGCTGTTTCAATAATTTTAAATGTCTGCTTGCCCCTATTTCTGTAAATGTCACTTAGGAACAAATGTTTAGCAAATAAGTCCCTAAACCTGGGAGCTCATAGCCAGTCTTTCTTTTCCATTTCTAATGTTAAGATCCTCATCCTGGAAACCATATATATGTTTATGGTTTTTGGTTGAATAACAGGAGATTGGAAGAAAATCCTTGAGGAACACTTTTTATAATTTTTCAGTTCTAGAATTATTATTCTCCAACTACCCCCACCTATTTTTTCCCTTATATGTCAATACCAAATGCTTTCCACCTTGAGGAAAGCATTTTTTTTTTTACATATTTCTGATTCTAGGAAGAAGTTTCTAGTTATTTAAATGTGAAGATAGAAAACTAAGTGACCCAGACCTTTAACAATTCAAAAGTAGAAAGATAGTTGGGTGAGAAGAAAGAGAGCATCTGTCCTCTGAATGCACTTTGCAAGGAGACCGGGTGGAGCATGAAGAGCCTCACAATGAAAACAGAGCCCATTAGTATGTGTCTCTCAGCATAGGAGCTTCTGCAGACAAGATCTAGAAGATACAGGCGTTGATAGTTATGGAAATTAAACCATGTCAAAAAGATTATTTCACTCTCACAAAAATGTTGGCTTGGATTTTTGTTTTGGGAGTTTTTGCTTTTAAATTATTAACTATTTTATCATTAATTATTTTAACCTCTGAGGAATTATCAAGATTTCTACATTATTTTAATTGCTCCTTTCTACTGAACAGAATTTTTTTTTCCTTAAAATAGTGATTGCTGATGTAATTATTACATAATTATCATTTTTAAATTTCTAATAATACAATGCCCCTGTTGTTATGCTTTTCTTATTTTCAAATATTTCTCAACTGCTATCATATTTAATTTTCCAGATAAGTAGTTTAATCATTTCATCAAGTTCTTCCTCTAGGCCAACTCAGTACTACATGTTTGAAATCCCCAAGACTTGAAGGCTGAGTCAGGAGAATCTCAAGTTTAAAGCCAACTTCAGCAATTCAGCAAGGCTGTAAGCAACTTAATGAGACCCTGTTTCAAAATAAACAAATAGAAAAGAGCTGAGCTTGTAGTTCAATGATAGAGCATTTGCCTAGTATGTACAAGCTCTTGATTCAATCACCGGTACTGAAAAAAGAAAAAAAAAAATTCTCTTAGAGGGGAAAAAAATCATCTAATTCAATTCTTTCACCAAAATGTAGTCCAGATTGTCTTAAGTCTCAATATACAAATAAGCACCAGAAACAATTAGAAGAAACCATGATTGAATATCTCTCTTATCTCCAGGAAGAGAAGGTATTTCTAAGCATATAAAGCAAAGGAAAAAAAAAAAACACAAAATACGGATTGAGAGATATGACTACCTTGGACCTTCTCCTTTTTTCCTCTGTTAATTTTACTAGATAGATAATCTTGGACAAGATATTTATCTTCTCTGTTCCTCTGTGTCTTCATCTGTGCAGCTGAAAAATAAACTCAATCATGGTTAGTTTATAAAACATCAACTGTGTGTAATATTAAGCAGGCATTCAAAAGCATACTGAAGAAGTATAGGAATGAAAAAGACTCCTGTAATCTGTGCTGTATAAAAATAGACTTTGGTTCTGTACAACCCTGAGGAAGGGGTTATTTGTTTGTTGGTGCCGGGGAAAAAACCCACAGCATCATGCATGCTGGGCAAGCACTCTACCACTGAAACTACTGTCCCTACAAACCTGGTTTGTAATCCATTCTTTGCCTCTGTAGGAACACCATGACTTAAGTATGCTAAAAACAGCTTAAAAGTTGTTTTCAGAGGTAGAAATATTAGAGGCTATAGTACCAAAATTATAATTAATCATTGTCCAAAAGAGTAATTGTCCTCAGTAATCCAATCCAAAAATCATCATTCATATTCCAGCTCAATCAGTTCCTCACAGATCTGTCTTTGTCTGATTTTTCATATTATCAGTATCAGCTGAAATTTTTGTAATAGACATTTACTATTTTTAGGTTAAGACTAAATCAAATTTATTTTTCCTCCAAACAAAATATGATTATCCTGCAAAGAAATGTTTTTTATTCTACTTGATTTTTTTTTTCCAAATTTTTAACAGATATTATAAGAAGATAAAAGTCATCATCATTTTATTTTTAAAAAGACTTTGGCTATGAAACTGTTCATTTTTATAGCCTTGGTGCTGAGGAGCACATTAAAGATGGGATTTAGGAGATGAGCATAATAAAAAGGCTTAAGTACACTATAAAAAATAATGAATCAACAAATACAAAAATATTATGGCAACAGTAAAGAAAGATTTCTGTGCCTAGCTGGGAGGCAAATTCACCATAGCTGCACACATCCAATTCTCCTCCTAGTTAGAAAGACAGACAGCTAAAATGGTTTGGAACGAGAAAGCAAGTGCTAATTAATCATAGGATCAAGTAGTATTCAATGAGCTGTGCTCAATGTTAATTCAAACTGGAAATTAAGGAAAGGGCCCAGAACTAAAATTGCAGGCCCTATACAACCAAAATTTAAAAAAAAAAAAATCATTTCCTGCACGAAATAGTCTGTTACTAAAATCAACATTTCTCAAGAAATTTTTAAACTTATAAAATCAACATTTCCATGGTCTTTCTCAATTATAATATTCTATAATGCTGTGTGTTGTTCCAAAATAAACAAGTTTCTATATATGCAGGAAATTCTCATTTTCTAATTTCATTCTGGGAAAGATTTGACCAAAGTGAAATTAATAGAGAAAGGTTTCTTGATGTGTAGTAATCAAATAAGGACATAAGAAAGCTGTTACCAGATTTCAATTTTACTTGTAGTTGTTAAAATGAAAATGTCTTAATGTTTCCCCCTATTACTATATGATGTTCTGCTTTGGGAAAACCCCCAAAGCAGACAGCAAATAGACAATAACCCTCACAGAATCTTCTGATTTAGTTTTGAAGTGTAGATTTGACACACAGCACCATTGGTGGAATCTTTGAGACTAGCCCCTGGAACCCGTTATAACAACATTCAAACATTTTAACTGTGTGCACATTAGTATCTGTAGTCATCTGTATAATTTTCTAGGAGTTTGCCTACTATACTCAACACTCACAGAAGCCATTGTGAAACTTTGTCCATATTTAATTGTAAAAGCCCAAAGATAGATAGTGATTATAATATAAGGGTGGGTGGATGCATGTAATTTGGGATTTTTAGCTCAGAGATCCATATCTAGAAACTCTCTGACAAAGAAAACATCCAGACAAATGCTTTCACATACATTCAAATGCCTAGTGAAGAGAGAACACAGTCACTTCAAAAGGAAGCAAAGCAATTTGCATATCCATCAACTTAAACATTTATCTTTTGCTTGTGGTGAGAACATTCCAAATCTTCTTGAGACTATTTTGACATATTCGGCACATTATTATTAACTATAGTCATCCTGATATTTAATAGATCACCAGAACTTCTTCCTTCTATTTAATATTACACAATACACACATGAATTGGAACATCACATTTTATCCTATGCTTATGCACAATTATGTGTCAATCAAAACAAAATAAAAATAAAAAGTTAAAGAAGCATCAGCCACAGCCGCAGATAATGCTTTGGTTGCAAAAGCCCTGGGGCAAATGCTGAAAACTTTGGCATTCCTACCTTTGTGTTTAGTCTAAATGCTAGCAGTTTCATTAAAGATAATGTCTGAAAAGTTGAAAGTCCTTGAGAATTAAATTGAGAAACTAGAAGTTTCTCCTTCTCAGAAAACAAAGAATTTCATTTATATAGGGAAGAAGCAATCATTTTTCAGTTGGCTGGTAAATCCTAAATCTTTCCATTTATTTTGACCTGTGAAAGCAAGCTGATATATACACATATAGTGGCCTTGAACTTGCAATCCCCCTGATAAGAATTACATTTTATCAGGTGTTATCTAAAAGAAGGGAGGGGAGGAGAGAGAGAGAGAATTGGCTTTGTAGGCCAAATTGTGACCATTAAGGCAGGTATAGTAGAGCTGCTTCTAAGACTCCCACAGGCACAAAAACTCAGTGGGGAAGAAGTCATCCTTTGGATAAAGAGTTCACACTAAAGGATTCATCCAAACCACATCTTTTAAAGACTGACAGACTTTCTAAAGTCCCTCAAAAGTGACTTAATACCCATGTGTCTTCCTTGGTCTGTAAAGTCCAACTTTTCTGAGTCCATCTCTACCTTGCAAGTCTAAATTAGACACTTCCTTCTCTTTTTTCAGTGTATCTGATAGAATCTTCTATTATAAGCATAGCTAGTCAGCTGCAGTGGCGCACACCTGTGATCTCAGCAACTGGGGAGGCTGAGGCAGGTGGATTTCAAGTTCAAAGCCAACTTGGGCAACTTACCAAGATCTTGTCTCCAAATTAAAAGGGGGGGGGGGGGGTTCTACAGATGTAGCTCAATGGTAGAGTGCCCCTAGGTTCAATATCAAGTACCTCTAAATAAATAATCATAGTTAGTGCATACAGTGCTAACTTCTTGCTACATGTTCTAGGTTCTTTAGTTATATTACCTCATTTAAACTTCAAGTAATACCACAAGGAATTCATTTCTATCTCTATTGGGGTACTCAAATATTGAACAACTTCTCAAAAGTCACACACCCCATAAATCAGATAAACGATATTAGAAGCAAGCAATGTGGGTTTGGGTCCATGATTATGACCACATGCTAACTACTTCATTGAATTGTAACAGAACCTTTACATGTCTAAGTCCTCTTTTCAGTGTGTGTTCAGTACTGGGGGGTTGAACCTAGGGATGCTTTACCACTGAGCTACATCTCCACCCGTTTTTTTTTGTTTGTTTTTGTTTTTGTTTTTTGGTACCGGGGATTGAATTCAGGAGCACTCAACCACTGGGCCACATTCCCAGCCCTTTTTTGTATTTTATTAGAGACAGGGTCTCACTGAGTTGCTAAGTGCTTCGCCATTGCTGAGGCTGGCTTTGAATTAGCAATCCTCCTGCCTCAGCCTCCCAAGTGCTGGGATTACAGGCATGCACCACTGTGCCTGGCTTCCACCCATTTTTATTTTTTATTTTGAGATAGGGTCTTACTAATTTGGTGAGGTTGGCCTTAGACTTGCAATCCTCCTGCCTCAAACTCTGCAGTCACTGAGATTACAGGCATGTGTCACCAAGCCTGGCTTGCTTAATATTCTTTATATACTGACTGTTTACTCCTTGAGGGTAGAGGTTGTAACTTGCTCATCTTTCTATCTTGAGTAGAGTTAGCAGGTTCAAAGTTTTTGCTGAAGTAAATTACGAGTTCTTTTTTTTTTTTTTTGTGGTACCGGGGATTGAACTCAGGGGCACTCGACCACTGGGTTACATCCCCAGTCCTTTTTTGTATTTTATTTAAAGACAGGGTCTCACTGAGTTGCTAAGTACCTCACCATTGCTGAGGCTGGCTTTGAACTCGCAATCCTCCTGCCTCAGCCTCCCAAAGTGCTGAGATTACAGGCGTGCGCCACCGCGCCCAACAAATTACAAGTTCTTTAATAGCTAGAATCTATTCTTTTTTTTTCTTTTTTTTTTATTCAAAGTTGTTGTATATAACAGTGGAATGTATTATAATTCATAATAAACATATAGAGCACATTTTTACGTATCACTGTTTGTATACAAAGTATATTCATACTATTCATGTCTTCATACATGGACTTATGGTAATGATATCCATCTCACTCTACCATCTTTTTATTTTCTTTTATACCCCCTTGCCCCCTCCCTTCCATACCCTCCCCATTGACATTTCTAGTGTTCCTCTAATCCTCCTATGCTCCCTGTCCCAACCCCACTGTGAATCAGCCTCCTTATATCAGAGAAAACATTTGGCATTTGGACTTTTGAGATTGGCTAACTTCATTTGGCATTATATTCTCCAACTTCATCCATTTACCTATGAATGCCATTATTTTATTCTCTTTTATTGCTGAGTAATATTCCATTGTGTTATATACCACATTTTCTTTATCCACTCATCTACTGAGGGGCATCTAGGTTGGTTCCACAACCTAGCTATTGTGAATTGTGCTGCTATAAACATTGATGTGGCTGTGTCCCTGTAGTATACTGTTTTTAAGTCCTTTGGGTATAGACCCAGGAGTGGGATGGCTGGGTCATAAGGTGGTTCCATTCCCAGTTTTCCAAGGAATCTCCATACCGCTTTCCATATTGGCTGCACCACTTTGCAGTCCCACCAGCAATGTATGAGTGTGCCTTTTTCCGCACATCCTCTTCAACATTTATTGTTGTGTTCTTAATAGCTGCCATTCTGACTGGAGTGAAATGAAATCTTAGAGTAGTTTTGATTTGCATTTCTCTAATTGCCAGAGATGTTGAACATTTTTTCATGTATTTGTTGATTGATTGTATATCTTCTTCTGAGAAGTGTCTGTTCAGTTCCTTGGTCCATTTATTGATTGGGTTGTTTTTTTGGTGTTAAGCTTTTTAAGTTCTTTATATAATCTAGATATTAGTGCTCTATCTGACGTGTGTGCATGTAGTAAAGATCAATTCCCAATTAGTAGGTTCTCTATTCACCTCACTGATTGTTTCTTTTGCTGAGAAGAAGCTTTTTAGTTTGAATCCATCCCATTCATCAATTCTTGATTTTAATTCTTGTGCAATAGGAGTCTTATTAAGGAAGTAGGAGCCTAATCCGATATGATGGAAATTTGAGCCTACTTTTTCTTCTAAGAGACACATGGTCTGTAGTTTAATTCCTAGGTCCTTGATCCACTTTGAGTTGAGTTGTGTGCATGGTGAAAGATAGAGGTTCAGTTTCATTTTGTTGTATTCAGATTTCTAGTTATCCCAGCACCATTTGTTGAAGAGGCTATCTTTATTCTTTTAACATGTGACGTATACAGTGTACTTTTGTAATGGCACCCCCTACTCCACAGAAAATCTTAACTAAGCATTTCCAGAAATCTTCACCATAATTGATTTTAGGACTGTCAGCAAAAGAGTCTCTATAAAATAGTTCATTGTACGTAAACTTCCTATTTTCCTGTTGCTTTATTTTACTTGGCCACTGGTCTGGAAGAAATCAGCACTCTAGGTGCTGAACGCCCCTTTACTAGTTTTTCAAAAACACATATCCAGTATAGTAGTTTGTAAAGGAGTGTTTGCAAATGCAAAATGTGATTAAAAAAAAAAAAAAAAAAAAAAAAAGACAGATCCTTTAACAAGGCCTCTGGCCTTGAGCTGGAGCTTCACAGAGTGTCTACATTTCTAAGATAAGTTACCAATTGGGCTCCATGGTAACAGCTGGCAGGGGGAGGAAATAAAGGGGAGAAGAAGCTCTCCCCTTCTCAGATGTTGTCCTTGAAGGGTTAACTTGCCCACAACAGTGAAAGAAGAAGCTCCATTTATGTGAACTTCTGCAGAATGTGAACTTCTGAGCCCCTCCCCTTATATGCTGGGTATAAGGTTCTGAAACTACCTGAACTCGGGGCTCAGGGGATTAATTGATTGCAGAGAAAGCTGTACCCTCTAAACCTGGCTAAAGCCAAGTAAAACTGTTTCCAGCTATCTGCCTCATCTGTCCCTACAACACTTTGAGTGCTCTGCACACTGGGAATAATCTGTAAACATATGTGAAGGAATGACTGTAACCCTTATGAATTGGATAAATCTTATCAAAGAGAAGAATAACCAATTTCAAAAAATGTAAATGGATTTTTAAAGTAGGAAATGTAAAAGTTAAAAAATCATCAAATCTGACTACCTTTCAAAATTTTTATTCTTATTTCTCTTTTACAAGTTCACCAATGATTCACTTCTCTTAAACCAATTTTCTATCGTCTTATGCACTAACTGAATAAATTTTTCTTTGGGAGTCATTAATTACTCAGAGCTTAGACGAGCAATTTTGAGGACTTTCCCCCCCCTCTTCAATAGAGGTTTTGCTCAGGTAAGACCAAGTAACACATAATTTTCATCTGTAGGACTTCCAAAAACTTTACCCTTCTCCTTCTCAAAGCTTTTTCATGTCACTCCTATGGTTTCCTCCCTTCTTCCTAAAATGTCCCCTAAGTGAGAATCCTGCACTACCATTCCCAGTCTTGGGAATCACCACCTAATACCACTCCCTCCTGGTTAACTATGGGATTTTATTCTTTTTTGAAGAACTATTCATTTCCATTTTCAATCTGTTTCTTCACTAGTGATTCTATTTATGCATGGAATATGCTCTGCATTCCAAGAATTCATTTTTATATGATCTCCTTTATTTTCCAACATTCCAAAAGATAAAATTCAGACTGTACCAGTTATTTATTTATTTATTATGGTACTGGGGATTGAACCCAAGAGCACTGTAAAACTGAGCTATATCCCCAACCCCATTCATTTTTTTTGTATTTGGAGACAGGATCATGCTAAATTGCTCAGGCTGACTTGAACTTGTGATCCTTCTGCTTTGGTCTCCCAAGTCACTAGGATTACATTGCGTTACACCATGCCCAGCACAATTATTATTTATTAATCACATATACAGATATATTAAATTTGGTTACATAATTGATTCTGTATAATATCTTTGAACATGGAAATTATTGTGTTTGTCATGGTAAAACTTGCTAGATGCTGTGAACAATTATTCCCAAACTTCAATGACTTAAAACAAAGTCACAGACCAAAGTTGATCAGTCAGCTGTGTTCTGAAGCTTCCAAACATTGACTTAGTGAATTTCTACCATCTTGAAATCCTTTGGTTACAGTCTTAAGAAAGTAGAGAGAGTCCAGTTCAAGTGACACAAAAATGATTTATGCCTACATTTTATTTCCCAGTCATATTGTTGCAATCTGCTTGATATAATTGAGAGGCTACTACAGCATTCCTATATGCTCAAGAAGTGGAAATAAGTGGTACATATACACAAGGGAATATTACTCAGCCATAAACAAGAATAAAATTATGGCATTTACCAATAAATGAATGGAACTGGAGGCTATTTTGCAAAGTGAAATAAGCCAATCCCAAAAAATCAAAGGCGAAATGTTCTCTCTGATATGCGGATGTTGATTCACAATAGGCAGGGGATAGGGTGGAAGTTTACCAGATTGGACAGGGAGAAATGAGGGGAAGAGAGGGGGGATGGGAATGGGAAAGACAGTAGAATGAATCAGACATGACTTTCCATGTTCATGTATGAATACACCACCAGTGTAATTCCACATCATGTACAACCACAAGAAAGGGAAGTTGTACTCCATGTATGTATGACATGCCAAAATACATTGTACTATATAACTAAAAAGAACAAATGGAAAAAAATAAATTTGTCTTGGTATAAAGAAAATCAACTATTTAGAAGGCAAGGTTAAATAATTTTCTCCCCTATCAATAAGACATAGATTTCTGCTAATTTTCTTGGTACTAAATTTCTGCGTTAGTAAGAGTAGTTTTACTTCCCCTGTGATGTTTGGCATTTTAGTGAGATCACAGAACAGAAGAAAAAAGAAAATAAATATCACTAGAGATGGTATTTTATAGAATGAACTAACTAAATATCAACTCCATTTGTTGGGGATAGGAGGGCAAACGAGTGCAAGATTAAGTGATACCAGTGGGATTACGATTAAACCCACAAGTTACGGAAAACTTTATAATTCATGATCAAAAGTTATTGTGAGTTGTATAAACATTGCTTCTTGAAACAGTATACTAAATATATTTGATTAGTGAAAAAAAAAAAGAAGTGGAAGTAAGATTGGTGAGCATCTAGGTAGTCTCTGCCACAGTCCTCTTTTTTGGCTGCTCATTATCACTTTTATTCATATTCCCACACATGGACCACATTCACCCCTGTCACTAACACCAAACCCCAATCACTGCCTACATTAGCTCCAAACACAGTCTCTCCAGTTGTTATATGGTCCTTTCCATTTGATTAAGATGTGATGCCCCAGACTCTGCAGACCTAAGATATAAAAAGACAAGTAAGTGAATTGCTCCCAAACATATATCTCATTATAATGATGGAGCTGGGATAAGACAACCACAATCAATACTTTCATTGGAAAACTGTTTTGGGATAATTTTGAAATCCTGCTGGGATTGCCTTGGGGACAGGAAAATTTTCTGATTATATCCTGATTGTGTTTTTTGAGTTGAACTCCTTTATTCAGTGTTCTCACCTGGAAGGTTCCCCCTTATCCATTATTCTCCTTGACCATATCTGGTGTGGATGCTGGGGAACATGCCCCTTTTAATGGCTCTATATTTTTTAAAAGCCTGCTGCCTGCTTGAAGATTGGGCACATGAAGATTGTTTTAAATCTTAATATCCTTAATATTTTTTATTGCAGCTTCATAATTCTCTTGCCAAAATAATTTCTTAAAAAATTTGGCAATTTTCAATCTATAGTCATGCACTGCATAATGACATTTTTAGTCAGTGACAGACTGCATATGATGGTTGTACTAAAAGACTTTAATGGAACTGGTAGAAATCCTACCACCTAGTGGCATTGTAACTATTATAATAACATCATAGTATGATGCATCATTCATATGTCTGTGTTGTTGCTGGTGTAAACAAATCCTATATTGCCTTTTGTGTAAAAGTACAACACATACAGTTATGTACAATATGTAATATTTGATAATGAAAATAAACAACTATGTTTCTAGTTTACATATTTACTATATTATACTTTATTGTACTCCTTCAAGTTACATAAAAAGCTTACTATGAGGCAGCATACTATGATAGCTTGGCCACAGCCTCATCTTATGCCTCTTACAACGTAATGAACCATCCATGTTGATTGACCTATACCATCTAAGTTTGTGTACACACCCTTGTGATGTTCACACAAAGATGAAATTTCCAAATGATGCAATTTCCAAATGATGCATTTCTCAGAATATATCCCAAATATATTTTATATATATATATACATATATATATATATATATATATATATATATATACACACATATAATGTAGTCAGTGATTGGGGTTTGGTGTTAGTGATGGGGTGAATGTGGTTCATGTGTGGGACTATGAATAAAAGGGATAATGATATATATATATATATATATCCCAAATATATTATAATAACTATTATAATAAGTTGAACTTGCCATCCTCCTGCCTCAGCCTCTTGAGACACTGTGATTATAGGCATGCACCACCACGCCTGGCTCATGGTTCCTCTTTTTACTTAATAGTTGTTATCTTGAGTCTTTCAGTAGAAATGATATATAGTGAGCATACCATAAACTGATCTTTTCTGTGAGTACCTTTATATTCAACCATTAAGTTGTAGTGGGCTTTTAAAAATTATATTAAATTAAATTGTTATCAATACATAATATTTGGGGGTTTTTTGTATTTGTTTGTTTGGCTTTGGCTTTTTCGTATTGAAGGTTGTACCTGGGCACTCTAACACTGAGCTCCATCCCCAGAACTTTTATCTTTCATTTTAAGACAGGGTCTCACTAAGTTGCCCAGGCTGGCCTCCAAAATGGGATCCTCCTGTCTCAACCTTCAAGTCCTTGAATCCAGGAGTGCACCATGGTGCCCAGCTTGACACATAATGTTTGTACATATTTATAAGGTATAATAAGAAGTTTTGATCATGTACTTTGGGTGATGATGAACTCAGGTAATTAGCAGATTCATCACCTTAAACTTTTATCATTTCTTTATGAAAAATACATTCAAAATCTTCTTTTTAAAATATTCTGGCATATATAATACAAGATTGTTAATTTATATTCACCCTGCTGTGCCAAAGAATACCAGAACCTATTTCTCCTATATGACTGTAATCTTACACCTTTTTTTTTTTTTTTTTTTTTTTTTTTGGTACTGGGGACTGAACCCAGGGGCGCTTTACTACTAAGCCACATCCCCAGGCCTTTTAAAATATTTTATTTAGAAACAGGGTCTTGCTGAGTTGCTTAGGACTTCACTAAGTTGCTGAACTCACCATCCTCCTGCCTCAGCCTCCTGAGCTGCTGGGATTACAGGCATGTACCACCTGCCCCACACATTATACCTTTTGATAAACTTCTCCCCATCCTTCCCCAGTCTCTAGCAATCACTCTTCTACTGTAAACTTTGATGAAATCACTTTTTTATATTTCTCATAAGTTAGATCATACAGTACGGGTCTTTCTGTGCCTGATTTATTTCACTTAATACCATGCCTTCCAGGTCCATCATGTTGTCGCTATGACAGGATTTCATGAATGACAATTATCCTATTGAAAAACACTATGGAGGTCCCTGCCTCTAAAAAGCTGCATATGAAAACATTTTATGAATTATAAAGATCTCAAAAATTGAGGTATTGCCATTATTGTAATAATGCAATATCAAGAAAATAAGATTAATAGATTCTGAGATATGCTGTTTGCATTCAGATTCTACTTTGTATTTTTAATTCATAGACTAAGAACACAAAATTGAATTAATTGCTTTCCATTTCATTTCACACCATGCAATAGATGCTGCTTTTTTTTATCCTTCCTTCCACCCGACTGGAGATTGAACCCAGGGGTGCTGCACCACTGAGCTCTAGCTCTAGCTCAGCCCTTTTTATTTTTTACTTTGAGACAGGGTCTCAGTAAGTTTTCCAGGCTGACCTTGAACTTTTGGTCCTTTAGCCTCAGCCTCCCAAGTCTCTGGGATTAGAAGTATGTGCCACTAAGCCCAGCTCCAACATTTGTGATTTATGTCTTTCCAGTCTATAATTTCTACGTTTATTTAGACCACATATAATCCTCAAAAATAAATGTATAGTATTTATGTACTACCTAGGGAAGGGTATATGGTGGTGTTCTTTTTTTTCCCCCCCTTTGGTACTGGGGAGTGAACTCTGGGGCACTCAACCACTGAGCCACATCCAAAGTCCTATTTTTTGTATTTTATTTAGAGAGAGGGTCTCATTAAGTTGCTTAGGGTTCACTAAGTTGCTGAGGCTGGCTGGCTTTGAACTCACAATCCTCCTGCCTCAGTCTCCCAAGCCACAGGGCTTACAGGCCTGCACCACCACATTGGCTGGTGTTGTTCTTGATTCCTGTCATAACTTAATGTCCTGCATATGAAGGAAGAGGATGTCCTCAAATTTATTGCAGCAGGAACCTACTTAGGTGGCAGCAACCCTGATTTCCAGATGGAACAGTATATCTACAAAAGGGAAGGAGATGGCATCTACATCACAGATCTGAAGAGGACCTGGGAGAAGCTTCTGATGACCAATTCATGCCAGTGTTGCCAGTGAAAACCCTGCTGATGTCAGTGTCATGTCCTCTAGGAACACTGACCAACAGGCTGTGATGAAGTTTGCTGCTACCACAGGAGCCACTCCTAATGCTGGCCACTTCATTCCTGGAACCTTCGCTAGGCAGATCCAGCCAGCCTCCTGGAAGCCATGTCTTCTGATCCACAGGCTGACCACCAGCCTTTCACAGAAGTGTCTTATGTAAACCTGCCTACGACCACTCTGGGTAACACAAATTCTCCTTTGTGCTATGTGGACATTGCCATTCTGTGCAACAACAAAATAGATCACTCTGTGGGTCTGATGTGGTGGATGCTGGCCTGAGAAGTTCTGTGCATGCCTGGCACCATTTTCCATGAACACCCATGGTAGATTATGCCTGATCTCTACTTTTACAGAGATTCTGAAAAGATCGAAAAGGAAGAGCAAGCTGCTGCTAAAAATGCTGTGACCAAAGAGGAATTTCCGGGTACACAAAATGCTATACTTCCAGTGTTTACTGATACTAAACCTGCAGTCAGAGACTGCTCTGAAGGCATGCAAGGTGCCCTCTGTGCCTATCCAGCAGTTCCCTACTGAAAACTAAAGTGCATAGTCAACCACTGAAGATTGATCTGCAGGTCCCGCTGCTCAGGCCACAGAGTGGATAGGAACAACTAAAGAATGATCTTGAGCTGTTTTTATGCAGACACTTAAGCAAAATGGCAATAAGGTTACAGAAAATAAGCACCAGTTTCTGGAAAAAAAAAATGTAGAGTTGTGGGCCAGGGTTGTAGCTCAGTGGTAGAGTGATTGCCTGGCACTTGTAAGGCACTGAGTTTGATCCTCAGCACTACATAAAAATAAATAAATAAAAATAAAAATAAAAGTATTGTGTCCATCCACAACTAAAAATATTCTTTAAAAATGTAAAGTTGTGTTCTATATGTATACATTTTATCTCACTAATGGGTATTCTTTTATAAATCTCATATTGTTTTCCCACTTGCCATGATATTTTAAGAATCATCCAGATATACATTAATCTGGAAAATTATTTCTGAGTGCTGCATATAACTTTTGTGTCTATCTCTCATTTTATTCCCTTTCCTCTTCTGATGGAAATGTAGACTTTCAGACATTGCTATGAAAATACTGTTAGGAACATGTACAAGAAATCAAATTGCTACCTCATACACAAAGTATAAGTATAGTTAATTTACCAAGTTTTCCAGGTTGTTCCCTGGAATGGTTGCACTAGTTTATTTTCCCTTTAGCTATAAAGGTTTCTTATATATTAACTTCTCCACTTCTACTTAATATTATTAAGCTTTCTAATTGTTGATTTAATTTTCATTAATACTCTAATAGCAAGAGTATATAACTCTTCACTTGCATATTAGCTGTTTGTGTGTTCCTTTTTTTTTTTTTTAACAATAGAATACAAACTTCATGGCAACTTCTTTCCTTTTCCTGACCAGTTTTATCAGAAATTTAATCAATCTTTTAAAAAGAAAAATTGTAGAACCTAATAATAATAATGTATTATTTTACAAATAATTTACTTATATTTTAACAAAATAGTGGTGAGTTTTATAATATGTCCTATAATATCAATCTTTTAAAATATCGGGTCCAACACTTAAGGTGAGAATATTTTTTAGTGACTTGCTTCAATTAGCTTGTCTTGCCACTAGATGGAGAATGATGACAACTTGTGCATTTGTGGCCAACCTGGCCTTTAAAAACAGCTGTTCAAGTATAATATATATGTACATGATTTTTATCTTAATCTGGTAAAAAGTATTCTAGTTTCAAAAGTGATTTTAGAACAAGTTCTTTTTTCTGTAACTCACTAAATAGGAGTAAAACAAGGCTTTTCTTATGTGCCTTTTCTAAATCTCCCTACACTTACTTGGGAAGGAAATGCAAGATGATTAACCCCAGAAATTGTCATCATCATCTCACCATTTCTGGCAGGTACTGTATATTCTACCTGCTAGAAGAAATGGATCTGGGAGGTGTTATCCTGACAGTGTGAAGGTTTGCAGAGAGTTCATCTGGCTTCATTAAATCAGGGAAGAATAGTTATTCCATGGTAGCTCTGAATATTTAGACCTTTTGGACTTCCCTGAGTCATAAAGCTCTTCCTTACAGAACTTCCTTCTTCTCATAGCTCTTTCTGTGAGTATCTAGACATTTATAGCCTGGGTTTCAGCACAAGTAAATCCAACCCCATAAAATTATACTGATAGATATTCGAATACTTACATTGCAAGTCTACGATTTGCGTCTAAATCCAACTGGCTGTATCATAATTGAGTTATGTAATCTTGCTTTTAAATTAAGACCTACAGGATTCAATTGAGTTTAATTATGGAATCTATAAGGAGAAGAAAACTTCCTTGATATGTACATGAAAGAGCTAAAGAGGATTGTTTACTTACAAATACAGGGCTACAAATACGGGTGTCACTAGATCTTAAGAGTTTCTTATCTATTTCACTACTACCAATTACACATGACCCAACAAAACAACCATGTTAAGTTTCCCACAATATGAGATTATTTATAAATGTATTTGTTATGGTTTGAATGTGAGGTGTCCCCCAAAATCTAAAATGTGACACAATACAAGAAGGTTTAGAGGAGAAATGATTATTAGAGTCAATCAGTGAATTAATCCCCGATGGGATTAACGGAGTGGAAACTGAAGGCTGGTAGGGTATGGCTGGAGGAGGCAGGTCATTGGGGGCTTGCCTTTGGGGTATATATTTCATATCTGGCCAGGGGAATTTGTCTCTGCTGCTTTGCTCTACCACTGCTCTTCTGCCATGACATTCTGTGTCACCTTGTGCTGTGAGAAATGGAGCCAGCCTTCTATGGACTCAGATCTTTCCTCCTCTATAATTGTTTTGGCCAGGACTTTTAGTCACAGCAGTGAAAAAGCTGACTAGAACAGTATTGCTGAGAAATATTAGGAAAATCACTAGGCTAAAGACTTAATTATAATTCACCTGTTGTGAGAATTAAAATGTTCAAATGTCTTTTGATGGTTTCCTGTGGCAGTGATGACTCAGGATCAAAAAACTGGAAGTAGCCGGGCGCGGTGGCACACGCCTGTAATCCCAGCACTTCAGGAGGCTGAGGCAGGAGGATCGCGAGTTCAAAGCCAGCCTCAGCAATGGTGAGGCACTTAGTAACTCAGTGAGACCCTGTCTCTAAATAAAATACAAAAAAGGGCTGGGGATGTGACCCCGTGGTCGAGTGCCCCTGAGTTCAATCCCCGGTACCAAAAAAAAAAAAAAAAAAACTGGAAGTGTGATTCTGGCTGTGGAAATTCTTCCCAAAAGAAACTCAAAGTTTTTAAATAATGCATCAGCTTATTATTTATTTTAAAAGTAATAACAAATATATTAATCATGATTGACCATAGGGAGCAAGGTTGGCTGTAAGGAGCATAAACTCATATTAAGTTTTCAAGAGGGCAATTATGCAATCATCAAAAACTTGAAAAGTATTCATATAGTTTGACTAATGAATTTATTGTATTTATTTAGGATAGAGAAAAAAATGTGCAAGCAAACGAAAAATCTAAAATTCAAAGTATGGCTAAATAAATTTTAATACATTATGCTGTTTTAATTATAATCAACTTATCATTTCTGTGCCTTAGGGGTTAGAAAGTAAAAAACTACATTTCCCAGGAGCCTTCACAGGATTGCAGCTGGGTTTCTGCTAATCAAACACAGGGGATCTGTGTTCATGGGCCCCTCAGCAGTGAATCTTTTTTGGTGTTGTAAACCTAAAGTGGCGATTGCTTTGTTCTACCTGCCACTGTCTTTCAGGTTTGATGGTTTCCTGTGGCAGTGATGACTCAGGATCAAAAAACTGGCAGTGTGATTCTGGCTGTGGAAATTCTTCCCAAAAGCTCACTTAAGTGTCTGCTCCTACAGTTCCACAGAGTTTGTAAGACGTCTAGTACCCAGTAACAGATTTCTGTCTATTTCTCCTCTAGGCCAGTGTGCAACAGAACCATATCTAATAGAGTATCTATATGATAGAATATGGTACATCAGTTTGAAAATCATACTATCAAATAATAGTCAATGGTACAGGAGTAAATTTGCAACTTTTTAACTGACTCAAATTTATTTGCCGACTTATAATTTGTCAATCGCTATTTTCTTAAAGGAACTCTGCATCTTTTAGAGCAAACAAACACATGTGAGTAGACAATTATTATCTGAGTCATCTGCTTGCTGTCCTTATTCTTTACAAAAGAGGAAGGGAAAAGTAGAGGTTTCTTTCCCCTCTGCTCTGAAATACACCACTTCCCTTAACAGGTAGAAGCAGCAAAATTGATTGATTTCAGTTTTAAATGATCATGTTTTTTACTTCCATTACCCAAAACTGCTGTTTTTCATTTAAAAACACCTTTATAAGCCAGAGAATATTTCAGTATGTTCTTCATATATTTGTGGACACCTTTGGTATAAAGAATAAGCAATGAGGATTAAAGGTAAGGTCAGTCATTCAGATGAAGGATTGGAAAACATTTTCTAAAATTTTTTTTTTAATTTTTCTTCAAGATTTTGGAATTTTAGATAAGTGTGCTTTGTGCTCATGAGAAGTGGAAGGCTAATCTGATGTCCTGTTTAGTCCTCTCAGGAAACCACCTTTACTTGAGTCCTCTGAAGTGTCTGGAGGGCAGTTTGGGATGGAAACTAAGGTGGGATTTGAGATCAAATAGTCCTGGGTTCACAACTGAAAACTTCCATTTTTAAAGATGAAGACTTCTTTAAAAATGAAAATAATAGTTATACTTTTCTCATGGGTTATTATGAAGATGCAGTAGAAATAATACATTCAAATTCTGGTATATAAAAGTACAAGACCCTAGACATATTTAAGTGGTGAAGAAATTGAACTTCTTTCTAATCCTGACTTTCTGACTATATTTCTTATCTCTGTTAATGACAACTTTTAGATTCTTGATGAGAGCAGACATTATTTCCTTTCTCTGGACTAAATAAACTTGGTTCTTTAAAAATAAGCAATGAGAACGGGCTGGGGTTGTGGCTCAGCGGAAGAGCGCTCGCCTAGCCCATGCACGGCCCAGGTTCGATCCTCAGCACCACCACATTAAAAATATAAGGCATTGTATACAACTAAAACAAATAAATAAATAAGCAATGAAAAGAAAATTTCAGAACAGCAATAATAGTAGTATTTACTACTCAGGAATTTAATAAGTAGATCTATGGAAATTAAAAAATGAAATGATTATTAATGATATAATTAATTATTAATGGTATATTAAAATTTTAATGAAAAAAGAATAAAATAAAATATTAATTATATAATAAAAATTTTGGCCTCAAAGAAGATAATTTAGCATTCAGAATGTTTCTCCCTTTTGAAGCAGCTAGTCATGTTTCAAGAACTTGATCACTTTTTATCTCCACCATCTTTGATCTAAAAATGGGACAGTTAGTTCAGGAGGCTGAGGCAGGAGGATCACAAGTCTGTGGCCAGCCTCAGCAAAATAGTGAAACCCTGTCTTAAAATAAGAAATAAAAGGGACTGAGATTGAAGCTCAATGCTAAAGTGCCCCTAGGTTCAATCTCCAATACCAAAATAATAATAGTAATAATAAAATAATAATAAGGGGCTGGGGTTGTGGCTCAGCGGCTCGCCTAGCACGTGCGTGGCCCGGTTCGATCCTCAGCACCACGTAAACATAAATGCATTGCATTGTGTACAACTAAAGCAAATAAATAAATATTATTAATAATAATAATAATAAATGGGGCTATATTATAATGCTAAGTATAAAAATAACAATTAGCATTATAAGCACTTACTGCACCCTCTGGATAACACATGTGCTTTATTTGCTAAATCTGCATAGTCATTCTAAGGAAGAGGCTCTGATTCCCAGTCACCTTACAGATGAGGACACAGGTTCAAAGAGGTTAACTTCACTGATTCAACCAACTGAATAGCTTTCAAGTGGCAGAGTTGGTCTTTGAACAGAAAACCTAATTTCAAAATTCTTAAAGAAAGACAGAAATTCTTCAAAAGTTGAGCTGTCCACAAACCTAATAATAAATTGTTCTAATAATTTTATAGAGATTGATAGAATTATCACTCAAAATGCAAATCCAATTAAGTTATTCCCTTGAATCATTTAAGATGCTTGTTAAAATGGCTGATTCCCAGACCTATAAGGAACCTCTGAATCTGATCTCCAGGATTAAATCCAAGAATGGGCATTTTCAAAACAGTTTCCTTGTGAATCTTTAAACATTATAATTTGAGAACTTTTGATCAAGAAGATCAATTAAAAACTAACTTAATTTGGCATAAAAACAACAAGGCCTTGTGAAGTGTCTGCCATGTAACAAATGTTCAACAAATGCTCCTAGGGAAAAATAATGAGGAGGCAGAGAGGGAAGGAAGTGAATGTGGTTAGTTAGGCTACTAAAGTTTGGGATGAAATTAAGTCTTGAGATGGAGGCAAGGAGGGCAGACTAGATCCTCTACAGAAAGCCTGCACATATTAATTTCAAACTTCAGTCCCCACTCTGCTCTGTTTTTCTTTCTCCAAAAGGTTAGGTAGCCTTTGGAAAACAAAAGCAATCATTAACTAAATGTAAATTTAACTAGCCAGCTTTTAAATGCCTTTTCCTCTTTCCTTCTTTTAATTGCACCTTTCTTCACTTGCACTGGCATGTGAACTGGTTGTTCTGGTCAAATGAGTCAGTTCAGATAGGAGGATTAACTTGCAGGAGCATACTTGCAGTGAAGTCCCTTAGAGGCATGTAGAGTCACAGGCACAAATATATCTGTGTGTGTGTGTGTGTGTGTGTGTGTGTGTTTTCTCTCTCTTTTCTCTTCTCTTCTGTCCTCCTCCTTCCTTCCCCCCCATCTCTCCCCCTCCCTCCCTTCTTTCCTCCCTCCCTCTCTCCAGTCCTGGAGATTAAACTCAGGGACTCTTTATCACCAAGCTACATCCATTAGAGTGCAGGCTATGCCCTGCTGCAGGAGCCCTGTTTGGGGATTGACTTGAATTGCGGTTGACTATGAGCCGTGGAGATTTGGGCATTGTCGCCTCCCGTAGTCTCACGGGACTTGTTGCGGGATCTCGAGTGACTTGGCCGAAATTGCTGATCGGGTCAGCGCCATTTTAGTGGTGTGTTTGGCGTGTGTTAGTCGTGTTAGAACCAGAGAGAAAAGTTATCAGAATAAAAAGCTGTTTGTCTCCAGTTTGCTTCTGAAGTTCTTCCCGCGGCTCCGTTGCTCCAAGCGCTTCAGGCGGCAACACCCTGCTCTGAGTTACTCTATGATATATAGAACAGCAGTTTTTAGGCTGTGTTTAGACCTATGTTACTCCATTTTGTAAAGCAGTAGTTTGCTATAAGTTACTCCATTTTTAGTTTAAGTGCTGAGGTAGAATGACTCTATACCTTGTTTATATAAATAAACAACCACTATCTGCCTGGAACAACCATAAGACACTAACAAATTAATCATGCCAATAAAAATGACCACCTATTGGAATGAGATGGACATCATTACCCTAGGTACATATATGACTGCACATATGGTGTGATGCTACATCATGTACTACCAGAGAGATGAAAAGTCGTGCTGCAATTGTATACAATAAATCAAAATGCATTCTGCTGTTATATATAGATAATTAGAATAAATAAATTTTAAAAATTAAAAAAAAAAACAAAAAAAATGACTACCTGTGAAGTTACCAAATTAATCAGAAATACATGGATTCATGGGCATATCAAACTCATATTTAGAAAAGCTAGGCCCATGAGCTTATCCAACATACCAGATCACTGAATGAAGCAAACCTCTGACTTAGAGCCCATAAAAGAAGGACCCCCACCACTACCCTCGCTACCAGGCTGTTCATGGTGGTGCCCTGACTGTGTCACCTGGTCACTTATCATGAACCTTGCCCAGGAAAATTGAAACAGTGACTAACCTACAAATTTCTGTCCTTGGGCTTTAACAGAATGCTGTTTCTCCTGCCTGTGGTGAACACACACAGCCTACTCTAAGCTGACATCTCAAACGTACAGTGTGAAACTGCTATCCTTCTGGACCTTGGCCTAGATTAAGTTCCTGTGCTTTGACAATTCTGCCCCCCAAACAAGTTCTTGGGCTGGTTCATAATCTTACTTGATTGCATTTTTTATCTGTTCTTTGCCTTTGCTCTCAGTTCAGCCTCCTGAACCCCTATGGCTGACTAAATCTTTTCTTAGCCTTTCTGTAACATATATATATATATATTATATAATATATATATTATATATATATAATTGTGTGAAGTGTGATGTGTTACTTGAGTGTTATAGATTTAGCAATTAAGACTTGAATAAAAGAACTTGTGTTTACCTCGTTTATGACTTTAATCAGTGAACTGTCACTGGTTTAGTCTGTGAATTTATTGTTATTCAATAAATTCTGACACTGTGGAAAGACACAAACATGTTTGGTATATGTTAATAACATAGCTTGCTCATGACAATTCACAGCCCTTTTTAGTTTTATTTTGAGACTGCGTCCTGCTAAGTTTCCCACGCTGACTTAAACTTGTGATCCTCTTGCTTCAACCTCCCGAGTGGCTGGGATTACATGAATGATGCCCAGCTAACCATGCCCAGCTAACCCATACAAATTTCTAAATTTGAAATTTGAACATTGTCTTGGAAGCTGTTTCAGAAATTCTGTCACAATTTAAGTCCAAACTTACTCAAATGAAAGTTTCGTGTTGATTCTTTCAACTACTTCCAACCCTGACCCTCGCTACTGGTCAGAGAGAGAGAGAGAGAGAGAGGAAAAAAAAGAAAGATTGTAATTTTTACATATACCACTGATTGGAATAATAAAAGAATTAAAGCTAGAAAGAATTTTAAAAATACTAAGTGCCATACTTAACAGTTTTTTTGGTTTTGTTTGCAGAATTGGGAATTGAACCTACGGCTTGCATGTGCTAGGCAAATGCTTTACAATTGAGCTACATTCTCAGCCCAAGAATCATACATAAAGTTTTATACTATTTCATACTTATAAATGAACTTTCACATACAGGGCTCATTTGAGGGCTGGGGATATAGCTCAGTTTGTAGAGTGCTTGGCCTCATATGCACAAGGCCCTGGGTTCATACTAACTCTATGTGGTTGATTTTGTCTTCATTTAATATGCGAAGAAACTGAAGCTATGCGACTTGCCCAAGGTCAAGGAAAGCTCCATTCCAATTTCTTATTTGACAAATAGAAAATGAAGGCATAAAGAGGATAATTTATAGAATTGGTTGAATGAATTGGTCACTGGCAGAATACAGACTTCCTAATACCCATACCTCTTTTCTTCTGTTTATTCCTTTTTTTCTTCTTTTCCTTAAATTCTTATTTGATCCCTCTTATGATCCAGGCACTCTACTGGTCTCCACAATAGCTTATGATTTACCTACAATTATAAAAGAGATAGCTAGAAATGCAGTGGGAATGCAAAAGAGGCACCTAACTCTATTAGTGATAGAAGTTGAGATGCAGAATGAACTCAAACCTGTAAATAAAATGGTGGTTTTTAGGCAGTGTCAAAAGAACATTCCAGAAAGAAGGAGCATATGAATAATTCATGGAGTTATTCCCCTATTATATGTCTCCTTAGTATCATGTATTAGTCATGTAATAACACTTAGAGGTGTAAATTAGCATTGTTTGTGTCTTAGCTCCCTTTCTCCTCTCCCCTACTATACTGCAAATGCCAGAGGTGTGAGGGACAGAAGTGGAACCTCACAAGGTTCAGTTTGCTGCCACCCAATAGAGTCAATTAATTGAGAGGCAGAGTGACAGCCAAAGAGATTTATTAGCAATAAGGTGAAATGGTTGGAAGATGGTTGGCTCCTGCCTTCAATGACCATCTTACCCCTTGCCTAAGGAAAAATCTTTTATTTGATTTTTCAATGGAAGGTTTGTGGGTGCCAGATAGATGGGCACATCAGTTGTCCACTGTTTCAAAAAGCAGTCTCCTCTGTAATGTGGGCTGTGTATATCACCTCTTCACATATGCTGGCCAGAGTTGAAGTTCAGTGGATATAAAAAAGACAGAACAATCAAAGTTTCTGTGTTGATCAAAGTGTCTTGTGCCCTTGTGTGTGTGTGTGTGTGTGTGTGTGTGTGTGTGGTGTCAATAGGTGTGACCTTCTCCCTTAACATGGAACTAGGGAGTATTAGGGAGGGTTTTATACATTCCTAGCTGACTTTAGTATACAGTTAATATATAAAACATAGAGCAGAAGCAAAGAGAAACTTCCAAGAACCGGTCTCAATCAGGGGGTGGGAGGTTGGGAGGATGTGCTTTCAGGAGTAAGATGATTCCCAAATTTCTTGCATTTGCAAGTTAGTGAACAGTGAGGATGGTAGTGGATCCATAGGGTTCATGTTGAGCTTTTAAAAATTGAACTAGTCAGGGCTGCATATGTAGCTCAGTGTTAGAACATTTACCTAGCATATGTGAGGCACTGAGGTAGGGAATGAGGGTGGGATGAGCTACTCTTGAGACATCCAAGAAAAGATGTCAGAGATAACTAACATTAGATGAGAAATCTGATTGAAGTAATCTTTGCTATATAGATGGTATACATGGTGATTAAATCACAGGAGTCTGAGCATGTCAAAGGAAGGCTAATTACCTTTCAATTGACTCAAAGCAATCTTGTTTACAGAAATAAGAGGCAAGTATACCTAAACACAAGTTACAGTAGAATCTAAGGAAAAAAATGCAGTTCTATTTTTGTGGTTTTGTCAGAGAAGAGTTTAAATATTTATCCAAATGTTCATTATCTACCAACAGAGAACAAAGTCTATAAGCTATGGAACAACTGAATATTTCTTACTTGTGTATTATGCTAATATTAGTATTTCTTTTTTCTTTTACTCTGTTCATCCTTTTTCTTTCTTTCCTTTCCTTTCCTTTTCTTCCCTCCCTCCCTCCCTTTCTTTCTTTCTTTCTTTCTTTCTTTTTTTTTTTTTTTTTTTTTGCAAAGGACAAAAACCAATTTCAGGTAAGGGAAGATTATTATAAGGAGGTAAGGTTATCAGCTCAAGTCTGTGGAGAATGTAGTCAGGCCTCCGGAACCACTATCTCTGAAAACTAAAATTAATTTATTAATTAGTAAATTAATTAATTTTTGAAGTGCTGGGTACTGAATGTAGGGGTGCTCTATCACTGAGCTACATCCCCAGTCCTTTCTTACATTTTATTTTGAGACAGGATTTCTTGAAGTTGCTCAGACTGACCTTGTGCTTGCAGTCCTTTTGCCCCAAACTCCTGAGTAGTGGGGATCACAGACATGTGTCACTATGCTGGATAGTAATCTATATTTTTTTAAGACAACCAATATGTGTATTTTCCCTGTGTCTGTTTTCTCTTTGTATCTCTTTATTATTCTTTTTTTTTTTTTTGGTGGGGGGGGGTGCTACTGGGGATTGAACTCGGGGACACTCAACCATTGAGCCACATCCCTAGCCTTATTTGTATTTTATTTAGAGACAGGGTCTCATTGAGTTGCTTAGTGCCTCACTTTGCTGAGGCTGGTTTTGAACTCTTGATCCTCCTGCCTCAGCCTCCTGATCTGCTGGCATGTGCCACTGCACCCTGCAAGCCCAGCAACTTGGGAAGCTAAAGTGGGAGGATCACAAGTTTGAGCTAAGCATCAAAGTTGCTGATGACTTTGTGAGACCATGTCTCAAAATAAAAAAATATAAAAGACTGGGAATCTAGCTCAGTGGTACAGTGCTCCTTGGTTTAATCCCCAGTATTCCCCCACCAAGAAAATCCATAAAATGGTCTGTTACTGCATACTTCTTTCCTACTCCATGTTCAGTGATGTAATGTCACCTTGATTGTTTGATATTGGTCATGGCTGGAGTATTTATACCCACAGAAATTAATATACAATACAAGTATTTTCCCTTCCTTCGGCACAGCTTGTTGTTAAACACTTACCAGCTCATCAGTGGCTAAAGGAGTAATTATCAGAAAATATCCTTTACCCTACCATCAACTAGTTCTATAGTAGGCAGAAATAGTAGATGGTAGAGTTCACACTAATTGATTACAAACTAATTCACACTGATTCACACTAATCCCTTCATATTAATTGATTTCATAACATAATTGATCCCCAGTACACTGGTTTCTTTTACAATTTTTGATATTCTAATTAAGTCATAGAAAGGTGAGTGTACAACTTGGTTGCCATGATTAGAATTGAATTATTCATGCAAATTTAACTCTTCATAATATTTAATTATTCATCTTTCTTGACATTCTGCTATAATCTCAATGTTTAAATTCTCCCAATATTCATATGTAGAAATTCCAATCCTCAAGACAATGGTATTAAAAAGTGAGGCCTGTCAGAGGTGATTAGATGATAGGGTAGAGACCCCAAGAATAGGGTTAGTGTACTTATAAAAGAGGCTCCAAGCAGCTTGTTTTCCCCTTACCACATGTTAACACATAGCTGGAATATTTTGTCTATGAGAAAGGGAGCCCTCATCAGACAAAAATCTGGTAGCATCTTCATCTTGAACTTCCCAATCTCCACGACTGATAGAAATAAATTTCTGTTGTTTATAAGCTATGTAGTCAATGGTATGTTTTAGCAGTCTGAACAAACTAAGATACACTCACATACAAATGTATTCCTTGTGGTAGCATTTCTTCTTGAAATGACTCATGTTTCCCTAATCTCATTTTCAGTGCCAGTAAAAGATAGAAATTAAGTGCAGAGACACTGAAATCAGAAGAGCTAAGTTAAAACTGTAGATCTGTAATACATAGCAATGACATTCAATGTATCTATCTTTAAAATGAAGGTTAGGCTGGGCGCGGTGGCGCATGCCTGTAATCCCAGCACTTGGGAGGCTGAGGCAGGAGGATCACAAGTTCAAAGCTAGCCTCAGCAATGGCGAGGCACTTAGCAACTTGGTGAGACCCTGTCTCTAATAAAATACAAAAAAAAGGACTGGGGATGTGGCCCAGTGGTCAAGTGCCCTTGAGTTCAATCCCCGGTACCAAAAAAAAAAAAAAAAAAAAAAAATGAAGGTTAGCCAGGTATGGTGGTGCATACCTGCAATCCCAGTGGCTTGGGAGACTGAGGCAGGAGGATCACAAGTTCAAAGTTAGCCTCACCAATTTAGCAAGGCCCCAAGCAAATTAGCAAGATCCTGTCTCAAAATAAAAAATAAAAAAGGAGCCGGGCGCGGTGGGTGGCGCACGCCTGTAATCCCAGCACTTTGGGAGGCTGAGGCAGGAGGATCGCGAGTTCAAAGCCAGCCTCAGCAATGGCGAGGCACTTAGCGACTCAGTGAAACCCTGTCTCTAAATAAAATTACAAAAAAAAAGGGCTGGGGATGTGGCCCAGTGGTCGAGTGCCCCTGAGTTCAATCCCCGGTACCACAAAAAAAAAAAAAAAATAAAAATAAAAAATAAATAAAAAAGGGCTGGCAATGTGGCTCAGTGGTTAAGTGCCCCTGAGTTCAATCCCTAGTATCAAATAAATAAACAACTAATAAAGCAAAATAAAATAAAGCAAAATTTAAATGAGACAATAGAGAAAGGACTTTTCACAGGGTTTAGAAGTTAATAAAGACTCAGTAAAGCATCGTGGTTCATACCTGTTATTATGGTTGTTTTTATGTTTTTTTTGGTTTTTTTTTTTTTGGTACCGGGGATTGAACTCAGAGGCACTTAACCACTGGGCCACATCCCCAGCCCTTTTTTGTATTTTATTTAGAGACAGGGTCTCACTGAGTCGCTAAGTGCCTCACCATTGCTGAGGCTGGCTTTGAACTCGGGATCCTCCTACCTCAGCCTCCCAAGTGCTGGGATTACAGGTGTGCACCACCATGCCTGGCTTTCTTTTTAGTATTTGTTTTAGTTGTACACAATGCCTTTATTTTTACATGGTGCTGAGGATCAGACCCGGGCCATGCACATGCTAAAAGAGCGCTCTACCGCTGAGCCACAACCCAGTCCGCGTTATTATAGTTTAATGTGAGGTGTCCCCTAAAAGCTCATGTGTGAGACAATGTAAGAAGATTTAGAGGTGAAATGATTGAGTCATGATAACCTTAACCCAATCAGTGAATTAATCCAGTAAAGATTAACTAAATGGTAACTGAAGGCAGGTAGGGTGTGGCTGGAGGAGGTGCTCATTGAAAGTTTGTCTTTGGGGTAAGTATTTTGTGAGCTGAGCTTAGTCTCTCTGTGCTTCTGGGTGGCTATGTCCAAATCTGCTTTCCTCTTCCACACTTTGCCATAATGTTCTGCCTCGCCTTGAGCCCAGAGTCAGCAGTCTATGGACTAAGACCTCTGAAACCTTGAGCCCCAAAATAAACCTTTCCTCTTTTACAATTTTTTTTAGGTTGATTAGTTAATTTCTTCTTTTTTTTTAATGTCAGCACCATATTTTTAAAAATATTTATTTATTTGTTTTAGTTATACACAATGCGTTTATTTTTACGTGGTACTGAGGATCGAACCTGGGCAGGAACATGCTAGGTGAGCGCTCTACTGCTGAGCCACAACCCCAGCCCCTACAACTGTTCTTGTTAGATCTTTTATTCACAGCAGTGGAAAAGATGACTAAAACAGAAAGTGGTAACAGGACTGGAGCCATGCTATGTCTAACCTGACCAGGTGGTTCAGAAGCTATTGTAGCTTTTTGGGGGTTGTGGGAGGAATTTTGGGAAGTTTAGCAATGCAAGATGGAAAAGATTTAAATTGTTGTAGACAAAGCTTAATGTGTGTTTCTGGTGGGAGCTCAGAAGACCAGAATGTCAATAGGGCTCAAGAGTTTACAGAAGAAAAGAAGGAATCTATTGAAAATTAGACTGGAGGCCATTTATTTCACATTCTGCTGA
Organism: Tamias sibiricus; assembly: GCA_025594165.1. Lineage (NCBI taxonomy): Eukaryota > Metazoa > Chordata > Mammalia > Rodentia > Sciuridae > Tamias > Tamias sibiricus. The sequence goes on from CM046665.1 coordinate 57,555,130, forward strand.
GAAGATGTCTGTTTTTCATGTGTCCCAAGTCTTTCTGTGAGGCTGATTTTAAAAGTGATGGACTTCTTAATCTGGCAGAAGAAATTTCTAAGCAGCACAGTTTTCTGATGATGGCGTGGATATTACTTGTGGCTTTAGCCAAGTTTATTTTGATATTCAGGAACAGAAAGCAGAACAGGAAAGATTTGAAAATCTTGGACTTGAAAGCTAGCAGTAAAATTGACTCTAAGGAAGTTGCAGTTGCTAAGACATTAGCATCACTAAAGAAATGCTAAAGACTTTGCACAGAGACAATAAGAAAGATGGTTTGAAGGCATCTCAGGAATTGGCGAGATCATACCCATCTATAGCTCTAGGGAGTAAAAGTAAAAATTCCTTTGGGAAGAGACCAGTGGGAAACCCTGCTGGCCTAGAAGAGCCTAAGCAACATGCTCAGCCACCTAGGCACTCAAAGGCTGCTATAGCCAGGGTTCTGGAGGATTGGCTGCTGCTGGAAGTGGTGACCGACCTTGGCGTAAACCACGGGAACCATGTGGTGCTGGTTCTGTAGGAATGCAGGATGCTTGAGTTAGGGGGTCATGGAGGCTTCCACCAAGCTTTCAAAGGAAGACCTGGTTGGCCAGGTGAAGTGCAGCAAGGTCAGGGTCCATGTGGGCTCCCCCTGAGCAGGCAATGTGTGGAGATGTGAGGAGGAAGCCAAAGTTGTAGTGGAGACTCCCAATATTAAGGAATGCCAGTACCATGGAATGTCTGTGGAGGAAAGCTGCAGGAATTGAGCACAGACAAGCCAAGAGAGAGGCCATGTGGACTGCAACCAGCAAAGCCATAGGGGTGGAGGTACATATGCCCTTTGAAGAGGACATGGAACTACAGGACTTGTTTGTCCAGCTGGATTTTGGTCTTGCTTTGGTCCCATCCCTTCTTTCTATGCCCCTATTTTTCTTAACAGAAATATTTTCTCTGTACCTTAATATATTAGATATTTGTAAGTTGCTTTTGATTTTTACTGGAACTTGTAATGTTGCCTTGAGTCTCAGAGGAGACTTTGGACTTGAACTTTTGGACAATCTTAGATTGCTGAGACTATGGAAACTCTTGGAAATGGACTAAATGTGTTTTGCATTGTGAAATGATCATGAAATTTGGGGGCCAGGGGTGGAATATTATGGTTTGATATAAGGTATCCCACAAAAGCTCACATATGAAACAATGAAAGAAGATTTAGAGGTGAATGACTGAATTGAGAACCTTAACCCAATCTGTGAATTAATCCCCTGATAGGGATGAACAGAGTGGGAACTAAAGGCAGATAGGGTGTGCCTGGAGGAAATGTGTCATTGAGGAGCTTAGTCTCTCTCTCTCTGCTTCATGATGGCCATCTGAAGCCACTTTGCTCTGTCACAGTTTTATGCCATGATGTTCTGCCTTGCCTCAAGTCCCAAAGAATGGAGTTAGTGGTCTATGACTTTAGGCCTCTGAAACTGTGAGCCCCTGAATAAACTTTCCTCCTCTAAAATTGTTCCTGTCAGGTCTTTTAGTCACACCCACAAAAAAGTTGACCAAAACACCTGTAATCCCAGCTACTTAAGAGACTGAGGTGGGAGAATCACTGACCCCAGGATTTGAGTCCAGCCTAGGAAACACAGTGAAACTTAGTATCAAAAAAAAAAAAAAAAAAAAGTAATATGGAAGACTCAGTAAATATTAACTATTTACTTTAACATGTAATTGTCTAGGTATGTTTCTTTCATCTCTAGTTTACTTAATCTCCCCACACATGTGTTTGTGGGTGTGTATATAGATGTATATCCCTCACTCATATATTATACCTATAGTCTGAATTTAATAGGCCAGTACTCAGTTAAGATTTCAGAGTTAGAATCTCAAGCATTTATTTACCAAAAAATGCACTTTAATGGAGTTCTCATGTTTGCATTCTACAAATATTTATTGAGCAGCTATTGCTTTATTTAGCACTGGAAAGAATAAAACAACATATAGTATAAGGATCACATGTTCGTTATATTTCTAAAGAGTTCCAAAATTGTTTACCATTTTTTAATTATAAATACTTCATAGAAATTGTACCATTTGACACTCAGATTACATGTATCCCAATTTTGGTTCAGAAAGTAGAATGGCAGTTTTAAGAGTGGTTACTGCCCACCAGAAGATAAACATAAGTTTGTCAAGTCAGATATCAGTCTGAAAATCCATGTATACAAATAGCCACAAGAATAGTCTGAGAGGACAGATAGCAAGTGTCTTAATCTATTCAGGAGACATTGTTCACTTACGAGGCTGAATGATATCTTAAAAAATAAAATAAAAAAGATTTATGCAAGGTATATGTATTTATTTATAGAAAACTGATTAAAATTAAATATCAGGAAGCAGGTTGGGCTCTTTTTTAAAGAAAAGTGAGATACCTACTTTATAGCCTTTTATCCAAGTGCCACAAAAAATAAACAGGAGGATAATTTACAATAGAGAATATTTTTTATTATCTCACAAGAGTATTGCTGACTTATATCAACCCTAGAAAATACTTCTCAGGCCAGACACCATGGTGCAGGCTGGTAATCCCAGCTATTTGGGAGGCTGAGACTGGACAATCACAAGTTGCAGGCCACCCTTAGCAATTTAGTGAGACTCAACAACTTAGCAAGACCCTATCTCTAAAAAAAAAAAAAAAAAAAAGTAATATGGAAGACTCAGTAAATATTAACTATTTACTTTAACATGTAATTGTCTAGGTATGTTTCTTTCATCTCTAGTTTACTTAATCTCCCCACACATGTGTTTGTGGGTGTGTATATAGATGTATATCCCTCACTCATATATTATACCTATAGTCTGAATTTAATAGGCCAGTACTCAGTTAAGATTTCAGAGTTAGAATCTCAAGCATTTATTTACCAAAAAATGCACTTTAATGGAGTTCTCATGTTTGCATTCTACAAATATTTATTGAGCAGCTATTGCTTTATTTAGCACTGGAAAGAATAAAACAACATATAGTATAAGGATCACATGTTCGTTATATTTCTAAAGAGTTCCAAAATTGTTTTACCATTTTTTAATTATAAATACTTCATAGAAATTGTACCATTTGACACTCAGATTACATGTATCCCAATTTTGGTTCAGAAAGTAGAATGGCAGTTTTAAGAGTGGTTACTGCCCACCAGAAGATAAACATAAGTTTGTCAAGTCAGATATCAGTCTGAAAATCCATGTATACAAATAGCCACAAGAATAGTCTGAGAGGACCAGATAGCAAGTGTCTTAATCTATTCAGGAGACATTGTTCACTTACGAGGCTGAATGATATCTTAAAAAATAAAATAAAAAAGATTTATGCAAGGTATATGTATTTATTATAGAAAACTGATTAAAATTAAATATCAGGAAGCAGGTTGGGCTCTTTTATAAAGAAAAGTGAGATACCTACTTTATAGCCTTTTATCCAAGTGCCACAAAAAATAAACAGGAGGATAATTTACAATAGAGAATATTTTTTATTATCTCACAAGAGTATTGCTGACTTCATATCAACCCTAGAAAATACTTCTCAGGCCAGACACCATGGTGCAGGCTGGTAATCCCAGCTATTTGGGAGGCTGAGACTGGACAATCACAAGTTGCAGGCCACCCTTAGCAATTTAGTGAGACTCAACAACTTAGCAAGACCCTATCTCTAAAAAAAAAAAAAAAAAAAAAAGACTGGGGATGTAGCTCTGTGGTAAAGCACCTTGTTCCTTTGGGTTTGTTCAATCCCCAGCAGGAACCACCCCCGCCCCTTCCTCTCCCCCCCCCCAAAAAAAAACAGGAGAAATGAGGGTATAGGTAGAAGAAGTCAATGAGAAATTTTGTACATATGGGGAAAAAATAATGATATGGTGTACTCAAAAGAGAGCAGGGAGAAAAGTTACTTTGACTATATCATTTGATTAAATTTGAGTGAGAGACAAGAATAAAAAAAATTAGGAGCCGGGCGCGGTGGCGCACGCCTGTAATCCCAGCACTTTGGGAGGCTGACGCAGGAGGATCGCGAGTTCAAAGCCAGCCTCAGCAATGGCGAGGCACTTAGCAACTCAGTGAGACCCTGTCTCTAAATAAAATACAAAAAAGGGCTGGGGATGTGGCCCAGTGGTCGAGTGCCCCTGAGTTCAATCCCTGGTACCACAAAAAAAAAAAAAAAAAAAAAAAAAAAAAAAAAATTAGGTGGTACCAAATATGGAAAGTATGTTTAAAGTTTAATAATTTATTTGGAAGAAAAGAGCTATGTATATATTGAACAGAAAAGTAGCATGATTGCAATATTTCAAAAGGATTGATCTGGTGGTCTTAGGCATGATAGTATGGGGGCAAACAGGAAGCAGAACAACCAGTTAGGAAATCAGTTTGAGTGGTAACAATGGAAATAGAAAGGGCAAATAAAGAAGACTGGCAATTGATTCTATTTCAGAGAAGATAAAGATGGCTTATGAAAAGTACCAGATAACTCTGGTTTGAAGAGACTTTAAAACCTGCCAATATTAGAATAATTTCCATCTCTAGACTTTGGTTTTTAACTGAAGGATACAATAGTTTCAGGACAGTCAGACCTGTCTACAGATATTTACTATTTTCATTCTCTATTAATAACAACAATAACAACAAAAAGCTCTAAGCACTGTTGATCTTTCACCAACTCAGGCCAGTTTTTTAGCTCAAGACCTCTAGAAACTGAAGCTGGTGTAGCTGGCTTATTTATGGTCTCTGGGTCAAACATGGAAGACTTAGTCTTGTAACCTGTTTTGTGGACATTATAAGGTGGCTTCTTTATTTTTATTTATTTATTTATTTTGGTACCGGGGATTGAACTCAGGGGCACTTGACAACTGGGCCACATCCCTAGCCCTTTTTTGTATTTTATTTAGAGACAGGGTCTCACTGAGTTGCTAAGTGTCTCGCCATGGCTGAGGCTGGCTTTGAACTCATGTTCCTTCTGCCTCAGCCTCCCAAGTGCTGGGATTACAGGAATGCTCCACTTCGCCCCCGGCAAGGTGCCTTCTTTAAAGGTATGGAAAGCCTTGCTTTCCCTTTCTTTCTTCCTTCTTTTGTTATTTCTTATTTTGCCTTGGGACGGGGGATTGAACCCAAGGGCACTCTACCACTGTGCTATATCCCCTTCCTCTTTTTGTCTTTCAATTTTTTGAGATAAGGTCTAACTAAATTGCTGAGGCTGTGAGTTTGCAATCCTGCTTCAACCTCCAGAGTCACTGGGATTACAGGTATGTGCCACTGTTCCCAGCCATAGCCTTCTGTCTTCTACCAATTTATTTAGAAACAAATCTCAGTTATCATATAATTTCATCTGCAAATATTTTATTGTGTATCTTGAAATTATAAGAACTTTTAAAAAACTAATATTACAATTAAACATAGTTAGCAAAGCTATTTATGCAAGACCCCGAGCTAACATTATCTTAAATGGAGAAAAATTGAAAGCATTCCCTCTAAAAACTGGAACAAGACAGGGATGTCCCCTTTCACCACTGCTATTTAACACAGTACTGGAAACTCTGGCCAGAGCAATTAGATGAAAGAAATTAAAGGGATCCAGATAGGAAAAGAAGAGTTCAAATTAGCACAATTTGCTGATGACATGATAATCTACCTAGAAGACCCAAAAAACTCTACCAGAAAACTTTCACAACTAGTAAATGAATTTGGCAAAGTTGCAGGATACAAAATCAATACCCATAAGTCAAAGGCATTTTTGTACAATAGCGACAAAGCCTCTGAAAGGGAAATGATAAAAACTACCCCATTTACAATAGCATCAAAAAAAAAAAAAAAAAAAAACAAACCTGGGAATCAACTTAGGGAAAGAGGTGAAAGACCTCTATAATGAAAATTATAGAACACTAAAGAAAGAAATATAGAAGAACTCAGAAGATGGAAAGACCTACCTTGCTCTTGGATAGGTAGAATTAATATTGTGAAAATGTCCATACTGGGGCTGGGGCTGGGGCTCAGCGGCAGAGCGCTCGCCTCACACGTGCGCAGCCAGGGTTCAATCCTCAGCACCACGTAAACGTAAATACATTGCATTGTGTACAACTAAAGTAAATAAATATTTTTTAAAAAATGTCCATACTACCAAAAGCATTATACAGATTTAATGCAATTCCAATCAAAATCCCAATGTCATTCTTCAAAGAAATAGAAAAAGCAGTCATGAAATTCATCTGGAAAAATAAGAGACCCAGAATAGCCAAAGCAATCCTGAGCAAGAAAAGTGAAGCACGTGGCATCACCATACCAGACTTTAAATTATACTATAGAGCAATAGTAACAAAAACAGCATGGTATTGGCACCAAAACAGACTGGTGGACCAATGGTACAGAATTGAGGACACAGAGACTAATACATATAATTTCAGCTATCTTATACTAGACAAAGGCGCCAAAAATGTACAGTGGAGAAAGGATAGCCTCTTCAACATATGGTGCTGGGAAAACTGGAAATCCATATGCAACAAATTGAAATTAAGCCCTTATCTCTCACCATACACAAAACTCAATTCAAAGTGTATCGAGGACCTAGGAATTAGACCAGAGACAATACGCCTAATAGAAGAAAAAGTAAGCTCCAATTTCCAACATGTCGGATTAGGCCCCAAGTTCCTTAATAAGAATCCTGTAGTGCAAGAATTATTACCAAGAATTAATGAATGGGATAGATTTAAGCTAAAAAGCTTCTTCTCAGCAAAAGAAACAATCAGTGAGGTGAATAGAGAGCCAACTAATTGGGAACAAATATTTAATACGTGCACATCAGATAGAGCACTAATTTCTAGAATATATAAAGAACTCAAAAAACTTAACACCAAAAAAGCAAATAACCCAATCAATAAATGGGATAAGGAATTGAAAAGACACTTCTCAGAAGAAGATACACAATTAATCAACAAATACATGAAAAAATGCTCAACATCGCTGGCAATTAGAGAAATGCAAATCAAAACTACTTCACTCCAGTCAGAACGGCAGCTATCAAGAACACAACCAACAATAAATGTTGGAGAGGATGTGGGGAAAAAGGCACACTCATACATTGCTGTTGGGACTGCAAAATGGTGCAACCGTTATGGAAAGCAGTAGGGAGATTTCTTGGAAAACTGGGAATGGAACCAAAAACAGCATATTACAGTGACACAGCCACTTCAATGTTTATAGCAGCACAATTCAAAATAGCTAGGTTGTGGAACCAACTTAGATGTCCCTCACTAGATGAGTGGATAAAGAAAATGTGATATATATACAAAATGGAATTTTACTCAGCAATAAAAAAGAATAAAAATAATGGCATTTGCAGGTAAATGGATGAAGTTGGAGAATATAATGCTAAGTGAAATTAGTCAATCTCAAAAATCCAAATACCGAATGTTTTCTCTGATATAAGGAGGCTAGTTCACAGTATTGTTGGACGGGGGTACATAGGAGGATTAGAGGAACACTAGAATGGTCAAAGGGAAGGGAGGGGAAGGGAGGGAGCAAGGGGGGAGGGAGGGGGAGAAAAGGAAAAAAAAAAAAAAAAAGAAAAGGTGGTTGAATGAGATGGATATCATTATCCTAAATGCATGATTGAAGACATGAATGGTACGAATATACTTTGTATACAAACAGTTGTATGTAAAAAGATGCTATATATGTGCACTATGAATTGTAATTATTATAAATAAAAAATAAATTTAAAAAATTAAAAAAAATTAAAAAAATAATTCAAATCCAAAGTTTAAAACAAAATAGTTAGCTACAATTCCTCAAAACCATCGGGTATTTACTCTGCATTTAATATATACGTGCTTATTAATGTGCATTCATATATTCCAATCAGTATCCAAACAATGCCCTAGTTTCCTGATGTAACAGTACCAGAAACAGGGTGCCTTAAAAAAATAGGAATGTATTTTCTGATATTTCTATAGGTTAGAAGTTTGAAATCAAGGTGTCCACACTGTCATGTTCCCTCTGAACCTACTAAGGAAGAGAATCATTACTTGCCTTTCAGTTTCTGGTTTTTGCTTACAACCTTTGGTGTTTCTTTGATGTATCACTCCAACACTAATGCTGTTTTTACTCTTACTATATTAACTATGTCAGTCTTCTCCCTCCGTGCCTGTCTCTCCTCCTCTAAGGATTCCAGTCTCGTTAGATTAAGAGTCCACCCTATTTTGTATGACTTCATCTGAAGTAAGTACATCTGGAAAAACCCTATTTCCAAATAAGGTTTAATTTTGAGATTAGGACTTCAACATATTATTTTGGGGAGAACAAGGCAACACATGACATCCATGCACTACAACTGGTATATGTCTTTTATGTTCTAGTAAATTAATTTTAATCTGTAAGTTATCCTTACATTCTTTTCAATACTGGGGATTGAACTCATGGGTGCTTTACCACTGAGCTACCTTCCTAGGCCCCCCCCCTTTTTTGGTAGTGGGGATTGAAATTAGGGGTACTTGACCACTGAGCCACATCCCCAGCCCTGTTTTGTATTTTATTTAGATACAAGGTGTCACTGAGTTGCTTAGCGCCTTGCAGTTGAAATTGCCATCCTCCTGCCTCAGCCTCCCATGCTGTTGGGATTAGAGGTGTGGGCCACCACACCCTTACTAGCCCTTTTTGAGACAGGGTCTTACTGTGTTGCCAGGTGGACCTCAAATATGCAATTCTTCTACATCAGCCTCCCAAATAGCTGTGATTACAGTGTGTGCCACAGCATGCAGCTTCTTCCATCTTTTTTAACTTTCATATAGCATTTTATTTTTGAGGACACTTGTTTATTGTCCTACAGATTCCTGTTGTTTGATTTTGCTAACTGTGTTTCTGTGGAATTGCTTAACACTGGTACTTGGCATTGGTGACAGAATAATTATTGGTTATGGGGAGGGGTCTTTCTGGTGCATTATAGGATGTATAGCAACATCCCTGGTTTCTACCATCCATGTGCCAATAGTACTCCCCCTGTTGTGACAACCACAGATTTCTCCAAACATTGTAAAATATCCCCTGGAGGTAGGATCACCTACATCTTGTCTCAAACTCACACTATCCTACAAATTCTATCTAGACCCACTAACCTAAAATCTTTGTTCTGAAAAAACCCCGTCTCAGTATATGAGAACCAGCCCCAAGGTGTCATGAGACCAAAGAAAAGAGGCAAAACTGTACAGTGCTATTTAATAGAAACCCACTGACAGAATCATAGTTGTGGGCAACAGCAAGACCAGATTCCTATGATTTGGATCAGAACACTGGGGCTTATGAAGTGGTCAGGACAAAAGCAAATCCATTAAAGCCAGAATATAACTGGTTTATCTCAAGATGGTATCAGTCAGGTAAGTTCCTGGGGCCAACATCTGGTCACAAAGCTCTACATTCCACTTTAATGGTTTTGTCTATTTATAGTGTGCTGGGAAACTAAGCAGAGGAAACCAACTAGGGTTACTTAGGGGTTGAAATCAGTCATTACAACTCATGGTGGCTGCAATCATGTCAAGCTGAGTCCAGTCTTTATGACATCCAGGTTTAATATTTTGGCAAGATTACTTTGTAGAGAGTATATATACTTCTATCAGGAGGAACATAGCGCCTGATTGACTTTCTTCTATTAATTAGCAGCGGGCCCAGTAGGTATGTCTTTAATCCCAGGGACTCAGGAGGTTGAGGCAGGAGAATCCCAGGTAGCAGGCCAATCTCAGTATCTTAGTGAGAGACCCTGTCCCAAAAAATAAAAAGGAGTAGGGATGAAGCTCAGTGGTAGAGTGCCCCAGTGATAAATTCCCAGTATTTCCCCCAAAGTGAATTAATCTGTTTATTTCATTAATGTTTGTAAAATACGTATGTCCTAGTTGTTAATGCTTTGCTCTGTCCGTGTATTAGCTGTTATGCTTCAATAGACACTTCTCTTCATCAACAATCTGCTCGCTAATCCTGAAATATGGTTTTACTCTTACTATATTAACCTGTTTCTTTCACAGAATTCAGTTTTAAATTTGTTTACTTATGCCTTGCCTCTAACTACACTGTAAATTAGGCTTCCTTGAAGGCAAAGAACAGGTTATTTAAAAAACAATTATGTATGTATATTACATACATATTATATATATAGATCAATATCTGGGAAAAACTAAAAACTTAATAGTTGACTGAGAACATCATATAACATTGTTTTTTATTCGGTCTCTTTTTACTTAATCTTTCGAAGCCTACCAGGGCCTCCACTAAGTATTTCGGGTGGAAAATCTTCACCACTGGGGTGTACGTAGCACAAGACACGGCCTGTGAACAACCTCGGTCTAAAATTACTAGAAATAAAGCTGGTTCGGGAACATCCGGGCTGCGGAGGGCGGGGCGACGTGCTGACGCTGCGCTACGCTCCCTTACCGTCCCGCCTCTACGGCCCTGTCCGCACTGTGACGTTTCCAAAGAGGAACGGAGCGTAAACAGCGCAGGGCATTTCGGGAGCGGGATTGTTTCACGCAGGAAGCAGGCTCCATTTTAGCGCCGCCCGCCGTCGCCATCTGTTTCTCTTCCCTCCCCCTTACCCCGCCCGTATCTGAGCCCCAACGGGAAGGCTGGGCCTAGGCCGTCGGAGGCTCGAAAAAGGGAAGGGGATAAGGGAGAACGGAAAGAAGAGGGAAGAAAGGGTGAGTCGAGGAGGGTGAGTGGTAGCGGCCAAGTGCGAAGCACGCAGCTCGTTGGACGGACTGACGGACGGGCGCGTGCGACTGCTGCCGCGGCTGCGGCGCCCGCGTGAGTCGCGTCCCGGCGGCGGTGGCGGTAGCGGCGGCGGCAGCAGCGGAAGCCGGAGGGGAGCAATGGCGGCCGACAGCCGGGAGGAGAAAGGTTAGTGCGGAGAAAGGTGACGGGCGGAGGCGGGGTCGGGAGTGCGGTGTTAGAGCGGTGGTCGTGGTTGCTTGGCGGGGGTGGGGAGTTTATCCTGTCTGGCGCGGAGCTGATTACCCCCACCCCCCAACCCCCAACCGAGACACTTGGACTCATTGGCGGAGAACTAGGCTGTCCTTTCGTCCTCGGTCTCCATATGGCCTAACACCTCTACTCGCACAGGGTTTTTCTTTGATCCAGATTCCACTCCTGACTTTCCGTTTAGCTGTCTTGGGAGTGGCTGAGCTAGGGCTTGTTCGTAGTTGCAGGCCCCTGGGCTTATTTCCTGGTAGGATTATGCGGATGTAATGCGTATTTTCGGAAGAAGCTTTTTGTTAGGGCAAATTTCGAAAACCCTTAATGCCACGATCAACGCTGGTAGTCTATTTAAATGAGCGTGTTTAAGTGGTACAGGTGGATTATTAATCCCGAGAAATATCTACAAATAACTTCTGTTACTAAAATAGAAGTGGCCAGAAAGTCCGTTTTGTTCCTAGAGTTCTTATTTTTGAAAGCATGATGCTTGAAAATGTAATTATGCGACGCGTAGGTCTTTGGGGGGGGGGTAGGACACCCTGGCAACCATTCTGCTAGAAACGTGCATAGCTCCCATAGGAAGGGTACAACCAGGAACAGATTATTTGCAAGTTATGGAGAGTTGGAGGGATGAAATGGAAGAACCTATGTTGGACGAGTACCCGTCTTCAGAGTGGAATAGATTGGATACTGCCTTAAGATCATTTTCAACCCATAGATTACCATGATAGCCTTGAAATAGTTCTAGTTGATGAAAACATCTCAAGAGTTGCTGCACTGTCTCTCTCAGGTCTCTTATGTGTGGCTCGCTAATTTGGGCTGGGTTTTTTTTTTTTGTTGTTGTTTGTTTTTTTTGTACCGGGGATTGAACTCAGGGGCACTTGACCACTGGACCACATCCCCAGCCCTTTTTTTGTATTTTATTAGAGACAGGGTCTCACTGAGTTACTAAATGCCTCGCTATTGCTGAGGCTGGCTTTGAACTCTCAATCCTCCTGCCTCAGCCTCCCAAGTGCTGGGATTACAGGTGGGCGCCACCGCGCCCGGCTTGGGCTGGGTATTTTTTAAGTGGGTTCTAGAATCGGTTTGCATTAGGCCTGTGATCTTCCTAAATTTTCTCCTTGCTGGTTCAGGAGAGTTTTTGTTTCAGTGACTCGTTCCCAGATAAGAATAAACTTGGGAAGTGGAGTTGGTGAGAGTATGTTTAAGATAATGCCCTTGTCCTAAACCAGTTCATTGATTAGATTATAGCAGTTTGATTCAATCGCTCCACCCCCCCCCTACCCCAATCTTTGAAACTCCCCAAAGTTTCCTGCTTTTATAAGTTCTTGATAAATTCAAAAGAATGTAAACGTGGGTGTATGGGGTGTTACTGAGTAAAGGAAAACCTCTTTTTAATAGTAAAGTGAGAAGATCTTAAGCAACAAGAATTCATTCACCATTTGATGGTCAGGGTGTAATTTATGAGCTGTATGTATGGGAGGTTTGGTGGTTGTTGTAGACCAGATGACCCAAACACAAAAATAAGTAAAATTGTCTGTTAAGACGAAGGTTCTTACAGTTCGTAGTGGAGACAATAATGCACATTGAAAAATAAAAATGATACTGGCTTAAAAGTTTTTATTTTAGAAATGTGTTTAGTGATGTTGGTGCAGTCTAAATACATGAAGTTTATTATGGAGAGATAGTAATGTTACCTATTAGTAGTACCTAGGATGACTTTCCACCTTTTTTTTTTTTTTTTTTGTACTGGGGATTGAACGCAGGGGCAGTCAATTACTGAGCCACGTCCCTAGCCCTATTTTGTATTTTATTTAGAGACAGGGTCTCATTGAGTTGCTTAGCACCTCGCTTTTTGCTGAGGCTGGCTTTGAACTTGAGATCCTCCTGCCTCTACCTCCTGAGTTGCTGGGATTACAGGCATGCACCACCATGCCTAACAACTTTCTACCTTTTGGAAAGGGTTTGTATCAGTTTCTTTTCTTAAACAATTTCCATAACTGAACTCTTTAAATTTCTGATATAAGTGCTTATGTATTTTTAGTTGTAGATGGACATAATATCTTTTATTTTTATATGGTGCTGAGGATTGAACCCAGTGCTTCACACATGAGAGGCAAGCACTCTACCACTGAGCCATAAACCCAGCCCTAAGTGCTTGTATTTTTTAGTTTAAAACAAATATTATTTCTGGGCAACACAGAAATTTAGCACATACCTACTGGAAGTGACTTTAATTTCTGAAGAGTTTTAATCTACAGCATGCATAACTTGATCATTGTCACACACGTGATATAGATAAAGGATCAGTACTTGACTCATCTGTCTCTTAAACAAGGAAAAGTGGGAACAAAAGTACTTAGTGTCATCAGTTATCTTATATGAAACATTAGAAAATTTGTAAAGATTAACCCCATAAGAATCTTAGTAGCAGCACAAACCTTAAGTCCCTTCTTAAATGATTCCACACATAGTCTAAAATTTGATTTAAAAAATGAGTGTAAGTTGCAGAAATTTAGTCACTATATTTTATTTACAGACCAGTTAAAAAGACTGTTGTGGAGTTCTGGTATTATTGAGCTTTGTGCATTAGCTATGTAATAAACACATTAGTTTCTATAGTGCTTCTGTGATACTCATACCTAGAAGCTGAATCCTATGTAAGTGGACAAATTGCTAGTTCCCTGTGATTCCTGTGGTGATTATTTGTCCAAAAAGTGGATTTGAAAGATGTTGCAATGTTGGTGTTAATTAATGGCAAATACATTTTTCTCTAATGAGGAAATACATGTCTTTTCTGTTATCATAAACATCCTATATAAATTTTATTGCATATGCTTTTACAGAGTTCTCTATAAAGAACATTATAAAAATTTAATCCAAAATTTATGTCCTTCCACTTTCTAAATGTAACTTGCATTCCACATTACTAGAGTGGAAGCTCCAAAAGGGCAAGAAGTATGTTTGTCATGTTTACCATGAACCTTTGGTGCTTATTGCACAATTACTTTGTGCTTCCATGCTTTAAATATTTGTGTGGTTGGATTTCATTAATAAATGACTAATTAAGCCGGGCGCGGTGGCGCACGCCTGTAATCCCAGCACTTTGGGAGGCTGAGGCAGGAGGATCTCGAGTTCAAAGCCAGCCTCAGCAATGTCGAGGCACTTAGCAACTCAGTGGGACCCTGTCTCTAAATAAAATACAAAAAAGGGCTGGGGATGTGGCCCAGTGGTCGAATGCCCCTGAGTTCAATCCCTGGTAACCACACACAAAATAAATAAATAAATAAATAAATAAATAATTAAACTGGGTGCAGTAGTGCATACCTATGATCCCTATGACTTTGGAAGCTAAGGCAGGAGGATTACAAGTTCAAGGCCAGCCTGGGCAATTTAGAGCCAGACCCAATCTCAAAATAAAACCTTAAAAAAAAGAGGGGTGGGGAGAGCTGAACACCTGTGGATTCAATCATCAGTATCACAAAGGAAAAAGAAATGACTAGTTATATGATTTGTGAAATACAAAGCCCAAAGCTGAGAGTTTGTTACAGACATAAACACAAAAGCAAATAAAAGTACATTGTTACACACACACACATATACATATATACATACCAGGACCTCACTATTTAAGTCCTTCAAATACAGTTGCCTTTCCAGTGCTCTAGTTAGGGCTCCAAAACCTAGAGTAGTGTGCAACTGATAGTCTTTTTTTTTTTTTTTTTTTTAACCTCTAATAGAAGTAATATGGGAAATTAAAAATATAATCCTTAAACTTCAGTTGACCCTCTTTGGAAGGTAAGAGATTTGAATTGGGATGGAGAATCCAGGTCCAGACTTCATTTAGAAAAATGGTAGTTTTGAATGACAAAAAGGTGGCTCAGGCCTGTAAACCCAGCGGCTTGGGAGGCTGAGACAGGAGGATCTTTAATTCAAAGCCAGCCTCAGCAACTGTGAGGCGCTAAGCAACTCTGTGAGACCCTGTCTCTAAATAAAATACAAAATAGGGCTGGGGATGTGTCTCAGTGGTCAACTACCACTGAGTTCAATCCCCAGTACCAAAAAAAAAAAGGTAACTGAGAAACCAATGTTAAATGTACTTTGTAAGGTAATAGAAGGGAGTGTTCCAGGAAATCTTGCTCCATTGTGGACCCCACAACTTTGTAAGTGAATTGAAATAAACAAAAAAAAAATGTACTTTGGTGTGTGTGTTGGAAAACAAAATGTGTAGCATATTTAACCTCTATTATTTCTTTAAATATTAAATCTTGGTCTATCTAATGCTGGACCTTGAAATAAATAGTTTTTTTTTTTTTTTTTTTTTTCTGGTATCTTCTGACCCACAAGCTTCTGTGGTTAGAAAAATAACTTTGTCCCAGATAAAGGTTAATTTTCTACACTTGAAGTTATGATTTGTGACTTTCTTGGGCCAGGAATTTCAAGATTAAGCTAAATTTCTGGTGTAATGGAGAAAGCATTAAATATGAATTCAGAGTTGTGAAGTTTTGTAGCTTTAGAGGCTACACTACTTTGAAAACCAGTTCACATATTTACCTAAAACAAAAATCCCACAATGAAGCAACAGAAAATTTAGCCTTTAAACATCTTTTCAGTCTTAACAGATTCTAAAAACAATGGTTTTTGTTCTTTTTATTTCTTTGTTTTACCTCCTATACCTGGTAATCAGTATCTTCATCTCAAACTGTTTGCCAGTAGTTTGTAAAATTAACCAAGATTCTGCTAGCTTGTATCAGTAAATATAATGCAGCCCTTAAGCATAAGATACTGTGAAAGTAAACGTTAAAGCTAGCAGTCTACTTTTTAAAAAAATTGAAATAACATTTTAATTTAGTTAATTTATTTATTGCACTAATGGGAATTGACCTCAAAGGAACTTTACCACTGAGCTACAACCCTAGTCCTATTTTCAAGGCAGGGCTTAGATTGGTCTCAAACTTTAGGTGCTCTTGTTTCAGCTTCCTGAGTCACTGGGATTAAAGGCATATACCACCTCACCTGGCTGAGGCAACATTTAAAAGTCAGGTAATTCCAAATAAAAATCTGAACTTGGTATTTCAGTTGAAAAGTTTGGAAGATGTGACAACAGTGCTTGCATTCTGTTAGTGCCCCAGATCCACTGGAATAGAATTGTCTGCTTTAACCTTCCTCTACTTTTTTACAGTCATTAGCCTCCAAAAAGCATTTCAGTCAACAGTGGACCATATATGTGATGATGGTTCCATAATATTTTATCAACCAGTGATGTTGTACCCTAGTCTATGAAGGTAGACACTTTTGCCAACATAAGGATATGTATACTCCCATCTTTGAACCTGAATAGGCTTTTATAATTACCTCTGTGAATAAAATACTATTTTGAGTGTTGGGATCTGCCTGGTCTTTTCTGTGTTGGAACATAGATATTAAGATCCCTAAACCACCATGTAAGAAATACCCCTACTCTAAAGATTCCATAATGGAGAGTTGCCATAGGGAGAAAAATGTCTAAGATGCCCTAGCTATTTTTATTCATCCCAGCCTAGACCCTAGCCATACATGTGAATGAGCAAGTCTTCTAGCCCCAGTCATCTGACATAACCACAATAGAGA
The DNA here is from genome assembly GCA_025594165.1 of Tamias sibiricus. NCBI lineage: Eukaryota > Metazoa > Chordata > Mammalia > Rodentia > Sciuridae > Tamias > Tamias sibiricus. The sequence goes on from CM046665.1 coordinate 57,571,723, forward strand.
AAGAACCTTAGTTGATCCCCAGAACCACAAGTGATGAAAAATGATTGTTGACTGTTTTTACCCACCAAGTTTTGGGGTGATATCTTAGGCAGCAGTAGATAATTAGGGCACGCATATACTTATTTTATCAAAGAAAGAGGATTTGGTTTTGCCTTCTGGACCAGGTTTTACATATCATGTAGCCTGGTCATTATATAATCAAAAGGGACAGTGTTTGTTAGAATCTGATTGTAAAAAGGAAAGGCTTATAGGTTGAAGAAATGGCTCAGGAGATTCAAAGACACCTTAAATATGGTTTCTACTTGCAGGACATACATAAACGCAAGTCATGGACCAAATTTGTTCAAGATTTAGTTTGCTAATTTGTGATAAAACCATACAGGTTATTAATCTAAGAATAACATGGATAAAACTATATACACCATCAAGTTGTGGAAGCTGATAATTTTTAGTAATTTTTTAGTATTAAATAAATTAAAGCATGTTATAATGTTGGAAATACTGAGCTTTCTGATGCATACTATCTTTTGATGTTTGCATTTGTGTGGTGTCCTTTATATGTTGTTTAAAAGTGTGTTTAGTGTTCCTTCATAAGTGACTGTAGGTTTTAGAAGCCTGAACCTCTAGACTTGCATCCATCTGTGATAAACTTCTGAGCTCTTTCTTTATCTGCAAAGTAATGAATGATAAACAGGTCTTAATTGCATCACGTGATAAGTCTATATGATATATGTGAAAGTGCTAAAATGTTCAAGTGACAAAGATATTTTATTAAGTAAACATTGGTTAATATTTGTTAACATTGAAAAAGTCTGTAGCTGAAGTTGAATATTCAAACTTTTTAAAGCAATATATTCTTTTTAAAGGATAACAATGATTTAGGCATGTTGCTGAAATTTAGCATAATTTTCTTTATTTAGCACATGATATTTCATGTGAATGTTCAGGCTTTTGGGGTGATTTTTCTTTTTCCTTTTTTTTCCCCCCTGTACTGGGGATTGAACTCAGGGCCTTGTGCATGTGAGGTAAGCATTCTACCAACTTAGCTATATCTCCAGCCCCGGGGTGATATTTCTAATTGAAATCAATGACTTCATGGAAAGATGTATATATCATTGTATTATTTGTTTTTGGTAGTTTTTCTTTTTGTCTTTTACAAATGTATTTGATTCTGTCAAGATTTCTTTTCTGATTGGAGAACTTTTGAGCCAATAATTATTAAACATCTGCAAAGTTTGTTTTGTTGCTATCAAACTATTTAATTTTTAAAAATTTTTTTACTGGATAAATCCTAAAAATGGTACTTGCCATCATTCAGATCTTGAATTTTTTCTTTAGTAAAACACAAATCTAGATGAGAAAAGCCTTTTTGTTGGGCTTATCTTGATTGTCAATGGCATTTAAAAAATAATTGAATAGAAATAGAACTCATAAAGTATTCACTTTAAGAAAATGGTGAAGTACAGATTAGTATTCATACCTCCCCCAAAATCATGTGTGATGCCATTCTAGACATAGTCATTTTCAAATATCCTTCTTAAATGAAACTTAACATTTGCATTTTCTGTGTAACCTTGTTTCTCTTCTTATTGCCTGTATTAACTCTTTGAGGTATCCTCAGTCACTGATTTTTTTTTCCCCCTTTGGGGAAATTTGAAAACCATTTAACCTGACTATAGAGTTCAAGCTAATAAACTTTGAGTGGGCTTTGCTTTTTGGCTATAGCCATAAATATACTTATTTTGTCTTATGAGTTTCATAACTTTATACATCATTTTGCCACTGCTTAAATTTAAGAAGATTTTTGATATTGGAATACTTAATGTTAAAACATTTATCATTATCTTTAGTGCATTTTATTTAAAAAGTCAGTTGAAGGTGAAATATATATGTGTGTGTGTATATGTGTGTATGTGTGTGTGTGTATTTTTTTTTTTTTTTTAACAGGGGATTGAACTCAGGGACACTCAACCACTGGGCCACATCCCCAGCCCTTATTTTGTATTTTATTAGAGACAGGGTGTCACTGAGTTGCTAAGTGCCTCGCCATTGCTGAGGCTGGCTTTGAACTCACAATCCTCCTGCCTCAGCCTCCCAAGTGCTGGGATTACAGATGTGTGCCACCGCGCCCAGCTAAAAAATCTTATTTTTTTTTTTAAAGATTTATATATTTACATATTTTTTTAAGATTGATCTTGTCCTGCATGGTAGGGTAGTGAGGTAAAACTAAGTTCCAAGTTTTCGTGATCATTGACTTTGCCAGTGTAGTGACAATTGCTTTTTCTGAACAAGTGGTACTTTCATAGTCTATACCGGCACGATCTAAACTTTATTTGATTGTTTAGTGCATCAGTAGGGTTTTTTTCCTTTTAACTTTTTAATAAGATATAATTTCAGATAAATAGAATAGCTATAGGAATACGACAAAGAAATGTTTTATAAGCTTCAATCACATTCTATAAATGTCAGCATTTTATTGCATTTGTGTTTGTCTCATTTTTTCTGTCTTCCTCCATCCCACCTTTTTCAGTGTGTATGCATGAATATATGCACACGGGCACAATTTTTTGAGTATATTTCCTAAAATAAAGAATTTACTTAATCATAGTATTATTAAAATCACAACATTAACATTGATAATCTAATCAACAAACTATTTAGATTTCATGAAATTTTTCAGTTACTTTCAGACTTTGGACTGTATTTAGTTAGTTATGTCTCATTAATCTCCCTAGATGTGTTTGGATGGCCTTTTTAAAAAATAAAAAAAAAATTGTTTAGTTGTAGATGAACACTATACCTTTGTTTTATTTATGTATTTTTCTGCAATTCTGAATATCAAACCCAGTGTCTCACATGTGTTAGGCAAGTGCTCTACCACTGAGCTACACCCCAACCCTGGATGCCTTTTTTTTTTTTTTTTTTTTTTTTTTTTTTGGTACCGGGGATTGAACTCAGGGGCACTTGACCACTGGGCCACATCCCCAGCCCCTTTTTTTAAATTTTATTAGAGACAAGATCTCACTTAGTTGCTAAGTGCCTTGCCATTACTGAGGCTGGCTTTGAACCTCATGATCCTCCTGCTCTCAGCCTCCCAAGTGCTGGGATTACAGGTGTGTGCCAGCATGCCTGGCAATGCCCTTTTATTTTGATGTTTCCTCCCATAGTTTAGATATTGTGTTTTGTATAGGAATATCAGAAGTTTTCTATTCTTAGTGCATTATACCAGAAGGTTCATGATGTTGATTTGTCCCATTACTGGTAACATCAAGTTTGGTTGAACAAGTTGGTGTTTACCACTTTTTTTCATACCTTACGAGATGTGTATTCCTAGCTATGTAGACTAGAGCTCTGTATGTATGCTTTGCCTTGTATGGTTTTATAGGAATTAATTTAGTGTCTTGGTCTGAAATAAAAGCTCCTTAAGGGTTATGTTCTTATACGTAAGTACTCAAAAATAAATGCTTTAATGTTACTGATTTTTCCCCTAATTTTAAAATTTGTTTGCAGATGGGGAACTTAATGTTCTAGATGATATTTTAACTGAAGTACCAGAACAGGATGATGAACTTTATAATCCAGAGAGTGAACAAGATAAAAATGAGAAAAAGGGTATGTAAGATTTCTATTATTATTGTTAAAGCAATAGTGTAAGTAGAGGAAATAAAATTTCTTAAGAAAATGATGGTGCTTTTATACTTTGCTTCGCAGTTAATACCAAAAGCACATAAACTATGTTCCACATAACAGAACCTCTTCTGTATAAATAATTTTGTATTTTTTAAGTGTACAAATTTAGTTCAATAATTAGTTTTCTTTTAGATTAATTCTAGAGTAAAATTATTTCAGAAAACATTTTGAATCTGTAAATCTTTGGTGAAATTAATGGAATGCTTTTATATTATCTTTTAAAATTGTATTTTAAAGGATCAAAAAGAAAAAGTGACCGGATGGAATCTACTGACACAAAACGACAAAAGCCTTCTGTCCATTCAAGACAATTGATTTCTAAACCCCTAAGCTCATCTGTTGGCAATAACAAAAGAATAGTTAGTACTAAAGGAAAGTCAGTCACAGAATATAAAAATGAGGAATATCAAAGATCGGAAAGAAACAAGCGCCTAGATGCTGATCGGAAAATCCGTCTATCAAGCAGTACCTCCAGAGAACCTTATAAGAGTCAACCTGAAAAAGCGTGTCTACGGAAAAGGGATCCGGAAAGGAGAGGCAAATCTCCTACTCCGGATGGTTCTGAGGTAGTAAATATTATTGCAATTATAAAACAGAAAGCAATTCTTTATTGAGGCTGTAGAACTATTTATTCATCTTGACTTTGTCTGTTATGTGACTGCTGATTCCCTTTTTCTTTAAACATCAGAGAATTGGGCTTGAAGTTGATAGACGTGCAAGCCGATCCAGCCAATCTTCTAAGGAAGAAGTGAACTCTGAAGAATATGGCTCCGACCGTGAGACCGGCAGTAGTGGTTCTTCTGATGAACAAGGCAATAACACTGAAAATGAGGAGGAAGGAGTGGAAGAAGATGTAGAGGAAGATGAAGAGGTAGAAGAGGATGCAGAGGAAGATGAGGAGGTGGATGAGGATGGAGAGGAGGAAGAGGAAGAAGAGGAGGAAGAGGAAGATGAGGAAGAAGAGGAGGAAGAGGAAGAATATGAACAGGATGAGAGAGACCAGAAGGAAGAGGGAAATGATTATGACACTCGAAGTGAGGCCAGTGACTCTGGTTCTGAATCTGTTTCCTTTACAGATGGTTCTGTCAGATCTGGCTCAGGCACAGACGGATCAGGTACACTGTTTTATATGTAAAGGTTTTTTTTTGTTTGTTTAAAAAATTTTTAAGGACCTGGTTGGTTTTGTTCTTAATGTGTTGAAATTGAAGTACAAATTTTTTGAGGTTATGGGGGACATAAATAGGATAGTTTTGTGATTTTGTTGTTGTAGTTGTTGTTAATTGGATATTTTTGGGTAGTAGCAATACATCTGAATAATTTTGAATAAGAACTGCATATCAGTAAAGGTATTTCTCGGCTACAAATTGATATTTATATAAATTAACACAAATCCAATTGTTTCTCTATGTGGAAGAATTATTTCAGCTTTTAAAGTAGCGTTCTTAGGATTTTCATATAGTTGACAACAACTTGTTTTAATACTGATGTTCTTGAAGTATATTTACATGAAAGCTTCCCACAAGGTATTACAACATTTGCATGGTAGATTGATCCTAGATTTCCATCATGCGGCAGCAAAACCAGACAACTCTTTTTTTTTTCCTTGGGATCACAAACTTCATCTTCCATTTCTGTACCTCTGAGTTGACAGAGACAGGTCCATAGAGGGCTTAAGGTGTCAAGGTTTAAGGTGGAAAAAAATATATATATATAAAAATAAAATTTTTGTGAAAAAATTGGGTAAGCTGTTTTGTATCATCCTTTTTCTACTTCTATTTGATCCATGAGACAAAAATGTTGTCTAGTTGGAAGTTGCAGTCACTATGCTGAGGGGAACCTCTCTTTGGGTGAAATTCAGAGGGTACAGTAAGAAAGAAATGTCAGAGTACTTGTAGACCCCTGGGCACATAGTTATGGTCTAATGGCTGTCTTATGTCAGGTGTAATCAGATTTGCTACATAGCAAAATGTACTAACCATTAGACTATAATAGAAATTCTTTTTTGAAATATATTTAGTTTCATTATTGTAGAATTTTGCCATTAGTACATTGTAAGTTTTACTCTTTTTTTTTTTTTTTTTGGTACCGGGGATTGAACTCAGCGGCACTAGACCACTGGGCCACATCCCCAGCCCTTTTTTGTATTTTATTAGAGACAGGGTCTCACTGAGTTGCTAAGTGCCTCGCCATTGCTGAGGCTGGCTTTGAACTCGCGATCCTCCTGACTCAGCCTCCCAAAGTGCTGGGATTACAGGCGTGCGCCACCGCGCCCGGCTGTAAGTTTTACTCTTGAATATGTATAAATTTAGAGTCAATGGCCAGCTGAAAGTGTTTCCAGTTTTTATTCATTTGACTTCTAGGTTTTAGAGTTTAGACTTATTTTTTAAGGAGTTAAAAAGTTTAACCAAATAGATGAATAGTTGGTTTGATATAAAAATTTCCAGAATCTTTCTTCCTATCATGCGTTTGCAAACTAATGGAATATATATTTTTTATAATTTATAATGAATAGGGAATAAAATAACACATCAATAATATGAATGAATGGTCTGTTATTGTGGTGAGTATGTATTCTCCATCGCCCATAGAAATAGAGAATATTTTTCTCTTTCTTCCTTGCTTATATGCTTATACTGGGGATTGAACCCTGGAGAGATTTACCACTGAAATATATCACCAGCCCCTTTTATTTTTATTTTTATTTTTTTTATTTTTTTTGGTACTGGGGATTGAACTCAGGGGCCCTTGACCACTGGGCCACATCCCCAGCCCTTTTTTTGTATTTTTATTAGAGACAGGGTCTCACTGAGTTGCTAAGTGCCTCGCCATTGCTGAGGCTGGCTTTGAACTCGCGATCCTCCTGCCTCAGCCTCCCAAGTGCTGGGATTACAGGCGTGCGCCACCGCGCCCGGCTCCCCTTTTATTTTTATTTAGAGATAGATTCTGGCTAAGTTACTGAGGGTGGCCTCTAACTTTGGATCCTACTTCCTCAGCTTTTGGAGTCATTGTCATGCACCATGCTGCCCGGCTGAGAATATTTTTTAAATTTCTTTTTGCCATCTCTGTTAAGAATTATTTGACTTAACCAGCATTCAAGAATCTCAGTCTTGAATGCTGGTTAAGTCAAATAATGTGAACTTATTTAAATGGGTAGGATCTGAAATAATTTGAATTTTAAATGAATTTCAAGACAAGCCAGTTCTATATCAAGGCGTTTGATAATATTTTTCAAATTGAATGGTAGTCTATAAATAAGTTGCTATTGAAATTTGGTTAATAGAAGAGTTGTATTGTTTTAAAAGAGATACCTGGCTGAACATGGTATACCTGTTATCTTAGCAATTTGGGAGACTGAGGCAGTAGGCTTACAATTCTGAGGCTAGCCTTGGGAACACAGCAAGGTCCTCAATAGCTTAGTGAAAACCCGTCTCAAAATAAAAAGGACTGGAAATGTAACTCACTGATAAAGTGCCCTGTGTTCTGTTCCTAGCAATGCTGCCCCCAAGAGAAACCTGGAATCTGTTTTCCTTATTATTGGAAAATTCTTAGAAAATCCTTAATGCTGAATCTGTTTTAGACACTACATAAATATATAGGCAATTATTTTTCTTAGTTTTTCTTTATAATACATGGGGTGGAAAAGGATGGATTTGGAACTCCTTGATTAGGAGATGTCAGATTTTAATGAAATACAAGGGATTATAGTTCACTTGTAGTTACCATAATGTTTCTAGACACTGGTTACTTTATTTTCTCAGAATTATTAGTAAATTTACAAAGACTATACACTAGTTGATAATGCTTTGTTAGATGAATATCTTTGTTCTTTTGATCTGAGAGTAATAGTTGAGGGACAGGGCCATAAACTTATTTATGCATAAAAAGATGAAAATTCTTTGGGGATTTCTTATGCTGTTGCCACATTTAACATGGTATAAAAACAGTTGGGCAGGATTTTCTGTTTCTATTATTTGTTCTGTATTAACTCAATAAGAGATTCTTTTACTTGGGACCATAAGGCATTCTTTTTTTTTTTTTTTTTTTTTTTTTCTTTCTAAGATGTTATAAATGACAGCAGAATGCATTACATTTCATATTACACATATAGAGCACATTTTTACAAATCTCTGGTTGTATGCTTCTTTTTAAACGTCAACAAGAAATATTGCCCTCAAATTTACCAATTCCTAATACTTAGAATCTTAGAAGGAAATATCCAAGGAGAAAATATTGAAACAAATTGCCACAACTTTTTAAAGAAATAATCATTTAAAAAAGCCCCTAAGCTACTTGAAATGTGACTCCCTTTTAAGAATAGTAGTAAGGTCTATCTTTTTTCATTTGTTCAGTAAGAATAAAGCTCAGGGTTTATAATCCCAAATCAGAAGACCTTGAGTCTAAATGTTTAGCTGCTCAGGAACTATTGGACCCTGGTCAAGTAAGCTGAGGTTTCCTCATCTGTAAATGAGAGTATCTTATGAGATTGCCCTGAGGATTAAAGGAGATAATATATTTAAAGCTTGAAGTAGCTAGCTGTAGGATACTGTATAGTAGGATACTATATGGATGATCACCAATTATTCTTTTTCAGCTTCCCATTGTTTTTATAAAAATAGTGTGTGCATTTTCTCTCTTCATACCCCTTATTTCTTAACTGAATAGTTAAGAAGCTTAGTATGTTATAATTAAAATGACAAGAAACATAAGAGCCTAATTCTATTTTAAGTCTTCTTATAAAGTTCCAAATTAACTTGAAATGGTTCTTATAGGGTGGGTTATGCATACTTTTTCTGTCCACTAAAGATTCCTGCCTTTCCTATAGTAATACACAGATTGTATTACTTCCATTAAGATTTTAGGCATAGCCATGTTCCTGCATATTACCAAACATCTAAGGATATTTTAGTTTTGGACAGCAGCAGTGGTATAATCCTGAGGTCCCAGCAACTAGGGAGGCCAAGGAAAGAGGACCTCAAGTTTAAGGCCATCCTGGAAAATTATGCAAGGAGACCCTGTCTCAAAAAAGAGGGTGGGGCTTGGATGTAGTTCAGTGATAGAATGAATGCCTCTGAGTTCAGTTCCCAGTACCCCACCCCCCAAAGATTTTAGGCATAATTTTAAATTAAATTAGAAACTAAGGAATCCAGGGGGAAAATTGTAAAAGGGAATGGCATTGAAGAAAGAAATGTAATGAGCAGTGGCAACAGAAGGGAATTGCTAATTTTGGTGTATTTTTCCCCCCAGTTGAAAAGCTTTGGGTTCTGTTGCTCATCAAACATCTTAAGAAATCAGAGTTGGAATTATGATAAGGAAGGAGCTTAGTTAAATAAACACAAGGTCTTAGAATGGTACTACCTGGCACATAGGAAAAATTACATTTGCTTTTTACAGTGTTTTTCCTCTTCAAGAACTTTATTTGGGCCCTCTGTATATATGGAGCAATTAAGTATTTTATTTCTGTTATACCCATATTTTTGTTGATTGAAATTTGTGAGAGACAAAATGTTCTTTATTTTTGAAGAGTATTTTTAAACTGAGACAACTGAGAAAATAGAGGGGCATTAGAGATAGGCAGTAAATAATACGTAAGATCTTTGTGAAAACCAGCTATATAATGATAACATTCTTGTTTGAATACCTGTGTTAGTTTTCATTTTATATTATGACATTTTAAAAACTATTTTTTTTTTTAATAAGATGAGAAAAAGAAGGAAAGAAAGAGAGCTAGAGGCATATCACCGATTGTTTTCGATAGAAGTGGAAGCTCTGCATCAGAGTCATACGCAGGTAATACTATTTTACTTCTGTGATCATATCTGACCGATTCTAATGTAATCTGCTTTAGAAAGTGTGTGGAGGCTGTAGTTTAGTGTGAACTTGTTGATGTCTATTAGTATTGATTTTTGGCATGTTCAGTGTAATAATTCTAGAGGAAATTAAGCTTTTTCTTATTTTAATCCTGTTATGTTACTGCTTAAGTGGAATTTTCACTTTTTTTTTTCCCTTGGAAGATGATGATTCAGTGACTAGTTTTCTGAGTGGGAAACTGTTCAAATATATTTTTAAAAAATTTCAAGCAATCCAAAAAAACAAAACACTCGTACACATTGAGAAATACTTTTTTTGTGTGTGTGGGTGCGCCAGGAAGAATAATTTGTCTTGAATGAGAATTTTATGTGACAAAGACTGTAGAAATTTTGTCTTATCTCTATTAAAGCTCAATCTGAACAAATGTACTTTGGCTAAATACAGGTTCAGAAAAGAAGCATGAGAAATTATCATCTTCCGTTCGTGCTGTCCGAAAAGGTATCATTTAAATTTGAAATTGTTTTCATTGCATGCTTCATAAAGTCATTATTTTGCCTTATTGGTTCTCCATTAATAGTTGTTTTTAATGTAGTAATGTTCCGATATATTGCGTTAAGGAAAAAAATATCTTACCTAGTAAGGTTCATGTTCCATGTCCATAGAAAGCTCCATGTTTCTGCATATTACCAAACATATAAGGATATTTTAGTTTTGGACACAGTGAGCTGGTGTGTGTGTGTGGGTGTATGTGTGTGTGGGTGTGTGTATGTTTTTTATTTATATGTACATTTAAAAACTTAATGATCTAGTATCAATCTTTGATAAAAAATTATTTAAAAAGTCACCATAACTTAATAGCCATTTTTATACTATAATATTATGGATCTGATATATCGGAACATCACTAGATTAGGTTTACCTTCTTGCACAATGCTGGTTGTCTTTTCTTAGCTTTGCTGTATTATATGTTGTGGCTGAGCTTTTCAGATTGAGTGTGTGATTGTTGAGTTTTAAAAGTTTAGCTGGGTTCTGGAGGTCTGATTTCAGTTAGTACAATTTAAATCACTTTGTACGATAATCGTTCGTGGTTAATCAATTTGGATTTCTTTTTTCTCCCTCCCTTCCCCCAGATCAAACCAGTAAACTCAAATATGTGCTTCAGGATGCAAGATTTTTCCTCATAAAGAGTAACAACCATGAGAATGTATCTCTTGCAAAAGCTAAGGTATTGTCATCAGTTCTGCTTAAACTGTCCTAATCTTGAAATTTTTAAATTGAAAGGTAGACTTGAATTATCTCCAGTGTAATAAGAAACTGTGATTTTCACTAAAGCTTTAAAGATCTTCAGCCCATTTGCCTCTTGTGGTCTGGTTTATGGCTAGTTAGGCAACTAATGGTAATTTGAGGTATAAGTATTATAAATGATTTGAGGAGGAGGCATAGTGTTCAGGGTTGAAGGACTGTATAATTCATAGTGTTTGGGCTGTTTTTATTTCTATATCCAGTTGCTAATATATTGTACTGATAGTTGTAAAAGTTTCTTCAGTTATTAGTTTTTTGTTTTCTGTTGATGCTTTTGTTTTATACCTTGAGCTTCTTTATAAGAGAAAAACATTCCTTTATGAAAGAGATTTGTTTTATTTCTTAGAAGTTAAATTACATGTTCTATTGATTATTTAAACATTAAACTAAGTATTTTTCTAACCAAATTTCTGTTAGTATTAATAGTCTGTTTCTAAATGAAGTCCAGGGTTACCTATAAAACTTTGCAAATATAGGAGAGTATGCCAAATATCCCATCTAGTAGTAATGTATTCTGTTATTCAGTGTAAGTGGAATTAAAGTGAAGTAAATTTTAAGCACTTAGTGTGGGTTAGAAATTGTAGTTTGTGTGAGCTGAAATAGCTTTTGCCTTACTTTACCCCATTCTCTCTTTTTATATTTCATGAAGTATTGGTTAAAATGTTTCAGAAATCAGTAGACAACTATGTTTTAGGTCTGTGTAGAAACATAGGCTTCAGTCTATTGATGTGTAAAAATTTGAACTTAAGTAGAAAAATTTGAAAAATGTGAGAATCTTGACAGAAATTCATCATGTATAGTTTTACTGATAATAATTTAAAATTATTTGGTTTAGGTACATAATCTCAGGAAGACAAACATACAAGTTGTGATTAACCTTAAAATAACATGTATTATACTAAAGTACATGGTTATGATTTTAAAATAATTTTGTGTGACATTTTATTATATAGAATTGCCGCCTAAAATATTTGCCCCCAAATCTACTTGTTCCTTTAATGATTTTGTAAAGTTGGTAGTTTTATCCATATTTTGCTGAGTTTTTCATGAGCTATTCCTACATTATTTTGACAGCTAATGAATAAGATTTTTCTTTATTAGTGTTGAATTTAAAATACACTGAAATCAGTAACTTTTGCTCTTTTGTAACTAAAATGGATTTACAGTTAATTTCAATTTGTGGTCTTTATGTTATTTTTATAGGGTGTATGGTCCACGCTCCCTGTAAATGAGAAAAAATTAAATCTTGCATTCAGATCTGCAAGGAGTGTTATTTTAATATTTTCTGTCAGAGAAAGTGGAAAGTTTCAAGGTAAGAATAAAAATAATTTGGACATATAGAAACATTAATTGTATTAGCATCTTCATATTATTTTGTGATATAATTCCCTTAGGGTTTGCAAGACTTTCTTCAGAATCACATCATGGAGGATCTCCTATACACTGGGTACTTCCAGCAGGAATGAGTGCTAAGATGCTGGGAGGTGTCTTTAAAATTGACTGGATTTGCAGGTAAATTTTATCCTTTACTGTACATAATTAAAGTTTTCATTGTTTTGAATGGACTACCAGTTAGGAATGTTAAAATTCAACAGTAATTTCATTTATTCTCTCATTCTTTCTCTACCCCTTTTTTGTGTCTTATATGAATCCATGAAATTTAGCAGTGTTAAAAAACAACTTGCTTGATCTTCTCACTGCCTTTAACCATCAGATATCCGATGCAAAGATTTATTTATTATTATTTTTTAAATATTTATTTATTTGCTTTAGTTGTACACAATGCATGTACTAATTTTACGTGGTGCTAAGGATCGAACCCAGGTTGCACACGTGCTAGGTGAGCGCCCTACCGATGAGCCACATCCCAGCCCCGCAAAGATTTATTGAAGAGTTTTATGTATTTCAGTTGCTTGGAATGTTGGCATGTTTATGTAAATTTAATGCTTTAACATGTCATTATTGTGGAATGGGGAAAATAATTACTCTGACTTGGCTAATAATTTTGGAGATGACTGGTTTAGTTATGAACAATTGGTATTTTTTTAGGGTGGAACTGTCCAGTTCTTATTTAGTTGGCATTGATATTTTTGAAACAGGATTAAGTAAGGCTTAACCGTTTATGAGAAAAAAGTCAGACTTATTTGAGCACTGAGTTATTTACCATTGTTTTTGTGCATAAACAGCTAATTATGTAAGTCAGCTTTTCATGGCGTGCACAAATCTTGTTACCTATGAAATTGATTTTAAGTGTCTACAAAACCAAAACACTATGTGAGTTCTTTGTTATAAGTTGACTTAGAGTGCTGGATATTAAAAAGAGTGGAGTAATTAATTAAGAAATAAGAGGAAAAATTGTTATTTATATTAGGAAAGCAGCATGAGCATGGAAACAATGGTGGGGGAAATGTAGAGGCTGGATAGGGACCTTTTTGTGTGTATGGGAGGTAGACAGGAAGAACAGATGATAAAGATGAAAAGTAATGTGGACCACCCTCAACTATGGATAGTGAAGAATGATTAAGATATGTGGGTAATTGGGTAATGATAGAGTAGAAATAAGTGTGAGGGTGATAGGGTAATTGTTGAGTAGCCAAAAGCTATATGCAAAAAGAATACTCATCCCATTTTCTTTCTTTCTTTCTTTTTTTTTTTTTTTTTTTTTTTTTTGTGGTACCAGGGATTGAACTCGGGGGCACTTGACCACTGGGCCACATCCCCAGCCCTTTTATTTTTTTAAATATTTATTTATTTGCTTTTAGTTGTACACAATGCAACACATTTATGTTTACGTGGTGCTGAGGAACGAACCCAGGCCGCGCACGTGCTAGGCTCTACGCTGAGCCACAACCCAACCCCCCCCCCCAGCCCTTTTTTGTATTTTATTTAGAGACAGGGTCTCACTGAGTTGCTAAGTGCCTCACCATTGCTGAGACTAGCTTTGAACTCACGATCCTCCTGCCTCAGCCTCCCAAAGTGCTGGGATTACGCGGTGCGCGCCTGGCTATCCCATTTTATTTTCTAAAAGAAAAATATTAAAAGCATCAAATTTTCCTAAAGATAAAATTGGGCTAACTTTGTGGTTTATCTCTTAAATATTATAATATTATAGTAAAAAATTGTTTATGTACCAACATAGAAAGATTAAACAAATAAAAAAGCACATATTCAAAATGTCACCTGGAGATGGTGAGACTTGGCAATATCCCTGTACTCTCCTGCCTCACTGGGTTTATAATTTGTTAGAAATTAGAGTTGTAATTATAAAGTATGTGACAATTTTTAGGGGAAATTTGTTAGCGATGAGAGATTTTATTATTATTTTTTATTTGTGTGTATGTGAGAGAAATTATAAAGCCAAAGGAAACATTGGTGACACTGTAAAATATTTGGAGAAGATGCTTTCTTGGGAAAAATGTCAAAATGATTATCCATTTTTAGATAGGTTGGAGCAGATTTTGTTTGAATGTTACATATTAACCCTTTTTACTCATTGATGAGGAAATTTATTTATTATTTTAGAAGATGAGTTTCATTTATTAACAAATTAATCTTTCTTATTTCTCTTCCTTGACTTACCGGCTATTTTATACTAACTTGTTTGAAACACATAGAACAACAGAAAATATAAAGATAGCCCCAATTAGTCCATGGTACTAATATTGTTTACAAAATTTGGGGTTTAAATAGCTTTGTGCTCTTAACTGTTTTATAGTAAATCTTAGGTTTATCAAGAAATAACATTGTAAATAAGACTTTCATTTTAATTTTTTAATCCTCGTAAGTTCTGTTCAAGTGTAATGTGAATACTTAACAGTTCTGGATGGCATTTGATTCTTTTTCTTGGTATAAGTACTTTGAATGTTCCAAGTTAAGTTTTCTATGTAAAATGAGAATTACATTTGATTCTCCCAGAAATAAAAGAATTAAACTTTCATGAGTATAAATGCTAAGTGCTTTGCTTTAATAACAGTGATTACTATTAATATTCTTCCTTTTCAGATATGGTAATTATTAGACTTTTATTTAAGTGCCCTGTGGATTTAGTAATAATTCAAGTTTTTTGGAGGTGTAGTTCAGGGACCACTTGCATCAGTAGCCTCTGATTGTTAAAATGTAGTCCTGAGGATCCCCACCCTCACACATCACCACCAAATGTGTTGAATCCCTGATAGCTTAGGTAAGAGTCAGAGAAGAGATTTCAGGCCAGATAAAGAAGGCATAAAAAGTTACTGACTTCAAGCTGGGCGTGGTGGCGCACGCCTATAATCCCAGCACTTGGGAGGCTGAGGCAGGAGGATCATGAGTTCAAAGCCAGCCTCAGCAATGGCTAGGCACTTAGCAACTCAGTGAGACCCTGTCTCTAATAAAATACAAAAAAGGGCTGGGGATGTGGCCCAGTGGTTGAGTGCCCCTGAGTTCAATCCCCAGTACCAAATAAAAAAAAAAAAAAAGTTACTGACTTCAAGTTGCTGCCTGGATTTAGCTCAAAATAAGGCTTCACAGTTTTCTTTGATTAAATTGGATGGAGATATAAACTAATTTGTCCAAACAGTGAGCAAAATCTGTTTTATCTAGTTAGAGTCAACACCACCAAAGAGTATCAAATGAGGCATCTGTATTGACATATGCCTTTACTTTGGGTCTTGGGCAATCTGTTGCTAATAGTTAAATGAGAATTTCATTGAATAATAATCTGTAACCTTCCTATGTTTTGTTGGGTGTAGGTTTTCATTTTTTTTTTCTTGTAATTGTTTTAAACCGGTAGGTAGTTCAGGAGAAAAATCTAATAAAATATGGGACAAAGTACAAATAAATATTCATGAGAGCTCTGCCTCTGGATATTTTAATCTTGTGGTGAGTTATTAAAGGTAGTCTTTCTACATGGACTAAAGGTTGGAGAAATTATCTGCTGTTTATATTCATCTTTTTTTGAGCAATTTCATTTGTATTGTTGGTAGAGTGAAAAGTTTATTAATTTGATGTTTGTTTATGCATGAGTAAAACCTTTATCAACTGATTTTTTTTTTTTTATATTCCTCGGCAAATAACAAGTGCTTATTATGTGTCATCTTTGTGTTTAACATTGTGCTAGGTTGAAAAAGAGCTATGAAAATACCAAATTATTCTTTTTTAAAATTTGTTCTTTTTATATATATATATGACATTAGAGTGTGTTTTAACAAATACATACATGGAGTATAACTTATTCTAATTAGGATCCCATTCTTGCGGTTGTACATGATGTGGAGTTTCACTGGTCATGTACTCATATATTAACATAGGAAAGTTATGTCTGCTTCATTCTACTGTCTTTCCTATTTTCATCCCCATTTCTTTCTTTTTCTTCACCTTTGTCTAACCCAGTGAACTTCTATTTCCCCCTTCTCCCACTATTGTGTGTCAGCATTCACATATCAGAGAGAAAATTTGTTCTTTGTTTTTTTGGGGGGATTGGCTTATTTTACTAAGCCTTAGACCTTGTGCCCTGTGCTGGAAAGAATGTAGAGCCCCAAGTAATTAGTGTTAAATAGGTAATGCCTTTTAGTTTTAAGTCAACGACATAATAAGTATAAATGTAGCATATGAAACTTTATAAATAATTTGTTGTACAACTCAAAAACCATACTATGTGTTGTGAATACTGCCTTATTAATGAGGGAGAACACTTCAATCCTGCAACCCTGAACTGAGGAGAGGGAAACTTGTTTTTCATTTGATATTAAAGCCAGGTTAAAGTTCAATTTCCTGTTAGTTAATAAGTACAAGTATTTGAATACACAAGGGATATATTAAACATTTTATATGTCATTTCATTTGCAAACTGCATAAGCAACAATAATACAAATAGTCATATCCTTATTTGTAAAATGAAGAAGCTCAGGCTGTTGAAAGAGAGCTGGGGTTTAAACTCTGAATTGTCTTGGTTCTTAATTAAGCCCATGTTCTTAAAACACTGTACAAATGGTCCTTGACTTATGGTAGCTAGTTTTTTAATACAGTTCTGTAAAGTGATAATCATTTAGTGGAAACTATACTTCAAATTTGAATTTCGATCTTTTCCCAGTCTAGTGATATATTCAGTACTCTCTTTTTTTTTTTTTTTTTTTTTTTTTTTGGTACCGGGGATTGAACTCAGGGGCACTCGACCACTGGGCCACATCCCCAGCCCATTTTTGTATTTTATTAGAGACAGGGTCTCACTGAGTTGCTAAGTGCCTCGCCATGGCTGAGGCTGGCTTTGAACTCGCGATCCTCCTGCCTCAGCCTCCCAAGTACTGGGATTACAGGCGTGCGCCACCGCGCCCGGCTTTCAGTACTCTCTTGTTATGCTAAATAGGTTGGTGAGCTGCAGCTCCCAGCCATTGGTGCAATCATAAGGGTAAACAATGAGTACTCTACATCATACTACATTGCTAAGCTATATTTGGTAGGCCAGGTGTATTAAATGCATTTTTTACTTACGATATTTTCAATTTGCCATGGGTTATGGGGATAGAACCCCATTTATGTAAAGGAGTAGCCAGACATGGTGGCACACGCTTGTAACCCCAGTAACTGAGGTTTCTGAAGCAGGAGGATCATGAGTTTGAGAGCAGCTTTACAAACTTAGTGAGACTCTGTCTGAAAATTAAAAATTTGGGGCATGCCATGGGATGTGGCTCAGTGGCAAAACACTTTGAGTTTAATCCCCAGTACCAAAAAATAAAACAAAAAGGCAAGGAACATCTGTTGTTTTGTTTTTGTTTTTTGAGGAAACTGGAGAATGTGGGAGGGGCTGTCCCTGGGGCTCTTTGTAGGGGATATGCTGTACTGCTGTGATTTTTAAAAATTTCAGTCACATTTAAGTCACAGTTAAAATAGGGATTCACTACTGTAGTTTAGTTTAAGTTCCTTACTAGATTCTACAAAAGAGAGTAATTGATATTATTTTGTATTTAGGCGTGAATTACCCTTCACTAAGTCGGCTCATCTCACCAATCCTTGGAATGAACATAAGCCAGTAAAGATAGGACGCGATGGACAGGTTTGTTGTTTTGATTAATTCTTTAAAAACATAAATTTAACCAACTGTTTTAGAAATCTTGATTGAAGGACATTTTAAAACCATTTCTGAAGGAAATGAACTATGAAAAATTAAGGGAAATATTTTTATTTGGAGTTTATGATGATGATTTGAACTGTTTAAGAAGACATTTGTGTTGAAATATAGGTAGCTTTATGTGGTATTTTCATTGATAAAATTAAAAGGAGAATGATTGAAGTGGCATATGTTTAATTTTTTTCACATTGTCATTTTTTTAAACAAATTCCACACTTGCGTAACACATTCTAGAGTGCCCATTTAATATCTTTGCTGATGTTTTTGACACACATACTAAGATGTTAAAGTCTAAAAGTGATGTAGTGATTTAAAAGAAATACAAACCTTTGACCCTCATAGCTTTCACAAATAATTCTGAATGTTTTCATTCTCAGAAGTGAAAATGTTGGTAATTGAAAACAAGACTAAAGTTTTTTTTTTTTTTTTTAATTTATAATAGTAGTATGTATTACAATTCATAATGCACATATATAGCATCTTTTTACATACAACTGTTTATATACAAAGTACCATTCAGGTCTTCAATCATGCATTTAGGATAATGATATCCATCTCATTCAACCACTTTTCCTCCCCACCCCCCTCCTTGCTCCCTCCCTTCCCCTCCCTTTCCCTCCCTTCCCTTTGACCATTCTAGTGTTCCTCTAATCCTCCTATGTACCCCCATCCAACAGCACTGTGAACTAGCCTCCTTAAGTTTTAAAGTTAGGATTAGTCTGCCTTTGTGGTTAATCTGTTTTAGTATATTGTTTGAAAATAGCATTGACTTTTTAAAAGTCTGTAAGTTTGTCTGCCTTTGTAATTATTCTGATGTATTTCATTGCATAATTATCAAAATTGTTGGCACACACATACACTAACATGTATTTTTTCCTTACTGTATTAGGATTGATGGTTTTGTCCTGATGTTTTTGTATTTTACACAAAAAAATATTCCTTTGATTTTAGAGGATGATTGTTAAAGAGTTAAGCAGCAGCATTTGTGTAGTTTACTGTGAAGATTCTATACTTTTAATTTACCCTTCATGAAATACCTTGAGAAGGTTTTCTGAATCTTTCATATAATACTTTTTGAAATTTTACTGGAATCTCATTATCATCAGCCTTGGGAAGGAGTCCTCCAAGTCAATTTTTGTTCTTATACATCAGGAAAATGCAAGTCTTAAAAAGGGTTCTCCTGGTTTTGTCTTAAAAATTGCTACTTTCCTATTCCAGGAAATTGAACTTGAATGTGGAACCCAGCTTTGTCTTCTATTTCCCCCCGATGAAAGTATTGACTTGTATCAGGTCATTCATAAAATGCGTCACAAGAGAAGAATGCATTCTCAGCCCAGATCAAGAGGACGTCCATCCCGTCGAGAACCAGTCCGGGATGTGGGAAGGTTAGAAACGTTCTTTGGACTGATAATAGGCACATGTATCAGGATAACATGATGGAGGAATATGATTCGTCAAAAGTTTTTCCTGCGGTAAAGAAGAAAGAGAAAATCCTCAAATCAAGCTGCATGGACTAGTTTGTGGCTTCATTGAGGATTTCACATGGTCACCTTGGTCTCAGTCATTTTTCAAGAGGAAAATGGGGATCTTTCCTTATGCAGAAAAAATTATTTTCTAAAGAGTGATAACCAGTTTAGATTAGTTAGTACTCTGATAACACAATACACAAGTGAAATGAGGTGTAGGCATTTGTTGCTAAGAACAGGCTAGAAAGGAGGAAGAGGCGGAAGTCTATTTGCAAAAATTGTTAATATTTTGTAAAAAGCCTTTTCTTTCAGGTGTGTCTCTGGATAATCATTATCAGATATGGGACTTTTATAAAGGATCACTAATGTTTTTTCAGAAGATGACGCCTCATTTAGAGGATAAAATATTTTAAGTTATTTTGATATTCAAGAAGAGCATTATTGGGACTGTTTGAAATTTTGTCACCGTGATGTGTTAACCCCATTGCCAAATATTCTCTAACATGTACCCAGTGAAATCATACATCTTGCTGAGCTTCTGAAAACAATAGGTTCTTTCCAAAGGGAATCAAGTGGCCCTGGGAGACCCGGCAACAAACCAAAACGAAGGGCTGTTGCTGTGTCTGTTTACAACTTTTCCAGATGCTGGCAGTACCGGTGGACTTAAAGTGTTTTTTAGAGGATCGCCATGGTTATTGATCACTACTTTATGAACTTAACAGCATTTTCCAGGAAAAGGGGGTTTAACTTGTTACAGAATTGGAGAGAAGTCTTTGCAAAGGACTGATTTAAGCCCTTCTACCCAACACCTTCCCCTGTATAGATTTGCATACAGCTAAATCTAAAATATTCTGCTAAAGACTATTGGATATGTGGTTGATGGGATGAAACCTTTGGTTAAGTTTCCTTTTGGTGGAAACATCCTGCGGTAGGTACAGATAATACAACAAGAGCCCCATTTCTTTGAGCTTAAAAAGGACACTGTCGAGTAGGTAGGAGGAAACCTGGCAGAGCCCCTTACTTTTGGCCTAAAAGGACTGAGCACCAAGATGTCTTTTGAAGTTTAAGCTAAGAGGTTTCCAGTGCAATACAATTTATACAAGTGAAGTTTTTACCTCAGTTTTGCAATGGACTGCAAACTATACTTATTACACCACTACACCTTCTCTCAAGCCTGCCAGGGCCTCCATTTATGTATGTGGCTTACAGCTTAAAGTCAGTAGTTGGACTACTATATGAACTGTTACTATCATGTTTTATACCGGTCGTAAATGCACTCCCCAAACTACAAGAAAGCGGTATGTTTATTTTTTAAACCAGCTTTTAATTTTTATAGTATTTATTGTAGATAACAACTGTTTTTATTCTGTTGGGGGGGTGGTTGGGGTTATTGCACTTAACTTTGCAGTTTGAGTGAACTTGTGTTGCAAACATTAATAATGGCAGTCAGTATTCAGAGAAATAGCTGAAAAACTAGTGATGCTAGGTTATTACAATTTTTATTTGACATTAATGTTAAAAAGACAAATTTACTAAATATTTTGGATTTTTAAAAATTTTTGTTTAGCTCTTTATTAATGCCAAATAAATTGCAGTGTATTTTATTATGTTACATTAGCCATTAAGATTTATGAAAGACAATAAAGAGCAGCCCTCTGCAAACAGTAAAATTTCACCTTATAAAGAATATACTTTGAACTAGTTTTATGAATTTTGTTAAAGCTCATGAGCATTACTTGGAATTTATATTGTCTCTGGAAAAAATTTCCTTAATTTCTTAATGTTATTAAATATAGAAAGAATAAATGCTATTAGGAAATACTAAGAAATTAGTTTTTCAAAATACTAATTTTATTTAAAACTTTCCTGTATAGTAGCTCTTTCTAAATATCAAACTTTCTGTATGATCATATGAAAAGTGTAATTTTGTGCAAAGCAGAGGGAAGATATTTATGCATTTTTAAATTTTGTTTAGACTTAAGCTAAAATGACATTAATAACTTTTAAATACATAGATTTTAGAATTACCTGTTGTATAATAATGGTATGGTTTCCCCACACACCCACCTTTCTTTTCACCTGAAGGGTGGTTTTATTTGGAAAAGTGTTTTTATTGTTAATCTGGATATATTTGTTTAGACTTCTAAAATATGATTTACATGTTTTGATCAGATTACTCTGTGGCTGTCTCATCATAGCATGATATTGCAGAGAATGCCTACTTCCAGTGGTACTTTCAAGGTTTGGTTTGTAGGAAATAATTTGAGATTAAAATTTAGAATTTTTAAGATAATTTGATTGCCAAAAATTAACGTTATTTAAAGGAAGTAATGGGCTATTCTTTGTACTTATCTCTATCAAGAACTCTTGCTTTGCTGTTTGTTCTCCCAGCAGTTTTTGGTTTAATTTCTAATGTGTCTAATTTGTATAGGCGTCGACCAGAAGATTATGATATTCATAACAGCAGAAAGAAACCAAGGATTGACTATCCCCCTGAGTTTCACCAGAGACCAGGTTAATATTTTATAATCCTGAAGATATTTGACTTAAAATTATTAAACAAAACAAAACAAAAAAATTCTGTCATAATCCTGTAGTTTTTAAAATGAAGAAAATTTAAGACATGACTACTTACACCTTAGGAAATTATTAATATTTCTCATTAGTAATTCTTCCCCTGCTCTGATGAGATGATTTTATCTATTCCAGTGTGAGTCATCATAATCTGTTAATTACCTGAAATTGCTAATTTTGCAAAAATGGAAATATATCTGCACACATGTTTAAGATTTAAATGTAGTTAGGGTAAATAGTGACTGTATATATATTTTTTTGTTTCTGTGAATAGTGTTTTATGTATTATAGCTTTAATTGGAAACTGAAGTTATATTTTATTTTTTTAAGTAAAAAACTTCATGATTTTGCAGAAAAATGGAAAAGAGTTGGTCTGTAATCTAAGTGCAGCTTTTCAGTTAGTCTAATCTTCACTGGAATTTTTATAAAAGAATTTTTATTCAACAAAGTATATCATATTTAGAACATAGTGATACACTTACAAAACTAGCAATTTGGGACTTTGTGTTAGCAATATAGTACTTGTCTGTAACAAGTGGCTTGATATAAGCCTTATTCTTTCCTAAATTGGGGCCTTGTGTTGCAGTAGTGCAAGTAGTTTTTTTCCCCATTAACATGGCCATAAAACATTTTATGCTTGAGTTTGCTGGCTTACTAGAAGAAGCTGGGGAAAAGGCTATTTCTTTCTCTGACTACTGTGGTTTTTTTCATTTAAAATGTGTACATCTTCATTTTTGCAACTTTTGCAATTTGTTTCTTTCCCTGTTGAGTTCTTATTTTTTAAAACATATCTGTGGTTTACTTAGCCAGGCCTGTATGTATTCAATGTGAAAGGTAAACATTTGCTTTAAGAAAATCCTGTTATAATTTTCTAAAGATAGTTCCTCTTCTCTTTACCTTTCCTGTGGTACACAATGAAAAAATTTTCTCTGTAGCAGGATTTGGGCCATGAATGTAGAAGATGCATATGAAAACCTCTCCAATAGTTTACAGTTCTGTGATATCATTAAGTTAGTTACATCCTAGATTATCATGTTATCTAAGAAGAAAATTTGAAAATGGAATAATAATAGCATCACTTTAAAGTACATATTTTATGGAAAGAATTAAAACAGGTGGTAAGGAAGGCTTAATTATAGTACCATAATAAAAATATATAAATTTGATTTACTAAAATGCTTGATGTTTGAACAGGGTATTTAAAGGATCCACGATACCAGGAAGTAGACAGGTAAGTTGGGTTCACTCTTGCTTAGCTTTGAATTACATTCTTGGAACTAGTTTATGAATTACCTGAATTTAGTTTCACAAATCTTATTCCCAACAGACGATTTTCAGGAGTTCGCCGAGATGTGTTTTTAAATGGGGTAAGCATTACCTTTTATATACTTAATGTAGATAAAACCAGGGTCTGGTTTGTTTTGTAGTCCTGGGATGATTTTTATTCATTATTGACATTATCATGTTTTATTTTAGTCCTACAATGATTATGTGAGGGAATTTCATAACATGGGACCACCACCACCATGGCAAGGAATGGTTTGTATTCTATTTTTTTCAATGAATTTAATTTACAGTTCCTAATGCTTTGTTTACTTGTGATGGATGGTTATAGTTATCTATTAAGAGACTTGAAATATAAATTTTTGGTAATAAGTAAATTACATGCTGTTTGTAAAGCTACAGACTAAGGGGTAAATTGATTTTTGTTAAAGTCTAAGCATAATTGAGATGTGTGATATGGTGTTATGGTTAGTGTGAACTCTGCCAAAGTTCAGATTTATTCCCTTCTCTTTCTAACTCTGACCTTGAACAAATTTCATCATGTAGCTCTTTCTCATCTGTAAAATTCAATTCTTTGTCCCATTAATTACATTTAATACTCTGGGCAAGGCAGAGCTTGCTTTAGGTATATAGTGGTGAATGAAATGGACATTTTGCCTGTCCATTCGTAGCTTAACGTTTACTGAATAATATCAGTCTCATAGGATTGTTGAGAAGATAAATTTGCAGAGGTATCTAAAGTTTAGTATAGTGTCTGAACTGATACTCAATAAATTTAGTTTTCTTTTTAAAATAAGATTGATTAAATCCTGATAATTCCTGATTTTTAAACATTTCCTTTCTTTAGGAAAACTGGATATTCTTCTTAAAAGTTTAAGATATAAAGTTTAGCTGAAGCATTAATTTTTAGGAAAGGAAAACTTAGTAGTTCAAGTGGCTTTTGTTTTTTATTTTATTTTAAATGTTATATGACCTCTTCATCTGACTTCTGTTTCACTTAAGATATAGAGTTTTATACTATTATATAGAGAGATGTGGATCATGAGAATTATGAGATTTCTTTCCTTTGGGGTCTATGAAAATGAAAAATTAAAATATTTAATATGAGCTTGATACTCTGAAAGTAATTTTATTCATTTTTTAATGGTTCACTATTTCCTGGATTTATTTTATTTTTTAATAGATTTGTGCATAGTACTTAAACAGGAAAGAAAAACACTTTACATTTGAAGTTCTTTTGAAAATTTAGTGACTCAAACAGGACTGGAGACAACAAAAATACTATAATGAATAGTATCACCAAGTAAAAATCAGTGATTTTAGTACCAGGATGCTTGATGTTATATACCTGCAGTGCCTCTTAACTACTAGCACTGGACTATAGGCGGGTTACTTGGTGCCTTATTTTTCCCCCCATCTTATAAAGTAAGAATTTGTGCCTCATAGGTTTTTTTTATGACAATTAAATGAACAATGATTAAGGTCTTTAGGATACTACCTGGCTCTTAATAAATACCGCATGTTTGCTATTTCTATTAGAATATAAATGATACAAGAAAAAGAGTATAAACGTTGGATCTTTAAAGATGTATGATTAGAGAGACTATCACAAATATTTTGTTTTCGACAAACAGGAGATTTTGAAGAAGCTAATGCCTTCAAAGTAAATGTCTAGTACAGAAGATTAAATTATTTGGGGTTGGTGCTTTGGGTAGGACAATTCTAAGAATGGCTTATTTTCAAGGATATTTCACAGATTCTTATGGAAGTGGTTTTTCTGTTTTAGCCCCCCTATCCAGGAATGGAACAGCCTCCACATCATCCTTACTATCAGCACCATGCTCCACCTCCTCAAGCCCATCCCCCTTACTCAGGACATCATCCAGTACCACATGAAGCAAGATACAGAGATAAACGAGTAGTAAGTGCACAAGAATGGAAAGGTGTGAGGGAACTACTTAGAATTCTGTAGGTAATTTAAATATGGGGATACCATTTTATGTTTAATGATAGGCCATTTTATATTTTTTCAGACTGTTTTGGAGTAATTCGCAGCCATTTTTGCTAAAGATGGCTGATCAACCCTTTGGATTATTTAGACAGATATTTCTTTTATTAAATCAAAGACTGCCCATGTTCTAACAACTTCTACATATATAACTGTTATATAATTTCAAAGATTAATAATACCTAGGATATTTTCTTTCTATACTGAGATCTTCACTGTAACTATGTAGCTAATATTATTACTAGGTATTTCTAAGCTTTGTATATTCTGTCTCAATTTTTATAGTATTGATGGTTTATCTTAACAGATAATCTCATTTATTTTTAACAAATTTTGTTCAGATTAGTAACCACGTATGTTTTTTTTTTTTTTTTTTTTTTTTTTTTTGTGGTACCGGGGATTGAACTCAGGGCCACTTGACCACTGGGCCACATCCCCAGCCCTTTTTTTTTGTATTTTATTAGAGACAGGGTCTCACTGAGTTGCTAAGTGCCTCGCCATTGCTGAGGCTGGCTTTGAACTCGTGATCCTCCCGCCTCAGCCTCCCAAAGTGCTGGGATTACAGGCGTGTGCCACCGCGCCCAGCACCACGTATGTTTTTAATCTCCTTTGCATCTGGTTCCTACGACATTAGGAAGCAGCAACGCATCAACGAGATGTTAATAAATACAGAAGAATAATTTTCTTTAGTAATTGGTTCTAATGATTATATAATTATTTGATGTACTTGATATATAAAAGGTGGTTTTTTTAATGACTTCAGAATAAGTAGAAGATAATCTCTACTTTTGAGGTTTCTAGGTTTTTATTACATTAGCAGGCTTATCTTTTTATTCTTATTCCATTATATTTTTCTGGTTTTGGAATTAGATTTTTTTTTTTCATTTTTTTAATTCGTTCTTTTTAGTTACATATGACAGTAGAGTTCATTCTGACATGTGTACAGACACTGATTATGTCTTATTCTAATTAGGATCCCATCCTTTTATTTTTTAAAAATTGAAATTGTCTTCTGGTACTTGCTGGAGTATAATTCATATGCTTATAAGTTTGATACTTATGCCGGGTGCGGTGGCGCACGCCTGTAATCCCAGCACTTGGGGAGGCTGAGGCAGGAGGATCGTGAATTCAAAGCCAGCCTTGGCAATCGTGAGGCACTTAGCAACTCAGTGAGACCCTGTCTCTAATAAAATGCAAAAAAGGGCTGGGGATGTGGCCCAGTGCTCTAGTGCCCCCAAGTTCATTCTTCCCTGGTACCAAAAAAAAAAAAAAGTTTGTACTTACGTTTACAAAGAATAAAAACAGTGTCATCCTCACCCCACCACCACCACCCCCAGAAAAAATCTTGTTAGGATGAGGAGTTTGTACAGGGGCCACTAAGATAAAGAATGTACACATTCTAGTTGGTCAGGATAAATAGATTCCTAGGCAATCTTTGAGACATGTATTGTCATTTCTTATCCTCATAAGATAGTAATCATTCAAAATAAAATCTTAACTAGGATCTTTAACATTACATAAATCAATTTGAAAATCCTAATAGATGGACTCGAAACTGGTAGGCTTTTTTCAGTTAGTCACACAAAAAACTATATAGCCTATGTATGATGGAATCTTAGTTGACTAGATGGATATTTAAAAAATGCCTTTTGTAAGTGATAGCCTAATTTTTAAAATTAGAAGTCTTTCTAAGATTCTTTTACTGAAATATAATTGTCCTTTTTAACAAGTTCTGTTTCATGGAATTTTTTTTTTCCCCCCCTGGGGATTTGAACCCAGGGCCTTTTGCATGCAAGGCAAGCACTCTACCAACTGAGCAATATCCCAGCCCCTCCCTGTTTCATGGAATTTTATTGTAGTGAGTTTTTTTTTAATTTGTGTGTGTGTGTGTGTGTGTGTGTGTGTCCTTATATAACATCACATATTGCTTACATATGAAGGTGCTGTGGGATTGTGTTTTGAATCTTATGTTCTGTACATTTAAGCTGATTTGAAAACAAAACATATTCATTAAGTAAAGGTGAGCTGAAAACTGAGACTAGAAAGCTAAAATTAGAGCACAGGCTTAAGCTTTAAAAGTAGCCACAGTTTTTCTTATCACTTAGTTGCTCACCTTACCCTTCCTTATTGTTTTCATCTTTCAGTGAATTTTTAGCTCTGTGTGAGACAGACTTCACAGTCTTACTGAAGCGCTTATTTTCTTACAGTTCATCAAATTCCATAAATTATTTGTTAAAAATTTCATCTGTAGGGTTGGGATTGTGGTTCAGTGGTAGAGCGCTCACTTAGCCCGTGTGAGGCCCTGGGTTCGATCCTCAGCACCACATAAAAATAGATAGGTATTGTGTCAAACTACAACTAAAATAAATAAATAAATATTTGAAAAAAAAATCATCTGTAATTTGTCACTAACAATGTAGTTTAACAAAAATCAGGAGCATAAGACATCTTAATTCCACCTCAAGAGGGCAGAGTTTGCTGTCTTTTGTAGAGTTGAAGGAAGGTAAAAAGGGTTGTTCTGTTGAATAAAAAACATTGACAGTATTTAGCATAATGGGAAAATATGATGGTTGATTGTCGCAACCAGGTATTTACTTTGGCCTAAATCTCATTAAAGGGATTAGATGGAAGAATCATTAAACTTGAACTGGAAATTGCATGAGGAAGCTTGAATTCTCTGTGGTAAATGTCTTAATTAGTGAGCCATTAGAATTCTTTTTGTCTGAACAGTCAAAATATATGTTCTGTGAATTAATTCATTATTATATTTTTCTAAAATTTCCCTCTCTACCAGACTTAATAAGTGCTGTTCAGACATTTGGCATGTTTAGCCCATTTCTTTTTTTTCCCTTCTTTAGCATGATTATGATATGAGAGTGGATGATTTCCTTCGTCGCACACAAGCTGTTGTCAGTGGCCGGAGAAGTAGACCCCGTGAAAGAGATCGGGAGCGAGAACGAGACCGCCCTAGAGATAACAGAAGAGACAGAGAGCGAGATAGAGGACGTGATCGAGAAAGAGAAAGAGAGCGATTATGTGATCGGGACAGAGACCGAGGGGAGAGAGGTCGATATCGAAGATAATGTGCTTTTGGAAGCTCTGATTGAAGATACAAAAAAAAAAAAATTTTTTTGTTTTGTTTGTTTTTTTGGTGTGTGTTTACAAGTAGTAAATTTATTTTCAGCTGTCTACTTAAAGTCCATTGTGTAGAAGGATTTATTATTACCCCTCCCCCCTTCGTTCCAAGCATGCAGTATAATAAGAACTGGAAAAACTCAAATCCTCCAAAAATGCACAGTTGACAGTTAAGTTGACACTTTCATTGGGGCAGAATGGAACAGTCCAAGAATGTAGATATTGATTCATTCTCCAAAAATGTTCATCTTACAGCTTATTCATCTAGAGTTATATTTTTTTGTTTTCTTTCAGATCTTAATAACTGCCATGGTATTTTGCTTTGATGTGTTTCTACATGTAGTTGCACACGGTTCAGTAAAAATAATGCTGCTATCAAGTATGCAAATATTGAAGTATGATGGTTTGACTATATGGCAGTGTTGTAGCAGCCTCTTGGTTTCTCCTTTTCCCTCTTTTTTTTTTTTTTTTAAACTTATAAAGTCACTTTTTATTTTTTAGTCTTTGATGATGAGAGCAATATTAAGAAGACATTGCTATCTAATTTTTAATCTTTTTAAAGAAAAGATTCCTATGTTCAGTAGCATGATTGATGCTATTGTTTAGCCTTTCCCTCTAAACTGTATACATTGGCTTGGAATGTTCACAACTTGCGTGTGTGGCAGCAGAAGATAATTCCCATATTCTACATTGCTACTGTTTTGTATAAAATAAATTGGTAAAGATTGACACTTACCTGTTGTTACTTTTTTCTTGTCTGATTTCCAGTTTATCTTATTATACATTAGTGGACATAAAACAATGCTTTCTCTAAAATAATAATTTATGGGATATGGTAGAGTTATGTTGGTATTTTGGTTAAGTATTTATACATCTGATAACATTTTGGTGTCTACCCTGATCACTGATTTGTTCTCTTATTCATCTTAAATTTTCAGTCAGTTTTTGTCTTCTATAAGTGAGGTGCTTTGTAGCGTTTTCTATTTTACTTCCTAAATGGGCTTAAAATTTAGCCCTCCTAGTTATTTCCATATATTAATTGTCAATCCCTCCCACTGGTAATAAGCTATAACAGAAATAGATCAATATAAGATAACAGTTTATTGAAGAATTTTTTTGCATTTCATTTTCTTGAGTTATATATGAAATTTTGTCCTGTATAAATTTGAATATCTAAACATTAGGGATATTTGAATGTTTGACTACTTTGTTTTGATTTTTAAACATTTGGAGTTCGTGCCACAAGACAATAATACAGTTTTACATTTAATCTGCATTTATTGACCTGAAAAGGAAAAACATAGGAGCTTCACTCTGAATATATACAAGTACAATTTTACTGCCTTCATATTCACATCGGCATTTAGAATATGTTCCTTTGCATTTAAAATGAGTAAATTTATTTTCCTGTATCAAAAATAAAGCCCATAGATTTATGCTAAATCTATGCAGTGTGGCTCAGGAAAGTACATTAATTTTTAAGGAAACCAGAGTTCTAGCTTTGGAATTGCCTTTTGTTTGATTTTGAAAGCTGGTGGTGGTAAAAATCTTGGTCACTGCTCTGAAGGATGTTTAGATCGTCCCTTGTTTTAACATTAAAAAGTCTTTGAGTTCTTGAACATGTCGGGTATATGTAATAGAGGAAGAAAGAAATGTGAATAGTTGTAAGCACTTTTCCAATAATGTTATAATTCCTTGACCCCAAGGTAAGGGTGGTATGACACATATCATCTATCCTGATTTTTTTTTTTTTTTAAGATACCAGGAATTTAACATGGGTCACTTAACCACTAAGCCATATCCCAGCTCTTTTTCTTTTTTTTTTTTAATTTATATTTTATTTATAATAGTATGACAATTCATAATGCACATATATAGCATCTTTTTATATACAACTGTTTGTATACAAAGTATATAAGTACCATTCAGATCTTCAATCATGCATTTAGGATAATGATATCTATAATGAAGTCAGACTTTGAGCCACATTGTTTTCCTTGAGTAGTCCACAATCTTCTGAAAAGAGGAACATTTCTCCTCTGTTAGTATGTTTTCTGGTTATAATCTGGGAAATAATCCAGATAGGATGTTCTGGAAAAGAGGAAAGAAAAATTATATTTTGTGTGTGGGGATAGAACGCCAGGCCTCAAGCAAGCGCTTCATCACTGATCAACATCCTTAGCCCTTTTTAAATTTTGATACTGTTCCACCAAGCTGCCTAGGCTGGACTCAAATTTGAAATCCTGCCAGCCTTTTCTAGTAGCTGGGATTACAGGTATATGCCACCACACCTGGTTTCATCATGTTTTTAAAAATGGTTTTATCTGAACTTTTAGAACTTCCAATTAAAAAGGGAGTAGAAGCTGGGTGCAGTGGCGCAAGCCTGTAATCAATCCCAGCACTTGGAGGCTGAGGCAGGAGGTTGCTAGTTCAAAGCCAGCCTCAGCAATGGCGAGGCACTTAGCAACTCAGTGAGACCCTGTCTCTATAAAATACAAAAAAGGGCTGGGAATGTGGCCCAGTGGTTGAGTGCCCCTGAGTTCAATCCCTGGTACACCCCCCCACACACAAAAAAAGGGAGGGGTGGAAATGTGAACCAATACAGATTTTGTAAGTATGTTTAATAAGCATGTCAGTAAATTTATGTTAAATTTAGCAAACGTTTTAAGTACTTCCAATGGGACATTTTGGGAGATACATAGATAGAAAAGAATCTTTACCTTGAAAGATTAATTTTTATATGGAGATATATATTTACAGACAATTGTGACCATGAATTTGGATGGTGAAGCAGGATTGATTGGAGAAATGGATGGACTTCAGAGATGCTGAAGATAAGAAAGTGGAAATGGGTCTGGGGGTCTGGGAAAAGAGTAGATGAAAGTGAAATTAAACTGTGTTAGGACCAGATTGCCTGAAATTATTTGCTGTGGTTTTACATCCCTTTATGTAAAGCAATGCCCTGGAAAAGTTCAAAAGTAATACCTGTTGATATTGAGATAGTAATATACATGTTCTTGAACAAATATTAAAACACAAAAAATGTAATAGTCTCACTTAACATTCTAACTTACGTAGGCAACTGATGTGATGATTTTCCCCCAAATTTCTTTCTAAGCTTATATATTTGCATATACAGTCATGTATGTGATATATGTGATATATACAGTCATGCACCACTTGAGGATGCTCTGGTTATTGATGATTACTACATATTCAACTCTGGTCTTAAGATTATATCACCTGGCGAGGTTTTAGTCCTCTTAGTTCATGTAAATACTCTATGATGGATCACACCATGAAGAAATTGCCTGATTACATTTCTTATCTATTATAAGCAACACGTGAATATGTATATATTTCTATACAAAGGTTTTTTCCACCAACATATCTTTGTATCAAAATGTCTTTATTCTAGGGAGTTAGAGAATTTTCCTATCAGAACAGTGCTAAAATGGACAATCTTGTACATGTATTTTTATGCATTTACAGGGAGAGACCTGGAAATGTGGTTCGGTCGTTTTACATTTTGATAGAATATTGTCAAATTGTCTTCCAAATTGTCAATACAATTTACTCGTACTAGCAGACTTGGCAGTTTACTATATATAGTCTTATCAGCATGGGAAATTATAAACCACTTAAATTCCTGCCAACCTGACAGAAGCATAATGCTATTTCATTTTTGTATTATATTGCTTTTCCTGATTTGTAAATTTGAATGTTTTTCCACAAATTTAACCATTGGTATTTTTTTTTTCTGATAATTGCCTATTCTCATTCTTTGCTCACTAAAAAGTAATTTGTATGTAAGAATGATAACAGATACTGATTATTGATTTGCAATATGTGCAGTCAATGTTCTCTACTAAAGTATGGATTGTCTTTTTATTTTTGTTTATATGATATCTTCTTCCATATAAAAGTTTGTCTCTGCTGGACACAGTGGTGCATGCCTATAATTTTGCATTTGAGGATGTTGAGGCAGGAGGATTGTAAGTTTGAGGATAGTCTCAGCAATTCAGCAAGGCCCTAAGCAACTTAGCAAGAACCTGTATCAAAATTTAGAAAAGAAAAAAAAAATTAAAAAGCCGAATATGTAGCCCAATGGTAAAAGCACTCTTGGCTTAATTCCCCAGTACCATCCCACCAGAAGTTTGAATCTTTAATGCAAATATGTAAATTGTTATTTTTTTAAAGGATTTATACTATTTTCAAGATTCTGAAAAGTGTCTATAGATATTTAAAAAATTTTAAAGTGTATTTGTTAACATTTAAATGTATAATCCAGTCTGAAACTTGTTTTTATGATGATATGACATGGGGATCTTATTGAATAAATGCCAAAACCATCTATAATATCGCAATTATGTCTACATGATTTTAGATGTCCCCTACCTTTTCACATATGAAGTTTCTACAGACATGTGGGTTTAATTTGGATGTTAGTCTGTTCATTGATGTGCACATCTGTTTCTGTACCAGAGCTACAGTGTATTAATAGCTATAATCTATTAGCATGCTCTTCAATTTCAATGTTTTTTCTTATTTTTTTTTTGTGAACACTATTCTATAATATCATTGTGTAATTCTTTTGTGCCTTGAAAATACCTTGTTTTTAAATAAATGCATTGAGCTCAGAATTATTTGGAGAGAGTAACTTGAATGTCAAGGTTGCCAATCCAGGTACTCGGTAGATCTTTCCAGTTTTTCACATCTTTATGTTCTCAAGGAAGTCTTTTAACTTTTATTCTAAATAATTTACACATTTTGTAGTTATTTTTATTTACTTATGGTTTATTTTATTATTTGGTGAATTTTATAATATTTTAGGGTTTTTTGTGAAGCTTAAGATATTGATTTTTAAACCACATATTTAAGGCATGCAACAGGATGTTTTGATATGTATGTATATAGTGAAAGGATTACTAAAGCCAATTAACATCCATCATCTCACATAGTCACGTTTTCTGTGATTAGAGTTCCTCAATATCTTAGAAAATTTTCTGTATACAATAAAATACTATCCTCATGCTGTCCTCTAGACTTTATAACTTCAATTTTGTACTCTCTGGCCCACTTCTTATTTCCCATTAACCCCTCCCCGCATCTAGTGACCAACATTCTATTCTGTTTCTATGTATTAGGCTTGTCCTTTAGATTCCATACATAACAGATCATGCAGTATTTTTGTGTCTGGCTTATTTCCAGTAGTGTATCTTTCATGTTCATCCATTTCACAAATGGCAGGATTGCCTTCTTTTAAAGAATAATACTCCATTGTGTGTGTGTGTGTGTAATAATTTATCCAGTCCTTTGTCAACCAACATTTAGGATGTTTCCTTACCTTGGCTATTATGAACAATATTGCAATAAACATGGAAATTCAGATACAAGGTGCTGATTTTATTTCTTTTGGTTATACACTCAGAAGGGGGATTTGTGGATCATGTAGTAATTCTATTTTTAATTTTTTCAGGAAACTTCATGCTGTTTTACATTATATCTGTACCAATTAGTATTCCAGCAGTGTGTTATACACCTTCACAGACTCTTGATATCTCTTGCCTTTTAAATAGTAGCTGTGTAAGAGTTAAGAGGTGATATCACATTATGGGTTTTTTTGTGTGTGGCGGGGGAGTACTGGGGATTGAACATAGAGGCACTCGACCACTGAGCCACATCCTCAGCCCTTTTTTGTATTTTTATTAGAGACAGGGTCTCACTGAGTTGCTAAGTGCCTCGCCATTGCTGAGGCTGGGTTTGAACTCGCGATCCTCCTGCCTCAGCCTCCCAAGTGCTGGGATTACAGGCGTGCGCCACCGCGCCTGGCTATATATTTTGTATATTAACTCTATCAGGTTATAATTTTCTCATGGCCTATAGGCCACCTTTTACTTTTGTTAATTGTCTATTTTGCTGTAATATAGTTCCACTTGTTTATTTTTGCTTTTGTGGCCTGTGCTTTGGTGTCTTATCCAAAACATTTCCAAGACCATTGTGAAGGAGATTTTCTCCTGTGTTTTCCTCTTGGAAGTGGGTTTTTTGTTTTCTTCATTTATTTCTTTGGATAGGTAATTATTGATGTAAAATTTAACTGGTTTTAGGGTGCTGATATTCTGCAACTTAGTTGAATTAATTGAGGTTGTATGTGTGTGTGTTTACATTTTTCTATATTTAGGATCATGTCATCTGCAAATAGGAATAGTATTTTCCTCTGATTTAGATGCATTTTATTTTATTTTTTGTGGTACTGGGGATTGAACTCAGGGGCACTCGACCACTGGGCCACATCCCCAGCCCTTTTTTGTGTTTTTATTAGAGACAGGGTCTCACTGAGTTGCTCAGTGCCTCACCGTTGCTGAGGCTGGCTTTGAACTCACGATTCTCCTGCCTCAGCCTCCCAAAGTGCTGGGATTACAGGCGTGTGCCACCGCCCCCGGCGCATTTTATTTTTTTCACTTGTCATATTACTCTTGCTAACACTTCTAGTAGCATGTTAAAATAGAAGCAGTGAGAGTAGGCATTTCTTGCCTTGCATTGGATCTTAGAGGAAAACCTTTCAGTTTTTCCCGTTCATGATGATGTTAGCTATGACCTTTTCATATATGGCCTTTACAGGAACCTTCCACCTACATCTAATTTGTTGAAAGTTTTTATCTTGAAAACTGTTGAACTTTGTTCCCTGCATCTATGGGGATGAGCGTGTGGTTTGTATCATTCATTTTGTAAATATGGTATATCATTGACTAATTTGCATAATTTGCACGCCAGACATAAATCTTGCTTGCTTATACTGTATAGTTTTTTGGCATGTTGTTGAATTTGTTACATGTTTTTGGTGTTAGGGTTATGGTGGCTCATAAAATGAATTTGGATTATTTCTTCTACTTTGTTTTTTTATTTTTTATTTTTTATTTTTTTTTTTGAGAGAGAGAATTTAAGAATTATTGGTATTAATTCTTCTGAGGTTTGGTTAAACCCAGCCATTAATACATCTGATCTTGGGCATTTCCTTGTTGGGAGATTACTACTTCAATCTCTTTGTTTTTGGCTTATTCAGACTTTCTGTTTCTTCTCATTTCAATCTTGTTCGTTTTCTAGAAATTTTTCCATTTCCTCTAGTTTATCCAATTTATTGACATATGTTATTCATAATTGTTTTTTATGATCCTTTGTAATATCTCTACTTTTGTTTCTGATTCTATTTGTGCATTCTCTTTTAAGGCTTAGTCTTGCTAAGATTTTTCAATTTTATTTTGTCCAAAATCTGTTTTGCTAATTTTTTTCTGTAGTTTTCCTGTTCTCCTTTTGATTTATTTGTTCTGATTTTTACTGTTTTCTTTCTTCTGCTAAATTTCATTTTATTCTCCTATTTCTAGTTCCTTGAGATTTTCCTCCCATCCTCCCTCCCCTCTTCTGTCCCTTCTCTCATTCTCCTTCCTCTACTAGAATTCCTTTTGCTCATCTATTAGTTTATATTCGATTGGTTCTTTATGCTGCCCTATCCTTCCTTCCTTTTATTTTACTCTATCTTCTGCATATGATAAAAAACATTTGTTAGTTTGGCTAATTTGAGCATTCTTCATTTCCATCCCATTTATTGGCAAATGCCATAATTTCATTGTTTTTTTGTTTATAATGAATGAGTGGAACTCCACTGTGTGTTTGTGTGTGTGTGTATTTTATGTGTGTGTGTGTGTGTGTGTGTGTGTGTGTGTATGTATAATTGCAATTCTTAATTCATTCTTCTTTTGGTAGGCATCTGGATTGATTCAATAGTTTAGCTATTGTGAATTGTACTGCTATAAACACTGTTGTGGCTGTATCACTGTAGTATGCTGATTTTAGATCTTTTGGGAAAATATTCAAAGAATGGGATAGCTAGGTTATATGGTGGTTCCATACTTAGTTTTATGAGGATTCTTCATACTGGTTTCAAGAGTGGTGGTACTTGTCTGCAGTCCCACCAACAATGTACAAGTGTACCTTTTCCCCCACAACTTCACCAGCATTTATTGTTTGTTTTCTTGATCTTTGCCATTCTGACTGGAGATGAAATCTTTGTGTAGTTTTGATTTGCATTTACCTGACTGCTGGAGATATTTGACATATTTTCATGTATCTGTTGGCCATTTGTGTTTCCTCTTTTGAGAAGTTTGCTTAGTACTTTTGCCCATTCATTCATGGGGTGATTTGATTTTTTTGGTGTTAAAATTTTTGAGTTGTTTGTATATTCTGGATATTAATCCTCTATCAGAAGAGTAGCTGGCCAAGATTTTCTCCCATTCTGTAAGTTACCTCTTCATGTTTTTAACTTGTTCATTTTCTATGCATAAATTTTTAGTTTGATGGCACTTATTGATTCTTGGTTTTATTTCTTATGCTTTGGGGGTCTTATTAAAGAAGTTGGTGCCAGCACCTATATAATGAAATGTTGACCATGTTTTCTTCTAGAAGTTCTAAAGTTTCTGGTCTACTTCCTACGTCTTTGATCCACTTGATTTGAGTTTTGTGCAGGTTGACAGAAAGGGATCTAATTCCATTTTTCTACATATAACTATCCAATTTTTCTAGCACCATTTGTTTAAAAGGTGGTATTTTCTCCAAGATTTATTTTTCACAACTTTGTCAAATGTCAAATGGCTATATCTATGTAGATTTGTCTCTGTGTCTTCTATTCTGTTCCACTGACCTTCATGTCTATTTTGATGCCAATTG
Source organism: Tamias sibiricus (assembly GCA_025594165.1). Taxonomy (NCBI): domain Eukaryota; kingdom Metazoa; phylum Chordata; class Mammalia; order Rodentia; family Sciuridae; genus Tamias; species Tamias sibiricus. Next base: position 57,608,813 of record CM046665.1, read on the forward strand.
TTTTTGTAATTATGCTCTGTAGCATAATTTCAGATCAGGTATTATGATGCCTCCTGCATTGATTTTCTTGCTTAGTATTACTTTGGCTATTCTGGGTCTCTTGTTCTTTCAAATGAATTTAAGAATTGTTTTTGTTTGTTTGTTTGTTTGCTTGTTTGTTTCTAATTCTGTGAAGAATGTTATTGGTATTTGATAGGGATTTCAATCTGTATATTGCTTTTGGTGGTTTGGCCATTTTGAAAATATTGATTCTGCTTTTCTAAAAACATGGGATATCATGCATTATTCCCTCAAACTAATATGTATATATGTATGGTTGTTTATTTTAAAAATACTAATGTAGTTGAACACTCATGAAGTATTTTCTTTCTTGATATTACTGGGGATTGAACCCAGGGACTCACACATGCTAAGAAGGGCTCTACCACTGAGAAATTTTATTGTTGAGATGGAGTTCATTACATTGCCCAGGCTGGTCATGAACTTGTGAACCTCCTGCTTTTTAGGTTGAGTAGCTGGGATTAGAGGCATGTACAACCAAGCCTGGCTCATGTATTTTTTTTTCTGTTGCATAGTTTATTATTCATTTTTTTTTGGTGGTGACAGTATTGAATATTTAAGTATAATGAAAAAAGTAATAGTGTTTTTCCTTCTTGTATATTATCTATATTTATGTTTT